>CM019063.1:282160944-282875988 GCA_009667805.1 Leptobrachium leishanense
AATGTATTCACTACTACATTGCTGAACGCAGATGGACTGTGAGAAAATAAACAGCTGCCTTCAGCAAAGGAAAAAAACATGCCTCGTTATTACATTTAATATTATGAAACCTTAAAATCAACCCAAAAAATGCCAAAAAATCCTAAAAAATAAACAAAAATGGCTTGTTAACTACAAGTGAAAAAATAAACGGTTTAATAAAATTTTAATAAAAAAGGGATTACATTGAAAACCTATGTTGGAAAAAGATGTTAAAAAAAAGCCTAGTTTCTTTAACCCTTCACTGCGGAGGACGGCGCTCAGTGCGTCCACCCGCAGGTACTGTCCATGCGGAGGACGCGGCTGAGCACGTCCTCCCTTTGGGCCAGCGATCGGCCGGATTCCGCCGATCGCTGTGCCCCTGTGCGGCTGACATCCTCGATGTCAGCCAGGCACCCGGGACTGCCGCCGACAATTAGATGTCATTGCGGTGGCGCGATTGACATCTAATTCAGGCGCCCCCGCGTGTGCGGGGAGGCACCTGAGGGAGGTCCTCGGATCTCTCTCCCCCCGATCGCCGGGGTGCACAGGGTTAATCCAGGCATCGTTTGGAAGGGCACAGCCTGCCCTTCCAAACGGTGTGGCTGTCATTAACCCCTGGGGAGCCGGATCACGATTCGGTGCTGAAAAGCGCGGATCGTGATCCTCTCCCGGAGCTGGGCAACATCTTGGATTTCGGCCAAGCCTCCGGGAACTCCCCTGAGGACTGGCGTCATCGTGCATAGCACGATGACGCCTGTCCTGGAGTTAACCCCTAGCTGCCACAATGGTGGAGATAGGGGGTTCATTGGAACCCCCTATCTCCCGATCCGTGGCAGCTAGGGGTTAATGTTTGATATCGTTGGATCGTCCAGAGCATGGCCTTTCCAACGATACCAAACATGACCATGAAAAAGTTTTTTAAAAAATAAAAGTTTTTTTGTTTTTGTTTTAATGCAGCAATATTGTTCCCATTTCAATTATAATGTGAACAATGATGCTGCACTAACGATTTTTGTATGCGGTGCGTTTGTTAAAAATAGCGACATTTCCACAAAAAAATGTAACGAGTCCCCATTTCTAATTTTTTTTAACAGGCGCACCCATAGAAAATATAACCGCAAACGATCGCATGTTAAAATGTGAAAAAAAAACACTTTACACATAATAAATTATTGAAAATTCAAATTTTTGAATTTTTTTTTATAATATACAGACAGGACATAACGTATACATATAATAATGACATATTATGAATCTGCCAAGTCTGCCGGAAAGAACGATATATAATATGTCTGGGTCATATATCAAAATAATGGCTTCAAAACGCGGTTAAACATGATGAGCGAAAGCGGTAATGACTACAGCACAGATTGAGCCTCAGCAGCGAAAGGGTTAAAATAAGTTAGGAAAACCTAAACTTTAGCCCAAAAAGTGGCCCCAAAAAATCCTAAAAATAAAATAAGTGAGACAAACTCTATATCCAACAACATTTAGGATGATATAGATTACGCTTACCTTGTTAAAATGAATTAAAACTTGACTTTAAGGTTAAGTTAATATAATCAACATTTTATGTTTGGGGTGGCTAAAAAATGCTCCAAAGAGGGCGGAGTCGGCCGGCCATGAGAGCAGTCGCATAGTGCCTGAGCTCCGGTGAATCCCGCCACCGCACCCGATTGTAGCCACTTCCACACAGCTCAACAGACACCATCACACACCCGGTGGACTCGGGGAGCACCATGAAGTCCTCAAAGAAAAAACCCCGCGAAGAAACGCAAGTAGCGCCGATTTTTGGGGCCAGACACAAGGCCGCAGGCGACATCCAAGATGGCGGCGGCCGCGCTGTATCTCCTTCTCCATCAGCCGAGGGCACTCCGGAGGCAACTGACCCAGCTACCAGGCAAGATATACAGCACTTGAAAGATTTTATTGCACTGGAACTGGGGAAAACAACGAAAGCCCTCACAGCGGAGGTACATGCAATAGGCTCGCGTACAGCGCATCTGGAGGAGAACGCGGATCATATGGCGGCTTGTTATAATATGGCAGCACAGAAAATGGACGATATGTCTGACCGAGTAGCGCGCATGGAAACAGCTATAGAAGACCTCTCTAATCGCTCCCGCAGGAATAATGTTCGGCTACGAGGCTTATCGGAGGATATTACATCTGAACACCTTGATGCCACGCTGCGCGGCATAAACACAGCGGTTGTTGCCACATCTATCCGCCTCCAAACTAATGCTGGACAGAGTTCACAGAGCGTTGGGCCCAAAGCGTGCTAATAATGCAGCGCCACGTGATGTGGTGGCGAGATTTCACTACTTTGCTACGAAAAACGCCCTTATGACAGCAGTGCGGGAACAAAATGTGGAATTTGAGGGTAACTCTATCACCTTTTATCAGGACCTGGATCCAGCAACCCTGGCCAAGCGCAGGGAGTGGAGAGTCGTGACAGACCTACTACGCCATCATCGGATCAAATATTCATGGGGGTTCCCGTTTCGTATTGTGGTACATAAGGAGGGCACCTCCCACATCTGCTCGCAGTTGTACGGGGCATCTGACTTTCTCTGCTTAAACTGGGAATCCCGGCACCGGAGGCCTTATTGGCGCTTGCGCCACCAGCACCCCTTCCTCAGATACGACAGGAGTGGTCTCAACCAGCTGACTGATTAAGGGTGCTTTGCCCTGAAGGGCCTGCGTTCATTTACCCTCTCTTGCAGAGAGACAGGCTCCCGACTGCATGGGAGTGCCTCCCGTGGTTTATGGGAGCATTCACAGAAGTAGCGTTTTGTTGAGCTGAGTGGTTTATCAGTTATAATTTTATTTTTTTCCTTTCTTTTATTATGCATTTTATACAATGTGTGGTTACATATATTATGTTATGTTATCTTATATTTCGGTGGCGGGTGCCACGGTGGGCGCCTGTTGTACTGTCCTCGGATCTGGCTTCCCCTGAATACTCTCCCCCTAGGTTCCGATCTCTTGGTTTCCCCATTCGTTCGGAGCTCCTGTTATCCCCCCTTTTATTTTCCCTTTCTGTTTATTATGTCTCACTATACCTCTCTCTCTCTCTCTCTTCTCTCCTCTCCTCTCTCATTTTCTATCGCCTCTGGACTGGGGGCCTCCTTCAAATTCTTTTTGAATGCAAAATTCTTGATAAGTAATGGTTCCTGAGTTATTGGTATTGTCATTGAACGTGAAAGGCCTGAATTCACCCCGTAAACGCAGGTTGCTCTTTAGAGATCTGAAGCGGAAGTCTGCTGGTATAGCCTTTCTGCAGGAGACGCGGATGCCTCGAACGGCGGCTTATCGGCTGGGCGCTCGCCCATACGGTAGAGTTTACACTTCCTGTGCTTTACCAAAGCGAAACGGCGTTGCCATAGCCTTACATGACTCTTGCCCACTGATGGTGGAAGAGATTCACACAGATACAATGGGCAGATATCTCCTGGTGAAGGGAAGGGTGGCCACAAGATGGTATTCGCTTTTATCAGTATATGCACCTAATGGCTCAGATGCATCGTTTTGGAGGGAACTGTCCTCTTTTGTGGCGGGCCATGCGAGGGGCACGCTGATTGTCGGTGGAGATTTTAATGCCACCCTCTGTCCCCTCTGGATAGATCCACCTCGCCTCGGCTGGCCTCGCCGCATGCCTTGTCATCTCAGGATCGTCAATTTTATAGCTTTGTTACTGATCACCAGTTATGCGACGTATGGCGCCTGCATCATCCGTCGGTTAAAGATTATACCTTTTATTCCGCGCCGCACTCGTCGTATTCGCGAATTGACTATATATTGGTTTCGTCTGATTGCATGCCACTGATAATTACCTCGCGAATTGGCTCCATTACATGGTCAGACCACGCTGACGTGTCCATTGCGTTACAACCTTTATATAAGGGCGGGGAGGGCAGACGATGGAGACTGGATCCAATTCTGTTGCAACAGCCGGAATCCGAACGAGAGTTAAAGATTCTCTGACGGAATATTTCGCACTTAATGAAACCCCGGATGTCTCTACCGCGGTTTTGTGGGAGGCACACAAAGCGGTTACGAGAGGAGTGCTCATCAGTCAGGCCGCCTACCGTAAGAAAGAAAAACTAAAAGACATCCTCACCCTTCAAACTAAGTTAAGAACGCAAGAATTGATACACAAAGCAGCACCAGAGGAAGCCACTTATCTCCTTTTGTCACAAACAGAACGGATCTTAATAGACTTTTTATAGAGGACGCGGGGCGAGCGCTCCTGTGGTCTAAACAGAGGTACTTTGAACGATCCAATAAAATAGATACCCCTCTCGCTCGAAAAATTAAGCCAAAATACAAATCTAATCAAATTGCTAAAATAGTTGATAAGCAGGGAGTGTCGCATGGCACACCCAAAGAAATTCGGGACGCTTTTACGGCTTACTTCGCTAAATTATACCACCATACCCCTCCCACAACGATAGCAATCGGACACTCCAGGCGGATATTGAAGGATATCTTACAAAAAGCAGCATACCCCATCTAAACGAGCAACAGATAGCGGCCCTGGATTCCCCCTTTACCGAGGAGGAAATACGCGAGGTGGTGAAGGAATTAAAACCGAACAAAGCCCCAGGCCCTGATGGCCTCACGGGCCAATATTATAAATGCTTCGCCAACTCTTTGGTACCCAGACTGTGTACTATGTTCAACTCACTTAGGGGTGGCGGCGGACTGATGCCGGAGGCTCTTTTGGCCTCCGTGGTACTCATCCCAAACCTGGCAAAGATGTTCAAGGCATAGATAACTATAGGCCAATCTCACTCCTTAATACGGATCTTAAAATACTCGCTAAGTTGATGGCGCTCAGATTAGGACCTATGCTCTCGACCCTGATCCACCCAGACCAGGTAGGATTTATGCCTGGGAGGCAAGCCTTTGAGAACACACGGAGAGCTGCAGACCTGATATGGTGGGCGCGCTCGCGCGAAAGGTGCCTTCTTTATTTCTCTCCTTAGATGCGGAAAAAGCATTTGATAGAGCTGAATGGCCCTTTCTTTTCCGTTTGTTGGAGAGGGCGGGCCTCCCGGAAAGTTTCTTGGCCCTTACCAGAGCCTTATATGCGAAGCCTATGGCACAAATTTTGATTCCAGGTACAGATCCGACCCCCTTCCCGATACGTAATGGTACAAGGCAGGGCTGCCCACTATCGCCAACCTTGTTTGCCATATTTTTAGAACCGCTAATGAGAATGATCCGAGCTGATGGAGACATCCGGGGTTTCCTGGTGGGGGACAGCAGTTTAAGGTCTCAGCATACGCAGATGATGTTCTACTCTCGTTGACTGACCCCGAGATCTCATTACCAGCCCTTATGAGCCAATTAACGAAATATTCACAGATCTCTGGTTATAAAATTAATATCAATAAGTCTATGATTCTCCCGATCTTGGTGCCCGCTAGGATGCTGCAGGCTCTGACAAGGGAGATGCCTTTGCAGATTTCCGCTTCAGAGCTCCCCTATCTGGGGATTAAATTGACTGGTCTCCCTGAACGCTTGTATGAAGTAAATTATGCCGCGATGTATGCCACGCTCAAACAGGACCTTGAATGTTGGGATAAATATGCTATTTCATGGGTGGGACGAGTGAACTGCATTAAGATGAATGTACTTCCACGCCTTTTATACTATTTCCAAACGATACCGGTGGCACTTGATCCCTCAGATGTACGCTCGATGCAAGGAGCAATCGATAATTTTGTGTGGGCAGGAAGGAGGCACAGGGTGGCTAGGGCCACTCTTTACCGGCCTAAACAGCTGGGTGGTCTTGGTCTCCCAAGCCTCTTTTCATACTATTATGCTGCTCAGCTTGCCCAGCTGGTGGCATGGCACGGGGGGGTTCATGCTGGCCGGTGGGTTGAGTTGGAGAGAGCGATTATGGCCCCTAATTTACCGCACCACTGGATCTGGTTGGCTAGAGAACACAGACCACTCCTATCCACGAACTGTCCTGCTATAATGAATACCATCCGCATATGGGACAAACTAGCGGCGAGGTGTGACCTTGCCACCTTGCCCTCACCACTGACACCAATATTTCGCAACCGGGAATTCCCTGCGGGTCTGAGACCTTTACCCTTTCAACAGCTGTGGGACGTTGGCCTCCACCGTTTATGCCATCTTTATCAAAAGGATCAATTTGTTCCCTCCATTATCATTGACCAACAGGAGTCCGGGACGGGGGGCCTGTTTCTGCCGGAACGACAGCTGCGAGCCTTTGCCTCCCGGAGACATATTAAAGCTGCCTCTCAGACACCTCTCTCATTTTTCGAATCCATTTGCTTAAAGGGTACCTATCCTAAGGGCCTGATCTCTACCTTATATTATAAGCTAACGTCATTGATTGACTGGAAAGAACTCCATTATATACAAGCCTGGGAACGCGACCTGGCAGAAGTACTGGACTCAGAAGACTGGCTCGACATTTGGGAAGCCTCCAAAGGGGTTTCACTATGCACTTCCATGCAGGAACAACCGCTGAAAATGCTCATGCGCTGGTACACCACCCCTACGCAACTTGCGCACATGTCCCCGAATCACCCGGATCTATGCTGGCGATCCTGCGGCTCCAAAGGCACTTTTATACATATGTGGTGGGAATGCCCACAAATTCAAAAGTTCTGGACTAATATCCTAACAATGCTCTCTGACGCACTGGGGAAGGACGTCCCAGAGACCCCTGGAATTTGTTGCTTTCTCGACCCTTGGAGGGCTTCACAAGACATGAAAACAAATTAATCTCCAAAATCTCGATGGCGGCTAGACGGGCAGTGGCAGAGACCTGGCGCCACCAGGCTCTCCCCGTTATGGCCAAAGTTTCGGCTAAAATACAAGACACTAGAATCATGGACGAACTCACAGCCGTTGTGAGACACACCCTACCACAATTTCACAAAGTCTGGGACCCCTGGACTGATGCTGGTTTATAGGCTAGCCGATGCACCCCGGCAGACGTTCTTCACCTGTGATGCCTCAGATCATTTAAATGGTTAATGATATAGCTACGGTGACCCCCCAGTCCATCTTCTTCTTCTTCTTCTCTCTTTTCTTCTTTCCCTCTTTCTTTTCCTCTCTTTTTATCCTTTTTCTCCCGGTTTTATCCCATCCCTTACCTTACCTTCACAACCTTTAATCTTAAACAAATGGCTTATAATCTGCTGACAGGAAACGTTTAATGTATCAGTGTTTACTTCTAACCCTGTCTATGTTACTATTTGTGAATGCCTAATAAAATTCATTTAAAAAAAAAAAAAAATGCTCCAAAAACACATATAACAGACAGCATTAACCATTGTCTGTTATATGTGTTTTTGGAGCATTTTTTAGCCACCCTAAACATAAGGTTGATTTTTAAAGAATAAGTTAAAAACCAAGTTTTAATTCATTTTCACGGGTAGCTAATCTATATCCTCCTAAATGTTAGTTGGATATGCGTTTGTCTTGAGCTTATGATGTTGAACCCTTTACTATCTCCTGTGATCGGTTATTTGGCCATTTGTTGCATCTCAGAAAAAACGATGGTAGCGTTCTGTTTGTTTTAATATATGCAGAAAGAAAGAAAGCACTGGCTGAAGGAAGCGCTGACTCGATCGTCTTTTTCTCAATTTTTCAGAAAAAAAATTGTTACATTTTTGCTGCTCTCGTAGCAATATCTCAATAAATAAGGAAACTTCGTTTTATTGGTAGTAAATCTGTTGCCCATTCTGAATTAACCAGTAAAAAATGAAATAACTCATAAAAACGAAATACAAGTCAATCCAAAATAACTCACAAAAGCAAAGAAGGATCTGAAAAACGAATCGATCTGAAATTCTGAAACGAAATGCAATGAAAGGAGACAAAAACTGTCCAAAATGCCCCGAAACGAAAAAAAGTCCCGAAAAAAATGAAACAAAAAAAAAAGTCATGCACATCTCTAATGATGACTGCATTCACTGTGTTCTATGGTATATTCACTGCCTTGGAAATTCTTTTGTACCTTCTCCTTCCTGATACCATTTAACAATGAGATCCCTCTGATGCTTTGGAAGCTCTCTGCGAATCATGGCTTTTGCTGTAGGATGCAACTCAGAAAATGTCAGGAAAGACATACTAGAACAGCTGAACTTTATTTGGGGTCAATCAGAGGCACTTTACATGATGGCACGCGTGTACTGAATCCTATTTAACATGATTTTGAATGTGATTGCTTAAATCTGAAAACAGCTATATCCCCAGTTATAAGAGGGTGTGCACACTTATGCAACCATATTATTTTAGTTTTTAATTTTTCCTCCCTCCACCCAAAAGATTTCAGTTTGTTTTTCAATTGAGTTGTAAAGTTTATAGGTCACATTAAAAGGTGGAAGAAGTTCTGAAATGATTTATCTTCCTCTCATTTTTTTTTACATCACAGAAGCCTGACATTTTAACAGGGGTGTGTAGACTTACTGTATATATATATACATCATACAAAATTCGATGCACTCAGTCCAAACATACATCATTAGTTTTAAAAATACATTACTTGGGTTTTAAATAAATGAGTGTTCAGTTACAAAGTGTGTAAGCTTGCTGAAACGCCAATATAACCCAAAAGGCAGGTTCTACCTATTCAAGCCTAATGCCCACTATTATGAGACCAGGACCATCCATACGGAGTCCTTTTATCTTTGCCAATTTTTTATTGAAAGTGCAGTCTGAGGAGGAACAGTTACAGAATTCATATGTAGTTTATCTCATACACAGAGAAATCTATAACTGGCATTACATATTGAGTATTGTAACGAGTGTCGAGGTCCAATATTTTCCCTTTGCCATCTCGGTTCGTTCGCCTTCACCAGTTCCCGGATTCTCCCCTCAGTCCGCAGCGCTCGAACATTGTCAAATCTTAATTTCTCCCAATAAAGCAGATGACACCGTTCATATTGGGCTAAGCAGACTCTCACTGGCCATTTCACATGGCCTGCTTTTATTTGGTTCAGAATCAGAAAACAACAGTTAACATTCCCGCCCCCCCCCAGACATTCAGTCTGCTCTCCATCAAGTCCTCTCAGATTGTAAGCTCTTGAGCAGGGGCTTCTCTGATACTGTTCTATGTGTTTAACTTGTATGTATATTGGTTATTCTGTCACTCCAATTGTACAGCGCTGCGGAACTTGGTGGCACCTTACAAATAACTAAATACAGTCATACAGAGCACGGATCCTTGTTTGGGGGGGATTCCAGGGGAGCAGCGGCAATCCAGGGGTACCGTTTGATAGCTCGGGCCCCTAGGGTGTCACAGTCCAAAAGCGCCCAGATCTGCAGGCAGGGGCAAGGATGGCAATATGCAGCAGTTATTCCCAGTTGATGCCGCATGGCCGGCTGCTGCTGTGTGAGCTCCTGAGGCCAAGAAAGGCTCAGCAATGTTGGTTCCCCATGGAGCTCCCTCCTGAAAACCACCACAATGGTAGCTCCCCTGAGGGGACCCTAACCCCAAAAGAGCACCCTGTTGGATCAAAGGGTTTTCAGGGCTCGGAGGTTTAAAGTTTCTGCAGATGTTTCCATTAAAATGAATGCTGTGCAGTCCTGGAATGGGATTGGTTGGCCCGTCTAGCTCCTTGGATTGTGATTGGGTGGGGTTTCAAACCCAGCTCATGCTTTCAAACCCAGTGAACAGAAGGAACAGGTTTAAAGGCATTTTGATTACGTGCTGATGGGGGGGGGGAATCACAAAAACACCACTTTTAAGTTTTAACCTTAAAACATAAACAGACAAATAGCTTACATGAGGGGAATAGCAGAGGAGCGAGGCTTTAGTACGGTCCACAGTCTCTGTGCAAGGGGTTCCGTGACAACTTCAAGTAGGTATACAAAATATGCATTCGGTTTATTTTATAAAAACCTAAACATTATATGAAATGAAAAAGAGCACAGGTAGGAATTGGCAACAGTGAGTTCAAAGTTGAAGTCATGAAACTTGAGATTTTAAATAGGGATGAGCCGAACACCCCTGTGTTCGGTTCGCACTGGAACTCGAACAATTTCAAAAGTTCGAGTTCAAACTCAAACTCGAACCGAACTCAATGCAAGTCAATGGGACTCAAAAGTTAGATTTTTAGAGTGCCCTCCAAGAGGGCATATATGCAAGATATTTGCCATAAAAGGTGTATGGGGGTCCTGGTAGTACCCTGGGGGACAGGAAACAAGGACAAAAAGTTTTTAAAAAAATACGTTTTTAAAAGAACAGTGAGCTTCCATAAAATAAGGGTTAAAAATAAAAACGAAAAATTCCTTCAAATATCGTGTCTAGGAGGTCCCCATAACCTGCCCGTGAAGTGGCGGATTTGTAGGATGTATAGAAACATTGCCATCAGAGACCCAGACAAGACACCTAGCCACCCTTAAGGGGTTAAAATGCACAGGGACTGTCTACTATCCTGTTAGATGAGGGAATGTATTAGGCCCCGTTCACACTGTGCGATTTATCGCACGGATTTTGCCACGATGTCGCAGCAAAATCCACGCGACGTCACACTGTGTAGCCTCTCCAATGCCTTTCAATGGAGCTGTTCACATCTTGACGAGCGATGTCACATGTTGTGCGTCGCGGTAGCATGTCGCTGGTACATGACCCTTTTTTTGAGATTTGCTATCTGCGATTTTGCGATTTGCATTGGTGGTGCTTTGCAAAAATTGCACAAAACCGCGACGTCGCGTGACATCGTGCGACATTATCGCACTATGTCGCGAATATGAAAATCACGCGGAGAATCACGCGACTTTCAAATCGCACAGTGTGAACGGGGCTTTATATGTATAAAGCAAGGTATATATGACAATGGATAGTCAGAGACTCTAGGGACTCAGCTTGTACGCTTTATGATAGACATTTCTAACAGAATAATAATTGCTCACATAGGCCCTTCGGGAGAGGTACATGACATACAAATACTGAAATATTACGTTTAAATCTAAGGAGTGTGATAAAGATTTTATTAAGCCCTTGATGACAAATGACGTAACATCTACATCATTAATGATTGGCTTTACAGAGCCCTGGTCCTTAAGGGGTTAAACAGCATATCAGAGAGGATCATATAGTAGAAATGAACACAAACAGTGTTTGTTCATATATGTGCAGACCACACCCAGTCTGCAAGCAATGTATCAAATTCTAATTGCTAATTAGAAGCACATGTTATTTACAAACACTAATTAAACACCTATTGTTTACGTCGTTTGAGAGCACAGGTCATTTAGAGGTGAGAATCTTTGCACCTATAGTAGACGACATTAGGTATTTTTTTAATTCAAATATCTAATAAACCGTTGCTTATAATATTCTGCAGTAAAGAGTCTCTTTATTTCTAGATTTTTTTTGTATTTTTTAAGCATTTGCTATACTTTTTTCAAAATGTTTTTTTTTTTCGAACTCGAACCGAACACGCCAAAAAGTTCGAAGTTCGCAAACTTTTGAACTGCCAATGTTCGAGTTGAACTCCGAACTGATCGAACCGAACAGCTCATCCCTAATTTTAAACACAGAACATAAAACTTGAAACATACCAGGATCATCAGTTCTCAGAGTTCTAAGCAAAATACAAGATTTAAATAAGCCCTGTGATGGAGAACCTTTAAACCATGTGACAGAGTGACTTACAAACCTAGGAGGTGGTTAGGCCTCCTCCACTACAACTCGCACAACAATAAAACATTGAGACTGTGGCAGGCTTATGCAATGTATGATCGCATCTTGAAACAAAACCCTCATTTGTTTCAAACCTAAGTCATGTGTTTTTAAATCTTTAGCTGAATGTTTTGATTGTGTACACTGAATTTTATATGTTGCGTTAAAGAACTGCACACTAAAAGTAAGCAAATGTATTGCCAGTCAATTGACCTTAGCAGCCTTGACACTAGGGATGCACCGATACCACTTTTTAAAGACGGAGTACGAGTACCGATACTTTTTTTAAAGTACTCACAGATACCGACTTTCGATACGTTTATTTAAAGTCATGTGACCGTTTTCCAATAAATAATTTAGGATTTTACTGAAAACCTGTCCAATTTACGTTAGCATTGAAATGTATGGCCAGACACCCCATTTACCCCCTGACCACACACCTCGACCACACACCTCAAATTTATATTCCACACAGACCTCAATATACTGTATATATAAACCCCACATAGACCTCAATATGTATATATCCCACACAGAACTCAAATTCTAAATGTAACCCACACAGACCTCAATCTGTATATATAACCCACACAGACCTCCAATACGAAAAGAAGGGGACCTAAGCAACCTTAAAACAACATCTGGTAGCCTGTATGACAGCTTTTTCACGCTGACCGCGTGGCCCGAGCGCCGGCTGGCCGCGTCATGTGGTCCTCCAAGCAGATGCTGGCCTGTGACGCGACCTCCAGCCGTGATTTTGCGATCCATAAGAGATCACAGCTGGAGGCCACGTCACAGGTCAGCACCTGCTCAGATTGCCACGTGATGCGGCCAGCCAGCACTCGGACCACGCGGTCAGCGAGGAGTATGTTAACAGAATACAAGTACTCGAGCCCCAGAGGTACCAGGAAGCCAGCCCAGCTCTGGCTTCTGGTATCGGTAAAGGTGTCGGGGCATTTGCACGAGTAGCAGGTACTCGTGCAAATGCCGGTATCGATACCGATACTAGTATCGGTATCGGTGCATCCCTACTTGACACTTTTTTCCAATAATTATGGGTCAGATCTTAATGACACATCAATGGGCAACCAAAAATGATCAAAAGAAATATCACGAAATACCAGCTTTTGCAAGCCAGTATATAACATATATTTGTTAAATACCGGCTGTAAAAGGAGAAAAATTAGCTTGGATGGAATAGCTTGTTCTTCTCTCTCCTTCTAGTTGTAAATTAATGGCTTCGCTACAAAGTGTAGGAGCCAATAACTTACAATAAGCTGCCGAAGCATGCGAGCCGCAAGCGAATGGGTTGTAATATAAGTAGGATCTGTTAAGCTATCTGTTGAAGCCCTTATATCTGTCGGCTCCCTCTAATAACCTGACGGGTCAGTTGTGATCTGGCCCTATGTCTTTAACATTTATTTGCATATATCACTTAAGCATTTGTACAGCAGTGCACTATGGCCTTTTTCATAAAAGGTCCTTCAGACTGTTATCTTGCTGGTACAGAAGCCATTTGTTACTATCTTGTTTGTTCAGAGAGCATTCACAAGATTAAATAGGATGCCTGACCCTCACAGAGTGCTGTCAGACTGAAACCAATTTACACTTGGAGGAACAAAGCATTCTACCATTATAATTCTGCTGAAAAACATTGGGGCTATTAATCAACAGAAGTAGCACTTACTATTATTCCATGTCTGCTCTTTTTTTATTTTTCTTCTGTTCTTTAAGTCTAATCATCTATTTTCTTTCATATTGTTTTGTTTTTGGGTTTCTTCTTAAGAGTTTCAGTTGAAAGTAGCAGTTAAAAGACATTTTCTTGAGCACCTTCTCATAAAAAGAAATCTTGACCTGACGAAGTATGAGAACATTGAGGATGGAGGTAAAAATAAATTGCCAAATAAGTTGAATAAATTGAAACCTTGTTTGCAAGTGTCAACTGATCAACTGAATCATGTTTTCTAGGAAATATATTGAGCCTATGTGAATAAAATAGTAATTAAATGTTTAAGTTGTATTTTTGCATTTATTGACCTAGAACCAACTTGAACTTGTGGCGAAACAGTTTTTCCAGCTAATATGAATATGTTACAAACAGCTGCCCCTTGACATTTTGCAGCTCTGTGTGATGAAACACATGGGACCACATTACGATCTCCAAGCTAAAACGGGGGCGGTAGGGAGAAAAAACTGCGTCTGCAGTTTTTCCCCTACTGCCCCCGTTTTAGTTTGGAATTACAATGCAGGCGCTTAAAAAGCTGCCTGCATTGTTACCGCGCACTACGGCCCGGGATGCTCGTGGCAGCACTGAGCGCAGACGCGAGCATCCACTCGATGGAGTCCATAGACCTCCATTGAGCCAGACGCCAACGGTCACATGACCTGTCGGATATCGCCTCGTGAGGCCTGGCCGGTCAACGTAGTGATATACAGGGAGAGACTGGGGGGACTTTTCCCCCAGTCTTTCCCTGCTCCCACCGGACGGAGGAGGCGGTTGGAGCCACGGTCCTCGCCGCAGGACAGGAGGTGAGTATACCATTCTGTTTTTTAGTTTTTAGGCTGGTGTTAACGGATTCTGCAGAAGCGGAATCCGTTAACACCAAGTCCTGGCTCTGGTTAACTTTCCGCTAACCAGAGCCAGACGTTAATCAGCGTTAGGACTTTGTAATCCTAACGCTGATTAACACTTTGCACTTCCCATGTTAAGCATAGGGAGCGCAAAGTACAGTAACCTCGCGAGTTTCAGAAAGCACGCTGGAAGAAGGGCAATTTAGTAGCTGCATAGCATATTGGCTAAGTTCTGACCAGTGATCCAATCTCAACACCCAGTAAGCCAGTGGATCATCTGCTGGAAAGGTATCCAGGACTGCCCTTGCCCCTCGATAGTCCTGCACCATATGGTGAAGGCGTTGGCAATAGGTGCCTACATTTGACGTCCCTGGGCGTCGTGGACTAAAAAAATTGGAGAAGGCATCAGTCAAGTGGCCCCTTTCACTGCTCTTCCTCTGATCAACCACAGCCTCAGAAGCACCTGTGTCATCACTTGGTGACCTACCAGTGCCTGGAAAGGTGTTACACAAGTGTCGCTTTAGAGCATCCTCAGCATCCTCAAGTTTTTTCGTCCTGTCCTCCCTCTGTGCGGGCAGGATGAGCTCTGCAACTTTACCCTTGTATCGTGGATGAAGAAGGCTTGCCAACCAGTAATGATCCCTCTCCTTGATAGCACGAATCCTGTGGTCCTTTACCAGGCTTTGCAGGATAAGGGAGCCCATGCAGCGTAGGTTGGAGGTGGCATTACGAGTCTTCCTGGTCAATGAGGATGACCCCATCATGCACTTTCTCCTCCCAGCCATGTACTAGTTCTTGGGTTTCTGGGCACACAAAACCCTCCCTTGAGGAATCCCCGCCTTCAATGCCCTCACTACTTAAATATTCCTCCTCCTCCTCATCCTCCTCCTGTCTGATCTGAGGAGGACCCGCTGGAATGCTGTCTGCGGAAAGACTGGGGCCTTAAGAGCTGGGGAAGGCCTCCTCTTCCTCCCGCTGCTCTGCCTCTAGAGCCACATCCATAATTCCCTGCAGAGTGTGCTCCAGCAGGAACACTAAAGGAATTGTGTCACTGATGCATGCACTGTCCCTGCTCACCATCCTTGTTGCCTCCTCAAATGGTGACAGTACAGTGCATGCATCCTTGATCATCAGCCACTGGGGGGGTGGAAAAACAAGTTGACCTGAACCTGTCTTTGTGCCATACTCACACAGGTACTCGTTGATGGCCCTCTGCTGCTTGTGCAGACGCTGCAGCATTGCTAATGTTGAGTTCCACCTGGTGGGCATGTCACAGATCAGACGGTTTGTGGGAAGGTGGAATTATCTTTGAAATTCTGCCAGGCGAACACTTGCTGGGAATGACCATCTGAAGTGGCGGCAGACTTTTCTGGCCTGGCTGAGAAGTACCTGGGTACCTGGTTAGGAAACGCTGTACCACCAGATTTAGGACGTGTGCTAGGCAAGGTAAATGCATCAACTTACCCTGGCGTAGGTCGGAGAGAAGGTTGCTGCCATTATCACAGACGACCATTCCCAGCTGAAGCTGGCGTGGTGTTAACCATCTCTGCACCTGCCCCTGCAGAGCTGACAGAATTTCTGCCCGGTGTGGCCCCTGTCCCCTAAACAAACCAGCTCAAGCACAGTATGGCATCTTTTTTCTTGAGCCATTGCGTAGCCCCTGCCACGCGTCGGTTTAACTGCCACTTCGCCAGAGACAGAGAAGGAGGAGGAGGAGGAGGAGGAAGAGGGAGAGGTGGTGGTGGAGCAGACAGACCTCATATAAGCACAGAGCCCCGTCTTGGATCCCTCCCAGCTGCAATCAGAGTTACCCAGTGTGCCGTGAAGGAAATGTAATGGCCCTTTTCATGCTTGCTGGACCATGTGTCTAAAGTCACATGAACCTTGCTGCTGACTGCCTTTCCCAATGACTCCATAACATTGTATTCCACGTGCTGGTATAGTGCTGGAATGACCTTCTGTGAAAAGAAATGGCGTTTTGGAACCTGTCACTGTGGTACAGCACATTCAGCAAATTCATGGAAGGAAGCAGAGTCCACCAGCTGGAAAGGCAGCAGCTGCAATGTGAGTAATTTTGCTAAGCTGGCATTTAGACGCTGTGCTTGGGGATGGTTGGGACTATATTTTTTCTTACGCTGCAGCAGCTGGGGCAACGTAATTTGACTGCGTAAATCTTCAGCTGATGGAATGCTGTCACATTGTGAGGAAGGACCTGGTACATCCATTACTGTAGCATCATCCCTGTCAGTGGAGGTTGGAGTCAATGACATGGCAGGACATATAGTGGGGGTAGAGACAAGTGAGGAGGACCTACGCAAAGTTTTGCGCCAACGGGATGCGTGGCAGGTGGTCATATGTCGCCTCAAGCATGTGGTACCCAAGCGTCCGGTGTCTTTCCCACACTTGATCCTCATCTGACATAGATTACAAATAGCAACAGTGGGGTCTGCTGCACATTTCTTAAAGAACTCCCAGACAGCAGAGTTCCTGCATGTGTGCTTTGAGACAACAGCACTCTGCACCTGAGCAGCTCTGACATCTGATGCCTTGGACTGGCTAGTGCTACGGTTGGTCATAGAGGATGTTGTGTCTTGTGTTTGTTGTGCCTCCTCCTCCTCACTTGACTCCTCTGTTCGATCAGGCACCCAGGTGGAGTCAGTGACCTCATCATCATTGTCATCTTCACCCCCTATCTCCTCGTCACTGGAGCCAACTTGGCAGTATGCTGCAGCTGCTGGGGCAACATGAGTGCCAGTTATTTGTGTGTCATCACTGGCACCCCCTTCCTCTAGGTTGATTATACTCCCTTCCTCAACCTCAGAGATTGAATCAGAGCACTGTAGTTGCTGCGTATCCTCAAGTAGCATGTCACTGTCATTGTAGTCAAACAATTCAGCTGACTCCTCCGTGTGTGATAGTGAGGCTACGGCAGAAGTAGCTGTGGATATGAAGGCTGCATTAGATGCTTTGGCAGCTGAGGTGGACTGTAAAGCACTACAAGCCTGACTGGCAGAGGACTCGGAGGATGAGGATGGCCTGGTTAGCCAATCCACCAAATCCTCTGTATGTTGCTGCTGCTTAAGACGGCCAGGACCAGTTAGAAAGGACAAGCGTGCCCCTGCAGAGGATGCACCACGTACACGACGACCAGAGGCACAGCCTCCCGACACAGAGGCTGCTTGCCCTCTTATCTGTGTCTGGGAGCGTCTGCCTGTCCTTTTTGGTCTTTCTGACATGGTGAGTGATATATAGATTAAAGATATACAGAACTCTGATTCAACTCTGGTATAAAGATTAAAGATTTCCAGAACTCTGGTATAACTCAGTGAGACACCCTGATAGCTGGCAGCCAGTGACAAGAAACAGATTACAATTCCCAGAAACCTCCTATAAATCAGTGAGACCCCCTGATGGGTGGCAGTGACAAGACACAAATTACAATTCCCAGAAACCACCTACAAGTCAGTGAGACCCCCTGATAGGACCCCCTGATAGCTGGCAACAGTGACAAGACACAGATTACAATTCGCAGAAATCTGCTAGAGGTATGTGGGACCCCCTGATAGCTGGCAGTGAGAAGACACAGATTACAATTCCCAGAAACCTCCTATAAATCAGTGAGACCCCCTAATGGGTGGCAGTGAGAACACACAGATTACAACAATTCCCGAGATATTTTGTATAAATGAGACCCCCACAATTGCTGGTGGCAGTGAGAACACAAAGATTACAACAATTCCCAGATATTTTGTAGAAATGAGACCCCCAAAATAGTTGGTGGCAGTGAGAACACAAAGATTACAACAATTCCCAGATATTTTGTAGAAATGAGACCAACACAACTGCTGGTGGCAGTGAGAACACAAAGATTACAACAATTCCCAGATATTTTGTATAAATGACTGACCCCCAAAATAGTTGGTGGCAGTGAGAACACAAAGATTACAACAATTCCCAGATATTTTGTAGAAATGAGACCCCCCCATAGCTGCTGGCAGACTGGCAGTGAGAACACACACTAACACAACAATCTCCTCTCAAAAAACACGTGCTGAAGGCTGTGTGAAGCCTTATATAGTGTGCTGTGGGACTTAGCTCTGTGAGCCCATGATTGGGCAAAATTTGCCCAATCAGGACTCGGAGCCGTGATTGGCATAGTCTTGCACCTGTCTTGCACCTAAACTGTGGTCAGGTGTAGGCTGTAGCCAATTACAAGCTTGAGGCCAGTGGAAAAGTGCATTGTGGTCCATTGTGGGGCAGTGTGGGCGAAGATGCTGCAAACACGCGGAAATGTTCGTAGTTCGCAAACATATGAACTGGCGATGTTCGAATCGAACTCCGAACAAATCGAACCGAACAGCTCATCCCTATTTACCAACCACTCATCTCTTAAGTTCACAAAAAACTGCAACTTCAAATTCCCCTTTAGTTTTTTTAAATAATATTGTGTTATATACAGGTTGGGCACCTTCTTTCCAGAGTTCTGAAATCTGGAAGACTCTGAAATCTGGCATTTTCAAAGTCTTTCTTATTTCAGATTTACTTACCTCCCTGATGCTCTGAACGGGTCTTGCAGCAGTCTGGCGCACTTTCGATGGCTGAAGTACAGGCTCACGTTGAGGGACTCTGGGCAGGCCCCACGTGGGACATGGTACTCAGAGACATTCTGGCTCTAAGCAGTATATCCCTAGGAAATGGCTACTCAGTGTCTTTCAGTGGCTCCTATTTCATTTCCCTTCCCCTCTGGCATTGGATCCTCCTGGACGCCAAAATCCTGAAGAATATGGAATCTGGAATGCTTGTATTCCTGAGCATTCTGGGTTCAGGGTACTCAAACTGTAATAGCAAATCGCTCACTTGAAATACCCTCTTATAAAGGTCACTATGTACCACATCACTGGGGTACTGGCACATATTTTGGGAGAAAATAATTTTCTTCACCAACATTTTACAGTAAATGTTTGCTATGTAATTAGATCACAATCTTGATAGTGCTACTGCTATTGGGGGCAGAACTACATATCCCAACTAACAAAACGGAACAAGTGATTTATACAGATGTTCTCAACCTAGACTGGAATGAGTGCACATATTCACTGCAAGACAGGTACTTTATATATGAATATCTAATTTTTTTTATACTTTTATTATAATTTAGTTTTTATTTTGCATTTTCTACATGTCATGTCATGCATTCAATTATTGTTATTTACATAACAACTACATATTCCGTAGTGCTTTGCAGTAGGTAAAATGAGACGAATAAGTCATTTTTAATGGATCACACAGAAAAAAGAGCAATGTCAGACCTTAGGCAGAGGTCAGCAATATTGGCCCTTCTGATGTTTTAGAACTATACTTCCCCTGAGGCAGTCCAATCTAATGAGTGGTTGAGCATCATGGGAGAGGATGTTCCAAAACATCTGGAGGGCCAAGTTTGCTGACCCCTGTTCTAAGGGGTAGTATGGGATGAATATACATTAGGTGATGTTGAATATGGCCTGTTGAACATCCAAAGCATTTGAATGCATATAATGCTTTGGGGTGGGGTTGTTTTGTTTTTCAGTCTCCCGCACATCCAAACATGAGGTTGAACTGGAGGTTCCCCTCACTCCACCTGATACATCAAATAAATGTTGGATGCATACATCTGATTTTCAGTGTGCTGCTGAGGAAATATCTTCTTCACCTCCAAAGTAAGTGACAGTTTTGACTTTATACAACAACAAGAATATTATGCGTTTCACATATTATATACAAATTTCAGATTTTTTTTCCTGAATTGGCTCAAGCTTTTGTGATAATGGAAACCTCTGAAATTATGCGTTTCCCACAATGCGACCCGGATATGCAACAGGTTTTTTTAACACTAACAACGGGTTTAAATAATGTAATCCTTAATCTAATCCTTAACATTGACATACTCGCCACCCAGGACATACTTGAAAACGAGAGAAATCTCATTGTATCCTTCCCGATAAAATCCTTTCGCAAAAAATAAATAAATTTGTTTTAACAATGCTTATGACTGCTGTCAAAGCATCTGTCTGGTGCAGTTATGCCTCCATTGTCAAAAACTTCTTCGGTAACCACAAAACAGACAATTACGTAGATTTGGTGTAAAACATGCTGGTTAACTTTAAAAATTTGAGTGCTAATATGAACATAAATGCACACTTTCTCCACGGCCACAGATTTCCAGATATTCTTGGTGATTGTAGTGAGGAACAAGGCCAGAGGTTCTGTCACGTACTTGCTTCGCTCCAGAAGGGCACGTAACTTGGCGAAGTGGATGCAGGTCTAAAAACCACTATTCGCCTGCACTAGACCCAAAATAATGACTACGTAGCCTAGGGTTGCCAGATCGGCCATGTTTTCCTGGACACATAACTATATCATTGAGAGGGTGCATGCCTGGAAACGTGCTGCCCTGCAACATGTATAATTCATATAATGCAGGTAGGCGATCAAAGCAGATCATCTGGGATTTCTTTTTGATTTCTTACCTTCAGCATATGGATTCTACATGCTGCGGGGTGGCATTTTTCATGCACTGCCCATCAACATGAATAAATTGTATGTGTCCAGGAAAACATGGCCCACCTGGCAACCCTAACGTAGCCCAGTATCCCACACCCACTTCCCTAAATTGTTGTCACCATCAGGTCGTTTTCTAATATATAAAATGGGGATGATCTGAAATACCCCAGTCTAGTAGACTGACCCCATCAAACCCACTTTAGTAGATTGTCCCGAAACTCAAGGCTATGATAATCATGTCTCTTCAGTTAACGTGATTCTTATAGCAGACAAAGGCAGAGCTTAATACATGAATATTTATTATGATGGAAAAAAGATAGAATCACGGTGCATATACAGAAAAAAGATATTACAATTTATATTTACACTCACAAGCAGAAAAATAAACGGAATAACAACAGACCCTATCTACTTACACACCGAAGGAATCTGTCCCCAAGGAGGTTCTGGACGGGGAAGACGGCAGTTATTTTCAATTAGATTGACCTCCAAAAAATAAGCACGTTTTAGACTTTGGGTCAGCAATTTATACACTGCTTCTTGGTCTCAGATTTCTGGGTGGCACGGTAGGAGGGTCAAGATCTGCTCCTGGACTTCCCCTGTCATATTTTACCCACTTCAACTTTTAAGCTTTGTATAACCTCACAGAGACAACAAAGGGGCATGTGCCTAGGTGTTGATTTCCAGAGACCTAGCACAATAAATAATATTTCAGCATCCTGTCTAAGAGAACACATCTGCTCCTTTTGAGATCCAACCTCGACTCCAGCCTGGGGTAGGAAAAGTGTCCACTGTCCCTACTGTAATAAAAGTGCTCAGCAGATCACAGATCAACCATTCACACCTTCCCAGATCAAAAAAGCTTTGAGGCCCTCTGGCCAAATGGCTTCGGCCAGATCTCTTAATTATCTCCGGTGACTAATTCAGGCATCCTCAAGAGGAACTTTATTGCTTTGTGGCTCTCTAGAGAGGTTAAAGGCCCATTCAGATGTTAATGACCTCTTCTGAAGGCAAACCTGCATATAAAGTAGTTCTGTACAGTAATTACATAATATTTTAGCAAGACATTGATATTTTTTTTAATCAGGACATAACCTATGTCCGTGACAGGTTCTACCAACATATAAAAGGTATTCAAGGCACATGGGACAGACACACGAAGGCAAACTACTGCTAGAGCCACCAACGTGATTATCCTGACGACTCAGATAAAAGAAAATCATACAAATACAAATGGTGTTATTCTATGCATTAATTATGATTATCTGGATCATTTTATTCTGGTTTTATGTTATTGTACTTAATACTACTCAACTGGTTAATTCATATGTTTACTTTTGTATGATTTGAGCCAGTTTTCCTTTGATTTGTGGCTGAGGCTACATACATATGTCCTTTAATATTTTTGCATTTTTCTGTTTTTCAATAGTGTATCCATTATCTCAAATTCCAGAGCCAATCTCAAAACAGATGCCTTATTCGGAATCAGCGACACAGCATTACCATAAACCTGCTCTATTATTGGCAATACAAGTAGTATTGACCAGTGCCATTAGTCTCACCGCTAGTATAGTGAATGACTTGTAATTCAGTTGGTGTTAGGTATCCACAAAAATATACAGGTATATTCAAAGAAAGGTGAAATGGCTGGAGAAGTGAAAATTCTAGGTCAGAAAGCCAAACCAGAAAAATTCTCCTATTTATCTAATTTTCCAAATCGGCTACTTGGTCTAGATTGTTCTGTTCTCCTGCCATTCTCCTGATTTTCACCTTTCTTTGAATAGACCTGATAATTTTGTATTTTGTGGCAAATATATATCTTTACATCTCCCAAACACCATCCTGACCAGCAAAAGGAGCCATATATTTTTACCATTGTCCAGCATTTAAAAGTGAGTTCATAATTTCAATGAAAGTTTGAATAATAGTTATATATATAATTTTAATAAAATGTTCTAACATTAACAGGGTTATTCAGAGACAGATGATCTGGCCCCGGAAATGGCACTGAACAGTGAATTTCCCCATACAGTGCCATTTCGTGGCCATTTGGCTATTCAGACAGCAGGCAAATTTTAGCGACCTAACTGCAAATACGGTGCCTGTTCGAGGGCAGTGAAATCCTCATGGTGAAGCAATAGTTAATCTATTCAGAGAACACTGAACAGCAGTTAAAAGTGGTCGAAATGCCCAGATGTTTGGTGCTTTCATTCGACAGATTTATTCAGGTGAATCCCATAGGTTTCAATGATAAAAATATTTTCATTTTTTTAATCAATATCTAATCAAACGTTTATTCTTTTAATCTGCAGTAAAAAGTCTCTTTATTTATTGATTTTTTTGGGGATCTTTTAGACATTTTTCGGAATTTGTTTCTGCTTTTTTTTTTAAATAGTGTTTTTTCCTTTTTTTCTGTAACAGACCTTTTTATTATCATTCATAGGAGCTTATATGTTAATTCCAGACATTTTCGTTTAGTAGTTCTATTGCAAACAGTCTTTCAATTTTGTCACTTTCAATCGTCTTTGGGGCTTTTTTCCGGCCACTGGTCATCAATGTGTTTGGCGGATCGTCGGCTTCTTCCAGACAGGTTTGAAGGGTTTACGGCAGATTATCAGATCGGATTCGATATTTATCGGATCAGATCCATTATTTTCTGCATGGTTTAAAAAATAAAAATAAAAAAGCCGCAAAACCGCCTAAATTATCGGATTGATAATGCCCAAAATGCTAAAACTGTTTAAAATCGTCTAATTGAATTTCCTTATCGGAGTTTTAGCAGCCAATGCAGGGAACCAAGGGCTGCAGTTCGAACTGCTGTAACTGCATTTGGCCAGTAGATAGCATCATCTACCTGCCAAATAGGTTATTAAAGTATGAAATATACTGGGGAAAATTCCCTAATATTTCTTAATATAGAAATAGGATTTTTCAAAAACCCATTTGTTCCTGACAATGTTTTTTATTTTAATTGCCTGCTATTGAAGGGGTTAATTTTGCTTGAAATACAAAAAGAAAAAACAAAAGATCCCCAAAAGCGCAATCAAAAAAACAGGTCTTTAGTGAAGATACTTTTTACATGCAAGTGTTATATCAAGGGACAAACAATAATTTTCAATTTTGTGATATAATAGTAACAAAATAATAATTATATTTGAATGTGTTCCATTCCTTGGTAATCACAAATAAAACCAGTGACTAATAAACAAATTATAGTGCAATATTTTCTGAAGTTGTGTTGCAGAGAAGGAAAAATCAATAAACTTCTCACTAGAAAAGCCGTATCAAAAACCAGCCAAGGGATACGGATGTATAGGTAGAACAAAGGGGTCCCTTTTCCCATCTACCCTAGGGTGTGGAGTAATTAAGGGATACAGATATCCGGACAAGACGATTTACTATCTAGGGTTGAGGTAAGATAAGTTAGGTCAACGAGGTAACAAGGGAGTAATGAAAGAGGTCAGCTATAGCAATAGTTTAGGTCATATGTGTGTGCCATCCTGCATCAATCTGGAATGTGATAAGACGCAAATGACGCACTAGATGATGGACAAGCATCTATAATAACTGCAAAAGAAAGTATGGCATGCTTAACAAGCAGTCTCACTAGCGGTGGAAACCTACATCAGAATGGACGGCGGGGTCAGCATCATTCTGGTGGCAGAGATGTGAAAAAGATGCAAATCCGCCGTGTAACCTTGAAAGAATTCAATGTTTGACAATATAAATTATGTCATATCAACCAACTAAGAAAGACATCTTTCAGATGCACTTTTTTTTTTTACCTTCTTTCGGCTAAATGAATAGGTTATAGAATTTTCAAAACCAAATATGACTATTATTTACTATACTACTCAGCTAATTTCAACCAGGTAACCCTTAGACCAATCTAATGTTCACATTGCTATTTACATATCTCAATCTGGTCTAGATTGCAGGTCATAAAGAAACGAGGAGACATCCTAGAAAGCTTATCCTGCATGTCCGACGTTTACCATCTCCTGCTTAAAGGTAGGAAAGGAAACTCTTGAGTGTATACAGCCATGGCCAAAGGTTTTGAGAATGACACGAATAATAATTTTCACAAAGTCTGCTGCTTCAATGTTTTGTTTTTAGATCTTTTTGCCAGATGTTACTACTGAAGTTTAAATACAAGCATTTCATAAGTGTCAAAGGCTTTTATTGACAATTACATTACATTTATGTAAATAGTCAATATTTGCAGTGTTGACCCTTCTTTTTCAAGACCTCTGCAATTCGCCCTGGCGTGCTGTCACTCAACTTCTGGGCCACATCCTGACTGATGGCAGCCCATTCTTGCATAATCTATGTTTGGAGTTTGTCAGAATTTGTGGGCTTTTGTTTGTCCACCCGCCTCTTGAGGATTGACCACAAGTACTCAATGGGATTAAGGTCTGGGGAGTTTCCTGGCCATGGACCCAAAATTTTCGATGTTTTGTTCCCCCGAACCACTGTTTTCCATCATGCTGGAAAAGGCATTGTTTGTCACCATGTCAAGAATGGAGAGGTGGTAAATGTAATAGAGCTCTAGGTATGCGATGGTAAAATAAAGTAATAATAGAGAAATAGATATGTGCATTTCATTTCGAATCGCAATTCAGATGAAATTATACCGATTCATATTTCAGAAGCACTTCTGAAATAATTCGATCTAGTCCGGAATGAAAACGAAATGAAAAAGTATACAATGAATTGATTTAGTTTTTATGAATCTATTCGTTACACTCAGCACCGCGTCCCTGTCCATTGGCCGTGGTGCTAAATCTGTTGTATTCAGCACCACAGCGCATGGACAGCGACATATGGTGCAGTTCGGTGCGATTCGGTGGCAGTGAAATTCCCCACAGCTAAGTGATGGTTAATCTATTCAGAGATGCAGAACAGCACCAAAAGGTCAGTGAAATGCCCTGATTTTCAGTGGTTTCGTGCGACAGGTTTAATTAAGTGAAAGTTTTTATTAAATATTTGTTCAACCCGTTTATTCTTTTCATTTGCAGCAAAAGAAACTTTTTATTGATTTTTTTTAGAGGTTTGAGAATTTTTTTGGTGAAATTTTTAGACTCCCAAATAATTTAAACAGACGAGGCTCTTTTCCTTTGCCGAATGCAGTTTTTTTCTCTTTTTTTTCAGTCTGGCTGCGTTCGGTGGGTGATGTCCTTGGTGCTGAAACCTATTTCAGCACCAAGGACGGGGGGGATTTATTTTGCTCCGGAGCCCGCAGTTGTCAGGGTTCATATCGTATCGGTACTGGCCTTGCAGGTAATGAGTCCAATATGCTGGATTGGGATGTACACAGACGGTTGAGTGGAGAGGGATTGCAGGAGAACCAGATAGGAGGGCCATGGGACAGGACATGTATAGGACTAACTGGAATACTGAGGATAGTGGGAAACATAGTCCTTGTGTACTGACCGCACAGGAGATCGAGAGATGGTACTAGATGATCTTGAGAAACACAATGGGTCTTGAGAGAGTACGGTGGGTCTTAGGAGGAACACTGTGAGTCTTGAGAGCTGAAACCAAGGGGGCTAGAGGCAGAGGAGCAGGCTGAGGGAACTGGTAGTTTGTCAAGGGTAATCACACGTTTTTCAGGAGCTTGCATAAACAGGTCTTCTTCTGATGAACAACTAGCAACAATCATGAAGCTCTGACTGGAGGGAGGCATAGCCTTTTATTTCAGATGAGTGTATGTGTACTGTGTTTCACTGTAGGGGGAAAACCAGGGATGGTGTGCAGAGGATTGGCTGAGATGCAAGGCTACACCAAAAACCTTGACAGGAACAAGGATACTGCAGGAAAGGTGCTGCTTTCAGGAGATGGCACAAGTCAGGCTGTGGATAGGATCTCAACAGCAGTACTGCTGTCCTTAGTACTGAAACCTATTTCAGCACCAAGGAGAGGGATTACCGTATATCTTAACCCTCATGTTTTAACCCTAATCTAACAGCAATTAATTCATCCGTTTCTCAATTCTGGAATAAAGAATCGATACAAAATACAAATTGCTAATCCCCCGAAATAACTAATTGATCCGAAATACGAATCGCGGTAGCATAACGAATACACCGAAATGAATTACAAAACGCAACAAATAAATCTGAAACTAAACAAACTTTTTCATTGTGCACATGTCTATAGAGAGATGTTGCAGGTTTAATAGGGAGTCTAGCAATATTCCCTACAAATACACTAACAGGGTTATCCAAAGAGATCCGAATTGCTTGAGAAAGGTAACCGAACGCTGAAAATCAGCGTTCGGTTACCTTTCTTGGCCATTCGGGTATCCAGAGAGCAGGCAATTCGCCAAATCCTGGCGAATTGCCTGAACATACGGTGCCTGTTCGGTGCCTGTTCGAGGGCAGTGAAATCCCCATGAAAAAGCACTGCTTCGGCTATTCAGAGAACACAAACCAGCAGTGAAAGGTTCCCCTAATGCCCTGCCATTCGGTGGTTTCATTCGGCAAGTTAATTCAGGAGAATCCCATAGGCTTCAATGTTAAAAATATTCCCGTTTTAATTCAATATCTAATAAACCGTTCATTATAAAATTCTGCAGCAAAAAGTCTCTTTATTTATAGATTTTTTAGGATACTTTAAGCATTTTTCTGATTTTTTTTTTTTTTTTTAAAAGTCCGATTTTTTTTTCAGTTTACTTATTTTTTTTGTAACAGCCCTCTTTATTATCATTCCCTGGACCTCCTGTGAAAATTTCAGACATTTTCGCTCAGTAGTTTCTTTGCAAACAGCGTTTCATTTTCCCAGATTCATACAAATGGTTTTGCTAATTTATTCACTGTCTCCTCTACGTCACAGCTGCTTCGGCTCTGTGTGATTCGGCTCCTGTTCGGCTCCTTCGAAGGTTAATCCAGATGTTTTTGCTTGTTTTCAGCTTGCATTCGGTTAGTTTTCGTCAGGTGTTCGGCAGCTTTTCCCTGCAATTCGGGGGCCCTGTGGTGCTTGCTGAATACACCGCAGGGTCACCGAAATGCAATCGGCAAAAGGAACCGAATTGAAGAGAACGAAAAGTCACCGAACGTGCGGTGACTTTTCGAATCTCTTTGGATAACCCTGTAAGCAATGAGTAAAACAAAAGAGTCACTCCCACCCTCGCCAAAATATAAATAATACAAGGAGTCTCTTGGAATAATTCGACAATATGATCAAACGTGCTTCAGTGCGGTAACATGATATGCAATAAATAACAAGGGCAATTCATTGTGGAGAAAGTGCTCCAGTGCAGTAACAGGATATGCAATACGTACAGTGGCAAGAAAAAGTATGTGAACCCTTTGGGATTATGTGGAGTTTTGCATGAATTGGTCATAAAATGTGCTCTGATCTTCATCTAAGTCACAACAATTTAAAAAACACAGTCTGCTTAAAATAATACAACACAAACATTATATGTTTTCATGTGTTTCTTGAACATAACATGTAAACATTCACAGTGCAGGGTGGAAAAAGTATGTGAACCCCTAGCCTAATGACTTCTCCAAGAGCTAATTGGAGCCAGGAGTGAGCCAACCTTGAGTCCAATCTGTGTGATATTATTGGATGTGTTGCTGAAAGCTGTCCTGCCCTTTAAAGACACGCACCAGATTTGGGTTTACTGGTTTCAAGAAGCACTGCCTGATGTGAACCATGCCTCGCAGAAACGAGCTCTCAGAAGACCTACGATCAAGAATCGTTGACTTGCATGAAGCTGGAAAGGGTTACAAAAGTATCTCCAAAAGCCTTGATGTTCATGTGTCCACGGTAAGACAGACTGTCTACAAATGGAGAAAGTTCAGCACTGTTGCTACTCTCCCTAGGCATGGTTGTCCTGTAAAGATGACTGCAAGAGCACAGCGCAGAATGCTTAATGAGGTAAAGAAGACGCCTAGAGTGTCAGCTAAAGACGTACAGAAATCTCTGGCACCTGCTAACATTTTTGTTGACACATCTACAATAAGGAAAACATTAAACGAGAATGGAGTACATGGGAGGACACCACGGAGGAAGCCATTGCTGTCCAAAAAGAATATTACAGCACGTTTGAAGTTTTCAAAAGAGCACCTGGATGTTCCACAGCACTACTGGCAAAATATTCTGTGGACAGATGAAACCAAAATTGAGTTGTTTGGAAAAAACACACAACACTATGTGTGGAAAAAAAAAGGCACAGCACACCAACACCAAAACCTCATCCCCACTGTAAAACATGGCAGAGGGAGCATCATGGTTTGGGGCTGCTTTGCTGCCTCAGGGCCTGGACGGATTGTTGTCCCCTAATTAGATCCCCTAATTTTTTTAAACCATCCTGCACATGGACTGAGGAAGGCTTTGTCTGATAGCCGAAATGCGTATCCCACTTTTGTGATACCCCCTTACTTTGTTTTTAAATTAATAAATCCCTTTTTTACTATCTGCATCTGCCTGAGAGCCATCATTACACAGCGTATGCTCCATATGCCCTGTCTCTCCTTCTCTCCTAACAAGAAGACCATCTGCCGTTGAAAGAGGTGTAGGTACCCACCGAAAAAAGCAGTACCATATGCCCACAAGTTGAGCCTGGAACCTAAGGCTCCAACATCGGTGAGTTTGTTTTGATCACTACTTACCTCATTTCAACATTGGCGACATATTGCGCTATGAAGATCTCTTTTCCTTGTATTTGAGACGATCGAGCAAGCATTAAGGAAAGGCGAAGGCCACCCCAGGAAAACTCTAAAGAAGGGCAGAGGCCACCCTCAATTAGGCCCAAGGCATTCCACACCAGAGCCGGTCCAAGAGGCTCTATATATTGTAAGTGTTCCCTTGTCTATGGGCACTTAACTTTATATCAATCAATATTGCACCATTTTTTTCTCTTTCTGTTTCCCCTCTATTCTTCTCCCCTTTCTTCCCATTTTTTGGGAACTGGGAGTCTACATATGTAAGGACAGAGGCTTGAACCCCTGTGTGGTGTTGGGTGTATGGACCCCAATAGCAAGCCGAAAGAGGAGACCAGAAGGAATATAACTAATAGAGCTTTACTGAAGGCAACAAAATATAAGTCCAGAACAAACGTAATGCAAGGTTTCTTTGGCAGAAATGAAAGTCCAGAATAAACGTAATGCAGGGTTTCTTTGGCAGAAATAAAATTCCAGAATAAACGTAATGCAAGGTTTCTTTGGCAGAAATAAAAGTCCAGAACGGAAAGTCGTAGGGAATTGAGGACAGGGTCCGGTACTGATGTCGTGGAGACAAGCCTGGGAATGGTACGGGCACTTGTGATGGCAAGTGTGGAATGGAAGTAAAGCTGGTACCGTGGCAACCGGAACAGAAGCAGGACTTGCACTTTGGAAGCAGGAACGGAAGCAGGACTGGCACCTTGGAAGCAGGGCGAAAGCAGGACTGGCACCTTGGAAGCAGGGCGAAAGCAGGACTGGCACCTTGGAAGCAGGGCGAAAGCAGGACTGGCACCTTGGAAGCAGGGCGAAAGCAGGACTGGCACCTTGGAAGCAGGGCGAAAGCAGGACTGGCACCTTGGAAGCAGGAAACGGAAGTCAGGATGTCCTTAGCGAAGCACGAAGGGAACCACTGGGTAACGTGGTGGAACCACACTATAACCTGGTTAGTGAGCTGGAGAAAGCGGCAGGTTTAAATAGGGCTCAGGGAATCATACGAACACCGTTCACCTGGAACTCGCAGGTGGAATTGAGGTACCTGAGTGCTTGGCAGATTAATTGGTGGTATGCGAGGATCTTCAGTGCAGGTGGAATGTAGTACCTTAACTTGACCAGCAGAGGGCGCCAGAGTACCTGAGTTTTCATGTTCCAGGATGGACGATCGCGCATGCGCGCCCGACCTCCGCTCAGATGGATCGCGGAGACGGCGTGGGACGCATCTTGGATCTCCTCCCTCGAGTTGCAGGCCGGAACCAGGGAGCGACGCGCCACGAGGGACCTCAGGTGAGTCTGCCAGGCGTCCCAACATGGCGGCCGCGGTCCGACCGCGGCGCGGGGCATCACAGGACCCCCACCAAGGCGCGACCCCCGGGTGCGCTTGATCGACGGCTTGGAAGGATAACGGAGATGAAAGGCACGAACCTTTGCAGGAGCATGGACGCTGGCACTGGGTTCCCAGGATCGTTCTTCAGGACCGTATCCCTTCCAGTGAACCAGGTATTCTAACCTGCCGTAACGGAGTCTCGAATCCAGAATGCGTGAAATCTCGAATTCCTCTTCTCCAGATACAGGCACAGGAACAGGTGGTTTAGCATTCCGATCGGGAAACGGATTCTCATGCCAGGGTTTCAAGAGAGATACATGGAAGACAGGATGGATCCTGTAGGAAGGAGGAAGAGTTAAGCGGGCCGCAACGGAGTTAACCATTCTGAGGACCGGGAACGGGCCAATGTAGCGAGGACCCAGCTTCTTTGAAGGGCAATCCAAACGGAGATGAGCCGTGGATAGTAACACCTTATCTCCAGGTGCATACACAGGAGCTTCTTTGCGACCACGATCAGCATATTTCTTTTGGTTCTGCTGGGCTAGTCGTAGCTGATGGCGTAGCGTTCGTAGTTGGCCGCGTAGGGTTCTCAAGCGGGTTGACACTTCTGGAACTGGAGTGTTGAGCGGCATTTCCGGAAGAGTGCTAGGATGATAACCGTAGTTGGCAAAGAAAGGTGAGAAACGAGTTGATGAATGTACCTGATTATTGTACGCAAATTCAGCAGTTGGTATGACGTCCAGCCAGTCGTCTTGGAGATGCGTGGTGAAGCAACGAAGATATTGTTCTAGTGTCTGATTTGTCCGCTCCGTCTGGCCATTACTGTGGATGAAAGGCTGAAGAGAGACACCTCGCAATTTTTAAGCTACGACACATTTGGGACCAGAAACGGGAAGTAAACTGAGATCCTCTATCAGTAACAATGGAACGAGGAGTACCATGGAGTCGGAACACCTCCTTGATGAACAAGGTGGCTGTTTCAGCCGCTGTGGGTAGACCTACCGCTGGTATGAAATGGGCCATCTTGGTACAGCGGTCTACCACCACCAGGATGGTGGTGTAGCGATGTGAAGGGGGAAGATCTACTATAAAGTCCATCGAAATGTCTTTCCACGGATGCAGCGGTGGAGCCAGGGGTTGTAGAAGACCAGCAGGATGGGTGCGGGGTTGTTTGTTGCGTGCACAGACAGAACAAGAGGATACAAAGGCGACGATGTCTTTCTTCACGGATGGCCACCAGAAGTACCGATATATACGGCATCTATGGTTTTCTTGATGCCACCATGTCCAGCGGCCGGGATGTCGTGGGAGTGTTGCAATACCTGTAGACGAATCTCAGGAGGGACGTATATTTGTTCGCCATGATAGAAGAGACCATCGTTGGATAGGAGCCCTTGGATGTCAGTCGGTGGTTGAAGACTATATTTCTTTATATTGTCTATTAAGGACCCTTGAGAAGCGCAGAAGAAGTCGTTAGGTAGGATGGAGTCGGTTTGTGTGTGGAAGGAAAGGCGTCTGAGTCGTACCGACGGGAAAGGGCATCTGCCTTACCATTTCTTACTCCAGGTCTGTAGGTGATGTGCAACAGAAAGCGGGCGAAGAATAACGCCCATCTGGCTTGTCGAGGTCGCAATCTTTTGGCGGTGCGAAGATATTCCAAATTACGGTGGTCCGTGTAGACGACCACAGGATGTTTTGCCCCTTCGAGGAGGTGTCTCCATTCCTCAAGGGCACTCTTGATTGCCAGGAGTTCTTTCTCACCTATACTGTAATTCTTTTCGGCTGGGGTAAGACGTCTGGAATAAAAGGCCACGGGATGCAGAAGGTTCTTGATTCCGGATTTTTGGGAGAGTATCGCTCCTAGGGCAATATCAGAGGCGTCGGTTTCTAGGGAATATGGCAGGTTGATGTCTGGCTGTTTCAGGATTGGGGCTTGGGTGAAGCTTTCTTTCAGTTTATTGAATGCCCGCTGAGCTTCTTCAGTCCAACAGAATCTCACATCTTTCTTGGTCAGGGAGGTGATGGGTGCGGTGAGATGAGAGAAGGACCGAATGAAGCGACGATAAAAATTGGCGAATCCCATAAATTGCTGAACCATCTTTTTGTCTCTGGGTGTCGGCCAGTCCAGGATTGCTTTGATTTTTGCTTTATCCATTTCGATATGTCCTGGTGATAAGACATATCCCAGAAATTCTATAGAGGACTTTTCAAAGGTGCTCTTTTCAATTTTACCGTATAACTTATGTTGACGGAGACGAGATAGCACAAGACGGACGTGTTGCGTATGTTCTTGGATGGTTCGAGAGTACACCAGGAGATCGTCGAGGTAGACCACAAGGAAGGTATCCAGAACGTCGCGGAAGATATCGTTGAGGAAATGCTGGAAGGCGGCTGGAGCATTACATAACCCAAACGGCATGACGAGATACTCGAAGTGCCCATATCGGGATCGGAAGGCGGTCTTCCACTCGTCTCCTTCTCTCATGCGGACCAAGTTGTACGCTCCGCGAAGATCAATCTTCGTAAAAATACACGCATCCTTCACCCTATCGAGTAGTTCAGGAATCAATGGGAGCGGGTATCGGTTCCGTACTGTGATTGCGTTTAGTGCCCGATAGTCAACGCAAGGGCGGAGACCGCCATCTCTTTTCCCAACGAAGAAGATACCTGCTCCAGCAGGAGAGGTGGAGTGCCGGATGAATCCTTTTGCGAGACTGTCTTCGATATAGTCCTTTAGAGACTGTGATTCGGGAACAGACAGGTTGAAGATACGTCCGTGGGGTATGGGTGCTCCTGGAAGGAGGTCAATAGGACAGTCGTACTCTCTGTGTGGAGGAAGTGTATCGACCCCTTTTTTCTCAAATACGTCTTGAAAGTCTGAATATTTAGGTGGCAGTGTGGAAGATGGATAGGTGGAAAAGGCGACTTTCTCGGAGTTGGAGCCGTTCATGCAGTGGACTCGGCAGTGACAAGATGGAAAGGAAACGGTATTGGAAGACCAATCAATATACGGGTTGTGGGTACGAAGCCAAGGAAGTCCCAGTACTATAGGAAATAGGGGGGAAGGAACGATATCCCACTGAAGACTTTCTTGGTGCTTGGTTCCGATTAGGAGCTTCAAGAGGATGGTTTCATGGGTAACTGGACCGGTGCGTAGGGTGCTTCCATCTACCATATGCAGAGGTACGGGTTTCTTTTTTAGTTGGGTAGGAACAGCCAAGGAGGTGGCAAGGGATAGATCAAAGAAGCTGTTACTGGCTCCGGAGTCGATGATGGCGTTCAATTCAACGCTTCTATCTCCCCACTGTAAGGTGACAGGAATAGTTAGGTGAGTAGAAGCGGAGCCGACCACACTTTGCAGAGAGGCAATAGTAAGATGGCTCTTACCTCTTTCAGAAGGACGTGGTGGTCGTGTAGGGCAGCCACGTAACAGGTGACCTGGTTGGCCGCAGTATAGGCAGAGATACTGGGTGCGACGTCTATCACGCTCAGAGGGGCGACAGCGGACCTTTAATAGTGCCAATCTCCATGGGTTCGGGACTTGAAGAGGAGGAGGTCGGTCGTGGAGAAGTCACAGGGGAAGGTTCGTGTCTTCGAGGAGGCGTGAAAGGAGTATTAGAGAGTCTCTCTTGACGTCGTTCTCTGAAGCGCTGGTCCAAGACCAGAGACTGGGTAATCAAGGCCTCCAAGGAAGTAGGTACTCCTATACGAGCCAATTCGTCTTTCAGTTGTTCGGAAAGACCATGACGAAAGTGATCTTTAAGGCCCACATCATTCAGGCCTGTATCGGCTGCCACCGCCCGGAACTCAGAGACGTAGTCCTCCACCGGTCGTCTTCCTTGTTTTAGATGTCGGATGGTGGTTAAAGCAGCAGAAGACCTTAGGGGGTCATCATAGATAGGATTCATAGCCCGGACGAAGGAACCCCAGGAAGTCAATAGGGGGCTTCCTTCACGTAGTAACTGGAAGGCCCATTCCTGTGGAGGTCCAGACAGTAAGGAGATGGCTGACCTCACCTTCACAGAGTCTGATCCATAGGTACGTGGGCAAAGTGAAAACATGAGCTCACATGCGGTGATGAACGTACGATACCTTGTGCGATCACCGGCAAATCGTTCAGGCATGTTGACTCTGGGTTCGGGAGCGGGCAGATCCACCTGCTGTATCACAGAGCCAGATGGTGATGGAGGTAATGCAGCATTCTCAGCACGGCTTCTTTCCTTATGCAATAAGGATTCTTGGCCGGTTTGTAGTTTCTGTACCACCTTGGTTAGTGCTGATACCTGTTCTGTAAGTACAGCAAGGATTTGGTTCGAGCTTGCGGGTTCCATGTTTTTCGAACAGGTTATTCTGTAAGGACAGAGGCTTGAACCCCTGTGTGGTGTTGGGTGTATGGACCCCAATAGCAAGCCGAAAGAGGAGACCAGAAGGAATATAACTAATAGAGCTTTACTGAAGGCAACAAAATATAAGTCCAGAACAAACGTAATGCAAGGTTTCTTTGGCAGAAATGAAAGTCCAGAATAAACGTAATGCAGGGTTTCTTTGGCAGAAATAAAAGTCCAGAATAAACGTAATGCAAGGTTTCTTTGGCAGAAATAAAAGTCCAGAACGGAAAGTCGTAGGGAATTGAGGACAGGGTCCGGTACTGATGTCGTGGAGACAAGCCTGGGAATGGTACGGGCACTTGTGATGGCAAGTGTGGAATGGAAGTAAAGCTGGTACCGTGGCACCAGAGGTGGCAACGGAACAGAAGCAGGACTTGCACTTTGGAAGCAGGAACGGAAGCAGGACTGGCACCTTGGAAGCAGGGCGAAAGCAGGACTGGCACCTTGGAAGCAGGGCGAAAGCAGGACTGGCACCTTGGAAGCAGGGCGAAAGCAGGACTGGCACCTTGGAAGCAGGGCGAAAGCAGGACTGGCACCTTGGAAGCAGGGCGAAAGCAGGACTGGCACCTTGGAAGCAGGGCGAAAGCAGGACTGGCACCTTGGAAGCAGGAAACGGAAGTCAGGATGTCCTTAGCGAAGCACGAAGGGAACCACTGGGTAACGTGGTGGAACCACACTATAACCTGGTTAGTGAGCTGGAGAAAGCGGCAGGTTTAAATAGGGCTCAGGGAATCATACGAACACCGTTCACCTGGGACTCGCAGGTGGAATTGAGGTACCTGAGTGCTTGGCAGATTAATTGGTGGTATGCGAGGATCTTCAGTGCAGGTGGAATGTAGTACCTTAACTTGACCAGCAGAGGGCGCCAGAGTACCTGAGTTTTCATGTTCCAGGATGGACGATCGCGCATGCGCGCCCGACCTCCGCTCAGATGGATCGCGGAGACGGCGTGGGACGCATCTTGGATCTCCTCCCTCGAGTTGCAGGCCGGAACCAGGGAGCGACGCGCCACGAGGGACCTCAGGTGAGTCTGCCAGGCGTCCCAACATGGCGGCCGCGGTCCGACCGCGGCGCGGGGCATCACAACATAGGACTTAGGTGAGGACAGTACTCCAGGACTTCGCGTAAAGCCTCTAGACTGCCCCAGCGGAGACTCAACCAGACTATCTCTGTCTTCAACACAGAATATACGGTTGGTTGGACTGTTTTTTCTGCCTTCACAAGCGAACTGGAAAACGAGACTTTTTTGAGAGACCTTTATTTGCACTACATGCACTCATATATGCACTTTCTCTCCTTTTTGCATTTGCACTTTATATGCAATTTCCTTGATTGTATCAGGATACTTATTGTCACTTTGCACTTTGCAATTTGTATGTAACAGGACATCAACTGTCATTTTTTTGGCACAGTGGAAGACTGCACATAGCTCTATCATCAGAAGCACTCTAGTGGTCCTTTCGACCGTGCACTGATTGGATTAGTGGGAATACCATACCCAACTATAACTGTACCCGCCTCATAGACCACTCTCTAAAGAGTGCGCCACTAGGATCCCCTCTCTCTTTTCGGATTGTTGTCATTGATGGAATAATGAATTCCAGAGTTTATCAAGACATTTGCAGGAAAACGTAAGACCATCTGTCCGCCAACGGAAGCTCCGCAGAGGATGGGTGATGCAACAGGACAATGACTCAAAGCATACAAGTAATTCAACAAAAGAATGGCTTCAACAAAACAAAATACGCCTTCTGGAGTGGCCCAGTCAGAGTCCTGACCTCAACCCGATTGAAATGCTGTGGCATGACCTTAAGAGAGCGATTCACACCAGATATCCCAAGAATATTGCTACACTGAAACAGTTTTGTGAAGAGGAGTGGTCCAAAATTACTCCAGATCGTTGTGCAGGTCTGATCTGCAACTACAGGAAACGTTTCATTGAGGTTATTGCTGCCAAAGGAGGGTCAACCAGTTATTAAGTCCAAAGGTTCACATACTTTTTCCACCCTCCACTGTGAATGTTTACATGTTCTGTTCAATAAAAACATGAAAACATATAATGTTTGTGTTGTATTATTTTAAGCAGACTGTTTTTTCAAATTGTTGTGACTTAGATTTAGATCAGAGCACATTTTATGACCAATTCATGCAAAACTCCACGTAATCCCAAAGGGTTCACATACTTTTTCTTGCCACTGTATGTCAAAAACAATACATTGATGCAATACAGTGCTCATGTGCAATGACAAAGTATGCAATAGTTTTCTTGGAAGCAATACAATAAAGCAATAGAGTGCTTGTTGCAATAGAGAAGATCAATATTCGGTTCTGCAAACATGTGCTAGAGTGAAAATGATTAATATATATATATATTTCAGTCATAACAGTCCGTGTATATCAATTCCAACGGTGTCTTAAAAATAATCAGAAAAGGTAAAACTGCCTAGTTCAGTATAGTCTGATTATAAAATGCCAATTTCAGATAGTTGTAGGGTGTCAAGTCACATGTCCTAGATCCTAAATACCAGCCGTGTTTATTTCACCTTGTGCCAAATTTGGGGTGGCACTGCCCTATTCTTTAATCCAGTCTTTTTATTCCCCAAAATAAGTGCAGAGAGAGCTTCATAGGATAATATATGCCATACATTGTAATACCATATATAACAGTAGGATTAAGCACACTCACCGTTGTTGCATCCTATGTATTTATACCGGCTCTAGTGTTTAGGCTCTGGACATTCATTTAAGGTAACTTGCCACCGCCCCTCTTTGGTTCTTAGTGGTACTCCAGGTTGCCTTTCAGATATTTGTTATATATCTTTTTACCGCACTGAAGCACCTTTAAACTAGGGATGAGCTGAACACCCCCGAGTTCGGTTCGCATTCGAACTCAAACTTTTCAAATGTTCGAATTCGAACTCGAACTCAATACAAGTCAATGGGGCTGAAAATTCGATTTTTAGAGTGCCCTCCAAGAGGGCATATATGCTAGATATTTGCCATAAAAGGTGTATGGGGGTCCGGGTAGTGCCCTGGGGGACAGGAAACAAGGACAAAAAGTTTTAAAAAAAAAGTTTTTAAAGGGAAAGTGAGTTTTCCATGAAATAAGGGTTAAAAATAAAAACGAAAAATTCCTTCAAATATCGTGCCTAGGAGGTCCCCCATAACCTGCCCGTGAAGTGGCGGATTTCTAGGATGTATCGAAATATGTAAAAACCAAACAATGACATTTCAAATGACGGTAAATGCTTTTCCTTTAATCTGTCCATAAACAACTGCTTGTGAAACTTATGCAGGCTTTGGATGAAAGTAACAATAGGTGCTTTAAAATTGGGCCTTTAGCGTCGGCAACAGTGCCGTCACACAGTAACACCTCTGAGGATATGAATCTGATACAGGCGTCAGTGGCAGTGCAGCCAAATATTGTGCCTTTGGTGCAGGCCAGCAAGTTCCATCATACAGTAACCTTTCTGTGGTATTGTGGAAGAGTGCAGGGGTGAACCATGCGGTCAGGGCTGGTGCTAGACTATTTTGCGCCCTAGGCAAGACCAGCTACATGCACCCCCCCCAAAAAAAAAACAAAAAAAAAACGACACAACATGAAACTGCTAAATTTCTTTTTATTTAAGAACAAAGTTTGAAAAGCACCAATAGTAAAGGTAAAATAAATATAAATAAACTGTATTAAACCATTTTAAATTAACTCTATTAAACAAATTAAAATTAACTGTATTGAACAAATATAAATTAACGAAAAAAAAAAATAAGAGTTGTCACGTAAGTTTCAATTTCAGACACATCAAAATTTCACTTTGCATGCCTTATCCTTTGCAAATTTTCATCATGCGTATATATATATATATATTGCCCAGGCCAGCTCACATCATGCGTATATATATTGCCCAGACCAGCTCACATCATGCGTATATATATTGCCCAGGCCCAGGCCAGCTCACATCATGCGTATATATATTGCCCAGGCCCAGGCCAGCTCACATCATGCGTATATATATTGCCCAGGCCCAGGCCAGCTCACATCATGCGTATATATATATTGCCCAGGCCAATCCCCTGGTGGAGATAGGGGGTTCATTTGAACCCCAATATCTCCGGGCATCTAGTGGGTCATGGAGGGTGTCAATCGAAAGGCCTGAGCATGGTCTTTCGAATGATACCCAACATGACCAGGTATAAAGTAAAAAAAATAAAAACATGTATTTTTTTTGTGTGTTATTTTTATTAATGCAGCAATATTGTTCACATTTCAATTATAATGTGAACGATGATGCACTAATGATGTTTTTCTATGGGGTGCGTTTTCTATAAATCACGTAATTCCCCCCACAAAATGTAACAAGTCCCCATTTCTAATTTTTGTACAAGCACACCCAATAGAAAACATAACCGCAGACGCTCATGTGCTAAAGTGGGAAAACAAAACACTTTACACACTGCAGATGATTAAAAATTTAATTTGTATTGCATTTTTTCATAATATACAGCCAGTACAGGACGTATACATATAAAAATGATATATTATGAATCTGCGGAGTCTGCCGGAAAGAATGATATCTAACATGTTGGTCATTTAATAAGATGTGGCTTCAAAATCGCGTTTAAACATGATGAGCGAAAGCGGTAAAAATGAGCTGAGCATGAGCACACAGCGGTGAAATGCAGCATATTAGAAGAAGTTTTAGGAGGGAAATTAACACTTCTCACTCAGAAGCAGACAACACCCCACCCCATCAGTATAGTCTAAATACATACATATATACAATGTATCAAATTCATTACACCAGACTAAAAACACCTGTTGTTATGCCGTTTGAAAAACACAGGTCATTTAGGCTAGGGTCAGACGAACGCATTTTCGTGTTGTCTGTGAAAAAGTGCGTTCGAACGAATGGACGCATTTTTTCACAGAGTACGCGATAGCGGTCATACGATGCGCATTTACGTTCGTGTTTTTGTACGGATCATCAATAAAACACTTTTGCATCTGGACGTTATGTTAGCCGGACATTAGCAGTGTCTGACATCTCCAAATCACGCACACACGCCGCTAGCGGACGCAGCGCACTCTGTACGACCGTACTAGTGGTTTCACGTTCTCGACAAAATGCGTTCGTTTGCCACTTGCGTTGCACGGACGAACTTTCGTGCGGCCGTACTTCGTGTGTTCCCTGGCATTGGACGTCATTTGCTGCTAGCACGGCCGTGATTTCGTGCGGCTAAACGCACGTTAAAACTGCTTTCGTCTGACCCTAGCCTTAGAGGTGAGAATCTTTGCACGTACACATTAGTTTTTAATTCAATATCTAATAAACCATTGCTTATAATATTCTGAAGTAAAGAGTCTCTTTATTTCTAGATTTTTTAGTATTTTTTAACCCCCTTCCCGACCGCTGACGTACCCTGTACGTCCTGTGTTCGGGTCTCCCTTAGACCCGATGACGTACAGGGTACGTCAGCGGCGCCAAATCCCCCTCCCGCCCGATACTCACCTCCCTCGTCGGATCCCACGGCGATCTGACAGGGAGGAAGCCTGCCCATGTGATTTACATGGGCAGGCGAGGCTGATGACGTCGCCACGCTGCGTGGTGACGTCATCAGAAGGTGCCCCCATGTGTTTCAATGGAGGGGAGGGGGGGCTCCTTCGGAGCCCTCTATCTCCCCAACCATTGAAGCTAGGGAGATTCCGTTTGCACCGCTGGAGAGGGGAGAGCCTCCCCTTTCCAGCGGTGTATGGCATTAACCATTTCGCTGCCGGATCACGTTGCGGCGCCAATTGGCGCCAAAACGTGATTCAAACCTGGAGGGGGGCTGACATCTTGGATGTCAGCCAAGCCTCCAGGTCCCCCCACCCACTGACAACCTCACCATATGTGTGAGGATGTCAGTGGGCCAGTTAACCCTCTAGCTGCCATGTAGAGATAAGGGATCCTAAGGATCCCTTTATCTCCCGATCCATGGCAGCTAGATGGTCATATTTGCCATCATTTGAAAGGCCTGATTATGGCCTTTCAAATGATACCAAACATGACCAGGTTTGGTCTTAAAAAAATGTAAAAAAAAAATTAAATAAAAAAAAATAATAAAAAAATTAAATAAAATAAAAAATGTTTTTTTTTTTAAAGTTTTTTTTGTCTGGGGGGAGTTTAATTAAATAGGACCTAGGCTGTCATCTAAAAATAATTAGCACAAAATGGTCAGAATGAGCGCAGCGCACATAGGTGAACTGGCTAAGCAGTGAAAGGGTTAAAAGGTAAAAACATGTAAAAATTGGGTATTTCTATTCTCGGGATAAAATTTGGAAACTATTTAGCCGGGGTCTTTATTGGTGGTTATAGCTTTAGGGGATTAAATTACGAAAAAGTGTGTTTTTACCATTTTTTTCATCATATTTCATATTTTTTTTATATTAAATTATTGGATATGATGGAAATAATGGTATTTCTAGAAAGTCCATTTAATGGCGGGAAAAAGGGTGTATAATATGTGTGGGTTGAATAAACGAATAAGAGGAAAATTTGATCTAAACACGAGCAGCGCAGAAACGTAAAAACAGCACCGGTCACTAAAGGACGGATTTGTGTAAAACCGCCCGGTCACTAAGGGGTTAAGCATTTTTTATACTTTTTTCAAAATTTATTTTTTTTTTGCGAACTCGAACCGAACACACCCAAAAAGTTCGAAGTTCGTGAACTTGCGAACAGCCAAAGTTCGAATCGAACTCCGAACTGATCGAACCGAACAGCTCATCCCTACTTTTTTTTAAAAAAAAATTCTTTATTTATAGAATTATAAAAAGGAGTCTCATGTACTCAAACGAAATGTGGCCACGCAGGACTGGGATCACAAATATCAATAGACAAATCAATGCAACAGGTAATAACAGTAATGGAGGGAGTGTACGTCCACAGCGCAAAAACAGGAGGACCACAGGCGGGGAAAAAATGGGGGGAGGGGGTAAAATATGCCATCTAGCTATAGTCCTACTTGCCAGTAAAAATAAAAATAAATAAAATAAAATAAAAAAAAAAGAAAGGAGGGGGTTCCATTTATCTAGAGACCCAATCGCCAGTGAAGGACAGCAAAAAAAAAATAAAAAAAAAATAAAAAAAATAAAAAAAAGGGGGGGAAGGGGGGGAAGGGGGGGCATCCCAGACAACTAGAGATGCGGAACGGGAGCCGAGAACCACAAATACAAGATGTTCATAGTCGGTCAACAGCAAAAACAGAGTCCCTGGTGTCCAGAGACATATGTCCGGATGAAACCCGGACAAGCTCAAGGAGAATGAACGCGAAAGTGGCACTGCAACTTAGCCCGGCTCAGACTCCGACCCGACTGGTGAGATGCCTGCCGCAGCCAGAACGGCCCATGCTGTTTCAGGGTCAGTAACCGTATAGGGGATGTTAGCGTGGGTCACCACCAGAGAACCGGCTAGGCCCCATCGGTACCGAATTCCTATACTGCGAAGGACTGAGGTCACGTCCCGAAACCTGCGTCGCGCTAACAGGGTCAAAAACGGGAGGTCGTGGTACAGGGCCAGCATGACACCTTCAAACCGCACAGGGTCCCGTGCTCCGGGGGCAGACATGACCTTCACTTTCATGGCGATGTCACGAAAAACCACCACGACATCTTTAGGTGCCCCTCTGGGTGCCGTCGCAGCCTTCTGGACCCGAAACACAGTTCCAATAATCTCCGGCGTATCGGGGTGCAGTCCAGTCACCTGACGTATGAGCCTGGTCACGTAGGGCAATAAAGCATTCTCTGAGACCGAGTCTGGAATACCTCTTATCCTTATGTTTCGGCGACGATGTCGAGTCTCCAGTGCTTCCACCGAACGTGTCAGTATCTCCACCTGAGAGTGGAGGCTATCCATCTGTCCAGCGAGGTGTGTCTGTGCTTGCGCGACCTCGTCCGTCTTCACCTGGACCACTGACACCTGGGTACGAATCACCTCCACCTCCGCCCGAACTGCCGCCACCTCTGGCCTCCACATGTCCCTGATCTCTGCCAGAATCCTGCGTAAGTCGCCCTTCGTGGAGGGGAGGCCGTCGTCCACTTCCACAGTTCCGTCAGCGTCGCCAGATCCAAGAGCCTTCACCAGAGTTCCCGGTCCTCGGGGCTCTGGGGAAGAGACGTCGCGGTCTGAGATCTCGCTATCGGCGACAGAGGGCAACTGGTCCTCGACCAGATCACCCCTCGAGAGGTCCTGCACTGCCGCCAATGACGCCACCTGTGCAGCTTTCCGTTTTTTAGAGCCCTCTTTCTTGTGGCCGCCGACGTGGGTGGCAAACCTGTCTTTTGTGATGAAGGGGAAAGCCAGGACATGCCCACTCCACCTCCCAGGGACCAGGAAGAACCCTCATCGTCTGTTGATCCATAGCCCGAAGGAAAATTAGGTAAGGCCACTGCTCCCCGGGAAGCACTCCCACTGGCCAGTGAATCCCGTTGCCGGGGACTGCTTTTCCGGCTAGCGCTGGGGGGCAATTTCTTACCCATATAGGCGGCAAGAGGTGCAAAGCAGGGGCAGCGGTTCCAAACTGCTTGAAGGCTTCCGGCCCACGCAGGCAGAGTAGGTCGATCGAGGTCCCGAACCCCACAAGGTCTGATAGTCCACCACCGGACACACAAGGAGCCTCCCCACTCCCGCCGGAAGGTCCAGAGGCAATAAAAAACGATTTTGTGGTAAACCAAGCAGATTAAGTCGGAAAGAATCTCGAAACCATGCGGAAGCTCTGCAAAACACGTCCGCTTGTTTCCACAGCTAGCTCCACCCCTCAGCTCATCCCTACTTTAAACATATTGTCGAATTATTTCAAGAGACTCATCGTATTATTCATAGTGTTGCACTGGTGGGAGTGACTCTCTTGTTTTACTCATTGTTCATCACCAAATTGTTCTTGGATGGTTGGCAGAAGTTGCTCTCAGAGGATGTTTTTGTACCATTCTTTGTTCATGGTAGTGTGTGAGTGAGCCCACTCCCTTGGCTAAGAAGCAATTCCACACTTGAATGGTCTCAGGATGCTTTACTGTTGGCATGACACATGACTGTTAGCACTCACCTTTTCTTCTCTGGACAAGCTTTTTTCTGGATGTCACAAACAATCGGAAAGAGGATTCATGCAATCTGTCCCTGTTTTTCCTGACGAGAAGTAGCTTCTTTGCTGTTCTTCTTGACAAAAGTCTTCGCTTCATTGTGTGTACAGATGCACTCACACCTGACTGCTGCCATTCCTGAGCAAGCTCAGCACTGTTGGTGCCCAGATCATGCAGCTGAATCAAGTTTAGGAGAAGGGCACCCTGAAGCTCCTTCCTTGAAGTTCTTGATGATCTGGTAAATGGTTGCTTTAGGTGCAATCTTATAGCAGTAATATCCTTGTGAATAGGGATGAGCCGAACACCCCCGAGTTTGGTTCGCATTCGAACTCGAACTTTTCAAAAGTTCGAATTCGAACTCGAACACGAACTCAATACAAGTCAATGGGACTCAAAATTCGATTCTTAGAGTGCCCTCCAAGAGGGCATATATGCTAGATATTTGCCATAAAAGGTGTATGGGGGTCCGGGTAGTGCCCTGGGGGACAGGAAAGAAGGACAAAAAGTTAAAAAAAAAAGTTTTTAAAGGGACAGTGAGTTTTCCATGAATTAAGAGTTAAAAATAAAAACGAAAAATTCCTTCAAATATCGTGCCTAGGAGGTCCCCATAACCTGCCCGTGAAGTGGCGGATTTCTAGGATGTATAGAAACATTTAAAAACAATGTCCGGGTCTGGGTAGTGCCCTGGGGGACAGGAAACAAGGACAAAAAGTTTAAAAAAAGACGTTTTTAACCCCTTCACTGCTGACGATGTGTGGGACACGTCCTCAGTTACTCCCGCTGTATGCTGAGGAGGACGTGTCCCACACGTCATCAGCTTTGCGGGACCCCGGCAGGGATACTCACCTATCTGTCCGGGGTCCTGCAGCGTTCTGACTTCAGCGTCCTCAGATGCTGAAGCTCCTCCCGACTTCAGCGTCCTCAAGCTCCTCCCGACGTAAATGACGTCATCGCGCCATGCGCGATGACGTCATTTCCAGGCGACCCCTCGGCAATGCCGGGAGATTGCCTGGAAGGGAAGGGGGGATCCATTCGGATCCCTCTCCCTCCCAATCAGGAGGTCCCACAAAAAAAAGAGAGTCTCCCCTTTTAAGCGGTGCCTGGCTTTAATCCCGTAGGCACCGGGTCGCACTTCGGTGCCTTGCGGCGCCGAAGTGCAGCCTAGCTCTGGTGGGGGCCACCATCTTGGATCGCGGCTCCACCCCGGGTCCCCCCTCACTGCCTGACGTCCTCACGCATAGCGTGATGACGTCAGATAGCCGGGGAACCCCTAGCTGCCTGGAATCCCCTGGTGGAGATAGGGGGTTCATTTGAGGGTTCACAGAGATGCTGTGAGGTTGTGTATAGAGATGCTGTGAGGCTGCGTATAGAGATGCTGATGGGGTTGTGTATAGAGATGCTGTGAGTCTGGGTATAGAGATGCTGTGAGGTTGTATATAGAGATGCTGTGAGGTTGTGTATAGAGATGCTGTGAGGCTGTGTATAGAGATGCTGATGGGGCTGTGTATAGAGATGCTGTGAGGTTGTGTATAGAGATGCTGTGTATAGAGATGCTGTTTGTGTATAGAGATGCTGATGGGGTTGTGTATAGAGATGCTGTGAGACTGTGCATAGAGATGCTGTGTATAGAGATGCTGATGGGGTTGTGCATAGAGATGCTGTGAGGCTGTGTATAGAGATGCTGTGAGGCTGTGTATAGAGATGCTGTGAGGTTGTGCATAGAGATGCTGTGAGGCTGTGTATAAAGATGCTGATGGGGCTGTGTATAGAGATGCGGTGAGGTTGTGTATAGAGATGCTGTGTATAGAGATGCTGATGGGGTTGTGTATAGAGATGCTGTGAGGCTGTGTATAGAGATGCTGATGAGGCTGTGTATAGAGATGCTGTGAGGTTGTGTATAGAGATGCTGTGAGGCTGTGTATAGAGATGCTGTGTATAGAGATGCTGTTTGTGTATAGCGATGCTGATGGGGTTGTGTATAGAGATGCTGTGAGGCTGTGTATAGAGATGCTGTGAGGCTGTTTATAGAGATGCTGATGGGGTTGTGTATAGAGATGCTGTGTATAGAGATGCTGATGGGGTTGTGTATAGAGATGCTGCGAGGTTGTGTATAGAGACTGTGTATAGAGATGCTGTTTGTGTATAGAGATGCTGATGGGGTTTTGTATAGAGATGCTGTGAGGCTGTGTATAGAGATGCTGTGTATAGAGATTCTGATGGGGTTGTGTATAGAGATGCTGTGTATAGAGATGCTGTGAGGTTGTGTATAGAGATGCTGTGAGGTTGTGTATAGAGATGCTGTGTATAGAGATGCTGTTTGTGTATAGAGATGCCATGAGGCTGTGTATAGAGATGCTGATGAGGTTGTGTATAGAGATGCTGTGAGGCTGTGTATAGAGATGCTGATGGGGCTGTTTATAGAGATACTGTGAGGTTGTGTATAGAGATGCTGTGAGGCTGTGTATAGAGATGCTGATGGGGTTGAGTATAGAGATGCTGTGAGGCTGTGTATAGAGATGCTGTGAGGCTGTGTATAGAGATGCTGATTGGGCTGTGTATAGAGATGCCTTGCGGCACCGAAGTGCGGCCTAGCTCCGGTGGGGGCCACCATCTTGGATCGCGGCTCCACCCCCGGGTCCCCCCTCACTGCCTGACGTCCTCACGCATAGCGTGATGACGTCAGATAGCCAGGGAACCCCTAGCTGCCCGGAATCCCCCGCTGGAGATAGGGGGTTCATTTTAACCCTGATATCTCCAGGCAATTAGGGGGTCGTGGAGGGTGACAATCGAAAGGCCTGAGCATGGACTTTCGAATGATACCCAACATGACCAGGTATAAAGTAAAAAAAAAAATGTATTTTTTTGTGTGTTATTTTTATTAATGCAGCAATATTGTTCACATTTCAATTATGTGAACAATGATGCTGCACTAATGATTTTTTTTCTATGGGGTGCATTTGCTATAAATCACGTAATTCCCCCCACAAAATGTAACAAGTCCCCATTTCTAATTTTTGTACAAGCGCACCCCATAGAAAACATAACTGCAAACGCTCAGGTGCTAAAATGTGAAAAAAATACACTTTGCACACTGCAGATGATTAAAAATAAAAACTTTTTGCATTTTTTGTCATAATATACAAGCAGGACAGGACGTATACATATAAAAATGATATATTATGAATCTGCGGAGTCTGCCGGAAAGAACGATATCTAATATGTCTGGGTCATTTAATAAAATGTGGCTTCAAATCGCGTTTAAAAATGATGAGCGAAAGCGGTAAAAATGAGCTGAGCACACAGCAGTGAAATGCAGGGTTAAGGGGTTAAACAGCATATCAGAGGAAGATTTAGTAGAGAAATGAACACTTCTCAGAAGCACAGGTGTTGTTTGATACATGTTCAGGAGACACCACACCCTCAGTCTACATACAATGTATCAAATTCATTAGACCAGAATAATTAAAAGCACATGTTATTTCCAAACACTAATTAACACCTGTTGTTTACGGCGTTTGAGAACACAGGTCATTTAGAGGTGAGAATCTTTGCACGTAGACATTAGTTTTTAATTCAATATCTAATAAACCGTTGCTTATATTCTGCAGTAAAGAGTCTCTTTATTTCTAGATTTTTTAGTATTTTTTAACCCTTTCGCTGCTGAGGGGTTTCACGCCTCTGTGCTGAGGTCATATTTACCGGTTTTGCTCATCATGTTTAAATGCGTTTTGAAGGCTTATTTTAGTATATGACCCAGACATATTATATATCGTTCTTTCCGTCAGACTCGGCAGATTAATAATATGTCATTATTATATGTATACGTCATGACCTGTCTGTATATTATAACAAAAAATGCAATAAAATATGAATTTTCAATAATTTACAACGTGTAAAGTGTATTTTTTTCACATTTTAACATGCGAGCAATTGCGGTTATATTTTGTATGGGGTGCGCTTGTTAAAAAAATTAGAGATGGGGTCTCGTTACATTTTTTTGGGGGAAATTACGCGATTTTTAACAAACGCACCGCATTAAAAAATCGTTAGTGCAGCATCATTGTTCACATTATAATTGAAATGGGAACAATATTGCTGCATTAACAAACCAAAAAAAAAAAAAACTTGTTTATTTTTTTTTATAATTTTTTTTTAAATATTTTTTTATTTTTATTTTTATTTATTTTTAAACTTTTTTCACAGTGGTGTTTGGTAACGTTGGAACGGCCATGCTCTGGCCGATCCAACAGTACCAAACATTAACCCCTAGCTGCCACGGATCGGGAGATAGGGGATTCATTGGAATCCCCTATCTCCACCGTTGGTGGCAGCTAGGGGTTAACTCCAGGACTGGCGTCATCGTGCATAGCACGATGACGCCAGTCCTCAGGGGGAGTTCCCGGAGGCTTGGCCGACATCCAAGATGTCGGCCAGCTCCGGGAAAGGATGACGAACCGGCGCTTTTCAGCGCCGATTCGTGATCCGGCTCCCCAGGGGTTAATGAGAGCCACCGTTTGGAAGGGTAGGCTGTGCCCTTCCAAGCGGTGCCTGTCTTAACCCCCTGTTCCCCGGCGATTGGGAGGGAGAGAGGTCCGAAGGACCACCCCCCCTCCCTTTCAGGCGCCTCCTCCGCACATGCGGGGGGGGCGCCTGAATTAGATGTCATCGCGTAGCCGCGATGACATCTAATGTCCCCGCCGGGCTCCCGAGTGCTGGGCTGACATCCAAGATGTCAGCCCGCACCGGGGGGGCGCAGCAATCCGCCGGAATCCAGAGGATTGCTGCCTCCTGTGCTCGGACGCGCTGAGCGCGTCCGTAGCACAGGAGAACCACTTGGCTGGACGCGCTCAGCGCGTCCATAGCAGCCAAGTGGTTAAGCATTTTTAATACTTTTGTCAAAATGTTTTTTTTTTTGCGAACTTGAACCGAACACGCCAAAAAGTTCGAAGTTCGCGAACTTGCGAACGGCCAAAGTTCGAATCGAACTCCAAACTGATCGAACCGAACAGCTCATCCCTAGTTGTGAATCCCCTTTTGTGCAAAGCAATGCTGATGCACGTGTTTCCTTGCAGGTAACCATGGTTGACAGAGGAAGAACAATGATTTCAAGCACCACCCTACTTTTAAACCTTCCAGCCTGTTATTCTAACTTAATCAGCATGACAGTGTGATCTCCAGCCTTGCCCTAGTCAAGTGTCAGAGTGGCAGTAGACGCTTGATTTGAAGACTTAATGGGCAACATTGCAACACCCAAGAGGCCCTGCAAATCACGCAGATTTGGTTTGACCCAGAGAAATTTTAGGAAGGAGGATGTGACGTAAGCAGAGCGGCAGCAGGCAGGCAGATGGCCTGTTGATTTGGTAACCTGACAGGCAACATTACAACGCCGGAGAGGACCTGCAAGTCACACAAACAAATTTAATTCTACCCAGGGAAATTTTGGAAAATTCAATCTGTTTCAAAGCCGAGAGAGGCGTAACCTAACTTTGGCAGATTAAATTTTAGGAATGCCATCTGTTCCATGAGCTGTGGCGAGAGCATCAAGCACCGACGGCAAAGTAGGTTTCCAGTAATGGAAAATTTACGTTCACTCTGCACTGTAGTTGGGGGACAAGAGAGGGCTACCAGGGAAAGGGCAGGCCACACATCCCTCTTCTCATCCCAGAAGGTCAAGGAATCAGCACTATAGGGCAAACCTCTAGCCCAGAATTGTTTTTTTTAATAATTAAATTTTTATTTATCTTTTTCGTTACAATCAAAATAAAAAAAGCCCTAGAATACAGGCATTTAGAACTCGGGTTCATATACCATGTCAGAAATCAACTTGAGAAATTAGAAGAAGTGGAAATCAAACAATAAAAGTATACACAGGTGTATCTGTGCTAAAATCGAGTGATAATGATCGAGTGATAATGTCAATAAAAATAATAAAACTGCAAGAGGATGGAGTCATTGTCCTGAGATCACCCCTCCTTCACGGTACAGGGGTCTTATTAGGGCAGAGGTACCAGGTGGTCCACAGGGCGGCGAATTGACTATGGGTGTCACTTAGCAAAGAGGTAATTTCACCCATAGATCTATCGTACTCTATTTTCCACAAAACCTGGGTGAATGTAGGAATACCGGATAAACACTGTCGAGGTATGCAGCATTTGGTAGACAGTATAATAATTGGCACAGAATTATTTTTAAATTCTGTTGGCATTTTTTGAAAATGTATTTCTAAAATCTGCCTATGACTACTACTAATACCCATATGCAGGCTATGTAACCATCAAAAAATTATTTAACTATATCACATCTACTGTATTTGAAGTGCAGGGCATGTCTGGGTTATACTAATGCAGAGATTGCCATTTTAGGGAACACCAGGTGGTGTCTACAACTTTTCATCTCAAAAATATTTCTGTAAATGATGAACGAATAAAAGTAAAATAATGTAAATGTGCACATTTTAAATATTAAGTGTGAACGCAAATCCTGTTTCATATAAATCTTATGGTAATAATTTTTTGATTGGTGGTAAAGTAGCTAAAACAGAGCATCTAGCCCTCAAAACTATTTTTAGTTCTCTGCAGTAATGACAGTATACATACTACACAGAGATACACATTTAAATGGTTTCCTGATTGTTTTGCAGTTCCACATATTAACTACACCATAGAGCATTTGAGTATTTCTGATCTGAAACAGAAACTGTCAGTAATGTTGGAGAATTATTTTTATACCAATGAGGACTGCAATTGGCAGAGTCCTCTAGAACTTGGACTAAGTGCTGTGTCAGCTAGGAACCTGGAACTATTGACCACAGATTATTCCTGTATAAAGAACAAAGTCGTTCACAAAGTGGAGGATTTCATCAGAATAAGTGCAATACATTTGGAATGTAAGTTTCAACAGCTAAACATTTGTGTTTTATTTAAAAGAGATGAAAATGTCACACATAGTTTATTGAAAACATGTAAAAACCTTGTTGCAAAAAATGAAAATGACACCAGTTTATTGCTTTAATCTAACCACCATACATGGGATCATCTACAGGCATGAAAGGTGTCCAGTACAAGGAAACAAAGATTCTTGGGTGCACAGATGGTCTATTTGCTGCCCATACACTTGCCTCCCCTGTAAATTGAAAGATGTGTGAGCCTTGTCATATGTATCGAGATTAATTTTGCTTCTGTGTGATTATCTGCCTGGACGGTGATTGTTTGGGGGGGGGGGGTTCCTTTGTGGCATGGGAGTGAGAAGGAAATAAGTGGCTGAGTGGAGCAAATGTTACCAGGTGATTGACTGAGATGGAAGAGAACATGTAGTTGAGTAAAATTGGATTGAGCATATGGCTGGTGGGTTACATGGAAGTGGGTTCCCTTGAGAAAATGCAGACGGAATCCAGCAATCACCAAGCAGCAAAACATATCACCTGTGCTTCAGATATCTGGCACACCTAGCCTGTTATGAATACTTGAGGACAGAGTTGGGAAACACTGGCATAACTGACTCTTTATTGCCACAGTAATAAGCAGGGGTCTTTTTCTGTGCCCTCAGCTCCACCACTTACCCTTTTTGAGTCACAGGGCCTGCATTTTATGTCTCTGCGACCCACTGTCCCCCTCAATGTTTGGTATTCCAGTCATTCCACTCCCCTCTGTCATAGTGTTCCACAAACCACCCATGCAATTTCCTTGTGTCCCACATTTCCCGTGGGTCTCTGTACCATAGCCTACTGTGTCTATGTCCACTACAACTTCTCAGTGTGCCCCCACAGCATCCCCTCCATATTTCTGTGTTGCAATATCTATTTAATTAACATCTCTCTGCTTCTTAAAACCCATTCTTCTGTTCTTGTGCCGTCATATCTCTGTCTGTTCTGGGTGTTTAGCAATCTGATTAAAATGGAGTTATCATGCCCACTTAGTAGGATACGCATATACACCGAAACTATAGGAGCTCAAGCATGAGAGTATTCTGACAGATGCAATAGTCTAATGGTCATAGGGTAAGAAAATGAGTCATGCCAGCCCCCATCCTGAATTAGCAGGTCACTTTCTGGAGCTCTTATTAGGAAATATGTTTTTGTACCCCTAGCCCAGATCCTAAGACATGAGTGGTTTTTTTTATGTAGCATTATGCCAGTCTTCTCAACCCCTCTATACCATTGTGCTATGCCTCTCATTCCTCCATATTATTCTCTGGCTACCACCGCTTTCATGCTTCCTAAACAAAGTATATGAAGCGCAAATTTTATTCACGCTATCCTAATACAAAAGCCAAAGCCTAGCACAGGAGGCATCGATCAGCCGGGATGTCAGCCCAACATCCGGGACCCTGGCGGGCACAATAGACGTCATCACACTAGGCCCCTTTGGGCCTCCCTCCCAATCCGTGCGGGGCAGCTGAAAAAGGCAGGCACCCCTTAGAAAGGCACAGCCTGCCCTTCCAAGCGGCGGCTGCCTTTAACCCCTAGGGGGCTGGATCCCGATTCGGCACCAATAGGCGCTGTATCGTGGTTCCTTCCTGGCTGACATCTTGGATGTCGGCCAAGCTTCCGGAATCTCCCCCTGACGACTGGAGTCATCATGCATAGCGCGATGACGTCAGTTCTGGAGTTAAACCCTAGCTGTCACCTATGGTGAAGATATGGGGTTCATTGGAACCCCCTATCTCCCGATCCTTGGCAGCTAGGGGTCAATGTTTGGTATCATTGGTATCATGGCCTTTCCAATAATACAAAACATGACCATGTTAAGTTAAAAGAAAAAATAATAAAAATTTAAAAAAAAATGTTTTTTTGGTTTCTTTATTTTATTAATGCAGCAATATTGTTCCCAATTCAATTGTAATGTGAACAAAGATGCTGCACTAACGATTTTTTCTATGGGGGCGTTTGCTAAAAAGCATGTAATTTCCCCCCAAAAAAATGTAACAAGTCCCCATTTCAATTTTTTTTAACAAGTGCAACTCATAGAAAATACAGCAGCAAAAGCTCACATGATAAAAAGAGAAGAAAAAAACTTTACACGTGTAAATTATTGAAAATTCAAATTTTATTGCATTTTTTGTTTTAATATACAGGCAGGACATTACGTATACATATAATAATGATATATTATGAATCTGCCGAGTCTGTCGGAAAGAACAATATATAAGTTGTCTGGGTGGTATAATAAAACGTGGCTTCAAAACGCATTTAGGCTAGGGTCAGACTAACGCAGTATTAACGTGCGTTTAGCAGCACTAAATCACGGCCGTGCTAGCAGCAAATGACGTCCAATGCCGGGCAGCATATGAAGAACGGCCGCACAAAAGTGCGGCAGCGCAACGCAAGTGGCAAACGAACGCATTTTTTCGAGAACGTGATACCGCTAGTACTGACGTACAGAGTGCGCTGCGTCCACTAGCGGCATGTGTGCGTGATTAGGAGATGTCAGATGCTGCTAATGTCCAGCCAACATAACGTCCAGACAAAAAAAGTGTTTTATTGATGATCCGTACAAAATCACGGACGAAAATGCGCATCGTATGACCGCTATCGCATATTCCATGAAAAAATGCGTCCATTCGTTCGAACGCACTTTTTCACGGACAACGCGAAAAATGCGTTAGTCTGACCCTAGCCTTAAACATGAACAAAAGTGGTAAAATGAGCTCAGCACACAGGTGAAATGGCTCAGCAGTGAAAGGGTTAAAACCTTCTATAAATTTTAGACCATCAACATCTCAGGGGCTGGAGGTGGACAACCATGATGTAGATGGGCTGCTCACAGAAGCTTACAGTGTAGATTTCAAAAAGCAAGTAAGCTTAGTATATGTACCTGCTGACAAAATCTAGCTCTCCAATTTCTTTGGTTATGGAAATGTTCAGATGAACTGCGCATTTATTCATAGCTTGACGTAAAAGTATCACTGAACACCTCCCTTCAATTATATGCCTTTTTCTTCTAAATGTGGATTTGTTATGTACAGATTCCATGGTGATCAAGTGACCTTTTCACAGCTTCCAACACACAGTTCTGTGGTTAAAGAGCACCATCAAGTGTTACTTTCTATTGCAGCATTTTGTTATCCATGGTATTTTCACAGAGTTGATTTAGGGAAATGCTCAACAAATTGAAAATCCTTGGACTCTATTTTAATCTATTTCCACCTAAGCGTCCATATTGAGTAACTTATTAAAAAGGTTTTAATTCAGTCATTTTTCTTAGCTAAAAAGGTAATTTGTTATCTTATTTGCCTTCATTTCAAATTGTATTACATACAATATAAATTTAAAATAAAATAAGGGGTGAACTTTAGTTTCTAAATTATTTGGCTGAAATCTTTAGTTTAATGGATTGTACTCCCCCCCCCACGTATAGACAATTTGAATGCTGTCAAGTAGCAAGCACTAGAGGTGTTTTAAATATACTGTAATATCACACTCTCACGACTCCTATAAAAAAAATAAAGTGGGAATAACTTGGATATAAATATATTTATATATTTTTTTAACCTTAAATATAATCATAGGCTTCCCGTTGAGATGTGTGAGAGTGCTGCACACTTCCATGGGGATTTTAGGTCCCACTTTCTAGTCCTAATGGCCCCTCTGATGGGCGTGAAATAAGCCTCCAAATGTTCAGTATATAAATAGTGCGATTAACCGTCAGTTTAAGGATTCGTTTGCACAGTCTTTTAACATTAATTTGTGCATCCAATACAGGCATGCACTGGCCATAGGGACTACAGGGATATTCCCGGTGGGCCGATGGCTTAGTGGACCAGTGTGAATGCTGATTCACAGCGCAGCTCGCACTGCCCTAAGGCTAGGGACAGATGAGCGCATTTTCTGCGGCCACCGTCAAAATGTACGTCGATGCGTGCGCACGCATTTTTTCACGGAATACGCTTAAGTGGTCAGACGATGCGCAATTCTGGACGTATTTCATGACGGTGGGGTAAAAAGAAGTCTAGGGAAATCCGGCTGTTTGAACGTTATGTTGGCCGCACACTAGCAGCGTCTGACGTCTCCTAATCACGCACACACGCTGCTATGCGGCCGCAGCGCACTTTGTACGTCAGTACCAGCGGTTTCACGTTCTGATAAAAATGCTTTCATTTGCTGGTTGCGTGGTGTCGGCGCACTCTCGTACGCACGTACTGCGTATATTGGCCGTCATTGGCCGTTATGTGCTGCTACTGCCGCCGTGATTTAGTGCGCCTGCACGCGCGTTCCGACTGCCCCACTCTGACCCTAGCCTTAATGGGTGAGAACTTCCTCACCATCTGTAAAACAGACGCAGTCTGCTGCAGACTCATATTAGGGCCTCCGTGCCAGTGACACCTGCTGCCATCTGCCTCATTTTAAGAAATGTTGCGCACTCAACCTCAGTACCAGTGTGTTCCTTTACTCAATCGCTCTGCAGCAACTCCGATATCTGTAGAATGATAGGTTGAATGATATGTTTGGTGTACATACTATTTTTGTGCATTTGCATAATTAAAGTGGGTCGGTCTGGATGAAGTCCAGGCTGCATTTTTGCCCCAGTCCAGCCCTGATCCAATATGGTTAATTAATTAATTTCAAAACAAAATCAAACAGAAAATAAATCCTCGCTTTCAGAGCACTAACTATAACACAGCCAATCCCTGACTATCACTGGATGGCTAGCTCCATTTACCAGTCTCAAAACATACATGACATGGAAACACAAAGATCTATATATTTCAACCTTTCTACATTGGATGTCTCTGTCCTCTCTTGTTCACAGCAAAAGGGAAAACCAAATCCTTGAGCCTTTCCTCTTTTCTGCTCTGACTTTTTAACCCCTTCCCGACCGCTGACATACCATGTACGTCCTGTCTACGGGTCTCCCTTAGACCCACGGACGTACATAGTACGTCAGCAGGCTCCTAACCTCCCTCCCGCCAATACTCACCTCCCTCGCTGGCTCCCATGGCGTCTATGGCAAGCTGGAAGCTTGCCTTGCCTTTTCCTGGGGGCCGTCAGATCCGATGACATCATCACGCTGCATTATGACGTCATCGGCAGGCGCCGGTAAGGAAAACTCAGGAAGGGGAGGGGGGCTCGTTTGGAGCCCTCTATCTGCCCAACCATTTAACTTACAGAGATGCTTTTTGCACCGCTGGAAAGGGGAGGGGCATTAACATTTTCGCTGCCGGATCGCGATTCGGCTCAAATCAGCACCGAATCGCTATTCAAACCTGGAGGGGGCTGACATCTTTGTCAGCCAAGCCTCCAGGTTTCCCCCACCTACTGACAACCTGACCATATGTGTGAGGATGTCAGTGGGCCAGTTAAGAGGATCCAAAGGATCCCCCTATCTCCCGATCCATGGCAGCTACAGCCTGATCATGGCCTTTCCAATGATACCAAACATGACCAGGTTTGGTTTAACCCTTTCGCTGCTGAGACTTTTCACACCTCTGTGCTGAGTTCATTTTTACCGCCTTTGCTCATCATGTTTAACCGCGTTTTGAAGCCATATTTTGATATATGACCCAGACATATTATATATCGTTCATTCCGGCAGACTCAGCAGATTCATAATATGTCATTATTATATGTATACGTCATGTCCTGTTTGTATATTATAACAAAAAATGCAATAAAGTTCGAATTTTCAATAATTTACAATGTGGTGTGTGGTTTTTTTCACATTTTAACATGCGATCGTTTGCGGTTATATTTTCTATGGGGTGCACTTGTTACATTTTTTTGGGGGAAAATTTCGCTATTTTTAACAAACGCACCGCATACAAAAATCATTAGTGCAGCATCATTGTTCACATTATAATTGAAATGGGAACAATATTGCTGCATTAACAAAACCAAAAAAAAAAACTTGTTTATTTTTATTTTTAAGATTTTTTTATTTTTATGTTTTATTTATTTATTTTTTAAAAAACTTTTTACATGTTCAAGTTTGGTATCATTGGAAAGGCCATGCTCTGGCCGATCCAACCATATCAAACATTAACCCCTAGCTGCCACGGATCGGGCGATAGGGGGTTCATTGGAACCCCCTATCTCCACCATTGCTGGCAGCTAGGGGTTAACTCCAGGACTGGCGTCATCGTGCTATGCGAAGATGCCAGTCCTCAGGGGGAGTTCCCGGAGGCTTGGCTGACATCCAAGATGTCGGCCAGCTCCAGGAAAGGATCACTATTCGGCGCTTTTCAGCGCCGAATCGTGATACGGCTCCCCAGGGGTTAATGACAGCCACCGTTTGGAAGGGCAGGCTGTGCCCTTCCAAATGGTGCCTGGCTTAACCCAGTGCACCCCGGCGATCGGGAGGGAGAGAGGTCCAAAGGACCTCCCCCCTCCCTTTCAGGCGCCTCCTCCGCACACGTGGGGGGGGCGCCTGAATTAGATGTCATCGCGCCGCTGCGATGACATGTAATGGCCCCGCCGGGGTCCCCGAGTGCTGGGCTGAATCGGAATCCGGCCGATCGCTGGCCGCAAAGGGAGGATGCGCTCAGCGCGTCCTCCGCATGGAACGACACTGCGGGTGGATGCGGTGAGTGCGTCTTCCACAGTGAAAGGGTTAAAAATAATATTTGAAGAAAAAAAAAAATTGTCGGGGGGGTTAGTTAAATAGGACCTAGGCTGTCATCTAAAAATAATGAGCTTAAAATGGTCAGAATGAGCTCAGCGCACATAGGTGAATTGGCTCAGCAGTTAAGGTGTTAAAAAGCAAAAACATGTAAAAATTGGGTATTTCTATTTTAAATTTTATTTAGCCGGGGTCTTTTTTGGTGGTTGTAGATTTTGGGGGATTAAATTACGAAAAAGTGTGTTTTTACCATTTTTGCATCATATTCCATATTTTTTTATAGTAAACTAGTTGGAAAGCCTGCCCAGAGGGCAGTCTATTATTAATACTGCCCCAGCTCATGGATACTGCCCCAGCACGTGGATATACTGCCCCAGCTCGTGGATATACTGCCCCATCTCGTGGATATATTGCCCCAGCTCGTGGATATATTGCCCCAGCTCGTGGATTATTGCCCCAGCTCGTGGATATTGCCCCAGCTCGTGGATATTGCCCCAGCTCGTGGATATATTGACCCAGATCGTGGATATTGCCCCAGCTCGTGGATATTGCCCCAGCTCGTGGATATATTGCCCCAGCACATGGATATACTGCCCCAGCTCGTGGATATTGCCCCAGCTCGTGGATACTGCCCCAGCTCATGGATATACTGCCCCAGCACATGGATATTTGCCCCCAAGCTCTCATGGATATTTGCCCCCAAGCTCTCATGGATATTTGCCCCCACGCTCTCATGGATATTTGCCCCCAAGCTCAGACCCCAGACCAGACATGGGGCGGCTGTTCGAATGCTCTATCGGCATTCGGACAGCCGCCCCTGGAGCTCTCAGCCGCATACTTACCTTCCCGAGCGGCGAAGGGAAAGTTTCCCCGCTTCCGCTCGTTGAAGGACCCAAGCCGCGGTCACGTGGGACTCCTACGTGACCGCGGCTTGGGTCCTTCAAAGAGCGGAAGTGAGGGAACTTTCCCTTTGCCGCTCAGGGGATGGATGCGCGCGGCAGCCGGGTAGAGGCTGCGAGCGCAGCCTCTACCCGGCTGCTGTGTGCATCTTGTAACCGCCGCGACGAGCGCACAGCCGGCTCGTGCCGCGGCGGTTGCATGCGCGTGCAGCCAACCGCCGCTGGTTGCGCGCGCATGCACAGAGTAGGCTTGGCGACGGACACGCCAAGCCTTACTCTTTTATAGTATAGGATTATACAATATGATAGAAATAATGGTATTTTTAGAAAGTCCATTTAATGGCGGGAAAAACGGTGTATAATATATGTGGGTTGCATAAACTAGTAAGAGGAAATTTTGATCTAAACACGGGCTGCGCAGAAACGTAAAAACAGCAGCGGGCACTAAAGGACGGATTTGTTTAAAACCGCCCAGTCCCTAAGGGGTTAAAATACAATTTTTCCTCCTCACTGTTAGGTGTGGCACCTTAGTAATTCCCCACCTGCAGAGCTGCTTAATGGGAAATGTAGTTCAGACTACTCCCTGTTCTCCCATGTAGTGGATACAGACGGTGTAGGATTCTGGGTCCTAAATACCTTCCTTTCACAACCACACCTCTGACACAGTCACAATATATATAAACAAATATTTTCTTATATAAAAAGCTACTATGATAACAAGTATATATGTGGCTTATTGGTTGTTTTTTTAGATAATACAATAGTTTACAACACTATTCTCATAGAGTAATTCGTTGTAATGCTTAGGTTTGGACTGAGCATGTGGCAAACTAGACTCTGCCCATGATGTATCATTTAAATTATTTACCAATATACTTTACTATTTGATTATTATTATAATACATATATATTATTGCATACGTGTTTAATATAAGCATTTCTATAAGCAAAATATAACATACAAACATTTCCTTTCAGCCATTCAATAATTGTCATGAAAAATCATACAAGACCCAACACCAAAGCATATTGTTCCTTTCATTTGCAGGTTTGCTTGAAGAAAAAGAGAATTTAATGAAACAGAATGCTAGTTTTGAGAACGTTGAAACTCCATCAGCTTCCCAGATAAGTTCCTCACAATATATCCCTTCAGATAGGATACTGAGCGTGTCTGTAAGTGATGTCCCTGCTTGTGAACAGACTGGGGACTGGATTGGAAAGAAGAGAGACCGGTTAGATTCAGATTTACAATGTCTGAATGGAAACAATAGAATGAATATATCATTAAATACAAACCCATCACTCGAACAAATGACCACAGCCATTTCAAATCCAAAAGAATCCCATATAAAAAGCAGTGGCCTAGCCTTTTCTAATCCAGAATCAATATCAAACAATGTATCTGATGCATCTGATCTGCTAAACAACTTTATAATGCTTAGGACTGTACAGGAGGAAGGTCAATGCAGCTTTCAACCTCTGGAAGAACCCCCAATACGAGGTATTAAATAAATCCTGATATCATTCTGTAACATGTATATAAAAATATTTGTATATTGTCTGGCACCCTCCTCTATCCCTTCTTTTTATGTTTGCTCATTTTGTTATTACCTTGACCATTAGGATTTTATACACAGGGTTATTCAGAGAGAGACTTTTTTATTGGACTAACGTTACATTTAAAAGACAAGCTTTTGAGAGTATCCTCTCTTCCTCAGGTTGGGAGGTATACTTATATATATATATATATACGCACACACACAGGTATTTAGAATCAAAGAATCGCCAGCACTCTAGACTAGGATCTTCCAAAAAATTGCAAAAATATATTGAACCATGTACTTATAAATTCAACGTTTCCTGAAGAAGGTCTCAGATTGTGACCGAAACGTTGATTTTATAAGTACCTGGTTCAATAAATTTTTGCAATTTTTTGGAAGATCCTGGAGTGCTGGCGATTCTTTGATTGATTCTACATCTCTGAGGCCACCGTTGAACACCGGGTACGTGGATGTAAGGGTTAACCGTGAGTGCAGACCACAACGATATATGTGTATATATATATATATATTATATTGTAACAGGGGGCGCTATAGCGTGGTCCTCTAGGGCAATTATGCCACATAAACACAGTCTCTTTATATAGCTCAGAGTATTATTTCTGCACTCCAGCAATCAAACAAAATATAACAGAAAACAAGACCTAACTCGTCTGAGTGCTGACTAAACAATAAAGCGTCCCTCACTACCTTGGGAAAATAACCAAAAGTAAATACTAGCCTTTTGAAGTCCTTGTTCCAAGGTGCCAAACATATATATATATATATTTATATATCTCGGCAGCTGACTCCACAAATACGAGATACTGTTTGACTTTTATTTTTTATTCTTCCCTGCACTGATTATTAAGACGTTTACATGCTGAAGTATACAGGATAAGACTGTAATTGTCACATTACTGTTTTATCCTATTTGCTTGTATTGAGGTTGTTTATTTGCCATCACCACTGGGTGGTGCCAGTGGCACAGATTATCACCATCCTTACTCACTTCCTCACACACAGGAAACATTTAACAACCTGACAATTAACAGGTGGGGGAAACCTTGTGGCCACTAGCCAGCAATTTAAGAATACATGTTGCCCTCCTGAGCTTAAACAACCAAGTTCTCTCCTACAAACATTGGGGGAATGTACACACCATTATAAACCATTCCCCTCACCTTGTCACAATATATATATCCAAATACTCTTGCACTCACAAAATTTCTCTCCCTTCCAATGCACAATGCTCGGCTCAATGTAATCATATTCCTCATCAAAGGCCAGCACTCTAGGGTCTTCGTGAAGTTTTATATGAAGACCCTGGCGTGCTGGCTTTTGATGAGGAATGTATAATTTTGAAGTGTGTGTAAAAGTATCCTTTGGATTTTAAGAATGATAAATCAATGTTTGGTTTCTAAAAGCAGATAAATTAAAGAATAATACTACAGAACCTGAAATAAACAGTCCTTCACCTGCTAGTACCCTATTAGAAGCAGGGTTAGAAGAACTATCATCATCTGTTGAGGTCCCACCATCAGGTATGTAATGGCTGATTGCTACTCTCTCCCATTCTACCATTAGTGTATATTGATATAAAGTAAAAAATACTCTTTTGAAGTACTAAACATCAGAATGTATCATCACCTATTTTATACAGCATAATTAACCCCTTGGAGGGCACACCCTTATTCTGCTTATTTGTTACTTAAGGACCCAAACAATTTTGGCACTTTTAATGAGCATGTTCAACTATAATATCAATCTTTCTCATTTACTACACTCATACATATTACTGGAACAACAAAAGTATACAAATAGAATTGTGCCAAGTGAAGCTTAGTAAAAGGCTATTTCTAAATTCATACATTAAGATATTTGGAGTGTAATTGGCCCTCTGAGACCAAGGCTTTTGCTGCACATGCTTTTATGTGCAGTACTCTCCTTTATAAACTGCAGTATTATATATTATTTTTATGTACTAAATTTAATTTAATACAATACAAAACATGGGCTGTAGACCAACCCTGGAGTAAACTTACCAGAGCTATTGTAAACTTACCAGAGCCATTATAGGGCTATATTCCATAGTTGTTGATAAGTTAACTACAGGAAACATTACATATAACGTCTCCTGTAGTTACTTTATCGACAAAAAATGAGATTCCGTTCGAACCACAAGCTGAGCTTGCTGCTTGAATGTGGTGTTTCCCTGTGCAAGGTTACTGTAAATTAACATTCCCTATATTTATTATGGAAGGGGTTACTTTTAACCTCTGCGTGGAAGCGCCGGCTATTACAAAGTAGCCGGCACTTTCACGTGGGAGAGATTATTTCACTGTGAAATTATCAAGGTTATTCAGAGAGCGGTGAAAAGCAGGAGAATGACTGGAGAATGGAAAATTCTAGGTCAAAATAGCCGATTTGGAAAGTGAGATGAATGGGAGAATTTTTCTGGTTTGGCTATTTTGACCTAGAATTTTCCATTCTCCAGTCATTCTCCTGCTTATCACCGCTCTCTGAATAACCCTGTACGTCTTCTCAAAGCTGTTATTTAGTGAGTTTGCAAATGCAAATTAAATAATACACTCCCCTAACCCCCCCCCCCATTAAATCTCCGCTCATCCAACGGTGAAAAGGGTGGCGCAATCCACCTCTTCTTCTCACCGGAAGCAGTGAGATTGGGAAAAAATAGTTCCTAGTTTCCCTCCGAAATTTATACGCGGTGCTGCACGATCTCACGAGAGCGAGCTAACGCAGGGCTCATGGCTGGGACTCACAAGGCTCCATGGAGTTCTATGTACTCCACGAGCCGATACTGGTATTTGGCAGGTTTGTGCTGTGTTACAGGGCATGGCGCTAATAAAGTGTCCACCCCACAATACAATCGGTAAAATGGTTATGAAAATATGCAGGCACAGATTTTCTTGCTGACCATCTCCATTTTGCCTACAACTACATTTTGCCAATGTAGTCTATGGAGTTACTACATTTACAACAGCTCTGGATAAGTTTACACCAGGTTTGGAATACAGCCCTATATGGGCCCTATTCCATAGTTGTTAAGATAATTACAAGAGACGTTTCACAAAACATTAATGTTTCCTGTCGTATTCTCATGACGGGAATCGCTATTCCACTTTTGCCGCTATCTGGGCTTGCGACTTGAGTTTTGCGATTCCCTGCCCGAGGTTACTGTAAATTAATGTCTCCTGTACTTAGTAAAGTAGATGTTAATTTACACCTATGAATGGAAGTACAAGATATTGCAATGTAGTTTACACTTCCACCCAGGAGACGGTATTTAACTGGGAAATACTGTCTCCTCAAAGCTGGTGTTAAGTGATTGTGCCTTTTCAAAATCTCTTAATACACTCTTTTAAACCCCCAGAAAATCCCATATTCACTTCTCATCCCGCGGTGGAGAGAGTGACATGATCCGCTGTTTCCTCTCACTGTCAGCAGAGGGGGTGGGAACAAATAGTTCTAAGTCTTCCTCTACAGGCGCAGATTTTCTTACCGTATATCTTTTAGCAACAGCTATGGAATAGGGCCCTATATGTTTGAATCCTTTCATGTTCCATTGGAACATTTATACTTGTAAAGATTGCTACCCACTGTCTTTACATTTTTATTCAAGGGTATTTGTTGTACATTACCATGACATCACCTTGGTTTCTGCACATGCTCTGCTTCACTTATTTTTGTACAAGTGCCACTTTTTCTATTTTAATCCACACATTTCTTTTGTATGTAGTTTGTTTTAAGAGAGAGATGGCTTTAATTTGATGTGACATATACATATATACCTTCTTATTTATTATATAAAAAGATATTTGTTTCTAGTTTTGCCAGTAATAAAGTGTACATAATTCGTTCAGGTAAAGAAAACTAATTTAAAATAAGTTCACATTTTCACCTGTGTTGTAGAGTGCATACTGTGCTAGACTTTCAATTTATTTTGATAGATATTTTTGAGAGAGGGGAGCCAATTACAGAGCACAGTGATCTGTGATTGGCTGTTAAAATGATGAATGGGCTGGGACATCATAATTTGCTACTGGTGTGTTTATGACACCAAGATACATTACCCAGTAACAGCATTACCCCAGCTGACCGCTGCATGGCTGTACAGCACAGTTTGAGCCACATGACAGATGAATTATTCTGTCATGGTTGTCCTACAGCTAAGGACCCATGACAAAATAATTCCACCATAGAGAAGAAAGGAGTTAAATATTGTTTTTGGTGTACAACCATTGAATATGTCTGGTACCTAGCACGACTGTGTTCCACAGGGAAACAGTTGATACTGCAACCACCTTTTCTAATAAATACAAGTGAAAAGTCTTTTAATATTTTTTTTCTTTTGCAAGTAGAATATCCCTAACATTTTGCTGTGGGACTATATATACAGATATTTTGGGGGTTGGGGCAGGTAGACAGGAGAAGAGCAGGTTCCTTTGTTGGTAACTACTTGTACCAATGTTATCGGTAGCATACAAATTGGGCATTATAACGGACATTTTTTAAATCAACTATCACAGCTCTTCATCGCCAGGAGGATCAACAGGTTATATACTCTTGTACAGATAAGTTGTGAGTTTACAAAATTATAGAATTAGAATAGACTATGATTCCTTCCCATCCTATACTTGGTAAATTACCTGCTAGTTCTTTCTGAAGACTCATGAGTAAGGGATGGGCTTCTACGTATGTAAAACAGAATATATTCTACTCAAAACAATGATAAGAAGGTGGAAGAGAGTCTTTCTGAACTTGTTTTCCTTGGACCTAGAGATGCATTTGGGAGGTGCGGGCCCGATGTTTTATATTGTTTCTTTGACCTCTATGTTGAAGTCACCCTGTACCTACAATTCTAGGTGCAGGGTGTTTGTGTCATCTGTGTTACCTATGAATACTGTTATTGTTAATATCATTACTGTCTATGCTTATCTGTTATTATCTGCTAATATGATTACTGTGTGGGTCACTGTAGTCCTTTCCAACTCCCCATATCTAGAAAGTGTCTACATCTGTTAAAGGTTTGAGTGGTCTTTGTCTGTGTTGTTTGAGATACATTGCCCCATTATCAGATACTGAAAATATAAATCCCTTGTTTAGCCCCACAATCTACTATTATTCTGTGTTTGTTGGAATGTTATGTCATGTGTCTTTGTCTTGATGTCCAGAGTTAATTCCATTATCTATTCCAGACGCTAAGATGTCAGGGGAGGGATTCCTGATGAAGCACAGCAATATGACTTGTGGGTTGGTTGGTTTTGTGTGATGGAGTTGTATGGGTGGCTGGAGTTGTGTGTGGGTGGCTGGGTTTGTGTGATGGGAGTTGTGTGTGGGTGGCTGGTTTTGTGTGCTGAGAGTTGTGTGTGTGGGTGGCTGGTTTTGTGTGATGGGAGTTGCGTGTGTGGGTGGCTGGTTTTGTGTGATGGGAGTTGTGTGTATGTGCTGGGTGGCTGGTTTTGTGGATTGGAGGTGTGTGTGTGTGTGCTGGGTGGCTGGTTTTGTGGACTGGAGTTGCTGAGCAGAGAATGGGTGTGTGTTTTGCAGGTATAAGATGCTGCTATGGTATTCTTTCTTTACTTTTCCAGTTTTTTAAGACTCCCTCTTCCCTGTCCCTGTTTACCCCGGGCTGCCTATTCACTGGTGATGCAGTGAATGCAGCCTGGCCCCCTCTATGCAGGACCTCACCAGGAGCAAGCCAGCTCAATCACAAATTTCTGATCACTGCAGTGCTGGTTAAGGAAAGGTCCACTTTAAAAAGCAGTAAGCAGACAGGGCTTCATATTCTGCTGATACCCCCCTTTACCAGCCGTTTACTGTCATCTTCTCTCTCTGCACACAAATCACATCCCCCTCCCCTCTCCTGGAGCTGCTGTGGGGCAGGGGAGGAGCTATGGAGGGAGGAGAGGGGGATTTTAATTCTATACTATTGTATTCCTAATGCAAACACCCTGCTACGCTGCTCGTTGTTTGAGAACACAGCTCAAAGCTGACACACAGTGACAGTGTCACCTCCTAGTACCCCCTAATGACCCCCCAATAATCACTGGTACCTGGGGCGACCTGCTCCCCGCCACTCCCGTAAGTACACCACTGCTCTGCGATATGCTCACACAAATTTTGGCGAACTGCCAGCAAATACTGTGCCTGTTCGAAGGCAGTGCAAATCCCCATAGAGAAGTAATTATTTAATCTATTCAGAGAACAAACAGCAGAGAAATGTCAGTGAAATGCCCTGATGTTCGATGGTTTCAATCAGCAGGTTTATTCAGACGAACCCCATAGGTTTCAATGTTAAAAATATTCCCATTTTTATGCAATATCTAATAAACCATTTATTATTTTAATCTGCAGTAAAAAATCTTTATTTATTGGTTTTTTTTTAGTACCTTTTAGTCATTTTTCAGATTTTTTTTCGGCAAAATTTTCCCCCTTTTTTTTAATAGCGGTTTTTCTTTCTTCTGTAACATAACTTTTTATTATCATTCATTGGATCCTATATGTAAATTCCAGACATTGTCGTTCAGTAGTTTTTTGAAAACAGCAGGCCATCGGTTTGCGGTGGTGGCATTCAGCGGCTGACTCCCTGCACTTTGGGCACCCTGCAGTGAATGGTGAATTCACTGCAGGGTGGGGAAATTTTACTCCTCGAAGTGCACAGAACAACAGAACACCAAAATGTTGGCGTCATTTTGGTGCTCTGTGAGTAACCCCTTTAGGCTAGGGTCAGACTAGCGCAGTTTTAACGTGCGTTTAGCCGCACGAAATCACGGCCGTACTAGCAGCAAATGACGTCCAATGCCGGGGAACATACGACGAACGGCCGCACGAACGTTCGTCCGCGCAACGCAAGTGGCCAACGAACGCATTTTTTCGAGAACGTCAAACCGCTACTACTGACGTACAGAGTGCGCTGCGGCCGCATAGCGGCGTGTGTGCGTGATTAGGAGACGTCAGACGCTGCTAATGTCCGGCCAACATAACGTCCAGACTCAAAAAGTGTTTTATTGATGATCCGTACAAAATCACGGACGAAAAGGCGCATCGTATGACCGCTATCGCGTATTCCGGGGGAAAATACGTACGTTCGTTCGACCGAACTTTTTCACGGACGACGTGAAAAATGCGTTCGTCTGACCCTAGCCTTAGTGGTGAGGTTTTTTGCTGCCCCCTGGAAAGTGCCAGCCTAGGCCTTGCCTACCCAGGACATACTTGAAAATTTGTGAAATCTCAATGTATCCTTCCTGGTAAAATACTTTGCAAAAGTATATAAAAAAAAATATATAAAATTTTTTTTTAGTGTCACCCTAGGGGGTGGTGCCACCCGGTGCGGGCCTCCTCCTGCCCCCCTCACGAAAGTGCAATGAACTGTCTCACCTCTTCCGAATTTAAACTCGGCGGCTCCGCGTCACACCGCACCCCGCCCCCTGATTAGCCGCGCGTCCTCCTCCAGTCGGCGCATCGTTTGGTACCGGCCAGCCACTAGCGTGGAAGGGGCCGCCGGGTACCGGGCATCCCCCAGGACGGCTCAAGACCCCCCAGGATGTCAAGACGTGACACATCCAGACCCTACTCTTCTCACCAAAGGTATCATGCAGCAAAAACTCCCCACGCCGCAATCTGAAGAAGCAGAGAACCAATGTTGGTGGGTTGTCAGGCGCTACATTTTAGTGGCTCATGCTAGATTTTTCATGTAGCGTTTGGGGTTTTAGCTCACACCAGGTGATAGTGCCCAAAATGTATACACTATGAGGCATGTATCCTACTCAATAACCCCTAAAATGCAATTAATCAAGGAAAAAATTAAATGTATTCTGTGAGGGATGAAGCCTGCCCAATAACCCTTAATATACAACTTAAACCGAGGGGAAAATTAAAGTAATACACAATGTTTTATAGTCTGACCTTTAACCCCTTCGCTGCAGAGCCATTTCAAACCTGTGAAAAAAAGAAAAAGTTACATTTTTATTTTATAATTTATGATTTTTTGTTACACTGAATATGGTCATTTTGGAGACTGTGCCCTTTCCAATGACATCTCGATCGATAATACACAATGCACGGGGAAGGAGATACATTAGTCCTAAGGACGTGCAGGAAACTGGATGCTGATCCCTTGCGTGGGGGGGGGGAGAAATAACCTGGGGGAGGGGCTATTGCCCCCTGTAGCGATGTCTATGGCTATCAGATACAATTTTACTTTAAAATCCATTCCTCCTTCTAATCCTGGGCTCTGGCGGTGGCATGTCGCACACACATACCTGGTGCCGCCTTATTCTCTTAACCCCTTCACTGCTGAGCCATGTCACCTATGCCTGCTGAGCTCATTTTTACCATGTTGTTTATTGCTTTATTTATTTATAAAGTATTTTACCAGGAAGGATACATTGAGATTTCTCTCGTTTTCAAGTATTTCTTGGGTTCAAGAACATTGAAATGTTACAGTTGTTTAAGAAATACAAAGTAATACAATGCAAGATATTAAAAAAAAACATAATGTTTAAATGCGAGTCATGTTTTATTGTACGACCCAGACAAATTAGATATCCTTTTTTTTCCAGCAGACTTGGCAGATTCATAATATATCATTATTCTGTGCATATGTCATGTCCTGCCAGAATGCTATAGCAAAAAAATTTTTAAAAATGTGAATTTCCCTTAAAATTTCAATTATCTACAGAATGTAAAATTATTTTTTCACATTCCTTGGAGATGGGAGATAGAGGGGTCCAACCGATCCCCTCCCCTTCAGGCACTCCCCCTGCTCTGGCACTGGGGGGCCTGAAACTGACATCATCGTGCCCCGCTCAATGATGTCTGTGCTCTGGGAGGAGTATAAAATCGGAGTTCAGATTTAAAGGAAATCAGACCACCATGGGACCCTGGACAGAGGTGAGTATCTGGCAGGAAGGAGCTGAGAACCGATGACATGTCTGGGACATCCTCCGGACACAGTGGTGATACATGAGGATGTCGCCCACACGTCATTCACAGCAAAAGGGTTAAAAGCTGAATCCTGTATGACTGTTCTAACCCCAAGATCTGCATGCTGCCTCATTTCTGGGGAATGCTATCACCACGCTTTCAGGGTACCCAACCTTACGCTTTGGCTAAGGGCTGGAGAAAGGAACAAAAGACTGCAGGTAGGTATTAACAGATGTGACCCAGTTGGGGTATGGAGATCTGTTACAAGAAGATTTATCTGTTTTATGCATGTGCAGTGCACATCTACTATCCCAGCTTATAGTTGTAGATACCTCTTGATAAGTACTGTTAATCAGTTACAGTTACAAGCATTTATAAAACACCAACAAATTCCTTAGCGCTGTACAATGGAGAGCCGAAATGACGAATATACATACACGTTACATACACCGAACAGTAGGAGGGATGACCCTGCTTGAGAGCGCACAATCTAATTACTTTTAGGCTCCGGTCAGACGAGCGCAGCGTTCACGTCCGTGATGGCGCACAAAAATACATCTGTGATAGCATGACATAAAGGCCAATGGAGTCCCACACACAAAGTACGTCCGCACAGAACTGCGGACACACAACGGCCGCGGCAAACAGACGCAAGTTAGGCAAGAACGTACAACCCCCTAGAACGGCCGCACAACGTGCGCTGCGTCCACAACATCCGCATAGCTTTGTGTGTGAGTGATGGAACGTGGTCAGATGGACTGCATTTATACGTCCAGCATTTTTGAAGAACAAAATGGTTTTTCATTTTAATTTATTTTCCCTGCTACATCCGTCAAAAGATAAGTCAGTGAAAAAACAGACTGTGTGGCCACTACCTTGTTGTCAGTCAGTAAGTACATCCGTACTGCACGGACGCACAGTCCGTACAAAATGCGCTCGTCTGACCCTAGCCTAAGTACAAAATGATTCTTACAGATTTTTCGTGTTGATGGCAGATGTTAAATACACTATTATTTTATTGCAGGAATATTGCCTATTTTCTCTGAATTATAGTATCCATCATACCAACAAGATATATATTTTATTTCTTAACAGAAAGCCAGTGCCAAGCATACAAAGTCATTCAAGCTACTGCTGCACCAATACTCAGAAAGCTAAAAGACCTTGGCCTGGTTGAGTGCATGAATTGGGAGTTCAACACTGTCACTTTTGACTGCTCTCGTTTTTTGCTACGACAACAAGAAAAAAACTTGACTGATAGTGCTAAAACAGGTAGGATTGTCTAAAAGCGCATGTAAGAACTGTATGAAAAGAGTGAGACATATGATTTCTCATTGACTGCATTCTGTGTGCTTGTTTAAAATACTTGATTTTGAATTATACAGGTCAATATGAATATGCTGTGGGCAGTAGGCCACATGTACCTTCACGAGAAGAAAATGCTGGTAAGTCAAGAATCTTCTATAGTGCTGACAATTGCAGTTTTTAGATTTTGAGGGGAATACGAAATTATATATATGTATATATACACTATATTGCCAAAAGTATTCACTCACCCATCGAAATAATCAGAATCAGGTGTTCCAATCACTTCCATGGCCAGAGGTATATGAAATCAAGTACCTAGGCATGCAGACTGTTTTTACAAACATTTGTGAAAGAATGGGTCGCTCTCAGGAGCTCAGTGAATTCCAGCGTGGAACTGTGATAGGATGCCACCTGTGCAACAAATCCAGTCGTGAAATTGCCTCGCTCCTAAATATTCCAGTCAACTGTCAGCTGTATTATAAGAACGTGGAAGTGTTTGGGAACGACAGCAACTCAGCCACGAAGTGGTAGGCCACGTAAACTGTCGGTGCGGGGTCAGCGGATGCTGAGGCACATAGTGCGAAGAAGTCGCCAACTTTCTGCAGAGTCAATCGCTACAGACCTCCGAACTTCATGTGGCCGTCAGATTAGCTCAAGAACAGTGCGCAGAGAACTTCATGGAATGGGTTTCCATGGCAGAGCAGCTGCATCCAAGCCATACATCACGAAGTACAATGCAAAGCGTCAGATGCAGTGGTGTAAAGCACACCGCCACTGGACTCTAGAGCAGTGGAGACGCGTTCTCTGGAGTGATGAATTGCTCTTCTCCATCTGGCAATCTGATGGACAAATCTGGGTTTGGCGGTAGCCAGGAGAACAGTACTTGTCTGACTGCATTGTGCCAAGTGTAAAGTTTGGTGGAGGGGGGATTATCGTGTGGGGTTGTTTTTCAGGAGCTGGGCTTGGCCCCTTAGTTCTAGTGAAAGGAACTCTGAATGCTTCAGCATACCAAGACATTTTGGACAATTCCATGCTCCCAACTTTGTGGGAACAGTTTGGAGCTGGCCCCTTCCTCTTCCAACATGACTGTGCACCAGTGCACAAAGCAAGGTCCATAAAGACAAGAATGACAGAGTCTGGTGTGGATGAACTTAACTGGCCTGCACAGAGTCCTGACCTCAACCCAATAGAACACCTTTGGGAAGAATTAGAGCCGAGACTGAGAGCCAGACCTTCTCGTCCAACATCAGTGTGTGACCTCACAAATGCGCTTCTGGAAGAATGGTAAAAAATTCCCATAAACACACTCCTAAACCTTGTGGACAGCCTTCCCAGAAGAGTTGAAGCTGTTATAGCTGCAAAGGATGAACCAACGTCATATTGAATCCTATGGATTAGGACTAGGATGTCACTTAAATTCATATGTGAGTCAAGTAGGTGAGCGAATACTTTTGGCAATATAGTGTGTATATATATCTGTGAGCTCAAGGATCCAGTAGAAATGGTCATAAGGGACTATTTTAACTATCAGTGTTATTCAGAGAAAGTGAGATAAATGTGAGAATTTTTCTAGTTTGGCTATTTTGACTTAGAATTTTCACTTCTCCAAATGTTCTCCAGAGTTTCACCTTTCTCTGAATAAACCTGTATGTTTCCTGTAGCCAAATGTGTATTCCAGAGGTGGATGACAAGTATTCTTGGACAGGTATTCAATGATAAATTTGGAATGAGTCTAGTGTGTGCATGCAAGATTTATAAACCGAATCTCTGATTATTTATAGTGCTAGTGCACAAGTACTACAACTGCATGGAAAATGCTAAGAAGTAACTTGTCTATTACTCATTACTGGAATACAGGATAAGCCATAAACGGACTCTCTCTACAGTGTGAGCACTCAATGTTATAGGAGCCGGAGCTCCCTTATCCCTCTTTCGTCCCTCTAGGGTGGTTTTCAGATGACTGATGGTGGGCTTAATTATGCTCAGAGCCTGAGGACTGTAATAAAGTTTCAGGCCTTTGTAACCTTTGGGAACTAAGTCCCACCAAAAGCTTTCAATGTGTTCTGGCAATCAGAGCCACTTGATTGGCTGCCTCCCTATGATCAGGTGACATGCTGCCTCCCTATGATCAGGCATGTGGACCAATGAAAAGAAAGTCCAACGTAGGATTCCAGGTGAGTTTAAACACAATCTAAAGGGTTAAAGCGTGAGCGGGAATTGCAGAGTGAGTTGAAGGGATTAATGTTTAATGCCTTTGTACCCCCTCCCATTTTAACCATATAGTATCCTTTTAATGATCATGAGAAGCATTAATATAATAAGTCTATAAGCTCCCTGCATTGGGGCCTTGGATCATTTATTAATGGAAGAATGCTGTGGAATTGTCTGTAAAGAAGAAAATTAGTAATTATAAACAGTAAACACTTTGACTTAATTAACTACGGGTAAAGTCTAAAGTGACTTAGTTTGTATTTTGCATATTAGATGATCATGTTTCTACATTTTACAAAAGTGAACCCCAGAATTTTTTTTTATAGGAACTGGATAGTAAGACAGTGTAAGTGGAAACATTCAGTATGCTTAAAATGTGGTCAAAGAATGAAAGAATAGAATACTACTAACTGAGAATCCATAAAGTATCAGGGTTATTCAAAGAGAATCGAAAAGTCACGCACGTTCGGTGACTTTTCATTCTCTTCAATTCAGGGCGATTCGCTATCCCATTTCGGCGACCCTGCAGTGTATTTAGCAAGCATCACAGGGCCGTCGTAGTACAGGGAAAAGTCGCCGCAAACCTGCCGAACACGCACTAAAACCCTCAAAACATCTGGATTAACCCCGCCGGAGAAACCCGAGCAGCCGCCGATCACAGCGCAAAGCAGCTGCCGGAAAAACCTGACACCGCAGACATTTGGAGTGAAAAAAAAACTGTACGCTTGAATGTTTGAAAAGTGAAACGCTGTTTGCAAAGAAACTACTGAATGAAAATGTCTGAAATTTACCTATAAGATCCAATGAATGGTGATAAAAAGGGCTGTTACAGAAAAAAGAAAAATTGCCCAAAAAAATGCCTAAAAGATCCTAAAAAATCTAAAAATAAAGAGACTTTTTACTACAGAATAAAATAATAAACGGTTTATTAGATATTGAGTTAAAACGAGAATATTTTTAACATTGAAGCCTATGGGATTCGCCTGAATAAACCTGTCGAATGAAACCACAGAAAAGCAGGGCAATTCGGGCAACTTTTTACTGCGGGTTTGTGTTCTCTGAATAGCTGAAGCATTGCTTCTCTATGGGGATTTCACTGCCCTCGAACAGGCACCGTATGTGCAGGCAATTTGCCAGCATTTGGCGAACTGCCTGCACTCTGAATAGCCGAATGGACAGGAAAGGTAACTGTATGCTGAATTTCACTGTTCGGTTACCTTTCGGTCACAATTCGGAGCTCTTTGAATAACCCTGTATGTGTTAGATGATGAAACACAGCATTACTTCTGAAGCCGGACTTGGCATGTTTGATCTACATCCTTTTTATGGACGATATTTACCAAGATCTACATTGTGATGAATGCAGGAAAATGATAGAAATATCAAAGAGTTCAGGAGGATTTTTTTTTATCAGGTTACCTAAAACATAACATGGTTACCTTTACCTATTTCATTAAGAGCCAAAGTCCCTTTAGAGCTTAGGAAGTGTTTTTTAAATTACTTCAGCATAAAATTTTATCTTAGTAACAATATTCAGTGACATTTATGAGCACTAGGGGGCATCAGTGTTACTAAACTTATATATGGTAATGGTAAATAAGTATTCTATCACATGTCTTGTGACGATAGTCACTTTGAACTTGGGGTTCCTGACCTTGGCATTATTGTTGGGATGTGTGAGAATGTGGGTTCTGTGGGGGTCTGACACAGTTTATTCCCCAACCCTCTCCTTTGTCCAAGTCATCCTGTGCCTATATAGCCAGAGATACAATGAGCGCGTAGCGACGTACAGCATAGCGAAGCAAAGAGAAGCAAACATTTTGCAGGCATAGAAACATAGAAAATGTCGGCAGATAAGAACCTTTCGGCCCATCTAGTCTGCCCAATTACATGGATACTTTACCTGGATTTATCTTTTGTTTAGGATAGCCTTATGCCTATCCCATGCCGGCTTAAATTCAATCACTGTTTTGGCCTCTACCACTTCTACTGGAAGGCTGTTCCATGTATCCACCACCCTCTCAGTAAAATAATGCTTCCTGATGTTACTTTTAAACCTTTGCCCCTCTAATCTAAGACTATGTCCTCTTGTTTTGCTACTTTTTTTCCTTTTAAATATACTCCCTTCCTCTACCTTGTGGATTCCCTTTACAAAATCATGAGACCTAAAATTACTTCACTCTGCTCCGCCTCGCAGCCAGTCTATACTGGATCACGTTTGCTTCTCTACACACTGGACAGGAATCCAATACTTTGCAGATCAAACTAGAGAAATGTTTGTTTCTCACCAAATGAAACAAAGCCCATTTCATAGAAAATAACAAGTTTATTGTAAAACAACTTTTAAATTGCAATGTACATGCCAAAACTTTGTGAAAATAAAGTGCTCGTCATAATTGGCGTTTAGACCTTGCCTATATATCAGCCGCCCAACCACACTGATACACTCCGTCCATTTAGAAAGTCTCTATTGAATAAAATACATATAAATTACTGCCAATTTAATCGGAATAGTATAAAAAAATAGAAAAAAGGGTAAATATATACACCCACACACTAGGGTTGCACCGATACCAGGGCTCGTGTCCTGCGGGAACGCGCAGGAACAGCGTTCCCTGCACTTCTCCCGCAGCGGGAACCTTGCGGGAACGCATGTCCGCCAACTTAAGCCGCATTCCGCTAGCAGCCCCCTCGACTGGCCGCGTTCCCCGAGCGCCTGCGTGCGTGCTCCCTGTGCGCGGCCACCGTCCTCAGCCCTGTGAAGGCTGTGACGCGGCCTGCAGCCGAGATCTCGCAAGATACGTCATTGCCTTCAGAGGGCTGGGGAACACTGGCAGCCGCGTGCAGGAGCACGCTGGAGCAGGGAGGAAGAAGCGGCGCGGGACACCTGACCCGGAGGTCTGAGCTGCTGGGTATGTATCATTTTGGGGGGGTCTGCCTGGGTATAATTCTGGGGGTCTGTGTGGGTATATTATTCTGGGGGTCTGCCTGGGTATATTATTCTGGGAGTCTGTCTGGGTATATTATTCTGGGGGGTCTGCCTGTGTATAATTCTGGGGCCTGCCTGGGTATATTATTCTGGGGCCTGTCTGGGTATATTATTCTGGGAGTCTGTGTATAATTCTGGGGGCCTGTGTCTGTGTAATACACAGTGTGTATATATATATTATTCTGGGGGTCTGTGCCTGTGTGTATACATAATTCTGGGGGCCTGTGTATATATAAATCTGGGGGCCTGTGCCTGGTTATACATGATTTTCAGGGGTGTATGTATGTGTATGTATATATATATATAAAATTTATACACACACACATTTTTTTATTTACTTCAGGTAATGGGGTTGTGGAATTCTTGGGTGAGTTCCCTCACTTTCCCACTCACATAGACCTCAGACCAGATCATACCCACTCACACAGACCTCAGACCAGACCTGGACCCGGTGCCACTACCGGCAGATGAGACCTGCGACGCAGAGCGACCCCCAGAAGCTCACAGGCTGTAGAGCGGTCAATTTCCTGGACTGCTACAGGCCCGGGATGGGATGGAACCACATTGTTGTCCTCACTTGAGGACAATATAGTGCCACAGGACCCCGGCCTACCTGGTGAGGAAAGTGATCTTGGAGGGGTTTGTTGCAGCGGCCACATCTCTGGGCAGCTGGAGACTGCTAGTGGCGCCCAGGCCTTTCCTCAGGTCGGCCAGAATACAGGGAAGCTTTCTGCGGCCTACTTGGCCATGTCCCAGTGGAATGAGTGGGGACATTGGAGCCTATATCTGGATGCTCAGTACCACTTAAGGTGAGGGATGTAAATTGGATACCCTCTACCCACAATTCTTCTCAGTCCCAGGGAGCCCTGGGGCTCTTTTATACTCTCACCTGGCTGTACTTTGTGGGTTCCACAAACCCATCCCTTTGCTCAATTTTTTGACCCCCAGAACGGCCTGGCGGGTCCCTTTTATTTAATTAATTTATGAGACTGTTCCTGAGCCATCACAATCCAGGGGGCCTGGCCCAATTTTTTCATATCCCGGGGAGACCTGGGGCGCCTTTTACATTTTTTAATTTTCCGATTTTTTTTTTCCAGTCTGTAGGTTGACCTGGGGCAACTACCTTAAATTTTGTGAGGCAGTTCTGGGATCCTGGGTTACTCCTGTTATCTCCTAGTAGCCACCCCAATACAGTGCGTTGCTTTGCCTTTTTTGGCTTTGAGAAGCATATCATTCCCTGCTTCACCTCTCATAAAAGTTTGTCCTTGTCTGATATTGGCCTAATATCTGCAGACAAATCCGTGTTTAAATCCGCTTCAAAACAGGGCGTCCCCTACGTCTCCATACTCACATGATTCTATTGCCTCTTCGACAAACCTGCAGTCTCTGGAATATGCTCCATCCTTTTTGACCACGGTACCACCTGGTTCTGTGTTGAGTATTGGGAACATCTCGGGAGCTTTATCTCCTCTATTTGATGAAAAGTTGGGAAAACCTGTGGTCTCTGACTTGACTCCGAAGGCAAGGAGGCCATGAATAGTCATCATGCACCTCTTAAATTTCGTGGATAAGACCAAATTGCTACAATCCTTTCACCGCCTGCTGCTTCTGGAGTATCAAGGATCGACTCTTCATATTTTTCAGGATTTCTTGGCCTCAGTCTCGACCAAGAGACAAGCTTTTACACCCTTATGTTCACAACTGATGGCCCAAAATATTCAATTCTCTCTTTTATACTCGGCACGTCTTCAAGTTTCTCTTAGCGGAGCAATGCACTCGTTTAATTCTCCAGAGAATTAATCTGCCATGCTGAGTGATGGCTCCTTATGCATGCTTTTGCCCCAATGCACCCGATTGAGCAGGTTTTGCAAAAAAGTCAAAATCTCTCGGAAACTGGACACCTCTAGAGACGCTGTTTATTTCCTGCGATGAAGGTTGTTACTGATTCTCTTTCTTTTGTGTTTCTCTACAGACCTTTCTTGTTTTGTGGTCACCACTAGGGATGAGCTGTTCGGTTCGGAGTTCGAACCGAACTTTGGTTGTTCGAAAGTTCGTGAACTTCAAACTTTTTTGGGTGTGTTTGGTTCGAGTTCGCAAAAAAAAGTAATTCTGAAAAAAGTATAGAAAATGCTTAAAAAAATACTAAAAAATCTAGAAATAAAGAGACTCTTTACTGCAGAATATTATAAGCAACAGTTTATTAGATATTAAATTAAAAACTAATGTGTACGTGCAAAGATTCTCAACTCTGAATGACCTGTGTTTTTCAAACGTCATAACAGGTGTTTTTAGTCTGGTCTAATCAATTTGATACATTGTAGACTATACTGAGGGGTGGGGTGGTGTCTGCTTCTGATTGAGATTTGAGAAGTGTTAATTTCCCTCCTAAAACTTCTAGTATGCTCTATTTCACCGCTGTGTGCTCAGCTCATTTTTACCGCTTTCGCTCATCATGTTTAAATGTGATTTTGAAGCCGAATTTTGTTAAATGACCGACATGTTAGATATCGTCCTTTCTGGCAGACTCCGTAGATTCATAATATATCATATTTATATGTATACGCCCTGTCCTGGCTGTATATTATGAAAAAAATGCAATAAAAATTGAATTTTTAATCATCTGCAGTGTGTAAAGTGTTGTTTTTTTTCACATTTTAGCACATGAGCGTTTGCGGTTATGTTTTCTATGGGGTGCGCTTGTACAAAAATTAGAAATGGGGACTTGTTACATTTTGTGGGGGGAATTACGTGATTTATAGCAAACACACCCCATAGAAAAAAATCATTAGTGCATCATCGTTCACATTATAATTGCAATGTGAACAATATTGCTGCAATAATAAAAAATCACACAAAAAAAATACATGTTTTTATTTTCTTTTTTTCTTTTTTTTACTTTATACCTGGTCATGTTGGGTATCATTCGAAAGGCCAAGCGCAGGCCTTTCGATTGACACCCTCCATGACCCACTAGATGCCTGGAGATATCGGGGTTCAAATGAACCCCCTATCTCCACCAGGGGATTGGCCTGGGCAATATATATACGCATGATGTGAGCTGGCCTGGGCAATATATATATAAACGCATGATGAAAATTTGCAAAGGATAAGGCACGCAAAGTGAAATTTTGATGTGTCTGAAATTGAAACTTACGTGACAACTTTTATTTATTTTTTTCGTTAATTTAAGTTTGTTTAATACAGTTTATATTTATTTTACCTTTACTATTGGTGCTTTTCAAACTTTATTCTTAAGTAAAAAGAAATTTAGCAGTTTCATGTTGTGTCGTTTTTTTTTTTTTTGGGGGTGGTGCAAGTAGCTGGTCTTGCCTAGGGCGCAAAATAATCTAGCACCGGCCCTGACCGCATGGTCCACCCCTGCACTCTTCCACAATACCACAGAGGGGTTACTGTATGATGGCACTTGCTGGCCTGGCACCAAAGGCACAATATTTGGCTGCAATGCCACTGACACCTGTATCAGATTCATATCCTCAGAGGGGTGAGACTGTGTGACGGCACTGTTGCCGATGCTAAAGGCCCAATTTTAGGCTAGGGTCAAACGAACGCATTTTTCGCAGCGAACGTCAAAAAGTGCGTCCGAACGCATTGAGGTGTTTTTTCACAGAAAGCGCTTAAACGGTCATACGATGCGCATTTTTGTGCGTGATTTTTTACGGATCCAAACCAGGAAACTTTGGGTGTCTGGCCGTTATGTTGGCCGGACATGAGCAGCGTCTGATGTCTCCTAATCACGTACACACGCCGCTATGCGGACGCAGCGCACTCTGTACGTCAGTACTAGCGGTTCAGCGTTCTCGAAAAAATGCGTTCATTTTCCACTTGCGTTGCACAGCCGGACTTTCGTGCGGCCGTACTTCGTATATTGGCCGTCATTGCGTGTCATTTGCTGCTAGTGCGGCCGTGATTAAGTGCGCCTAAACACACGTTAAAAGTGCGCTAGTCTGACCCCAGCCTTAAAGCACCTATTGTTACTTTCATCCAAAGCCTGCATAAGTTTCACAATAATTTAGCCAAAAAAATCACTAAACCTGTTCTGCGTGTCCGACTCCTAAAACGTCTCCTCTTTTCATACAGACTGCCGCCCCAAGCAGTTGTTTATGGATAGATTAAAGGAAAAGCATTTACTGTCATTTGAAACATAATTTTTTTGTTTTTAAGTGTTTCTATACATCCTACAAATCCGCCACTTCACAGGCAGGTTATGGGGACCTCCTAGGCATGATATTTGAAGGAATTTTTCGTTATTATTTTTAACCCTTATTTCATGGAAAACTCACTGTCCCTTTAAAAACGTTTTTTTTTTTACTTTTTGTCCTTGTTTCCTGTCCCCCAGGGCACTACCCGGACCCCCATACACCTTTTATGGCAAATATCTAGCATATATGCCCTCTTGGAGGGCAATCTAAAAACCAAATTTTCAGCCCCATTGACTTGTATTGAGTTCGGGTTCGGATTCGGATTCGAACATTTGGAAAGTTCGGGTTCGGATCCGAACCGAACTCGGGGGGTGTTCGGCTCATCCCTAGTCACCACCTGCCACCTCTGTCTGATTGACAGTTGGTGTTGGGTCCTTGGTGGATTAACCGTCTGCCATCTGAATTCTTTTCTGGACTATATGGACCTTCAGTTGGCGCCATCACTCAAAGGAACTTTGTTTCATTGTTTATTTTACTTTATTTCTACTGACCCTAAGGCAAACTATTGTGTCGGACTTTGGTTCGGTTTGTATTGTTACATATTGTTCTATGGTGTTTGTTTATTCTGTTTTGGTTCCTAAAAGAAACTGTTTGAAAAATTAGATTCAGGCCGAGAGCGATTGTTTCTACCCCCTCACGATGGGGCGAGGTTGCTGCTGGGACAGCCTCACTTGCGCATGTTTGTACCATTCATCCAATAGGCCTCATGTTGAGGTCTTTGACGTTTCCCGTCGAGGTCACGTAACAAAATTTTAACCATTGCCGCCCAGGCACTTGTACTTAATACATCTTTTAGATTAGCTTCCTGGAGCGTGCAGGGGGTTAAACTTCCCCAGGGGCATACCTAGAACATTTGGCACCTGGGGCGGATCCTATATTTGGCACCCCCAACTTTAAAATGTAAAAAAAAAATCACATGCCCTTTTTTAATGTTTTCAAAAATATTTTTAGTTCTAGCATTCTGGCAGGACATGATGTATACATATAATAATGATATAGTATGAATCTGCCGATGGTGGATCATTCTTGCGTCCTCTGTGCTGTGCAATAAGGGGCGAGTGTAGATTGTTTTTGAATAATTGTTATTTTTAAGTGATTTTGCAAACTCACAACATATCCATCCTATAGTGCTTTTTCTTTTTTCTGTAAGAGACCTTTTTATTATCAATCATAGGACCTTATATGTAAATTCCAGACATTTTTGTTAAGTAGGCCGACTCCCTGCACTTCGTGGACCCTGCGGTAAATGGTGAATTCACTGCAGGGTGGGGAAATTTGATTCCCCGAAGTGCAGGGAACAACAGAACACCAAAATGTTGGCATCATTTCAGTGCTCTGTGAGTAACCCCTTTAGTGGTGGTTTTTTTGCCGCCCCCTGGAAAGTGCCAGCCTAGGCCTTGCCTATCCAGGACATACTTGAAAATTAGTGAAATCTCAATGTATCCCTCCTGGTAAAATACTTTGCGAAAATAAAAAAAAATAGATTTTTAAAAAATAATTTTTTAGGGTGTCACCCTAGGGGGTGATGTCACCCGGTGCGGCCTGCCCCCGCCCCCCCCCCAGGTACGCCCCTGAACTTCCCTATCAAAAAGAAAAAAGTGTTGTCTCATTTAACTAAGCTGCAACCTGACATTATATTCCTAAAGTAGACCCATTGACCAACCTCATCTAATCACGTGCGTGCCCCTTGGATAGGCTTTCAGACTTCTGCCACTTTTCCTAATAAAAAAGGAGCACTGCTATTTTGAGTAACAAGTCTCTCCCACATGATGCATTGAGTGAGGAAAGCAGAGATTTTACCTTCTATTCCCATCCCCATGACTTCTTTACTCGTATAGATGTTTTACTCATGCCAGCTTCTTTAGGGCCTTCTATTCTGGAATGCGTCCACAGGTATGGTACATATTTTGGACCTTGCAGCTATTACTGTTGACCTGTTGCTCCCCTCTACCTAAGTCATTCAACTGGTGCTTCCCAAGCTCGCTATTTAAGTCTGAATCATTTTGGACACATTTCGACCTGTGCTGGAATAACTATATGGATGACAATATTGCCAACTTAGAGAATATTAATCTGTTCTGGGACACGGCCAAACCAGTATTGAGAGACCGTATTATGGAATATGTCCTGCAGAAGAGAAGATAAGTGAACCACAGATTGTTGTCTGCCCACTCCACTCTGGTGGACAATTATAGGTCCCATGTGACTAACCCGACCATAGATTCTGCGGAGACATATAAAGAAAGTAAACAACTTTATGTTGCCATAATGGATGAAAGAGCCTAATACTCCTGGTTTCACCAGAAAAAAATATTATTTTTTGCTGGGGAAATAAACAGGGGAAATTACTGTCCGCCTTCCTTAAATCTTAACAGCCCTCGACCTCCTCTATGTACTGCTGCAAGGCTGGACTTAATTGATCCATCTGCAATAATTTGTATTTCCTTGACTATTTTTGAAAACCTTTATAAAGATGAGCCTGACGTCTGGGAGTCACAAAAAATGGGCTATTGCTAGGGACTGGTTCACTTGCGGAGGAGGGGGGCCCAGGGTGTCATCTTCCATTGGTCTCCAGGTCCCTCCTTGCATGTATACATTTGCTTCTGTTTCATTAAAGTTTGCCTGTTTTACCCCAAGTTCTGAGTCATGCCTCGTTTCTGTGGAATGCTATAACCACTCTTTTTTTAACCTGTCATTAAGCTTCAGCTAAGGTCTGGTGAAGGCATGAAAGATCACTTGGAGAACGAGTGTCCTGCAAGGGAGCGGCGATAGCAGATGTGACCAGGTTATAAAGTGATCTGGTACATGTCTTCCACATAGATAGGCAAATTAATTGTATTTAATTAGTTGTAATCAATCCCAAGAAGAAATATATAGTAGTAAAAACCTGTTCATGTTTTGAGATTGTGAACTCCTCTTAGCAGTATGGAAGCCTGGAGCGGCCATGTATTTTTCTTTTTTGTTTTCACTTGTTTTCTTGAGACAACATCTTGTTATGTTGTTTCTTATCACGAGGATATTTTTTCCTGAGAACAAAATTGTTTTTCTGTTATCTCAGAAAAGCAACTTTTTTTTTTTACGCCTTGACCTACAGTGATGGCGTGAGGTCATGTAACAAAGGAAGATGTTATCTCAAGAAAACTAGATGTTGTCTTGACTGAGATACCAAGTCAGAAAAAATGGACAGCATACTTCCATAGAGCAGGCCGTTTCACATATTTTTTTCTGTTTTAAATGGTGCTCATCATTTTAATAGCTTAAATCTACATTTGTGCTGCAGAAACTTTTGGACATGTGTTCTTGATGATAATAATAATTGGAAATTCATAAACAAATTTAATACAAAATGTTGAAAGGATTAGTGCTGAACTGGGATTAGCAAACTGGTTAGCAAACACTTGGGTCTGTATTTTGGAATTCCACATATTTGAACAAAATAGCTGAACTGAAGAAGAAATGTTCATCTTCGTAATTCTTTCTTACAATTGAAGATACTCTGGTCAATTCTTTGGATGTTCTTTTCCACGTTATATATCTAGTCATTGTTCCTGCTTTGACTCATATTTTAAACCTCTCCCTCTCCTCTGTTGTCTTCCCCTCTGCATTCAAACGTGCTCTGATTATCCGCATCCTAAAGAAGCCATCCCTTCAGCCCACCTCCTTCTCAAACCACTGTCCCATCTCTCTGCTCCCCTTTGCCTCCAAAATCTTAGAACGCCTGGTCTATAAGCAGCTCACAGGTTTTCTTGATGCTAACTCTCTACTTGATTTGCACCAGTCCGGCTCTGGGTCCCCTACTCTTTTCAATCTATACCGCCTCTCTTGGCAACCTCATCTCTTCCTATGGTTTCCAATATCATCTCTATGCTGACAACACCCAAGTCTACTTTTCCTCTCCCGATCTCTCTCCTAATGTGTTGGAACTGTGTTACTGCCAGCATGTAGGCTGTCTCTGACTGGACGACTTCACATTTTCTAAAACTTATCCTCTCTAAAACTTAACTTCCCGTCTTCCCTCCCTCTAAAACCAACATTCCTGCACCTATTTCCCATCAGGTGAATGGTGCACTATTACTTCTACCTCACAGGCTGGTTGCCTCTGTGTCCTCTTTGACTCTGATCTTTCCTTCACTCCTCAAATTCAGTCACCAACCAAATCTTACTACTTCCACCTAAAAAATATTGCACGTGTTCATCCCCCTCTTAATCAGGACTCTGCTATAATGCTCATCCAAGCTCTTATTATATCCCACCTTGACTATTGTAACCTCCTTCTCTCTGGCCTGTCAGGGACCTTCCACCGGGCCACCTGCATTCGCCTACCTGTGCGCTGCCTCGGTGTGCCACAGCACCATCGCTGTCCACTTCGCGGAGCCGAGCGCTGCTGTGTCCATCCTGGTCACCATCCCTTCTGTCCCCTTAGCAGTGCACATGCCTGCTACAGCCCCTTTTACTTTGTGTCACCTGTGGGCGCCCTGGAGTGATGTCACCAGCCTGATTGGTGTACGGGGGTGGGGCCTGTAACCCGGCATTATTTAAACTTGGCTCTCCCTTGGTACAGACGCTGTAATATAGTGTCCTTTGTATAGTCTAATGATCCCCTGCCTCATTTATCTACGTTCCCTGTGTGTACCGACCTCCTGCTCAGTCCTCTCGTATTTGACTATTGCTGCCTGCCTACTACCTCTTTCTATTCCTCGACTACTCATATTGGATTCTCCTTCATACGCTGCCATGCTCTAGAAGTGTAGAAGTGTATACCATCCATACTACGCTGCACACATCTGAGTTTCGCATATTGGGGTCCGATCCTTTTCCATTCCATCCCGCTGATCTTACGTGGCCTTAAGAGATCCCAGATTCTCCCTCTGCAGTCAGTTATGAATGCCTGTGCCAGGCTCATCCACCTCACCTCCTGCACCTCTAGCACATCGCCCCTTTGTCAATCTCTACACTGGCTCCCTGTTTCCTTTAGAATCCAATTGAAAATATTGGTGCTCACATACAAAGCTCCCCATAACTGCGCCTCTTCCTACAGCTCCTGCTTTATTAACAGGTACATCCCATCGTGACCACTTAACTTTGCCAATGATCTGATGTTATCGTCTCCTCATACCCGCACCTCCAACTCTCACTTTCTGGACTGCCCCCTTTCTATGGAACTACCTCTCCTGCAACATTAGACTCTGTCTCCAGTCCTTCATGATGTCTCTGAAAACACATTACTTTAGAGAAGCCTATCGACTCACTTCCTAAACCCCCCACTGTTAATATCTTACTGCATCTTCCCACATAGCCCACACGCTTCCCCCTCCTTCATGTTCTCTATTTACCCTCACCTAGTGTGTCAGCCCTCTCCTCTTAGATTGTAAACTCTCAATCAGGGATCTTTCTCCGACTGTTCTGTGTGTTTAACTTGTATGTATATTTGTTATTCTGCCTTTCCCATTGCACAGCCCCACAGAACTTGTTAGCACAGTATAAAAACGTGTAAGTCTAACTGTGCTACACTGGAGAATTGCAGTTCTTTCAGACCACCAATTAATGTGATGCAGGGTCAAAGTCCCACAAAAAGTAGTGTAGGAACTCCTCAAGATCTCTGGCTACTCTCCTCCCCCAAGTAATCATTTTTAGCTTGCCCTTAGTCCACACTGAAGTTTAATATTGACACAAAAATTACAGCCAGGCTAGGTTTTGAGAATTCAGTTGCCACAAATATCATACTTATTGTCATTTGAAAGGAAAAATGTCTGGAACATAAAAAATTATTCTTTTCAGTAAATGGGCCAAATGGGAAATCAGTTTCCTCTGCAGAAATAATGAGGAACTACAGTACCATGCATTTCAGCCCGACTTGACTCCCTATGTGATGTAAGCAAAATAAATAATTGGACAGACAGAAAACTTGCTTGTAGCAAGCGTGCAAAATAGCAGGCTTATTGCTAAAATCTGTATAAAAAGAAAACTATTTACTTTTTCAGAGTAAAGAGCGGACAAATGGATGGTCATGGTGACAGAAATAATGGGGTAGCAGACGATTGCGACGGAGATTGAGCAGCAGAAGGGCAGGTTATAAAAATGGACAACAGCAAAAATATATTCTCCAGTAAACTGGCCACCATGGGACAGTCACTGAGTTATCTGGGAGCGGCAACAGACAATGGCACTAATGCCTTTATTTAATTAACAAAGAGACACTCCCAAATACCAACTTAAAATCAACATGTACAACACAGCAGTGTAAGGGAAAATAAGAGATGTATAGTTGTATGGGTAGTAGCTATTGCAGCAGTACTAAATGGTGATTGCTCAAGTACTGATAATAGCTAAATGTATAGCCACCAATAATGTGGTAAACCTGTTGAATCCAAGATTAAGAATCCAACCAATAAGTACAATGCAAGACCAAATAAATAGTCACAAATCCATAATAAGTGCTAGCCACTAGCCCTAATACTTATCAGATTCTACTCTTGCCCTTACAGCTGCCCAGACAAGACATACAGTTTAAAACCACATAGGTTAAACACTCAGCTCAACATATGTTTCGCTGGTAGCGACCGGCTTCATCTGGAGCAAAAATTGAATGGCTAATGAAAGGTGTTCTCCTCCCTCCTTAAAAAACATCAGTGCTACTGAAATTAGCCAATGAAAATTTAGATATGTCCCACATGTCATGAATTGATTACAGCTGATGTTAAATACGATTGAATTGATACTGATTGGGGAGATAAAGCTGTGGTACATAATCACATGTTCTAACTTCACCATTAGCAAAAATAAAGGAGATGTCATGTACGTAAATAAACAAAGTAAAAAATGTGTTTGCTACTCGGCGTCTATATTTACCGCCATACTGTTTATAATGTTGCGTATGTACCCCTTAATATAACCCTTTCTCGTCGAATAAATAAAATTTAGAGACAGTACCAGTTCACTTGGACTAGATCATTTACACCAACTAGGAACCATATATACGTAATGAGGTACCCTAGGAAAAGGTAGAGAAATGCATATTATAAACTCCATATCACTCCACCTTAGATTGCGAAATAGCCAATCGTGTCAATGAGATACCACGTGACGCGGTTAAACCAATGGTCATATATATACTGCTGCCAGCCTTTGTATTTTCTGTATCCAAGTGTAAATAGTGCCATATAATGCTAATGATGCCCATATCGTTATCGCATTCCCAACATGATAGTACTCTGTTCAACCTCACACACCATTTAACCTTCTTAGCTCAATGAGCGAGGATACATCCTAAAAATATCATGGATGTAAGGTATTAATAATGTTGTTAGTGACCAGATTGAATAAATGATCGAATTCAAAAGAAGGATTATGGAACACATTCACTCTATTCGACGTACACAGGAGACCCCTATCTCTCGACATCTATCACAGTATCATAATAATAACGCTAAAGTTTTGAAATTCTGTGGCTTAGAGATCGTGTTACCATCGCCAAGAAAAGGTGATTTTGATCGAAAGTTACGACAAAGAGAATGTCGATGGATATACAAGTTACAGACTTTGTCTCCAAAAGGGCTTAATGAAGGTTTTTCTTATACTCCTTTTTTATAAGGCTCTTTCGCCTGGTGTTTTGTCTCTATATATATTCCTTGCTTCTTCAGGAATATATATTTTGTTATCTGTCCAAGTAATTGGCATTAGAGTATGATATCTTGTCGAATCAGTTATATTTCCCTATTTTTATGATTACCATCGTATACAGTGGTGTATTTAGGTTTTGTGCTGCCCTAGGCCTGACTAAACTCGTGCACCCCCTAATTTAAATTTGAGGCACCCCCTCCTGTCAAGGGCACACCTCTTCCTGGTTAATCCCCACCCTTCCTATTTAAGCTCCACCTTTTCCTCTCTTTATATTAAAAGTGGATACCAAGTGCCTACTTGTATATTTTGTATACCATTTCAAATGTATCTATTGAGAAATAAAATTATGAAATGTTTAAATTCAAGCATTTTTACAAAGAACAGCCACGCATGTCAAGTATACTGGAACACAGCCTCTCTAATTGGTTGAACAATAAAATCCACAGAAACGTGCAATGCATATGAACGTATCACAGAGCTGTACAGCAATAAAACTCACAGTAATGTGCAGTGTGTATGAGTGTATCCCAGAGCTCCAGGGCAATAAAACTCACAGTACTATGCAGTGTGTATCACAGAACCCACAGCAATAAAACTCCCAGCAATGCAATGTTTGGTGTGTGTCAGCGTATCAGAATCCACAGCAATAAAAATTCCAGTAATGCAATGTGCAGTGTGTATGAGTATATCAGAATCCACAGCAATAAAACTCCCAGTAATGCAATGTGTGGGTCAGCGTATCCGAATCCACAGCAATAAAACTCCCAGCAATGCAATGTGTGGGTCAGCGTATCAGAATCCACAGCAATAAAACTCCCAGCAATGCAATGTGCGGTGTGTATGAGTGCATCAGAATCCACTGCAATAAAACTCCCAGCAATGCAATGTGTGGTGTGTGTCAGCATAACAGAATCCACAGCAATAAAACTCCCAGCAATGCAATGTGTGGTGTGTATGAGTGCATCAGAATCCACTGCAATAAAACTCCCAGCAAACCGAGTGTATATGAGCACACAGCAATTATTTATTCTACATTTACCAGCCTCTGTCCGCGGTAGGGCTGTGTGCAGAGTCAGCAGGGACTGTGTACAGACTCAGCAGGAGGTCCCTCCAGGCCACGTTAGGATCACGGCTGTGCCTGTGCGTGGAGCCATCTTGTCAGCAGTGGGGTGCCACTGCCAGAGGGTGCACCGTGGCTTTGATTCCCTTCCCGGTGGGTGTTCAGTCCAGAATAGAGTGACAGTCCATGTTAACGAAAGGGCGGGCAGCTGCGTTCATGCGTGTCACGTGGTTCAGCCAGTCAGGTGGTACTGAGACTCAGTACCACCTGACTGGCCGGACCGAGTGTGACCTGCACGCAAGCAGCCTCACCAGGAGCCAGGCAGCTCAATGACAAATTTCTATCACTGCAGTGCTGGTTAAGGAAAGGTCCACTTTAAACAGCAGTAAGCAGACAGGGCTTCATATTCTGCTGATAAACCCCCCTCCCCCCTTTACCTGCCGTTTACTGTCATCTTCTCTCTCTGGACACAAATCACATCCCCCTCTCCTAGAGCTGCTGCGGGGCAGGGGAGGAGCTATGGAGGGAGGAGAGGGGGATTTTTATTCTATTCGATTTTATTCCGTATGCAAACGCCATGCTCCGCTGCTCGTTGTTTGAGAACACAGCTCAAAGCTGACACACAGTGACAGTGGCACCTCCTAGTACCCCCTAATGACACCCCAATAATCAAAGTACCTGGGGCGGCCCACCCTCCGCCACTCCTCTAAGTACACCACTGCTCTGGTGATATGCTCACACACAAGTTTGGCAAACTGCCAGCAAGTACGGTGCTGTTTGAAGGCAGTGCAAATCCCCATAGAGAAGTAATGGTTAATCTATTCAGAGAACACCAAACAGCAGAGAAATGTCAGTGAAATGCCCTGATGTTCGGTGGTTTCAATCAGCAGGTTTATTCAGGCGAACCCCATAGGTTTCAATGTTAAAAATATTCCCGTTTTTTATGCAATATCTAATAAACCATTTATTATTTTAATCTGCAGTAAAAAGTCTTTATTTATTTATTGATTTTTTTCTTGTACCTTTTAGTGATTTTTCAGAGTTTTTTGGGCTAAATTCCCCCCTTTTTTTTAATAGCGGTTCTTCTTTTTCTGTAACAGAACTTTTTATTATCAATCATAGGATCTTATATGTAAATTCCAGACATTTTCGTTTAGTAGTTCTTTTGAAAACAGCAGGCCATGGGTTTGCGGTTGCAGCATACAGCGGCCGACTCCATGATCTTTAGGGACCCTGCAGTGAATGGTGAATTCACTGCAGGGTGGGGAAATTTTATTCCCCGAAGTGCAGGGAACTACAGAACACCAAAATGTTGGCGTCATTTCGGTGCTCTGTGAGTAACCCAATTAGTGGTGAGGTTTTTTGTTGCCCCCTGGAAAGTGAAAGCCTAGGCCTTGCCTACCCAGGACATACTTGAAAATTAGTGACATCTCAATGTTTCCTTCCTGGTAAAATAGTTTTCAAAAGTAAAAAAAAAAAAAAAAAAAAATTTTTTTTTTTTTTAGGGGTGGGGCCACCCAGCGGGCCGCCGCCCCCTGGAAAGTGCCGCCCTAGGCCTGGGCCTTGTTGGCCTAGGCCAAGATACACCAGTGATCGTATATCTGTCTTCCTATATTATATCACTATATTTGATTGATTATAAGGGTTGTAAAAAGATATTCCACCTATTAAGCATTTTTTCATATGTAAGAGTAATGAATACTAGGACGTTCTTTAGTCATTAGATACACCCGGCTAGTATTACACCTGGGTGACCTCAGTTTATATCTGGTCATCAGAAGAACTAAATTCTGTGGCATTTCATTGATGGGATAGGGTATACCATAGTGACATTTATTTTGTTACTTTTCCATTTTTGGTTCCCACATGTCTATATATTCTTTGAAACAGGTTGAAATTATTGACAGTACTCCTAGCTCTTTAACATCGAGTAGGACATAGCAACAGTTTTGACATGATTATTATCACGGGTTTGATGGGAATATCTACCCCCAACATGATCGAGTTCTATCACCATTGTGATTAATTACTGTATATTTTTTTGATTTCTGTTATACAGCATATTTTACTAATATTAGATCAATTCGATCATTTATTCAATCTGGTCACTAACAACATTATTAATACCTTACATCCATGATATTTTTAGGATGTATCCTCGCTCATTGAGCTAAGAAGGTTAAATGGTGTGTGAGGTTGAACAGAGTACTATCATGTTGGGAATGCGATAACGATATGGGCATCATTAGCATTAAATGGCACTATTTTGGCACTCATTAGAAGATGGCCTACACTTGGATACAGAAAATACAAAGGCTGCCAGCACTATGTGTCTAACTACTGGTCTAACCGCGTCACGTGGTGTGTTATTGACATGATTGACCGTATCGTAACCTAAGATGGTATAATATTGATTCTATAATACGCCGTTTCCCTTTGGATACCCCATTCATGTATACATCGTCCTTGGTTGTTTTAAATGAATTGGCCCAAATGAATTGATACCGTTTCTTAATTCATCCATCTGATGAGAAATGGTCATTTATATACTAAGGGCAAACACTCTAAATAATATGGGGCTAAATAGTAATACCAAGTAGTAAACGCAGGTTTTCATTTCGTCTATTTGTGCATATGAAAAACATTTTTCTTGTTTCACCATTGGTGTAATAAGAACATGTGACAGGCGGGTACCCATTAGAAGATAGTTTACACTTGGATACAGAAAATACAAAGGCTGGCAGCAGTATATATATGACCATTGGTTTAACCGCGTCACGTGGTATCTCATTGACACGATTGGCTATTTCGCAATCTAAGGTGGAGTGATATGGAGTTTATAATACGCATTTCTCTACCTTTTCCTAGGGTACCTCATTACGTATATATGGTTCCTAGTTGGTGTAAATGATCTAGTCCAAGTGAACTGGTACTGTCTCTAAATTTTTTTTATTCGACGAAAAAGGGTTATATTAAGGGGTACATACGCAACGTTATAAACAGTATGGCGGTAAATATAGACGCCGAGTAGCAAACACATTTTTTACTTTGTTTATTTACGTACATGACATCTCCTTTATTTTTGCTAATGGTGAAGTTAGAACATGTGATTATGTACCACAGCTTTATCTCACCAATCAGTATCAATTCAATCGTATTTAACATCAGCTGTAATCAATTCATGACATGTGGGACATATCTAAATTTTCACTGGCTAATTTCAGTAGCACTGATGTTTTTTAAGGAGGGAGAAGAACACCTTTCATTAGCCATTCAATTTTTGCTCCAGATGAAGCCGGTCGCTACCAGCGAAACATATGTTGAGCTGAGTGTTTAACCTATGTGGTTTTAAACTGTATGTCTTGTCTGGGCAACTGTAAGGGCAAGAGTAGAATCTGATAAGTATTAGGGCTAGTGGCTAGCACTTATTATGGATTTGTGACTATTTATTTGGTCTTGCATTGTACTTATTGGTTGGATTCTTAATCATGGATTCAACAGGTTTACCACATTATTGGTGGCTATACATTTAGCTATTATCAGTACTTGAGCAATCACCATTTAGTACTGCTGCAATAGCTACTACCCATACAACTATACATCTCTTATTTTCCCTTACACTGCTGTGTTGTACATGTTGATTTTAAGTTGGTATTTGGGAGTGTCTCTTTGTTAATTAAATAAAGGCATTAGTGCCATTGTCTGTTGCCGCTCCCAGATAAATCAGTGACTGCCCCATGGTGGCCAGTTTACTGGAGAATATATTTTTGTTGTTGTCTATCATATTTTTAGGTTTAGTCCTTCTCAGGGAGCGTTATCCCCAAGTTTCACCTCTAGTGGGAATAAGTGATTGTTGACCAAGGTCGTTTCACCTTGGTGGTTGTTTTTGTTAATTTTCCTATAAAAATGGAACCTTTATTCACATGGTCCTTTTATTTTTGGTTTTCAAAGATCCCTCTAAATCGCATATCTACTTGTATAGTTTTCAGAGGAATGAGGTTAGTATAGTTATCTCGATATTTTCTCCTTGTTATGACCATCTTGTATTTGAGCTTCACTAGAGGCTCATGGCATTTGAAGCCTCCAGGAAACACATCATAATTGTGTAGCGCCCACTCCCGGAGGAGCCGCTGAATTTGAACCTCGGGTCAGTCTCCCGCACTAGGGAATAAATATACTCCAGCACCGTCGTGGATTTTATAAATTATATAGTTTACTGAATAAACGGGTATATAATGAGTAACACGGTATATGTATATATTTTTTCAGTACTTCGTAATACGAGAAACACGCAGCGGAAAAGGAAAAATACAGCACTTCGTAATGCGAGAAACGCGCAGCGGAAAAGGAAGAAAAGTATTTTTAACCCCTTAGTGGTTGGAGTGTGAGTCTCGTACAGGTTATGTCCCAAGAATGTATGTGTATGCGTGTATGGGTACCCGGGTACAATACTCAACTGGCCAGTGAATTATTTAGGAGGTATCTTCGACTAGTCACGTTGGGGCCCTGTAGGTTTTGGAACAAACTGTAGTATGCTTTAGTATTTCACCGTGGCCTGGAAGGCCTCTCACCCATCCGCCAGATACTCGGTGCTCCGCTCGACCCAGGACGTCTCTCCGCTCGATTTTGACTGGGGTTCTCTGTGTCACCGGATCCGCTGTCTTGCTCCTCTGTATCGGCCACAAGATGTCCAGCTCACCGCCTGCAGTCCCTGTTAAATCGTCTGCGGTTCTCCTCACTCGGGGTCCTTCAGCTTACTCTGTCTCAGCGTGGGTTACTGGGTCTTCGTTAAAAAGGAAGGAAAAAAACCCGATCTCTAGCTCCGCTAGGCCGCACCTGCGCTCTGGCCTGGTCGAGATCACTTTCTGCTACACTGCGTCTTGCTCCTCTCACTCCTCGGCGCGCTCTGCCAGCTCTCTCCACGAGGCTGCGGATATCAGTGTCTCTCTCCCACCCACTTCCTGTTCCCGCCCGCAAAGCATGATGGAAAATGTAGTACAGTTCTTTCCTTGGTTGTCCAGCATTAATCCACCAGTCTCTGTCTCCCTCTGGTGGCCATTGTAAGTAAATGCAGCAGAACAGTCTTTTTAAACAGTGCTACACTCTCCCCCCCTAAACTCTTGGGTCCTCCCAAGGGCGTGTAACGGGTACATGTGTCGGTCATACATAACACAACATAACATAACAACAGTTGCATTACCTTTCAACATAACATTTCTAACTTTAGCCTATATATTCAGGGTTGACAACAGGCAGCAATTTTCCTCAATCTCCCCCAAACCCCTAGACACCTCGGCAAGTAGAGCTGACACTTCAGGAAACCTCCGCCCAGTTGTTACAGCTTCCTCTGTACTATGTCCTGGTGAATCATACGTGAGTCTCTGAGGGGGTTGTATAGAACGTTTAGGTTCAAATTTTTCAGGAACCTCTTCAGTCGGTAGAGCTGACTCTACAGGCTCAATTCTCTCTCCTGCAGACTGAGTAGATACATCTTCGGTGTATAAACCTTCCAGGGAAGGCATAGAACTGTCATCACCCGATACGTCTTCAGGTGGGTGAGTTGTAGTTACGGGCTCAATTTTCTCATCAACAATCGGAGCAAACACTTCCTCAGAATATGAGCCCTCCAGTGAAGGCATAGAACTGTAATCTATGGATATTTCCTCTAAAACCTCAGGAACTTCCCAGGTCTCAGGTACTGCAGGTGCTCGAGTCATAACTTCAGAGATATCAGACCCTAAATCACTCTCACCCCAGTCAGAGACTGGCTTGACACTCTGGGACTCAGGTGTCCACACCCAGCTCAGACACCAGCCTTCTTCTTCACTGTCTTCTTCACTCTCTCTAACGGAACAGAACTGATGAGACTGAATAGTAGGAGTCGGACTAGATATAGGCAGACCCGACAAAGAGAATTTGTCTCCAATCGGTACTTGTACAGTCCTTCCTGAACGTAGGGCCTTCTCTGTCCCTTCCATTCTCCTCAGCCTTCTTACTCCTGTAGTGGCTTTCTGTTCTTTGACCCTCTGTGGACAGGCCGGTCTTGACATTAAGTGTGCCTTCTTAGGAGCAGGACTTTCTACCGTAACCAGTGGGGTTAAGAGGTGTCTCAACACATCAGTGTTCATCCCCACTATCATAGAACTTCGATTAGCTCCCGAGGGACGAGGACACACAATTGCCAACGCGTCACATACTCCGGGTTGTCCAGCGATTACCGAACTGAATTCTAGCTTCACCTGTATATATCCATCATGGGGAAACCTCTCCGTTCCCATCCCCCAGATTTCGAGACCCTTCAATTTCTTGAGGGGTATATGCTTCAAATATTTTAGATAGAAGTCTCGGTAAATCAGCGTTACTTGAGCACCCGAATCTAGAAGAGCCTTAGTATAGACTCCTTCCACTTGAACCGGGATGATGGGCGAAGGACCTATCAACTTGTCAGGGAACTTTTTCGTAGCAGCAGGAGAGGTAGACCCAGTCTGTTGTACTCTAACCCTCGTCCTCATACGCGGCGACTGAGGGTGAGCATTGTCTTCTCGTGACGTAGGATCGGACCTCCAGGGAGAGGATCTCCTAGTTCTAGCAGGTACATATAGGGACCCTCCTTGTCTCCTTTCCGGGCACTGGGCCTTGAAATGGCCAAATTTCCCACAGGCGAAACATCTTCCCCACGAGGATGAGGGCATACTTTTCTTCCTGTGGCTCATTTGAAAATCCCCTGTTGGAGACCACGGCAACCGCTGCTGTTCGTATATCTGAGAGAGACTTCTGTATTTCAGTCTGCATTTCTGCTACTTTCAAGATTGCCCGGCATAAATCCGTGTGTGTCTGTTCCATCTTAACTTGGGCTTCTTGTACTTTCTCGAGAGTCTTCTGCATCTCACCATACACCTGGTTTGACGACTTTTGAGTTATCTCTGGCTCATATGCCTCTTCCGGATCATCTTCATCTGATGAACACTCGTTATATCCTATGGGTTGCGCATAAACCTTCTCTCCCCTTCTTCCAAGCTTCTCTTCCAGAAGGGCTTCTTCTTCCCGAACAGCTCGAATCAGTTCTAGGTAATTTAACTCTTTATTCCCTTCTCGAGTCTTTAGTTGTAACATCACAGGGTCTAAGGGTAAAGCACCTTTCAATATCTGACGCATTCTAACCTGATCTACTGTAGTGGGGTCTGTTCCTTTCTTCAACAGTACTTGGTACAGTATCTTATCCAGGCGCCTCATATATTCTGTCATCTTCTCACCCTTTTTCTGGTAAGTATGTTCATACTGGTACATAAGCTCAGCGGCCTTTTCCGTTCGCCCGAAGACTTCCTGTAATATGTTCAGGTAATCTAGAGCAGTACAGTCTCTCTTACTCAGCTTCAGATTCCTGACAGCTTCTGACGCAGGTCCCTTTAAGCTCTCAGTAATTCATTGCTTCTTCTGCGCTTCAGAGATGTCCCACTCATCCAGAGCCTGCATCGCCTGTTCTACCCATTCTTCGAAGGTTTCTTCTCCCACCAGAGTTGGCAAGTTTCCTGAAAATTTTTCCAACTTCCGATATCCAAAACTGATATAAGAAGGGTGGGCCCTCTGACACTTAACTATGAGGTCTCCAATAGCAGCAATGAACTCCGGCCCGATCATGGCCAGCGGGCTGGACGCAGGAATATTCACTGAATCACCACGTGGCTTACTTGGTTGGATCAGACGAACCTCCACGTCGTCAGTTAGCTGCATGCTCATGCCCTGAAAACACATAGGAACACCCTTTCTCCACTCAAAAAGAACATACGTGTGAGAAGTCTCTGGGTTCACTTTAATGTCCGCTAGAAACCCCCGCTGGTCAGGTACCAACGCTGCCACGGCCCGGCGGATCTGCTCTTCTGCCCAGGTGTCTACAGGTATATCCATTACTACACTCAACTCTAACTGGCCACCCTGTGCTTTACACCACTCTGCTGCTTCATCTGGATCCATATTTAACCCTTTAGATGCGGTTAATCTAGAGACTAAATCCCGGAAACGAGCCCCCACATGTAGCGCCCACTCCCGGAGGAGCCGCTGAATTTGATCCTCGGGTCAGTCTCCCCGCACTAGGGAATAAATATACTCCAGCACCGTCGTGGATTTTATAAATTATATAGTTTACTGAATAAACGGGCATATAATGAGTAACACGGTATATGTATATATTTTTTCAGTACTTCGTAATACGAGAAACACGCAGCGGAAAAGGAAAAATACAGCACTTCGTAATGCGAGAAACGCGCAGCGGAAAAGGAAGAAAAGTATTTTTAACCCCTTAGTGGTTGGAGTGTGAGTCTCGTACAGGTTATGTCCCAAGGAATGTATGTGTATGCGTGTATGGGTACCCGGGTACAATATTCAACTGGCCAGTGAATTATTTAGGAGGTATCTTCGACTAGTCACGTTGGGGCCCTGTAGGTTTTGGAACAAACTGTAGTGTGCTTTAGTATTTCACCGTGGCCTGGAAGGCCTCTCACCCATCCGCCAGATACTCGGTGCTCCGCTCGACCCAGGACGTCTCTCCACTCGATTTTGACTGGGGTTCTCTGTGTCACCGGATCCACTGTCTTGCTCCTCTGTATCGGCCACAAGATGTCCAGCTCACCGCCTGCACTCCCTGTTAAATCGTCTGCGGTTCTCCTCACTCGGGGTCCTTCAGCTTACTCTGTCTCAGAGTGGGTTACTGGGTCTTCGTTAAATAGGAAGGAAAAAACCCGATCTCTAGCTCCGCTAGGCTGCGCCTGCACTCTGGCCTGGTCGAGATCACTTTCTGCTACACTGCGTCTTGCTCCTCTCACTCCTCGGCGCGCTCTGCCAGCTCTCTCCACGAGGCTGCGGATATCAGTGTCTCTCTCCCACCCACTTCCTGTTCCCGCCCGCAAAGCATGCTGGAAAATGTAGTACAGTTCTTTCCTTGGTTGTCCAGCATTAATCCACCAGTCTCTGTCTCCCTCTGGTGGCCATTGTAAGTAAATGCAGCAGAACAGTCTTTTTAAACAGTGCTACAATTGTAATCTAGCACTTGTCTAGGCTGGAGTACAACATGCGGCTAAATAGAGATTGCTGGATGCTCTATGGATCTTCTTGCAGCAGCACAAAGAGATCCTATAGGAAATCTCTGCATAGCTATTGTATGAGATTTTTAATCATCTAGATATTTTTAAACCTGAGTTTTCCTTTGTGCCACTTTTGTTTCCACAGTTCTTTATGTTAATGAGATACATCATTGCAGTGCATGATATTTTTATGTTTCAGGGAAGGATCATGACAAAGAGGTGTTGCTATTCAAGAATGCATCTCTTTATCACATCATGGTGACTCTGCGAGATCTTGTCCTTATGTGTTCTGTTGATACAGCAGTAGGTGAGTGAAGTCATAGTCAGTTAACAGAGCATGTTATTGTACCTTCTGCTAATACTAGAATATATGTTTCCAATTTATTGGCAATAAAGTGGGCAAGGCGTTTCATAGATAATCAATTTAATCTTTTTTATTTTCCCCTCAAACACAACATAATGATCATAGACAAAGGTAGTAAACTATAAATGGTCACAGGAATGAATGTTGAAAAAAGAAAATTGTCCATAAACCGTCCACCCATCCCCATTTCTCCTGTTGATCCAAAAAAGGCAAAAAGGAAGAAAAAGGAAGATTTTTTTTCCAGTTGTGCCCAGAAAAGTTAATTTAACAATTGCAATACGATTTTTTAATACTTTGCAAGAAAATCATTCACTTTTTTTTAAAATGCATTATTTCAATATAGTAAAACACCTTCCATAATTTTATTGCTCTTACTGTACAAAACCCTTTTCATCGTAGTCAACAAAATCTTTTCAGCATGTGAACTCTTTTACATCGACAGAACTTTAGTGGATTTTAAACTACTGAACAGTGAACAGTGTCACTGAACAGTTGTGCAGTTTATTGTCTTCAATTACACCCAGATCCTTCATATTCACTGACACTCACAACTCAATCCTCCTTACAGTAGAAGTTAGTCCCAAAATGCATAACCTTTCACTTATCTTTATTAAATCTCATCTGCTGCTTGCTGTCCATTCCTCATGATTATACAAATCTTTCTGTAGAGATGTTACATCCTGTTCAGACAGTATAAGTTATCCAATTGTATCCTCAGAAAACACACAAGATGTTTTTTCGGGAGGGGTTCCTGAATGTGAGCCTTTTAATAAACTCTCAAACAATTTCCCCACCACAAATGTTAGGTTTACGGGCCTGTAATTGCCAGATTCAGTTTCGAAACCTTTCTCGAAATATGGGAATCACTGAAAAGAATTACAAAACTTGTTCAGTACCCGAGGCTGAATATTGTCTGACCTTGAGGCTTTAACTATTATTTTTATTAATTGTTTAAACACTTTGGTGTTAGTGACTTATTTGCTGAAAAGCTGCTGTCGTCATTTACCGTTCCATTGTATTGGCTCTTCTTTATTATATACCAAAATAAGAAAACATTTACATTCAGGGTTATTCAAAGCGAATCGAAAAGTCACCGCACATTCGGTGACTTTTCGTTCTCTTCAATTCGGTGCGATTTGGCGATCCCATTTCGGCAACCCTGTGGTGTATTCAGCAAGCACCACAGGGCCGTCGCAGTGCAGGGAAAAGCCGCCGCAAACCCCACGAACACTCAACGCAAAACCCAGCGAACGCACACCGAAACCCGCAAAACAGCTGGATTAACCCCGATGAACACGCCGGAGAAACCCGAGCAGCCGCCGATCACTGAGCAGAGCAGTCGCCGGAAAAACCCGACACCGCAGACGAATGGAGTGAAAAAAAACAAAAAACGTACACTTGAATGTTTGAAAAGTGAAATGCTGCTTGCAAAGAAACTACAGAACGAAAATGTCTGAAATTTACATACAAGATCCAATGAATGATAATAAAAAGGGCTGTTACAGAAAAAAGAAAAAACGATTTAAAACAAAACTGAAAAAAAGTTTCGCTAAAAAATCCCGAAAAATGCCTAAAAGATCCTAAAAAATCTAAAAATAAAGAGACTTTTTACTGCAGAATACTATAATAAGTTTATTAGATATTGAATTAAAACGGGAATATTTTTAACATTGAAGCCTATGGGATTCGCCAGAATAAACCTGTCAAATGAAACCACAGAACAGCAGGGCATTTCGGCAACTTTTCACTGCTGGTTTTTGTTCTCGGAATAGACGAAGCATTGCTTCTCTATGGGGATTTCATTGCCCTTGAACAGGCACCGTATGTGCAGGCAATTCGCCAACATTTGGCGAACTGCCTGCTCTCTGAATAGCCAAATGGCCAGGAAAGGTAACCGTACTCTGAATTTCACTGTTCGGTTACCTTTCAGCCACAATTCGGATCCCTTTGAATAACCCTGTATGTCTTCTTCCTATTATCTTCATCAATCATCATTCTATTTTACAACTTTAATTTTTTTTTTAAATATCATCTGCTTGAGGACGATATTTTTTTCAAAATAACGACTAATTCAATTGAAAAAAATGTGGCCTGACCCAAATTCCAAAAAATGTCCCTGTTTAGAAAAAAAACACTCAATGTAACAGGGTAGTTCTTTAGGTGTACTCTCTTTTGCATTCCACGTATACCTATTTTTGAGAGACTTACACATTTTCCCTTCCTTTTTTGGGTTAATATTATCAATATCAAATGTTTTAACTTACTTATTTTATAAATCTATTTAGTTTTAGGTTGAGCTAACATATTAGGAATATGCGTGGCGCAATCCTTTTTGTTTTAAACCAAATAATTATTTTATATTAAATGGATTGCAATTCATGCAATGTCTAGAAAGGTTATGTTAATATTTTCCTTTTTGATTTTATACAGGTGTCCATAATTTCTGTTTTTTAACTTAAATCAAAAACTGTTTTGTGGGTTTTCATATTCATATGACTTTTATATATATATATATATTTTTTTTTTCGAGAAAGTATTTTACCAGGAAAGATACATTGAGATTTCTCTCGTTTTCAAGTATGTCCTGGGTGGTGAGTATATACTGTTAGGTGTCTTGCCCAAGGACACTTACTGGAGAGGTGCTCTTGCCGGGATCGAACCTGTGTCTCCACAGTCTCTCTCCATGGTTATAGAGCAGTGATGTTACCTCTACTCCACCCAGCCGGCACTTACATGTTATTAAAGTATAACTTTATTTTATCACACTTTTATATTTTCTTAGAATATCTATAAATTTACCTCTACTCCAGCACCTGAATCTTTCTCTCTCTCTCTGAGCTATTCCATAATGACAGCCTGCTTCTTGCTCAAAGCAGCTGTAGGTGGGCTGATTGCACATTCGGCAGGCTGCCAGTTCAGACACATTCTACATTCTGCCAATTCAAACAAAAATACATTGAGAGGCATTGGCTGGTAAGCAAAACACAGCTGTGCATTTCTAACCAATAAAACTCAAGCTCATTAGCACCCTTCTGAGCTGAGGAAAGCCCTCCTCTTTGGAAGGGTATCGCAGCTTGCTTGTACACCTAATTCTGGGGAAGGGTGAATTTTACTTTCCTCATGACCTTTCAAAATCAATACACTGGTTAGTGTGGCTAAAGTGCCCCTTTAGACTTGTTACCTTTACCAAATAACACAGAGATTTGCTTCAGGACACACTTCATTCATTCTATCAGACATTTCCAGGATTTAATTTTATTTTTGTCGCCATAGGATATCTGTATGAAGCAAAGGAACTGTATAAGAGTGCTTTAGGATCCAGCTTGGATGATGTCTGCAGAAAGTTGGAGATTGTGCAGTTTGTAGCAAAAAAGAAGCCAGACGTTAACCATAAGATTGCAGCTCTGCAAAGCAATTTGTTACAATGGATAGAGCAAAGACACGTGGATGACGAGCAACTCAAAGTATGCTGTATATGCGATACGTAATACAGTAAAAATATTAAGAATTTAAAAAAATTTTGGTGATTCAATGTAAGATAGTTACACAGGCTGAAAAAAAGGCATACGTCCATCAAGTCCAGCCTTTCCCACTTCACCTACTGCTGTTGATCCTAAAGAAGACAAAAAACCCAGTATGAAGTGCTCGCCAATATGCAACATACTGGGGAAAAAATCGTTCAAACCTCAGATGGCAGTCAGAATTCTCCCTGGATCAAGCAGCTATTACCCACAATTTAAATATTATAACCCTTAATATTATTATGGTTTTGCAGGAAGTTGTCCAGTGGTTGTTAAAAAGTCTCTGTCCCAACCACCTCAACAGGCAGAGAATTCCTCATCTTTGTTGTTCTCACTGTAAAATAACCCTTCATATGCTTATGCTGAATTTCCTTTCTTCCAGACTAAATAGGTGATCTCGTGTATAGTCCTATTAATTAATAGGTTTCCAGGCAATGGTTTATAATGGCCCCGTGTATATTTATATAAAGTTATCATATCCCCTCTAAGGCACTGTTTCTCTGAACTAAACAGGTTTAAGCTTGTTAGTCTTTCCTCATAACTTAAATCTTCCATTTCCCCTTATTAATTTAGTCGTCCGTCTCTCCACGTTTTCTAGTGCCATTATATCTTTTTGTTAAACAGGTGCCCAAAATTTCACAGCATATTCAAGGTGGGGTCTTACCATTGGTTTATAAAGAGGCAAAATTATGTTTTCATCACAAGAGTCCCTTTTTAATGCATGCCAATACCTTGCTGGCCTTGGCAACTGCTGTTTGACATTGAGCATGTTACATGATTTCAGTACGATCTTACTGGCTCCCTGTAATGGAGTGGACCTTCTCACATGACACCACAGCAGGGTAAGTGTTTCATCAAGCAGTCTTTATTCCTTGTAGCATAGGTGTATACAGGCACAGCTGCTTGGTTCAACCAAATAAACAAAAGAAGAAAACCTTTCTCTTCTATCCAGAAATCAATGTAACAATAACAAAAGATTGTGTCCTCAAATCACAGGCCTTTAGGAGCTGTGTCTGTCTGAGGGGAGATCCACCAAAAAAATGAACCTCCTGTGCCTGTATAGGCATGTCTCTTTTAAAGCCCCAGCAATCACAACATCAAGCCATTGTGTGTGTTGCTGGGCTGATCAACCCTGCCAAGTTAACCATTTCCTCAGGGAACCTTATATACACCCCATCACATACCTCCCCCCTTAGAGTGGACCCCCAGGCACACTCTCCCACACCAAACACATCCCTAGATAGAAAATCCGCATTCAGGTGCTCCTTTCCGGGACGATGCCAGACACTGAAGGAGTAGGTTTGTATTTCCAAATACCATCTAGTGAGCCGTGCATTCTTGGATTTCATGGTGTGAAGCCAACGTAGCGGAGAATGGTCGGTCACAAGGAGAAAGTGCCTGCCAAACAGATAGTAGCGCAGAGAGTCAATAGCCCATTTCACTGCTAAACATTCCTTCTCTATTATGGCAAAGTTCCACTCTCTGGGAAGTAGTTTCCTGCTTAAATAGAGGATGGGGTGTTCCTCTCCATCAAATTCTTGGGACAATACAGCCCCTAAGCCCACCTCTGAGGCATCCGTATATAGTACAAACTCTTTGTCAAAATCAGGACTGTGACTTTGAGGCATAAGTTTGTTGATATCATCTTTTTGGCGCTGCGACGCCACGTATGCATTCATGTTATTCTTCTTGTCCTCTCGTTCAATAAAATTATGTTTACAAAAAAAATCAGGACTGTGCAGCACTGGCTGATCACACAGCGTATGTTTTAATTCGGTAAATGCTTTGGTACATTCGGAAGTCCAAATCACTTTGTTTGGAGCAGAGTTTTTGGTCAAGTTCGTTAAAGGGGCTACCAGGGTAGAAAAATGTTGCACAAATTTTCTGTAGTACCCAGCCAAGCCAAGAAATGCCCTGACCTGCTTCTTATTGGTAGGAACAGGCATTTTAGCCAGTGCTGCAACCTTGTCTTGCAAAGGCTTAATAAGGCCATTGCCCAAAACATAGCCCAATTATCTGGTTTCTGTTTTCCCTAATTTACACTTCGCTGGGTTTGCTGTGAGACCTGCTGACCTCAATGACCTCAAAACCGCAGCCACTTTGACAAGGTGGTCATTCCAGTCAGTGCTATAAATGACCACATCATCTCGATAGGCAGAGGCATACTGTTCGTGAGGGGTAAGAATATGATCCTGATCCATGAGCCTCTGGAACGTCGCAGGGGCCCCATGAAGCCCAAACGGCAGCACACGGTATTGGAATAGACCTACAGGTGTAGCAAAGGCTGTTTTCTCTTTTGACGCTTCTGTCAAAGGGATTTGCCAATAGCCTTTGGTTAAATCAGTGTGGTAATATATTTGGCTTTACCCAGTCGGTTTAACATTTCGTCAACTCGTGGCATAGGATATGCATCGAAATTGGATATTGCATTTACCTTCCTAAAATCAATGCAAAACCTGACCGAGCCATCGGGTTTTGGTACAAGAACTATTGGGCTGCACCACTCACTGTTTGAAGGCTCTATAACCCCCAGCTTCAGCACGCTCTCTATTTCTTCTTGTACTAGCTTCCGCAATTTCTCTGGTATCAAGTATGGCCTCAATCTAACAACTTAATCACTTTTCGTCTTTATGTGATGTGTAATTAAGTGTGTATTTCCTGGACATGTAGAAAACACATCGGTAAAGGCCTCCAGTAGCCGCTGTGCTCCCTTTTGTTGGGCTGGACTTAATTGGTTTCCCAAAGTCACGCCCATCTGTTTCTCCTGAATTTCACGTACATCTGGCCCCATGTCTAGCCTATCCGCTCTGGGAGCAATAAACAAGTTTTCATCGGCTCTCCAGAGTTTTAACAGATTAATATGGTATATTTGTTTTTCCTTCTTATGTCCAGGGCGGAAGATTTCGTAGTCAACATCCCCCGTTCTTCTTATTACCTCATAAGGTTCTTGCCATTTCGCCAACAGCTTACTTTCTGAACTAGGTAGAAGCAATAATACTCTATCTCCGGGCTTAAACTCCCGAGCTTTTGCATTTCTGTTATAGCTGAGAGCTTGCGCCTGTTGGTCAGTTTCTAAGTTACTAGCAGCAAATTGCCCGACCCTTTTAAGTCTCTCTCTCAACTGCATAGTGTACTGTAGGATATTCTGGTCTGAATTAGACTGCGCCTCCCACTCTTCCTTCACTATGTCAAGTATGCCTCTAGGTCTCCTCCCATAAAGCAACTCAATGGGTGAAAACCCAGTTGAAGACTGCGGAACCTCACGGATAGCAAATAATAGATATGGCAACAATTTGTCCCAGTCTCTGTTCTCCCCATCCACAAATTACGGCAACATTTTTTTGAGCGTGCCATTAAATCTCTCTACCAACCCATCCGTTTGAGGGTGGTAGACTGACGTTTTAAGGGACTGTATGTTTAAGAGAGCACAAACCTCCCTCATAAGCTTTGATGTGAAGTTTGTACCCTGGTCTGTCAGTATCTCTTTAGGAATACCCACTCTAGAGAACAACTTTATCAATTGATTGGCTATTGTCGAGGCTGAGGTATTCCGGAGAGGAATCGCCTCTGGGTACCGGGTTGCATAATCAACTATTACCAGGATATGATGGTTACCTGCTGCAGTTTTCTCAAGAGGACCAACTAGATCAACCCCAATCCTTTCAAATGGCAGTTCCACTAATGGTATTGGTATAAGTGGTACTTTGACTTGTCCCTTTGGAGTCACTAGCTGACATTCCGGGCAGGACTTACAAAAATTTTCTACCTCCTTTATATACACCAGGCCAGAAAAACCTGTACAATAAACGGGCAAGAGTCTTCTCTCTCCCCAAATGCCCTGCAAGGGGAATAGAATGAGACAGCTGTAACAGTTATCTCCTATAGCCTTTTGGTACCAATATCTGCTCACATAGGTCTCCTGTATTAGGGTGTTTGCAAACTCTGTATAGCAATTCATCCCTTAGCATAAAATGGGGGAACTGACTATGCTTGAGTGCATCCAAAACATGTCCGTTTGCAAAAGCCAGACTTTCGTATGCTCCCCTCAGTGTGGGGTCGTTTTTCTGTGCCCTTCGCACATGCCTAGGACTTGTCCCCAACTCAGGTATAGGGTCCCCTAATGCATCAACAGGTTTGGCATTCCCTGCATGTTGTCCCATGTCTTCCCCAGCTATCACCTGCTGAACATGGCATTTATGTTCCACATCCTGTATGTCTGCCCATTCTCTTTTCACCAGTTTCCTTTGTGTTTTTGATTTATGAACCCTAGCTCTTGTAGAAAACAAGTCTGGGTCCTTAAAATGGAAGAGTTTTCCTATGTCTGCACTGCATTCCTCTTCCTTTCTTAGTTCCACATCTTTGACCTGAACTTTGAGGACTCTGCCAAAGTGTTCCCAATCTTTCCCAACCACCACTGGATATGGCAACTTTTCAGCCACCCCTGCAACAACCTGGAATGCATATCCATCTATATGAAGACTAATTTTTGCTGGGGGGGGTTGGGTTTTACATTGCCATGTATGCACCTTATGAGCACAGGTTCTTGGGAGTCCAAGAAGCTGAAGTTAACAAGATCCTGTTGTACCAGAGTTCTCCTACAACCTGAATCAACAAGGGCCCTGACTTCTATGTCATTCACCCATGCTGGGACTACAAAAGCTTCCAGGTCATTTACTTCAGAGTTAACTGCATAACACTGGCCAACATAGTCACACTCCATAGAGTCCACAGAGGAACAAAATTTTGTAATATGCCCACTTTCTCCACACTTAAAGCATACCAGCTGCCTTTCTTGTACCTGATCATTGCTTAAAGCCCTCACTTTATTGCCAGAAGGTCTTTCTGTACTGGCCTTAGACCAGGGCCTTGCTAGAGTTGAGTTCTCCTTAGAGACTTTCTCCCTCCCTGATAGAGGGGCATTTAAAACAGAAGGTTGCTTCCCTAATGTTTCCCACTTTTCTCTTTTACTCTGCTTTTGAGCAACCTGATACCCATGGGTATCCTATGCCTGCAGAAACTCTTCTGAAATTTGGACAGCATAATCCAAGGAACTGCGTTTGTGTCGTGAAACCCATTGGGATAGACCCTTTGGGAGCTGTTTGATGTATTGTTCCAGGATTAGCAAATCCATAATTTCAGAGACTGGGCGAGTAGCAGGCTTTAACCATTTATATGCCAAATCTTTAAACTGCTGAGCAAAAGCCCTAGGGGGAGTGCCCAAAACAAATGTCTTATTCCTGAACTTATTTCTATAACATTCATCAGAAAGACCAAGACGATTCAGGATAGCAGATTTCAGTATATCATAGTCCCCTGCTTCTGCTTCTCCCAGACACTGATAAGCAGCCTGTGCTTCACCGGTTAAAAAGGGAGCCAGTCTTATAACCCAGTACCTTTCTTCCACAGGGCCAGGGTTGCAAGTCTCTCAAATGCAGTCAGGTAGGCTTCAGGATCATCCTCTGGTCCCATCTTGGTCAGGGCGTGGGAGAAGGACTCCTTAGAAGAACCGTCTGTTGCACCTTGTTCCCTTGTATACTCCAGAAGCTGCTGTATAAGTGCCACTTGGAACTCCTGCTGTTGCTGATGCGTCTCAGTCTGTAGTTGTTGCTGCTGGGCATGTTGCTGTTTCTGAATGGATTGCATCTGCTGCAGTAGCTGAAGCTGGAACTCCTGTTGCTGCCTCTGCTGGTGCTGCTCCATCATCCACTTTAACAGCTTGTCAGAATCCATTTTCCTAAGAAACAAACACAATCCTAGTGCAGACTGCCTGTACTTTGCGCACACCCAGGTAATGTCACAAATGAGGTACTCTTACCAACTGCCAATGTGAATCAGGCACATCTCCACTCCACGGTTTATATCGATCCCACCACTGCCACCATAATGTAATGGAGTTGACCTTCTCAACTGCTGTTTGACTTTGAGCATTTTACATGATTTCAGTACGATCCTACTGGCTCCCTGTAATGGAGTGGACCTTCTCACATGAACACCACAGCAGGGAAAGTGTTTCATCAAGCAGTCTTTATTCCTTGTAGCATAGGTGTATACAGGCACAGCTGCTTGGTTCAACCAAATAAACAAAAGAAGAAAACCTTTCTCTTCTATCCAGCAATCAATGTACCAATAACAAAAGATTGTGTCCTCAAATCACAGGCCTTTAGGAGCTGTGTCTGTCTGAGGGAATCCACCAAAAAAAGAACCTCCTGTGCCTGTATAAGCGTGTCTCTTTTAAAGCCCCAGCAATCACAACATCAAGCCATTGTGTGTGTTGCTGGGCTGATCAACCCTGCCAAGTTAACCCTTTCCTCAGGGAACCTTATATACACCCCATCACACTCCCCATTCACTGTAGAATTAAATTCAAAATCCTCACCCTGAGCTACAAAGCTCTTACTAACTCATCTCCCCACTACTTGCCCTCATTTATCACCAAATACACCCCAATCCGCTCCCTAGGTCAAACATGACCTGCGCTTAGCTTCTCCCCCCATCACCTCTTCCCATGATAGACTTCAGGATTTCTCACACACAGCTCCCATGATCTGGAATGCTCTCCCTCATACTGTCAGACTTTCCCCTAGTTTCCCTTCCTTCAAACGCTCCCTTAAGACTTTCCTATTCAGGCAAGCCTACCACCCAACTCACTAATGTACCTCACTGCCCCAACCAGTCCATCACTCTCGCCTTCCAGTCCTCTCCTTCTGTTCCCACCCCAACCCTTCTAGATTGTAAGGTTGTATGGGAATAGGGCCCTAGTTTCTACCTTTACTGGTTTTTCAAAATGTTGTTTAGTGTTAATGTATTGTAACCCAGTCTATATTGTGCTCATTGTTCAGCGCTGAGGAATATGCTGGCATTATATAAATATAGAAGAATAATAATAAATAATACTGGCCATTTAATTTGTGTAAATGTCACTATATCTGCAACTATAACCAACAAAAAAGGTTGTCATTTTGCGCTCACCTCTGTAGCTCCATGCGTATTACAACACAATAAAGGTTTTGGTTTACTTGAATGGTCATTGAAGTGTAAGCCCACCTGTCACATCACAGTACCTCTGGGTCAGGTGGGTCCTACTTAACTATTTTGTTCCTTAGGAGCTTACAACCTGCATAATCTTCAATAGTCATAATCTTCAATAGTCAATGCAGTTAGAGCATAATGCTGATTTCCTAAATTGGCCCTTACCACTTGTTAAATTTCTAAGCTTATCCTGCAGCTATCAACACAACACACATTTAAAAAATGGCTGACACGTGTTTCGCCGGTGTAAAACCAGGCTTTGTCCAAGCTAAATCTGTTGTAAACGATTGTTTCAGATTGTTCATAATTTATGAGAGAAGTATGGGCCGATCAGATGTCAGGATAACCCCTGTCATCAATATTATAATTAGGGGAGATCAATGAGAGTATTTGCATAGTCACGTGACTTCCCAAACCAATAGTATGAATGAAGTCGCACGTGTCTGTGAACCAATGGAAAAGAATAAAGCAACATGTGATCACACCCATCCAATCCATTGTACAGACTCTCTGTGATGTTTACATTCTACTCACAGTTTACCAACTGCAGAATCTAAATTACCATACATTAAATACGATCGTTTGCCTATACTTCATACTTCATGTCATCCATTCATCATTGGCAAGAATTGGATATAACAGCCTACTGAACATCTTGTTTGGCACTACTAGCCATTTTATTATTTTCTATAAACATTGGAGAAAATCACCATTGTTGTAACAGCGACAAATTCTGTTGTTTCACAAAAGGGAAATCTAAGCAACGGCTTGAGACGTTTCACTGGGAAGGTTCTCCTGCCATTGTTTGTATTTACCTTTGGTGAGACATGGGCATTTGTTGCCTTTGCAACAACAGTGATTGTTGTGGGTGTTTGCAACTTTGTCAGAAATCCTTGTTCTTTCAGTAGCCCCACTCATGCTTTGGCAGTAAAAGTTGATAATATAAGTAGGGTTCTGTCATGTACAGTGTGTAGAAATAAGTTGCAGATTTGAGTTAGCATAGTCAGAACAATTAGTCATGCACAGCAACTATGAACCATGTGCAATAGAAGGTTCATGACTCTTAGAGAGACATTATCATTTGATACTCTTCAAAATGATAACTACTACTTGACTCTTTAAATTCAGAATAGAAAAGTTTTCTAATAAACAGGTCTTTTTGAAATTGAAATGTTAGAACTATTACAAATCTTATTTTATCATTCACAGGTGCTTATTATAACACGTATGGATACAGTTGACATACTAATTGATGGCCTGTGTGAAATAAAAAGTAGGTAATGCTAACTTTTTAAGAGGAACACCACGAGAATAGTAAAGTGTTAATACTAACGAGAAATTGCTTGGTTGCTTAAAGTTTGATCTCTCATATATCCTTTAACCCATCAACAGGATGCCAGTACTGTCACAGCATTGTTTTAAAAGGTCACTGGATTAAAAGAACTCTCTATGAAAAGATCACCCACTTTTTCTCCTTGAATAATTGTGCAGATGCTGTTGACAGCATCTGCACAATTATTTTTTTAATATCTCTTTTAGATAGGATGAAGAACTTACCGTTTGTCCATTGGTGCTGGGTTCCCTCTCCTTTTGCACTCCAGGGCTTCCAAAAGTTTCACAAGCACACAATAAGGACCAAATAATTGGCTGCTCAAAATTTTGTCACTGAGAGTTCGACAGAGGATGAATTTTGCCACTCCAGGAGATGCATAAAAGAGCAGGGGCCCTATTCCATTGTGGACTCTAACATTGAGACGGTAAGCAGGAATATCTGCGCTTGCAGCCTTCCCTTACCATCTTCATGTTAACGTCCTATTTTGGGAAAGGTGCTATCTCAGCACCTCACCCCGGAATGCAGCGCCAGCGTCCCTGATACCCAACAGTAGTGCATTCGCACCATCGCTCCTGGAGTCCATAGAACTCAATAGAGGCTTGCATTTCTGGGCCGCGAGTTCTGCACGACCTCGCTCTCATGAGATCGCGCAGCGCTGTGGAGTGATTGTGGAGGCAGACCATGAACTCTTGTTCCCAGACTCACTCTGTTCCCTGGGAATAGTGGTGGATCGGGCAATGGAATTTTTGGGAATTTTAGAGCATGTTAAATATTCTGCAAATGCAAAATCATTAAACACCAGCTTTTAGGAGGTGGTAAAAATTTTAATTTCTCATCCCAGTGATAAGTTACGCCTGCACTTTGTAATACCTAACATGTCGAGATGTTAAAAATAGATTTTGCTCCCTATGTTAGGTATAGGAGACGATTAAGTACAGTAAGCTTGCGAAAGTTGCGAGGCGCAAAACCTTTTCATCCGACTGTAGCGCCAAGAGCGGAATATCGATGTCACATGTTAAACTTACTTTCCCTACCACTAAAGATTACATATCAAGACGATTCCTTAGCACCAGCTATGGAATAGAGCCCCAGACGTTTTGAATTTAAAAAAAAATGAAGACCAGATGTCAGCTTGAACAAAGCATGATGATGTCAATGGTCCCCGAGCTGGATATTCAAAATCCCAACTACTGTACTCGTAGGTGGCAGGTGCATGGGCAGATGAAGCCCTTCACTTCACATATCTGTACCAGCCAAACAGGGCCTGGAAAGGGAGGTGGAAAGGGAGGCACTCTACACAGCCTGACCACTTTAATAATCTAAAGTGGTTGGGGTGCGTAGTGTCGCTTTAACTTTGTTTTACTTTTTGAATACCAGCAGGCAGGTATTAATCTTCTTGAGACAATCAGATCTATTGAAAGAAAGGTGAAACTCAGGAGAATGACAGGAGAAGTGAAAATTCTAGGTCAAAATAGTCAAACCAGAAAAATTCTCCCATTTACTGTATCTCACTTTCCAAATTGGCTATTTGGCTTAGATTGTTCTCTTCTCCTGCCAGTTCTCCTGATTTTCACCTTTCCCTGAATAACCCATAATATCTAAATTCCAATGAACTAAGATCTAGGTCTTCTGTTTTACAAGCAGTGGTCATCTGTGAGTGGTAGCTAATGAGAGTACTGTTAACCATTCTAGTTTTAGATTCGGCATTTTGATTCCAAGTGCAAGTACTGTTTTCAGTGATGTCAAATAGTTCCGAGCCGTTGTTGAGCAGCAAAAGGCGTATTCAGATGTAGCTATCCTCTTTACAATAGAACTACATTTGAATATGCTATATATTTGATAAGTATGTAGGGTTGTCTTTTTCCTACATGCTATTGTGATTTACACTTCACAAAATCCCTTTACTACAGCATTTTTTAATATTTTGGATCCAATTACTTCCCTCTGCACTTGTTAGGGTAACCTGGCATGGCAGCATTGCAGATTGCCCTCTGGGCCACTATTACAAGACTTGTTGGCCTCAAGTGGTTTGTTGGACTCAAATTTTATGAATTGATGAAAAAAGAGGATCCAAATATAATCAGATCAAGTCAGATTGATATGGATGACTAAAAACCTTGTAATTACTGTGCAATGAATCCAAATTTCTTAATTGTAAAACAAGTAGAAATAGTAATCCTAACATTAAAAGTAAAAGTAACCCCAACCCTAAAACAAGCAGAAATAGTAACCCTAATCCTAATCATAAAACAAGCAGAAATAGCAACTCTAGTCATAAAACAAGCACAAACCCTAAAATTAAACCTAAACCCAATGACACCTCTAGCTTAAGAAAAGCCCTATTTTCCGAATATGAATCCCTGACTATTACGAACATCTAAATTCAGACATTTCTGTATATGAACTGAACCAAAACTTTTTACAAAGCACATGTCTACTCATGGGACCATTCTTTTGTACACTAACTGAGGTAAGGGGTGCATTGGGCTGTCTTTTCACTTAGCACTGCAGCAAAGAGGATTCCATGGGAAAAGTTACTCATCGATGGGGAAGTTATGAGAACTACATTAATATCATTTAATTATGATCACCATTTTAACTGTACTAAACTTGCTAAACTCTGTGCACATTTATTTTAATGTTAATGTTCTGTAAAATTCCAATTCTATCTTTTTTGTTTTGATAGCATCTCAGATGAAATACATGAAAACCAAATATTCAACATGTACATTTATATTTTTTGTCTTGATTCCTATTTATTTTGTATATTTACAGGTGTAAAAGCAGTGATGTGCTGTCCACCTCCTGGAAGAAAGTGTTTAGAAAGTAAAAGCATATTGGACAGGTCAGCATGAAGAGAAAACACTTTTATAGTGTGTGTGTGTGTGTGTATATACTGAGTATTTATATTGTGTGCTCATTGAATGATTCTTAATATGCCTTGGTTTTATGAGTATATGAAAGAGGATGACAGCATTCATACAGTCTGCTTATGCAAATTTACTTATTAAATAATTATATATTATTAAAATTGTTGGATTTCTCCAAATAAAAAGCAAAATCAAGTATTTTAAAAAAAAGAAAAGCATCAAAATAAAACACTCCAGTGGATTGCTCGTCTGGGCAACAACTTACAAAATATGTTATAGAATTCTCTTAGAATTCACTTTTTAACTAAATTATATTGGTTTACATGTTGTTCCCCATCAATCTTATTAGTTTAATTTTCATACATAGGTCCTGATGTTGTTAGAAATAACATGTATTCTATTTTATGTGAAAACTGTTGAAGGTCACTAAGACCGCTGAAGTATCCTTCAGAGTTTTGCTTTATACAATTGTCCAAAAGAACATTCCAGGCTCTTGACCTGTGGAGCATGATTGTGTTGCCTAATGAAAATCCTATTGCATATTAATGGAGACTTTGTGCTCCAACCCTTCCCACCTTTTTCATGCACCTTCTCAGTTTTTGCCCCAGTCCATCCCTGGTTATGGAAGAGAGTTTCATCTTTCATCACACTCCTGGGCGTACAGCCCCCACAGGCTCCCACATAAAGTATGTACATGTATAAATAAACAAAAAAATCGTTAATGAGTTATTTACAGATATACACTGTTGTTGTCATCAACAATGGTAAAATCCTCATAGTTAATGTAACCTCTACTAGTGTAAGGGAACTATGTCACGTGAGCTAGAACAAGATCTAGAACAGATTATGATCCACACACACCCCTTCAATCACTTGCCCATCCAACCTTTACAACCACACAGTTAACCCATTGCTCACCCCTCCCCTCTCCACTTGTGATCCTATCACTCTGCAATCTATCATTACAGGCTCATATTGTCATCCTCTCCTATAAAAAATAATACTCCTTATTTCACAGTAACTCCACTAACTATAAGGACTTCCATGTCCTTCCATATACCCTCACTTCTACACTCCATTTTCATTGCTCCCACACTGCTTCCATTCCCCCTAACTCTCAAATCAGACATTTATCATTCACTTCTGAACTCTCTCTTCATCCACTTATAAACACGAACCCTGACCCTGCACATTCAAATCATATTCCCACTTTTTGTACTTTTCACTCGCTCTTCTCCTTGCTGCATGGGATTTCTCCCCCCCCCAACCCTTGGCCCCCAGGGCAGCAGAATTCAAATCAACCTTCAGCTCTAGAAACCCAACCAACTTCATTAACAACTCACCAAATCCCACCTTCCACTTGGGACTCTGAAGAAATCTACTGCGATCCATTACTTCTTCATTTCATGCTCCCAACATCTACTGGCTTTAACCGAAACCTGGCTCACTCCATCCGATACTGCAACACCTGCATCCCTAACACATAGCAGTGTCCAATTGACAAACACCCCTAGACCGAGTGATAAAGGTGGCGGTGTATGATTCTTACTCTCTTCTCACTGCTTCTTTCAGCCCGTTCCTCCATGTCCATCTCTTACTTTCCCTACTTTTGAGGTCCATACTATTCGCCTGTTTAAACCTCTAGCCGCTCGAATTGCTGTTATCTATCGACCCCCCTGGCCAACCTCTTCTCTTTCTTGACCATTACTCTTCTTGGCTCCCACACTTCATGTCCTCTGACATTCCATCCCTCAGTCTTGATGATTTGAACATCCCTGTTGACTCAACACTTAGCTCAGCTGCCTCACGATTTCTCTCCATTAAATCCTCATTTGGCCTCACTCAGTGGGCCGTCTCCTCCACACACACAGCTGGCATTACTCTGGATCTCATCTTCTCCTACTCGTGCCCTATCTCTAATTTTACTATTACACCGCTCATTCTTTCTGACCATCATCTTCTGACTTTATAAGACTCAAATCTCCACCTCTTGATCCACAGTAATTCTCTGCTGATATATGCACCACTCTTGTCTGTCTTATCTCTCTCCTGTACTAATGAAGCCATCACCCACTACAACGCTACTCTTTTGTTCACCCTCTGTAAGTTAGCACCATTAAAACCTGGGTTAATGAGATGACTAAATCTACAACCTGACACAACAAATTGACCCGGCATCTCCAAAGATGTTCTAGAACTGCTGAACACTATTGGAGAAAGACCTGCTTCCTCTCAGACTTTATTCATTATAAATTTATGCTCCGGTCCTACATCTCTGCCCTCTTTCTAGCCAGGCAGTCATATTATATGGCCCTCATACACACTTACTCCCAGAACCCAAAATGCCTGTTCAGCGTGTTAAACTCCCTTCTCCATCCTGCTGTAGCTGATCCTCACACTAACCTCATTGCCGAGGACCTAGCGTGCTTTTTCACAGCAAAAATAGAACAGATAAGAACCAAACTCTCTGCAGTGTCGTTATCAACCATGCAGGAAGATATTCACCAGGTCTATCCTCACACATTTAACTCGTTCCCTACTGTGACTGAACAAGAGGTCTTCAAGTTACTAAGATCCTCTCATCCCACTACCTGCCCCCTCGACCTTGTTCTTTCGCATCTTACCAAAACACTCTGTTTTTCCTGTACTGTCATGAGCCACACCTTTAATCTGTCCTTACCCTCTGGGGTCTTTCCGGCTCCCCTCAAACATGCCACGGTTGTCCCGGTCCTAAAAATGCCAGTTTGGATCCAACTGCTCCCTCCAACTACTGCCCCATGTCCCTGCTCCATTTCGCCTCCAAACTCCTTGAAAAGCTTGTGTATGCCCGTCTGATTGACACACTGTCTCCTTGATCCTGTACAATCTGGCTTTTGCTCACTGCACTCAACAGAAACGGCTCTTGTGAAACTGACCAATGACCTTGTAACTGCTAAATCAAATGGGTGCTACTCTGTGCTGATCCTTCTTGACCCCTCTGCCACCTTTGATACAGTTGACCACTTGCTCCTCCTTGAAATTCTTAGTGATGTAGGCCTTCAAGGTACTGTTCTTTCATGATTCTCTTCCTACCTGTCCCATCGATCTGTATCTCCTCCCGGCAGCCTGTCTCTGTTGGAGTGCCCCAAGGTTCGGTACCGGGCACTTTTTTTTCAATCTACACTGCCTGTCTAGGCAAACTGATCAGCTCCTTTGGATTCCAGTACCACCTATACGCTGATGACACTCAAATATACCTCTCCTATCGAGTCACTGACGGTCTCTCTGCAGTCTTGAATTGGATGTCTTCCCACTTCCTTAACCCTTTCACTGCTGAGGACGTGTGGGGAACGTCCTCATGGACTCCTAAGAAAGATAGAGGTGGAAATAGGGGGTTCCTTTGAACCCCTATATCTCCCGGCTGTTGGCAGCTAGCAGGATCATGTTTGGTATCATTAGAAAGGCCAGAGCATGCACTTTCCAATGATACCAAACATGACAGTGTTTAAATTAAAGAACAAAAATAAAAAAATAAAAAAAAGAAAGACATGTTTTTTTAAGACGTGAAATGGCTCAGCAGTGAAGGGGTTAAACTCCATCTTGCCAAAACTGAAATTCTCATTTTTCCTCCGTCCCAAGAAAAGCCCAATGCCACCTATCTGTCTAGGAGTAAACGGAATGCTCATTAGCCCAACGCCTCAAGTTCACTGTCTTGGTGTCACTTTCGATTCTGACCTAACGTTCTCTCCCCACATCCAGAAACTATCAACTTGAGAATATTGCCCAAATCTGCCCTTTTCTGACGGAAGATACCGTGAAGATGTTGGTTCATGCACTTGTCATTTCACAGGTTGATTACTGCAACTCGCTCCTTTATTGGTCTCCCCAATGCCCATATTGCCCCTTTGCAGTTTGTAATGAATGCAGGTGCCAGGGTTATTTCCCCTCTGCCGTTCCCTCCTTTGGCTTTCTTTACATTTCAGGGTACAGTTTAACCCTTTCGCTGCTGAGCCATTTCACCCCTGTGTGCTGAGCTCATTTTTACCAGTTTCGCTCATCATGATTAAACCCGATTTGAAGTTACATTTTATTACACAACCCAGACAAATTATATATTGTTCTTTCTGACAGACTCGGCAGATTCATAATATATCATTATTATATTTATATGTTATGTCCTGCCTGAATATTATAGCAAAAAATTCAATAAAATTTGAATTTTCAATCATCTACAGCGTGTAAAGTGGTTTTTTTCATATTTTATCATATGAGTCTTTGCAGTTACATTTTCTATAGGGTGCGCTTGTTAAAAAAATTAGAAATGGGGACTCGTTAGATTTTTTGGGGGGAAATTACGTGATTTTTAACAAACGTCCCCATAGAAAAAATGATTAGTGCATCATCATTGTTCACATTATAATTGAAATGGGAACAATATTGCTGCATTAATAAAAAAATTCAAAAAAGTTTTATTGTTTTTAATTTTTTTATTTTATTTTTTTATTTTATTTTTTCTTTTACATTTAACATGGTCATCATTGGAAAGGTCATACTCTGGATGTTCCAATGATACCAAACATTAAGCCCTAGCTGCCACGGATCGTGAGATCCTCTGCTTTAGATGAATGTGTGGTGTGGGATCATTTGCAATCGACTCATTGATCCATTTTTCTTCTGCGAGACATCAATTACTGCAAATGTTTACCTTGACCTTTTGACTGAATACGTGGCACTACAACTAATGACCTTAAACCAACCATCATTTCCCAGCAAGATGGTGCACCACCACATTGGGGACTGCATCTTCATGGGTTCCTAAATTAAACATTTCCAGACCGGTGGATTGGAAGGGGTGGCTCAATTCACTGGCCAACTCGTTCACCAGATATCACTCCTCTCAACTTCTTTCTATGGGGTTATGTTAAAGATATCGTGTATGGAACAAAGGTACGGGACATCACTAATCTAAAGCAGAGGATCACTGATGCCATTGCCACCATTGATGTGTGTATGCCACAGCGAAACCTTAAATATATATGTCTCATTTTGTAATAATTTTCACTTATCTGTCTTTTCATTTGCCTTTGTAATAAACTTTTGAAATTGTAAAGAGATTTTATGGGGACCCTGTATATCAGTGTTTCCCAAACCTGTACTCAGGACCCTCCGCCTCGCCAGGTTTGCCAGATATCTGAAGCACAGCACAGGTGATATGATTTGATGCTCAGTGATTGCAGGATTCAGTCTGCTTTTCCCCAAGGTGATCTGCAAAATCTGGCCTGGTTGAGGGTCCCAAGGACAGGTATGGGAAACACTGCTGTATATTGTACTGGGCCTTTTTTTAGCATTCATGAGATAGATATCTTGTTAATAACAGAGAACTGTGGAGCATAACAGACAAAATTGTACATTAGATTTAAGATTGCAGGCTCTTATCAAATCACATCATGTCACGATTTCCGTGCAAACGGTTGCATATTGATAAAGCCATTATTAGAACTCTGGTTCCAGCAGCTCTAACCTCATGAGTGAAATGACTTTATACAAGAGAAACTATAAAGAATTTAAACTGATTTATTAATTTAAAAAACAACGGAAAAGGGCTGGATTAAGAGGACTGGAACTAAAGATTTTGATTGGCCTATTTTTGGAATTGTGTGATATAAAAACATGTTTTATGCTATAAAATGTTACAGATACATGTGTATATAACTGGCAGATAAAGGGGTGGACTGTCCATTAGGGCAATACAGCACAGCCCAAGAATCCTGGCTTAGGCGGGGGCCCAATGAGGGCCTCCAAATGTTTGGTCAGGCCTGCCCTTTAACCAGCCCCCAATCTATTTGTCTCTGCCTGTGTCATTGAGTTTTTCAGTGTCTTTATCATTGCCTGTGTGTCTTGGTGTCTATCAATCTTATTGCCTATTTCTGTGAGTTTCCCTTTTTCTTTGTCGGTGTCTGTTTCAATGTCTTTATGTCTTTTAGTGTCTTCACCTTTGGCTGTGCCTTTGGGTATCTCTCAGTGAATGTGTCTTTTTCTGTCAGTGCCTCTCTGCCTTTGCCAGAGTCTCTTCCAGTATGTTTGTCAGTGTCTTTCTGTGTCTGCCAATATTTTATGTGTCAGTATGCTAGTTTGATCATAATTTTTACCACTTTAGTTGAGTCAGTGCTGTTTTAATTAATAATTTCATAGTGCGTAATGTATACATATCAGTTTCACTTTCACTCCATTTATTGTGTCTTCTCTAGTTATTTGTTCCCCGCCCTATGCTTATAATTCCTAGAGAAAAGAAAAGTAAAACAAGGAATAGTTAGATTAAAAACAAAGGAAGGAAGGTATGTAGAAGAGGATAAAAGTCTCGCTGACTGCCTCAATGAATATTTTTGTTCAGTCTTTGCAGAAGAAAAGGAAGGAAAGGGACCTCAGGAGGAAACACTAACGAGACAATTACATATCAGTTTACAGAGGAGGAGGTTCTACAGCAGCTGTCTAAAGTAAAGACAAATAAATCAATAGGGCCTGATGGGATCCACCCTAAATTATTAAAAGAGCTCAGTGATGTAATAGCAAAACCGTTAACAGATTTATTTAACCAATCCTTGCTAATGGGAGTCGTCCCAGAAGACTGGAAATTAGCAAATGTTGTGCCCATTCACAAGAAGGGTAGTAGGGAGGAATCTGGGAACTATAGGCCAGTTAGTCTTACGTCAAATTAATGGAAACCATGTTAAAGGATGGATTGTTGAACATCTAAAAACACATAGATTACAGGATCAGAAACAACATGGGTTTACCTCAGGGAGATCATGCCAAACTAATCTTATTGATTTTTTTGATTGGGTAACAAAAATAATAGACACAGGTGGTGCAGTAGACATTGCTTATTTAGATTTCAGTAAGGCTTTTGATACTATTCCGCATAGAAGGCTTATCAATAAATTGCAATCTTTGAGCTTGGATTCCAATATTGTTGAATGGATTAGGCAGTGGCTGAGTGACAGGCAACAGAGGGTTGTGGTAAATGGAGTTTATTCGGCGCAAGGTCTTGTTACCAGTGGGGTACCTCAGGGGTCAGTACTTGGACCCATTCTATTTAATATTTTTATTAGGTATTAATGGAAAAGTATGTCTTTTTGCTGATGACACAAAGATTTGCAACAGGGTTGACGTTCCTGGAGGGATCAGCCAAATGACAAATGATTTAGGTAAACTAAAAAAATGGTCGGAGCTGTGGCAATTGAGTTTTAACGTGGATAAGTGCAAGATAATGCACCTGGGACGTAAAAACCCAAGGGCTGAATATATAATATTTGATACAGTCCTAACCTCAACATCTGAGGAAAGGGATTTAGGGGTTATTATTTCAGAGGATCTAAAGGTAAGTAGTCAATGTAATAGAGCAGCAGGAAATGCTAGCAGAATGCTTGGTTGTGTAGGGAGGGGTATTAGCAGTAGGAAAAGGGAAGTGCTCATGCCACTGTACAGAGCACTGGTGAGTCCTCACTTGGAGTACTGTGTGCAGTACTGGAGACCGTATCTCCAGAAGGATATAGACATCTTAGAGAGAGTTCAGAGAAGGGCTACTAAAATGGTGTACGGCTTGAAGGAGAAAAGTTACCAGGAAAGGCTTAATGATCTTAACATGTACAGCTTGGAAAAAAGACGAGACAGAGGAGATATGATAGAAACATTTAAATACGTAAAGGGAATCCACAAGGTAGAGGAAGGGAGTATATTTAAAAGGAAACAAAGTAGCAAAACAAGAGGACATAGTCTTAGATTAGAGGGGCAAAGGTTTAAAAGTAACATCAGAAAGCATTATTTTACTGAGAGGGTGGTGGATACATGGAACAGTCTTCCAGTTGATGTGGTAGAGGCCAAAACAGTAATTGAATTTAAGCAAGCATGGGATAGGCATAAGGCTATCCTAAACAAAAGATAAATCCAGGTAAAGTATCCATGTAATTGGGCAGACTAGATGGGCCGAAAGGTTCTTATCTGCCGACATTTTTCTATGTTTCTATGTTTCTATATCACTGTCTGTATGTATTTTGTAATGATGGCCTTCACACAAGGCGACATACCTTGAAAGTGCTTAGTTACTTCCCCAGTGTGCTGCCCAGAGCTTTCCATGCAACAGAACAGCCAGAACTGCAGTGAGTGAGTGATGGCTACTGTAGTGTACCAGTGGCTATATTTTCATTTGAAAAAGGTGTGGAGGCACAATGAAGGGGACATGATTTATTGCCTGGGGGCCCCAAGCCTTGTCAGTCCGTCCCTGGGCAGATGCAAGTGAATATATAATAAAACTAAGACCGAACTAATCCCAGGTGCCTGACCTGCCGCCAGGAATGCCATTCACCCATTTCTGGGGCGGGACTCAGACCCAGAAACCGCATGAGAACCAAGCACCGCCTCAAAGATGAGTGGATGGTATTCTTCAGCAGCACCTGGGGGTGGGTTTGATTTAAATTTTGTTATATATCTCTGTGTATTGTTTTTAACATGATTTGTGTCCTGATGGAAGCTCCATCTAAGGAGCTGAAATGATCATTAACCAGGATTTAAACAAGAAATAAAGAATAGAGTTTTAAGAAGACCCTGGAGTGCTGGCTACCATTAGCAGAAATTGTGTGTGTATATGTAATATATATATATATATATATATATATACACTGTATATATATTTCATATAACAATAACAAGGCAGATACTGCATATATAACCAGGCAATACATGTGTATCTATAACAAGGCAAATACATAGTTGTTTAGATATATAATTATTGGATGGATATATAGATGTCAAATATATGGGTGGATGGATAGATGTGTAGGTAGGCACACACAGCCTGCACACCAATACAAACACAAGCCGGATTAAGGTAGCACAGGGACCTAGGAAGGCTACCCAGCGGCATAGTGTGGGTTGTCAGCACCTGGGGCAAGGCAAAAATTGTGCGTCCCACCCAACCTGTGGACACAGTAACACACCCTTATTCCCTTCTACCAGTAGAGTATTGGCCCCTTTAACCCACAAGCACATGTATGTGTATGTCCAACCTAGTGAAATATACAGTAATAAAGAAAAACATAAAAAGTGAATTGGTGAAAAAATTATCAGGGTTATTCAACGAGATCCGAATTGTGGCCGAAAAGGTAACAATGAAATTCAGCATACGGTTACCTTTCCTGGTCATTTGGCTATTCAGAGAGCAGGCAGTTTGCCAAATGCTGCCGAATTTCCTACACATACGGTGCCTGTTCAAGGGCAGTGAAATCCCCATAGAGAAGCAATGCTTTGTCTATTCAGAGAACACCAAACAGCAGGGAAAAGTTGCCAAAATGCCTTGCTGTTCAGTGGTTTCATTCGACAGATTTATTCAGACGAATCCCATAGGCTTCAATGTTAAAAATATTCGCGTTTTAATCTAATATCTTGTAGCGCTGGTTTTAAATCCCCTGCAGTGTAGTACTTGTTTTTGGCCACCGGAGGGAGACAAGCACAATGTGAGACGCTGAACATTGGGACTACATTTCCCGGCATGCTTTGCGGGCGGACACAGGAAGTGGGTGGCACACAGACGCTTACATCCTGAGCCTCGTGGAGAGAGCTGGCAGAGCGCACCAGGGAGTGAGAGAAGCAAGACACAGTGCTGCAGAGCGTGACAGTGACCAGGCCGGAGCGCAGCTGGGGCCTGACAGAGATAAAGACCGGGTTATTCAGCCTTACAAGAGGAAGACCCAGTGATTCACCAGAATACCCACGCTGATATCGAGTGAGCTGGAGGACCCCGAGTTAGGAGCACCGCAGATCGATCTGACAGGGAGTGCAGGCGGTGAGCTGGACATCTTGCGGCAGCTAAAGGAAAGCAAGACAGCAGATCCGGTAACCCATAGAATCCCAGTCAAAATCGAGCGGAGAGACGTCCTGGGTCGAGCGGAGCACCAAGTATCTGGCGGATGGGTGAGAGGCCTTCCAAGCCGTTGTGAAAATAGAAAGCACGCTGCTGTTTGTTTAAAAAACCCACAGGGTCCCAATTTGACTAGTCGAAGATACCTCATAAATAATTCACTGGCCAGTTGAATATTGTACCCGGGTACCAACACACACACACACCTACCTTCTTGGGACATAACCTGTACGGGACTCACTCCCCAACCACAAAGGGGGTTAAAGATATATTTTTCTCTTTTCCGCTGCGCGTTTCTCGAATTACGAAGCATTGTATTTCTTTTCCGCTGCGCGTTTCCCGCATTGCGAAGTACTGTAAATATATATACGTATACCGTGTTATTCATTATATGCCATTTATTCTAGTAAACTATATAATTTATAAAATCCACAATGATGCTGGAGTATATTTATTCCCTAGTGCGGGGAGACTGACCCGGGGTTCAAATTCAGCGGCTCCTTCGGGAGTGAGCGCTACACGTGGGGGCTCGTTTCCGAGATCCAGTCTCTGTAAAAAACGCATTTAAAGGGTTAAATACTGATCCAGACACTGCTGCCAAGTGGTGTGAGGAGCACACTGGTCAGTTAGAATTGTGTATAGTCATGGATATTCCTGCAGACCCTTGGGCCGAAGATCAGATTCGCCAGGCCATGGCCGCGCTGACGCCAGATCATCGGGGGTTAATCCTGGACATTGAAGAGAACCCAGATACTTCTCACACGTATGTTCTTTTTGAGTGGAGAAAGGGTGTTCCAGTGTGTTTTCAGGGCGCGAGCGTGAAGCTGACCGATGAGGTGGAAGTCCAACTGATTCAGCCAAGTGCGCCACGTGGCGAAGATGCGAGTGTTCCCGCGCCCAGTCCATTGGCCATGATCGGGCCTGAATTTATAGTGGCTATTAGAGATTTGCTGGCTAAGTGTCAGAGAACAAGCCCTCCGCACACTAACTTTGGTTATCGACGGTTGAGAAATTTTACAGGAAACGTACCAACTCCGGCGGGAGAGGAAACCTTCGAAGAATGGGTGGAACAGGCGATGCAGGCTCTGGATGAGTGGGACGTCCCTGAAGCTCAGAAAAAGCAAAGGATCACCGAGAGATTAAAGGGACCTGCGTCAGAGGCTGTAAGAAACCTAAAATTGAGTAAGAAAGACTGCACTGCTTTAGATTATTTAAATGTTCTGGAGGAAGTTTTTGGGCGAACGGAAAAGGCTGCAGAGCTCGTATATCAGTATGAACACACCTACCAGCGGAAAGGTGAGAGAATGACCGAATATATGAGGCGCCTAGATAAGATTCTACACCAGATACTCCTCAAGAAAGGGGCCGAACCGGCTGAAGTGGATAAGATCCGAATAAAACAGATCCTGAGGGGCTCTCAACCTCTAGATCCAGTGATGCTGCAGCTGAGAAGCAGAGAAGGTAATCAAGAACTGAAGTACCTGGAACTGATCCGAGCTGTCAGAGAGGTGGAGGCTTTACTGGAAGAAAAATCCTTTAGGAGAGGAGAAAGAGCTTACGCGCAACCTGTGCGGCATAACGAATGTTTGCAGCCTGAAAGTGACTCGTTGGATACATATGGATCCGACGTGGACGAACAAGAGCATCTGATCGCTTTTAAATCCACAGAGAGGGCTGTCAAAGAATTAAACCTCTCTGCACATGGTGAGTTGCACAAAACTGTTAAGAAAGTACAAGAAGCTCAAGCTGAATTGCAACAGGCGCACGCGGAACTGTGCCGAGTATTGTTGAAGGTGACAGAGACACAGACAGAGATGCAGAAGTTCCTTACAGACATGCAGACAACCGGAGTTGCTGTGGCGTCTAGCCAGGGTCCTTCAACCGAATCACAGCAGGTGACTGCATCTCCGCTTTCTAAAAAGAGATGTTTCAGTTGTGGAAAAATGGGCCATTTCCGCGCACAATGCAAAAGCCGAAAGCCTGAAGGAAATAGAGTTGAGGAGCTTTTGAGAGCCTTGGAAGGACTGTTATCCACCTCACCGGCGGGAAACGCCAGAGGGCACAAGTGAAGGAGCAACCTAGGTGCCCGAAGGTCGAAACCCGCTCCAAAAATCAAGCCAGGGCTAAGAGGGCGAGAGGGCCCAAAGTCTGGCCAACTGCTGAGCCTGCCAGGACTGAAAGAGTCACTCCTTTAGCATCCGGACCTACGTCATGGGGAAGCAATGCACACCCAAAACCTACACGGGCCAAGAAGAAGGCCAGGGTACTACAAACTGGGTCTAAATGTCCTGGTGCCACCACCAAGTTTCCTGACCAGCTGATAGGTCCTTCTCCCATTGTGCCAATCCAAGTGGAGGGAGTCTACACTAAAGCCCTGTTGGATTCAGGGGCTCAAGTGACATTGATCTACCGAGACTTCTATGAGAAACACTTGAAGCACATTCCTCTACAGAAATTGAAGGATTTGGAAATCTGGGGTATCGGAACGGAGAAACTCCCTTATGACGGGTATCTACAGGTGAAGTTGGAGATCAGATCCGAAGTCATCGGACAGTCCGGAGGTTGTGATGCATTGGCCATTGTGTGTCCTCGGCCTTCAGGGGCAAACAGGAGTTCCATGATAGTGGGGACGAATACTGATTTGGTGCGACGTCTCCTGACACCTATCATATTGGAAGAAGGTTCTACTAAAGGAGTACACCCAATGCTACGTCCAGTCTATCAGAGAATGGTCGAAGAACAGAAGGCACCTGCTGAAGTGGGGCGCCTGTGGAGATTGGAAGGAACAGAGAAGGTTCTGCAAGCAGGAGAAGTAGCAAGCTTCCGGGCTTCAGTCAAGTTGAACGGATCGCAAACAGGTCCCTATGTGGTACTGGAAACCGATGTTAATCATGGGAGTGAAGCCGGAGTAGAAGTAATCCCTGAAATAATCTCCACTAAAGCTTTGAAAAGAACACGAGGAAGAGTCTCAGTCAGCGTGTGCAATGTGTCTGATTCTCCAGTAGTCCTTAAAGCACGAATGCCTATCGGGCAAGTAGCGTCCGCTACGCCCCTCTCTCCTACTGATTTAGGAGGGGGAGTGGATAAAGAGATTCCAGATGAAAGATTCTACCCCAAGGACGCTCCCATTTCACCTGAATGGAAGAAACGTCTTCAGTCCCAAGTTCTAAAGTGGAGAGACTTGTTCTCGAAAGATGAGTTCGACGTAGGCCTAGCCAAAAGTACTGAGCACCGCATTCGATTACAAGAAGACAAGCCGTTTCGTGAAAGGTCAAGACGAGTTCCGCTGGGAGACTTGGATGATCTATGAGAACAGTTGAATGAACTGCAAAGAACCAAGGTGATCCAAGAGTCCAGGAGTCCATATGCATCTCCAATAGTAATGGTCCGGAAGAAGAATGGTTCTGTCCGCCTATGCATAGACTATCGCACGCTGAATCGGAGAACCATCCCAGACCAATATGCTACTCCTCGGATAGAAGATGCCTTACAGTGTTTGTCTGGCGCAAAATGGTTTAGTGTGCTAGACCTGCGAAGTGGATATCACCAGATACCAATGCATCCTGAAGACAAAGAAAAGACTGCGTTCATCTGTCCACTGGGGTTCTTCGAATTCAACAGAATGCCTCAAGGGCTTACGGGAGCTCCAGCCACGTTCCAGCGGTTAATGGAGAAGACAGTCAGGGACATGAATCTGATCGAAGTATTAGTGTACCTGGATGACATAATTGTGTTTGGGAAGACTCTGGAAGAACATGAGCAACGTTTGGAGAAGGTCTTGAAGAGGCTCCATGAAGAGGGATTGAAACTGTCTCTGGAGAAATGTCAATTCTGTTTACCGTCTGTTACGTATCTGGGACATGTGGTCTCAGCAGAAGGCGTTTCGACAGATCCTCGGAAGTTGGAGGCCGTAGCTTCTTGGCCTAGACCCTGCAACGTCACTGAACGTAGATCGTTCTTGGGGTTCTGTTCCTATTATCGAAGATTTGTAGGAGGATTCGCAAAAATAGCTCAACCACTGAACAAGCTCCTACAGAAGGAAAGCACAGAAGAAGGCCACAAGGTCTCCGACCGAAATCCGTCAGCTCCGGGGCCGAGGAAAGCTCGAGAGTCCATCCAGGGAGAGTGGACCAGTCAGTGTGAAGGTGCTTTTACGAAGCTGAAAGAGAGTTTAACTCGAGCTCCTGTCTTGGCCTATGCGGACCCTCAGAAGCCGTACGAGTTACATGTGGATGCCAGCAGAGAGGGTCTAGGAGGAGTCCTGTATCAAGAGTATGGTGGATTGCTGAGGCCTGTAGCGTATGTTAGGGATGTGCCTTTCGGGTTTCGGAATTTCGGAACTTTCACGAAATTTCCCGATTCGTGTTTTCGGATGCAGCCGAATTTCCGAAAAATTTTAGATCCGAAAATGGCAGATCCGAAAAGTTTTCCGAGCCGAAACGAAATATTTTCGGAATTTTCTAATGGACTTGAAATGTGTCAAATCGAAATTTATTGCTTTGAAACGAGGAGAACAGACTTTCCGAAAAAACGAAAATTTCCGAACTTACGAAAAGTCGATACAAAAAACGAGAAAAGTGACACGAAAATACGAAAAATGGGCGATATTCCGAAAAAAAAAAGTACACGAAAAACGAATTGAGCCGAACCGAATCGAAACAGAAATCGGTCGAAACGAGCCGAATCGAAAAGTTTAAAAATCCGAAAAATCGAACCGAAAAAAAAATCGGTGCACAAGCCTAGCGTATGTGAGCCAGAGCCTTACGCCTTCCGAAAAGAACTATCCTACCCACAAGTTGGAGTTCCTAGACTTAAAGTGGGCAGTGGTAGACAAGCTAAAGGACTATCTGTATGGGGCCGAGTTTGTGATAAAGACGGATAACAATCCTCTTACCTACATCCTTACTACTGCAAAACTGGACGCAACGGGACATGGTTGGCCGCTCTGTCAGGGTTTCGGTTCAGCCTGAAGTATCACCCTGGGGTGAATAATCGAGATGCTGATGCTTTGTCGAGAAGACCCTACACTGCAGAATGGACTCAGTTAACTCCAGACGGGGTCCAAGCTTTGTGTCAAGGAGCAGAGCGCTGGGTCAAGGGAGGGATTGAAGCGGAGGCCATAGGAGTCATGGCTGCGGCTGTTCCGGAGTTCTACTGCAACCCCACGCAATTGAGGGATGAAAGTCTACCTGCCTTTTCAAAACAGGACCTGAAAGCTGATCAGGTCAGAGACCCTTTAACTGCGTTAACCATAAAGGCCCTAACTGCGAACCAGCGTGAAATTCTGCTGACCAATTCCCCAGATGGAGCCAGATTGGTCTACAAAGAGTGGGAACGGTTGAAGATGTTGGATGGGGTGGTCTACCGAAGGGGCCCCTCAAACAATGCTGAAGAGACCCAACAGTTATTCCTTCCCACTAAACATAGGGAGAGTGTGCTGTGATCGCTACATGATGAGCTTGGACATTTGGGCGCAGAAAGGACTTTTAAGCTGGTGCGAGACAGGTTCTATTCGCCTTGCATGAGAGCTGAAGTGGAAAGTTACTGCCAATCATGTCTGAGGTGTATTCAAAGGAAGACCCTACCGACCCGAACCGCTCCAATGAGCCATCTGCAAAGTCAAGGACCCATGGATTTGGTGTGCATTGACTTCCTGTGCTTAGAGCCGGATGCTAGTGGGCAGGGAAATATTCTTATAGTGACTGATCATTTCACACGTTACGCCCAAGCCTTTTCTAAGAAAGATGAACGTGCTCCGACAGTGGCAAAGGTTCTGATGGAGAAGTTCTTTGTTCACTACGGCCTACCAAGGAGAATACACTCTGATCAGAGTAGAGACTTTGAAAGCCGACTTGTTGGGTAATTGCTGGAACTGTTGGGAATCCAAAAGACCCGAACTACACCATATCACCCTCAAGGTGATGCTCAGCCTGAAAGGTTCAATCGCACGCTGCTAAATATGCTGGGGACGTTGTCAAACACAGAGAAGCAGAATTGAAGTCGTCACATAGCTACTCTGGTGCATGCATATAACAGTACAGAGAGTGACGCCACTGGATACTCACCGTACAGTCTTATGTTCGGAAGAGAAGCTCGACTGCCGGTTGATTTGGCGTTTGGGTTATCTCTGGACCAGACGTCTGTAGCTTCCCATAGAAATTATGTGGATAGACTTCGAAAGAATCTGGCCTCTGCGTTTGACCAGGCCCGTTTGACCTCAGGAAACAGGGAGCAAAGGAACAAAAGGAACTATGACTTGAAAGTTCGGATACAGGATCTACAACCCGGTGATAGGGTTTTGTTGAAGAACGTGGGTGCTGCTGCGAGGCACAAGTTGGCGGATAGATGGAGTTCTCAAGTCTATATTGTCTGCAAGCAACTGCCGGGTCTGCCGGTGTATCAAATCCGGCCGGATGGAAAGGCTGGGCCTCTTAAGAACTGGCACTGGAATCATTTGTTACCTTTGAGAGAGGCTGTGAGGATACCAGTTGGGGACGAACTTTCTCTGCCAAATCCGCCTGCTCCACATTTGCCTCCCGTTACTCGGTCTCAGCAGACCCGGGTTGTCGAAGAGAGCGAAAGGGACAGTGAGGAAGAGAGTTTTTGTTTGGACTGGATGCGCTCACCGGAACCTGAAGAGGTTATCTCGGTTCCTGAACGGTGGGAAAGTAATTTGAGGCCTGAAGCTCCTGAATTTCAGTTGGAAGTCCCCGAGACTATTGAAATCCCTGTAGTTCCTGAAGCCGAATCTTATGACTACAGTTCTATGCCTTCACTGGAAGGATCATACTCCGAAGAGATGTCTGCTCCAGTGGTAGAGAGAAGAATTGAACCCGCGCCTGTAGTACTTCCACCTGAAGAGGAACTGATTGAGCCAGAACCAAAACGCTCTGTTCGACCGCCTCAGAGACTCACCTATGACTCACCAGGACATAGCACTGAAGAGGCCGTCACCACAGTGCGAAGGTTGCCCAAAGTGTCTGCTATGTTAGCTGAGGTAGTCCAAAGCATGAGTCAACTTGAGGAAGTGTATATAACCCATTGTATGCTTGCTGCTGAGCCTGTATATGTTGCCTAAATGTAATGCAACTGTTGTACCTCCTTGGAGAGACCCAAGAGTTCTAGGAGGGGGAGAGTGTAGCGCTGGTTTTAAATCCCCTGCAGTGTAGTACTTGTTTTTGGCTACCGGAGGGAGACAAGCACAATGTGAGACGCTGAACATTGGGACTACATTTCCCGGCATGCTTTGCGGGCGGACACAGGAAGTGGGTGGGACACAGACGCTTACATCCTGAGCCTCGTGGAGAGAGCTGGCAGAGCACGCCAGGGAGTGAGAGAAGCAAGACACAGTGCTGCAGAGCGTGACAGTGACCAGGCCGGAGCGCAGCTGGGGCCTGACAGAGATAAAGACCGGGTTATTCAGCCTTACAAGAGGAAGACCCAGTGATTCACCAGAATACCCATGCTGATATCGAGTGAGCTGGAGGACCCCGAGTTAGGAGCACCGCAGATCGATCGATCTGACAGGGAGTGCAGGCGGTGAGCTGGACATCTTGCGGCAGCTAAAGGAAAGCAAGACAGCGGATCCGGTAACCCATAGAATCCCAGTCAAAATCGAGCGGAGAGACGTCCTGGGTCGAGCGGAGCACCAAGTATCTGGTGGATGGGTGAGAGGCCTAATAAATAATTCACTGGCCAGTTGAATATTGTACCCGGGTACCAACACACACACACACACCTAACTTCTTGGGACATAACCTGTACGGGACTCACTCCCCAACCACAAAGGGGGTTAAAGATATATTTTTCTCTTTTCCGCTGCGCGTTTCTCGAATTACGAAGCATTGTATTTCTTTTCCGCTGCGCGTTTCCCGCATTGCGAAGTACTGTAAATATATATACGTATACCGTGTTATTCATTATATGCCATTTATTCTAGTAAACTATATAATTTATAAAATCCACGATGGTGCTGGAGTATATTTACTCCCTAGTGCGGGGAGACTGACCCGAGGTTCAAATTCAGCGGCTCCTTCGGGAGTGAGCGCTACAATCTAATAAACCGTTTAATATTATATCCTGCAGTAAAAAGTCTCTTTATAGATTTTTTTTAGGATCTGTTAGGCATTTTTCGGGATTGTTTGGGCAAAACATTTTTCCCGTCTTTTTTTTTTTTTTTACTGTAACTGTATTATTATACTGTATATAATATACTGTATTATACTGTAACTGTATTATTATTCATTGGATCGTATATGTAAATTCCAGACATATTCACTCAGTAGTTTTTTTGCAAACAGTGTTTAAATTTTCCAACTTTCAAGCGTATGACTTTTATTTATTTTTTCACCTCCTTCGTCCGCGTGTCGGGTTTTTCTGTCGGCTGCTCTATGCTGTGATCGGCGGCTAGTCGGGTTTCTCCTGCATGTTCGGCGGGGTTAATCCAGATGTTTTTGCGGGTTTCGGTTAGCGTTCGCTGAGTTTTGTGGTGAGTGTTCGGCAGGTTTTCGGCGGCTTTTCCCTGTACTGCGTTGTCCTTGTGGTGCTTGCTGAATACACCGCAGGGTCGCCGAAATGGGATCGCCGAATCGCACCGAATTGAAGAGAAAGAAAAGTCACCGAACGTGCGGTGACTTTTCGATTCTCTAAGTATTTAAAATTTTAGAAAGCAATGTAATCTTTTCACACGATTCTAAATGATTTAATGTATACTAACAAAGTGTACATAATATTGGAAACCAAATACTGATAAAATGGATTGACTGGCATTTGCAAATTACACTGCAATATAAAGTTGGGGGAGGTATTCTGGTTCCCTAAGCAAAGCTATGAATGAAGCTGAAGTTAGCTCCTTATTCGGCCAGCTTCTTATTCTCACACTGAAGATAGCTTCTTATTCAGGCAGCTTCCTATTCAGTGACTGAAATTGGCTGCTTATTCGCCAAGATCTTAATCCTCAAAGAATAATGTCAATAAAAAGTATATCGAACAATTGGACAATTCTAACACATTCATATGATGAAATAAATTTATCCAGATAACTGGCACCCCCCCCACTCGTTTCAATGGTAAAAAATGAATAAGTAATTGGTGATTTTCTCTATGAAAATCATCTTGGCTCACCCCAAACTGACTAGTTTTCTATCAATTAGACTGTTCTCTATCAGAAAAAACATAATCTGGCCCGAGCCAAACATTATTGATTAAGCAAACTGCATCAAACCTAGCCCCCCCCCCCGCTCTATTAAATGCAATGAGAAAAAATAAGTAACTGATGATTTTCTCTATGAAAATCATCTTGGCTCACCCCAAACTGACGAGTTTTCTATCAATTAGACTGTTCTCTATCAGAAAAAACATAATCTGGCCGAGCCAAACATTATTGATTAAGCAAATTGGCATCAAACCTAGCCCCCCCCCCCGCTCCATTAAATGCAATGAGAAAAAATAAGTAACTGATGATTTTCTCTATGAAAATCATCTTGGCTCACCCCAAACAGACTAGTTTTCTATCAATTAGACTGTTCTCTATCAGAAAAAACATAATCTAGCCCGAGCCAAACATTATTGATTAAGCAAACTGGCATCAAACCTAGCCCCCCTCTCCATTAAATGCAATGAGAAAAAATAAGTAACTGATGATTTTCTCTATGAAAATCATCTTGGCTCACCCCAAACTGATGAGTTTTCTATCAATTAGACTGTTCTCTATCAGAAAAAACATAATCTGGCCCGAGCCAACATTATTGATTAAGCAAACTGGCATCAAACCTAGCCCCCCCCCGCTCCATTAAATGCAATGAGAAAAAATAAGTAACTGATGATTTTCTCTATGAAAATCATCTTGGCTCACCCCAAACGGACTAGTTTTCTATCAATTAGACTGTTCTCTATCAGAAAAAACATAATCTGGCCGAGCCAAACATTATTGATTAAGCAAACTGGCATCAAACCTAGCCCCCCCCTGCTCTATTAAATGCAATGAGAAAAAATAAGTAACTGATGATTTTCTCTATGAAAATCATCTTGGCTCACCCCAAACTGACGAGTTTTCTATCAATTAGACTGTTCTCTATCAGAAAAAACATAATCTGGCCCGAGCCAAACATTATTGATTAAGCAAATTGGCATCAAACCTAGCCCCCCCCCGCTCCATTAAATGCAATGAGAAAAAATAAGTAACTGATGATTTTCTCTATGAAAATCATCTTGGCTCACCCCAAACGGACTAGTTTTCTATCAATTAGACTGTTCTCTATCAGAAAAAAAATAATCTGGCCCGAGCCAAACATTATTGATTAAGCAAATTGGCATCAAACCTAGCCCCCCCGCTCCATTAAATGCAATGAGAAAAAATAAGTAACTGATGATTTTCTCTATGAAAATCATCTTGGCTCACCCCAAACTGACGAGTTTTCTATCAATTAGACTGTTCTCTATCAGAAAAAACATAATCTGGCCCGAGCCAAACATTATTGATTAAGCAAATTGGCATCAAACCTAGCCCCCCCGCTCCATTAAATGCAATGAGAAAAAATAAGTAACTGATGATTTTCTCTATGAAAATCATCTTGGCTCACCCCAAACTGACTAGTTTTCTATCAATTAGACTGTTCTCTATCAGAAAAAACATAATCTAGCCCGAGCCAAACATTATTGATTAAGCAAACTGGCATCAAACCTAGCCGCCCCTCTCCATTAAATGCAATGAGAAAAAATAAGTAACTGATGATTTTCTCTATGAAAATCATCTTGGCTCACCCCAAACTGACTAGTTTTCTATCAATTAGACTGTTCTCTATCAGAAAAAACATAATCTGGCCCGAGCCAAACATTATTGATTAAGCAAACTGGCATCAAACCTAGCCCCCCCCCGCTCCATTAAATGCAATGAGAAAAAATAAGTAACTGATGATTTTCTCTATGAAAATCATCTTGGCTCACCCCAAACTGACTAGTTTTCTATCAATTAGACTGTTCTCTATCAGATAAAACATAATCTGGCCCGAGCCAAACATTATTGATTAAGCAAACTGGCATCAAACCTTGCCCCCCCGCTCCATTAAATGCAATGAGAAAAAATAAGTAACTGATGATTTTCTCTATGAAAATCATCTTGGCTCACCCCAAACGGACTAGTTTTCTATCAATTAGACTGTTCTCTATCAGAAAAAACATAATCTGGCCCGAGCCAAACATTATTGATTAAGCAAACTGGCATCAAACCTAGCCCCCCCGCTCCATTAAATGCAATGAGAAAAAATAAGTAACTGATGATTTTCTCTATGAAAATCATCTTGGCTCACCCCAAACTGACTAGTTTTCTATCAATTAGACTGTTCTCTATCAGAAAAAACATAATCTGGCCCGAGCCAAACATTATTGATTAAGCAAACTGGCATCAAACCAGGCCCCCCCGCTCCATTAAATGCAATGAGAAAAAATAAGTAACTGATGATTTTCTCTATGAAAATCATCTTGGCTCACCCCAAACTGACTAGTTTTCTATCAATTAGACTGTTGTCTATCAGAAAAAACATAATCTGGCCCGAGCCAAACATTATTGATTAAGCAAATTGGCATCAAACCTAGCCCCCCCGCTCCATTAAATGCAATGAGAAAAAATAAGTAACTGATGATTTTCTCTATGAAAATCATCTTGGCTCACCCCAAACAGACTAGTTTTCTATCAATTAGACTGTTGTCTATCAGAAAAAACATAATCTGGCCCGAGCCAAACATTATTGATTAAGCAAATGGCATCAAACCTAGCCCCCCCCCCCGCTCCATTAAATGCAATGAGAAAAAATAAGTAACTGATGTTTCTCTATGAAAATCATCTTGGCTCACCCCAAACGGACTAGTTTTCTATTAATTATGTGGTATGCATTTGGTTTTGATGCATCCCTACTCTATACATAGCGCTCCCTGCGTCCCTATAATATATTATATATATCACATGGGGTTGCTATATGATCAGGGCTACCTTTTTTATACTATTCCTATTAAATTGGCAGTAATTTTTATGTATTTTATTCAATAGAAACTTTTTTGCCTATATGACATGCACTTTTGTGAAAATAGAAGATTTTTGTGTGTACATTTTAATTTAGTTATTGGATTCCTGTCCAGTACGGAGAGAAGCAAACATCATGCAGTGTAGCCTGGCTGCGAGGTGGAGCGTCGTGAAGTCAAGCCTGCAAAATCTTTGCTTCACTACGCTGTGCATCGCTACGCGCTCAGTGTATCTCAGGCTTTAAGCTCAGCCACACGCATCCTCTCCATAGGACTCAATTGAAACAGACGCCGGCGGTCACATGACCTGCTGGAGCTCGTCTTGCGAGATCCGGCCGGTCAGCGTAGTGATACGCAGGGGGAGACTGGGGGGACTTTTTCCCACAGTTTTTCCCTGCTCCCACCGTACTGAGGAGGAGGCGGACAGAGCCGCAGGCTTCGTCGCAAACCAGGAGGTGAGTATACGAGTTTTAAGAAAAATTTTAGGCTGGTGTTAACGTATTCTTTAGAAGCGGAATCCGTTAGCACCAAGTCCTTGCTCTGGTTAACTTTTTGTTAATCGCAGCCAGACGTTAATCAGCGCTGGGACTTTGTAATCCTAACGCTGATTAACACTTTGCGCTCCCCATGTTAAGTATAGGGAGCGCATAGTACAGTAACCTCGCGCAGAGAAGCACAAGATACCAAACGCAAACGGGTTACTTAACCTGTTAGCGTTTAGATTCTAATTTGCGTTAACTACTTGGGCTAACATTAACGCTCACGCAGGTGAGCGCTAACGTTAGTGTGACAAAACAGCCGTCACTTTCAAGTTATTGGCACATAAAACGTTAAGGCTAGGGTCAGACTAATGCAGTATTAACGTGCGTTTAGCCGCACTAAATCACGGCCGTGCTAGCAGCAAATTACATCCAATGCCGGGCAGCATACGAATTGGCAAACGAATTGGCAAACGAACGCATTTTTTCGAGAACGTCAAACCGCTAGTACTGACGTACAGAGTGCGCTGCGTCCGCTAGCAGCATGTGTGCGTGAATAGGAGACGTCAGATGCTGCTAATGTTCGGCCAACATAACGTCCAGACGCAAAAAGTGTTTTATTGATGATCCGTACAAAATCACGGATGAAAATGCGCATCGTATGACCGCTATCGCGTATTCCGTGAAAAAATACGTCCATTCGTTCGAACGCACTTTTTCACGGACAACGCGAAAAATGCGTTAGTCTGACCCTAGCCTAAAAGTTCGTTGGTTCAATATTAAATTTCGTTTATACAATTTATGTCTGTATGATCCCTGTGTGTATTGTGTTTCCCCTCGCAATTCCCCGCACCAAACACACCTGTATTCCCTCGCAATTTAATACCACCTAAATTGCCCAGTTTTCGTTCCCCCAAGTTTATAATTCGTTGCATGACCCTGATGTTTATTAAGTTCTTTGACACCCCTGCCTTGCCCAGCCACCGTGGTTTATCTGCCCAGCGCAACCCTGATACAGCTGCCACCAGCCAAGACCTAGCACAGCCGACATGCCTTACACCCTGCACCTCTCAGCCCCTGTACATGCCACCAGAGTGCTTTTTGGTCAGAAGGGCTCTGGGAACATGGTGCCACTGCGCGGTGAGTTGTAAAGGGGAGCGCCACCGAGATCACCCCTCAATCAGCTGCTAAACTCAGGCCGTGCTTCCAGGTGCAGAGAAAATCCTGGGTTCGGAATCAGAGCCCGCATTCCAGGAGGGTGGAATTTCACGGGCAGGGAACAGCCCAGGGCGGGCCAGACAGTGTGGCACCAAGAGCAGAGCTCGAGCTAGGGGCAGGGGCAGCCCATGTTAAGTATACCAAAAGGGCTATGGCTGGTGGCAGTGTTAAAACTGGCGCCAGGATGTCTGAGGGCTGGCATGGGAGAGAACAATGGGACTGTACCATATAAATGTGTCTGTATTTTTTCAAAAATAAACCAACCTGCTTAACCTGCACTACACCTCAACGAGTATTTGATAAGAGGAACTATCTGCTAGGTATTTCCTATGGCTGACTCGCTAGCTTCCAGCAAGGGACCTGACGCCAGCTCGCTACCGCAGCTTGACTTTTTGCTGCAGATTAAAGGAATAAACAGTTTATAAGATATTGAATCAAAACAGGAATTTTTTAACATTGAAACCTATAGGATTCGCCTGAATAAACCTGCCGACTGAAACCACTGAATAGCAGGGCATTTCACTGACATTGCTCTGCTGTTTGGTGTCTGTGAATAGATTAACCATTACTTCTCTATGGGGATTTCACTGCCGTCGAACAGGCAACATATTTGCTGGCAATTTGCCTAAATTTGGCGAACTGCCTGCTTTCTGAATAGCTGAATGACCCCGAAAATGCACCGTACGGGGAAATTCATTGTTTGGTGCCATTTCGGGGCCAGACCGGCTCTTTCTGAATAACCCTTATAGTAAAGTTTCAGGAAACTTCGGACTCAGAAGCTCCGCAGTCGAAGAGGAGGAGCTATGCACATCGAGGGACAAAAGGAGAGTAAAATCACCTCAAAATAAAAAATTAAATAATTGTGCAGAGGCTGTCGGCAGCATTTGCCCAATTATTTTATGGAAAAGGGTAAAATCTATTTTCAATATAGAGTGTCATTTTAAGTGATTTTTGTTTTGCAACAAACATTTGAAACTTCAATCAACAGAGCTTGAAAAATCGCTCACTTACCTAAGATCGATAGGTGAAGGGGGTGGAGTGACCTGCTGCTTTCTCTGGCCATTATCAACAGACAATTGTGAACAAATATTCCTCAGCATTATTTTTTGGTTCTACGCAACCCCACTGAAGTGAACATGCAGGACTTTTGCAGGATTGCCCTGAGCTACTTGGAGTCCATTGCACTCTTGGAGCCGATACTGGTGAGAGCGGCACTGCTTTTATGGATCAGTAGCTGAAAAATATGCTGGCTCAAGCCAGAATAGCACCGTTAATGGTGAGCCACAAATAGAAAATAAATCATGCAGCTTTTTTCAAATTGTGGATCCCAGTTGATGTCTGGGATATGATTAGCCCAAGGTCGTAAAAGGGGCTAAAATGAGGAGGGCGAATTGGCGGTCAGGTTGCCCAGACAGTGGTCCAGAAAGTGATCCCAACTTTTCTAATGGAGTCCTGATTAGTAGTGAAGGAGAAAAGGGTGGAATGAGGTAGAGCATCACTAATAAAACTGCCTTGCATTGCAGTTTTGGCATCTTGCTTTATTCATCACAAATGCGGGCAGCATACGGACAGAGACACCAGCATTCTATGAACATTGTTTACTTTACTACTGGCTGCACCGCTCTGGGCTGGTAACGTAAGCCAGCATTCTCACTGACTCTTCCATGTCACCAACTCTCCCAACTCACTGGCTCACCCATCTGCAGTTCGTGTACTCCTTTGTCTTCTCACATATCCCACTTTGGGAACAACTGTTCAATGACAATCATTTTGGCTCACCCATGAATGAATTTTTTTTTATTAAGTGCCTTCTCTTCCGTTGCAAAAAAAACAACAAAATTTTGCCTGAGCCAAACAATATTGAGACAACTCGAACCCTGAAATTAATTCTTTTAAATGCTAAACTAAAATGATCAAATCAATGACTTTTTCAATGAAAACTCTCTTTTTTTCTTTTGAATTATTTATTTTAGAATTTGAATACAGATAGTAAAAAGAAAGTAAGCGATGAACAATGGCCACGCAGGACCATAAAATGTCATCTATAGAGTCATGAAATAGTAAAAATAATATGGAGGGGAAGGGGGTAAAGGAGTAAGTGGAGTAAAACAAATCCAAACAAATCGAGAGGGGCAGACCAAAAAAAGTGGTGTAGTCTGGCAGGGTGGGGCATCATGAAGGGGGGGAATCAAAAGGGGGGGGAGGCAAGGGACTGCCCAGTAAATCATGGCGTACCCTGCTCACCCAAGCTACCTAACTGAAACCGGGGGCCTGGGAAGAGTCCACAAGGCTGGGAGATCTGGGGCCAGGAGGGAGGCCCGAGCCTAGGCTGCCACCCTAGTGGCTCGCACAGGTGTCTATCCAGTGTCCCATACCAAAAAATAAATAAAAGGTGGATCACCACCCCCAGCCGGACTCCCACGTCAATCCTGGATAAAAGGGTTACACAGGGAACCCCGCATAAATAGTTGGGCGGTGAGGAGGGTGAAAATTGTGGGAAATCCAAAACATCCTCAGAATGTCACAGCAAATGAGGAGAAATAAAAAATGCCTTCAGCATAAGTCAAGCTACAGTTGTGTTCAAAATTATTCAACCCCCACTGAAATTGAGTGTTTTGGCCAGTTTGACATTGATTTTCATCATTCAGTCATCTTGCTTACAATTAAATCAAAGAGGCACGTGTAGGTCAGACAAATATAACATAACATTTTTAATGAAATAACCACAAATGTCTATTCTGTGCTCACATCATTATCAGTTTTATTCAACCCCCAAGTGACATTCAATCTTAGTACTTATAACTGTAAAAGGATGATGTACTAACAGCTTTTAAACGTGAAGCATAGCTTGACACAAGTGTCTTGCAGCGATCTACGGGTATCTTCACCCATTCGTCATGGGCAAAAGCCTCCAGTTCAGTCACATTCTTAGGCTTGCGCACTGCAACTGCTTTCTTTAAGTCCCACCAGAGGTTCTCAATCGTATTTAAGTCAGGTGACTGCGATGGCCACTCCAAAATGTTCCAGCCTTTAATCTGCAACCATGCTCTAGTGGACTTGGAGGTATGCTTGGGATCATTGTCCTGTTGAAAGGTCCAACGTCTCCCAAGCCTCAGGTTTGTGATGGACTGCATCACATTGTCATCCAATATCTCCTGGTACTGAAGAGAATTCACGGTACCTTGCACACGCTGAAGCTTCCCTGTACCTGCAGAAGCAAAACAGCCCCAACACATGATTGACCCCCCCTCCATGCTTCACAGTAGGCAAGGTGTTCTTTTCTTCATAGGCCTTGTTCTTCCTCCTCCAAACATAGCGTTGATCCATGGGCCCAAACAGTTCTAATTTTGTTTCATCAGTCCACAGAACACTATCCCAAAACTTCTGTGGTTTGTCCACATGACTTTTGGCATACTGCAGTCGACTCTTCTTATTCTTTGGAGACAGCAAGGGGGTGCGCCTGGGAGTTCTGGCATGGAGGCCTTCATTACGCAGTGTGCGCCGTATTGTCTGAGCTGAAACTTCAGTACCCACATCTGACAAATCTTTTCTCAGTTCCTCAGCAGTGACACGGGGACTTTTCTCCACTCTACGCTTCAGGTAGCGCACAGCAGTCGAAGTCAGCATCTTCTTTCTGCCACGACCAGGTAGCGTTTCAACAGTGCCCTTTGCCTTGAATTTGCAAATGATGCTTCCTATGGTCTCTCTTGGTATGTTTAACATCTTTGCAATCTTCTTATAGCCATTGCCCTTCCTGTGAAGAGTAATCACCTCTTCTCTTGTCTTTCTGGACCATTCTCTTGACTTTACCATGTTTGTAACCACACCAGTAAATGTCTAGAAGGAGCTGAGTATCACAGTCATTTTAAAGCTGCCTAATTGGTGCTTATTATGCTTTATTGCTGCTCCGTGACATCCACAGGTGTTTTCAATACCTGATTGAAAACACTTGAATGAACCTCTGTTCTTCAGAGTGGTAGTCTTTAAGGGGTTGAATAATTGTGTCAATAAAGAATTCACAAAAGAAACATTTACTACTGTATTACAAAACCAATTGATGTCATTTTAGTTGCATATGGTTCTTTAAAAAGTCCTTGTAGGATTTCATTCTGAATACAATTACAGATGTACACTAAATTCCCTAAAACCCTTTACAGCATTGGGGGTTGAATAATTTTGAACACAACTGTACTTAAACCAAAAAATAAAAAAAAGGGGAAATGGTGGAGGGTGTGAAATCACAGACAAAAATGAGCAGCACGGCCTCAGAAAAATTGGGGTGAACAGTCCCAGCTATCCCAAGGAAAAACAGATGTAGAGGGGAGTCATTCATCCGGGCTCTGAAGGTAGACCCTTGGGGGACCATGTGGAGCAGCCAAGAGCCCCACGATGGTCAAAACGGCCAGCGCCGCCTCTGTGGTTGCGGCAGAGTAGGCCTTTCCCTCCCAGGTAACATCATGAGAACCTGAGGCGCCCCAGTGATGTCGAATCCCACAGCCCCATAGCAGAGCTGTGACATCGCCAAAACGCGCCATGCAGCCAACGCCAAAAATGGTAAGCCTCAATAAAAGGTGATACAAGTAGAGGTAAAGGTGACCTTAAAAGTGGGGCCAGCCGCTGCAAGGATCCGAGACTGGGTAAGCACATCTCTGGTGGTCAATATAACATCATGCGGGAGGAGCCTGGCAGTGGCAGCCTTCTGAACACGCATAGCTGAAACAATAGGGGAGTCCAGGAAGGTCGCAGTGTTGAAAGAAGGTGAGTCAACAAGTTGCCCAGATAAGCGAGGAGCCCCTTATCACAGACATCCTACAGGATCCCCCACAAGTGGATATTCCAGCGCCGGTGCTGATTCTCCAAGTCAGGACCGCAGAGCTGAAGTGGACAACTTGCATCTGGAGATCTGCGACTGTAGCATCCGTTGTGCCCAGCGCCACCACCACCGTCTCCTGAGAATGGGAATGGACCTCAGCAACCCGAGTCTGCATGGACTCCACAGCAGAGCATATCTCGTTCAGGTCGCTGTGTCACAAACCCCGAAAGTCATCCATGACCTTTTGAAGGTCAACTGCAGTGAGTGGCGGAGCCCGGACCTGTGCCTATGCAGCTTCGACACTCAACCCTGTCAATGGGGTCGTCAGAGGATTCGTAGTTCGCCGAGGTCCCACAACAGCGGTCCCGCATCCCTCCTTCGCGCCCAACGAGACCCTGATATCTAGGAGATATGATCCCTCTGTCTCACCAGATTTCCTTGATTTCTTTCTCATGCCGGTAAGGATGGTGCACACAGGAAGGAACCATGCTGTAGGAAACCCAAGCACAGGCCGCAAGATGGCCATTGCCTCAGCCAGTCGGAAAAAAAAGGAGTGTGAATCGGTGCTCCACTCTGTTCCCACTGCCACAGGGTGTGTCAATCGGGTGCCAGAGTTCCAGACAAATGCCCTGAGGAGATTGTGCCAATCTCAGGCAATAAAAACGACCTCAGGACCTGATATCTGGCTCTGCGGCATGGAGCTCAGCAGAGCCCCGTTCAATACCTCAGCAGCTGCAGAATTGCTGCAGCGCAGCAATTCAGTTTGCTGCAGTAGTGTCATTGAACGCTTTGGATGTGAATTTTGAATCCAAAATGGCCGACGATTTCTAACGAAAGATTCAGATTGTTTTTCGATCACTCGGACAAAATATGATAAAGGAAAGCAGTCAGAACAATTCCGTTTTGTATACACAAATGATAGTTTTTATTGAATAAATGCTATGTTTACTTCTGAAACAAAATCTAAATTGAACTGTAATCTATGTCTATGTGCAGGGGGAATAATAAATAAATATTTTGTGCTTTGGTGAACAAAAACCTGAAAATTAACATTGCTGTACGGAATTGTTATGTAATTGTTTGTGGCGGCGGCCATCTTGCTGTACGGAATTGTTACTTGCTTCATGGTGGCGGCCATCTTTGTTGGTTGTAGATTTTGGGGATTAAATTTCTAAAAAGCGTGTTTTCCCCATTTTTTTTCACCATATTTCATACATTTGTTTTTATAGTAAATTATACGATATGATGGAAATAATTTTTATAAAGTCCATTTAATGGTGAGAAACACAGTATATAAAATGTGTATGTTGCATAAATTAGTAAGAGGAAATTGAAACTAAACACAAACAGTGCAGAAACATAAAAACAGCAGCGAGCACTAGTAAAATGCCCGTGTTGGGGTTAAAAGGCATTTTAACCCTTTCGCTGCTGAGGCGTTTCACGCCTCTGTGCTGAGGTCATTTTTACCGGTTTTGCTCATCATGTTTAAACGTGTTTTGAAGGCTTATTTAGTATATGACCCAGACATATTATATATCGTTCTTTCCGTCAGACTCGGCAGATTCATAATATGTCATTATTATATGTATACGTCATGTCCTGTCTGTATATTATATAAAAAAATGCAATAAAATATGAATTTTCAATAATTTACAACGTGTAAAGTGTTTTTTTTTTCACATTTAAACATGTGAGCAATTGCGGTTATATTTTGTATGGGGTGCGCTTGTTAAAAAAATTAGAGATGGGGGTCTCGTTACATTTTTTTTTGGGAAAATTACGCGATTTTTAACAAACGCACCGCATACAAAAATCGTTAGTGCAGCATCATTGTTCACATTATAATTGAAATGGGAACAATATTGAAAAAAAAAAATTTATTTTTTTTTTTTAGAATTTTTTTTAACCACTTCAATGCTAAGGACGCGCTCAGCGCGTCTCAGCATTACCGCTGGTGTGCTGAGGACGCGCTGAGTGCGTCCTCACATTGGGGTCAGCGTTCGGCCGGGTTCCGGCCGATCGCTGGCCCCTCCGGTGCGGCTGAACATCCTGGATTTCAGCCCGGCATCCGGACCAGCAGCCGCCATTATTAGGTGTCATCGCGGGGGCGCGATGACACCTAATTCAGGCGCCCCCCCCCCGCATGTGCGGAGGAGGCGCCTGAAAGGGAGGGGGGAGGTCCTTCGGACCTCTCCCTCCGATCGGCGGCGCACAGGGGCTTAACCCAGGCATCATTTGGAAGGGCACAGCCTGCCCTTCCAAATGATGCCTGGCATTAACCCCTGGGGAGCTGGATCGCAAATCGGCGCTGAAAAGCGCCGATTCGCGATCCTTCCGGGAGCTGGCCGACATCTTGGATGTCGGCCAAGCCTCCGGGAACTCCCCCAGAGGACTGGCGTTATCGTGCGTAGCACGATGACGCCAGTCCTACAGTTAACCCTAACTGCCACCAACTGTGGAGATAGGGAGTTCCAATGACTCCCTATCTCCCGATCCGTGGCAGCTAGGGGTTAAATTTTGATATCGTTGGATCGGCCAGAGCATGGCCGTTCCAACGATACCAAACATGAAAGTTAAAATGTTGTAAAAAAAAAAGAAAAAGAAAAATAAAAATAAAAAAAAATAAAAAAAAAAAATAAACACTTTTTTTTCTTTTTTTGGGTTTGTTAATGCAGCAATATTGTTCCCATTTCAATTATAATGTGAACAATGATGCTGCACTAACGATTTTTGTATGCGGTGCGTTTGTTAAAAATAGTGTCATTTTCCCCAAAAAAAAATGTAACGAGACCCCATTTCTAATTTTTTTAACAAGCGCACCCCATACAAAATATAACCGCAATTTCTCGCATGTTAAAATGTGGAAAAAACACTTTACACATTGTAAATTATTGAAAATACATATTTTATTGCATTTTTTGTTATAATATACAGACATGACATAACGTATACATATAATAATGACATATTATGAATCTACCGAGTCTGACGGAAAGAACGATATATAATATGTCGGTGTCATATACTAAAATAAGCCTTCAAAACACGTTTAAACATGATGCGCAAAACAGGTAAAAAATGACCTCAGCACAGGGGCGGGAAAAGCCTCAGCAGCGAAAGGGTTAAAATATTTTTTTATTTTAATTTTTTATTTTTTTAACCACTTCGCTGCTGAGGACGCGCTGAGCGCGTCCTCAGCATTCCCGCTGGTGTGCTGAGGAGCGCTGAGCGCGTCCTCCCATTGGGGTCAGCGTTCGGTGCCGGGTTCCGGCCGATCGCTGGCCCCTCCGGTGCGGGCTGACATCCTGGATGTCAGCCCGGCATCCGGAACAGCAGCCGCCGGAATTTGGTGTCATCGCGGCAGCGCGATGACACCAAATTCAGGCGCCCCCCCCCCGCATGTGCGGAGGAGGCGCCTGAAAGGGAGGGGGGAGGTCCTTCGGACCTCTCTCCCTCCCGATCGGCGGCTCTGCGGGGGTTAACCCAGGCATCATTTGGAAGGGCACAGCCTGCCCTTCCAAATGATGCCTGGCATTAACCCCTGGGGAGCTGGATCGCGAATCGGCGCTGAAAAGCGCCGGTTCGCGATCCTTTCCCGGAGCTGGCCGACATCTTGGATGTCGGCCAAGCTCCGGAACACCCCCTGAGGACTGGCGTCATCGTGCGTAGCACGATGACGCCAGTCCTAGAGTTAACCCTTAACTGCCACCAACGGTGGAGATAGGGAGTTCCAATGAACTCCCTATCTCCCGATCCGTGGCAGTTAGGGTTAAATTTTGGTATGGTTGGATCGGCCAGAGCATGGCCGTTCAAACGATACCAAACACTACAGTGAAAAAAGTTGTAAAAAAAAAAAATGAAAAATAAAAATAAAAATATATTTAAAAAAAAAATTCTAAAAAAAAAAAAAACACTTTTTTTAATTTTTTTTGGTTTGTTAGTGTAGCAATATTGTTCCCATTTCAATTATAATGTGAACAATGATGCTGCACTAACTATTTTTGTATGCGGTGCGTTTGTTAAAAATAGTGTAATTTTCCCCAAAAAAAATGTAACGAGACCCCATCTCTAATTTTTTTAACAAGCGCACCCCATACAAAATATAACCGCAATTGCTCGCATGTTAAAATGTGAAAAAAAACACTTTACACATTGTAAATTATTGAAAATACATATTTTATTGCATTTTTTGTTATAATATACAGACATGACATAACGTATACATATAATAATGACATATTATGAATCTACCGAGTCTGACGGAAAGAACGATATATAATATGTCTGGGTCATATACTAAAATAAGCCTTCAAAACACGTTTAAACATGATGCGCAAAACAGGTAAAAATGACCTCAGCACAGGGGCGGGAAAAGCCTCAGCAGCGAAAGGGTTAAAAAACTTTTTTCACAGTGGTGTTTGGTATCGTTGGAACGGCCATGCTCTGGCCGATCCATCAGTACCAAACATTAACCCCTAGCTGCCACGGATCGGGAGATAGGGGGTTCATTGGAACCCCCTATCTCCACCGTTGGTGGCAGCTAGGGGTTAACTCCAGGACTGGCGTCATCGTGCTATGCACGATGACGCCAGTCCTCAGGGGGAGTTCCCGGAGGCTTGGCCGACATCCAAGATGTCGGCCAGCTCCGGGAAAGGATCACGAACCGGCACTTTTCAACGCCGATTCGTGATCCGGCTACCCAGGGGTTAATGACAGCCACCGTTTGGAAGGGCAGGCTGTGCCCTTCCAAGCGGTGTCTGTATTAACTCCCTACTCCCCGGCGATCAGGAGGGAGAGAGGTCCGAAGGACCTCCCCCCTCCCTTTCAGGCGCCTCCTCCGCACATGCGCGCCTGCATTAGATGTCATCCCGGATTGATGGGCTGACATCCAAGATGTCAGCCCGCACCGGGGGGGCGCAGCAATCCGCCGGAATCCGGCGGATTGCTGCCTCCTGTGCTCGGACGCGCTGAGCGCGTCCGTAGCACAGGAGAACCACTTGGCTGGACGCGCTGAGCGCGTCCATAGCAGCCAAGTGGTTAAAGAATAAAAATGCATCAAAATAATAAAAGTTCTATAAAAAAATAATTGAACGGTGTGTTACAGAATTTAAAAAAAATGAGAATCAAAAATTTTGGCAAAATTTTTTTTCATTTTTAAAGCAAGTGAATAATTTTTTTTTTGCTGAAACTGAAAATAATTATCAATTGAATAAATAATAAAAACAATATCTTTTTACATTGAATCATAAGGGTTTCACCTGTTTAAACCTGTCGAACTGAAGCACTGAAAATCAGGGCATTTCACTGACAATTTGGTACAGTTCAGCGTCTCTGAATAGATACATTACTTCTCTATGGGACAATTTCACTGCCACCGCAGGCTGTCGAATTGCGGAGTTCAGCGGCAAACTGCACCACATTTTGCTGCCAATTCACCAGTATTTGTATACTTAATAAGTATTATTATAAGTATTATTAATCAATAATGTTTGGCTCGGGCCAGATTATGTTTTTTCTGATAGAGAACAGTCTAATTGATAGAAAACTAGTCAGTTTGGGGTGAGCCAAGATGATTTTCATAGAGAAAATCATCAGTTACTTATTTTTTCTCATTGCGTTTAATGGAGCGGGGGGGCCAGGTTTGATGCCAGTTTGCTTAATCAATAATGTTTGACTCGGGCCAGATTATGTTTTTTCTGATAGAGAACAGTCTAATTAATAGAAAACTCGTCCGTTTGGGTTGAGCCAAAATGATTTTCATAGAGAAAATCATCAGTTATTTTTTTTTCTCATTGCATTTAATGGAGGGGGGGTGGCTAGGTTTGATGCCAGTTTGCTTAATCAATAATGTTTGGCTCGGGCCAGATTATGTTTTTTCTGATAGAGAACAGTCTAATTGACAGAAAACTAGTCAGTTTGGGGTGAGCCAAGATGATTTTCATAGAGAAAATCATCAGTTACTTATTTTTTCTCATTGCATTTAATGGAGCGGGGGGGGGCTAGGTTTGATGCCAGTTTGCTTGAATCAATAATGTTTGGCTCGGGCCAGATTATGTTTTTTCTGATAGAGAACAGTCTAATTGACAGAAAACTAGTCAGTTTGGGGTGAGCCAAGATGATTTTCATAGAGAAAATCATCAGTTACTTATTTTTTCTCATTGCATTTAAAGAAGCGGGGGGGGGCTAGGTTTGATGCCAGTTTGCTTAATCAATAATGTTTGGCTCGGGCCAGATTATGTTTTTTCTGATAGAGAACAGTCTAATTAATAGAAAACTAGTCAGTTTGGGTTGAGCCAAAATGATTTTCATAGAGAAAATCATCAGTTATTTTTTTTTCTCATTGCATTTAATGGAGGGGGGGTGGCTAGGTTTGATGCCAGTTTGCTTAATCAATAATGTTTGGCTCGGGCCAGATTATGTTTTTTCTGATAGAGAACAGTCTAATTGACAGAAAACTAGTCAGTTTGGGGTGAGCCAAGATGATTTTCATAGAGAAAATCATCAGTTACTTATTTTTTCTCATTGCATTTAATGGAGCGGGGGGGGGCTAGGTTTGATGCCAGTTTGCTTGATCAATAATGTTTGGCTCGGGCCAGATTATGTTTTTTCTGATAGAGAACAGTCTAATTGATAGAAAACTAGTCAGTTTGGGGTGAGCCAAGATGATTTTCATAGAGAAAATCATCAGTTACTTATTTTTTCTCATTGCATTTAAAGAAGCGGGGGGGGGCTAGGTTTGATGCCAGTTTGCTTAATCAATAATGTTTGGCTCGGGCCAGATTATGTTTTTTCTGATAGAGAACAGTCTAATTAATAGAAAACTAGTCAGTTTGGGGTGAGCCAAGATGATTTTCATAGAGAAAATGATCAGTTACTTATTTTTTCTCATTGCATTTAATGGAGGGGGGGGGGCTAGGTTTGATGCCAGTTTGCTTGATCAATAATGTTTGGCTCGGGCTAGATTATGTTTTTTCTGATAGAGAACAGTCTAATTGATAGAAAACTAGTCAGTTTGGGGTGAGCCAAGATGATTTTCATAGAGAAAATCATCAGTTACTTATTTTTTCTCATTGCATTTAATGGAGCGGGGGGGGGCTAGGTTTGATGCCAGTTTGCTTAATCAATAATGTTTGGCTCGGGCTAGATTATGTTTTTTCTGATAGAGAACAGTCTAATTGATAGAAAATAGTCAGTTTGGGGTGAGCCAAGATGATTTTCATAGAGAAAATCCTCAGTTACTTATTTTTTCTCATTGCACTTAATGGAGCGGCGGGGGGGGCTAGGTTTGATGCCAGTTTGCTTAATCAATAATGTTTGGCTCGGGCCAGATTATGTTTTTTCTGATAGAGAACAGTCTAATTGATAGAAAACTAGTCCGTTTGGGGTGAGCCAAGATGATTTTCATAGAGAAAATCATCAGTTACTTATTTTTTCTCATTGCATTTAATGGAGGGGGGGTGCTAGGTTTGATGCCAGTTTGCTTAATCAATAATGTTTGGCTCGGGCCAGATTATGTTTTTTCTGATAGAGAACAGTCTAATTGATAGAAAACTAGTCAGTTTGGGGTGAGCCAAGATGATTTTCATCGAGAAAATCATCAGTTACATATTTTTTCTCATTGCATTTAATGGAGCGGGGGGGCTAGGTTTGATGCCAGTTTGCTTAATCAATAATGTTTGGCTCGGGCCATATTATGTTTTTTCTGATAGAGAACAGTCTAATTGATAGAAAACTAGTCAGTTTGGGGTGAGCCAAGATGATTTTCATAGAGAAAATCATCAGTTACTTATTTTTTCTCATTGCGTTTAATGGAGCGGGGGGGCTAGGTTTGATGCCAGTTTGCTTAATCAATAATGTTTGGCTCGGGCCAGATTATGTTTTTTCTGATAGAGAACAGTGTAATTAATAGAAAACTAGTCAGTTTGGGGTGAGCCAAGATGATTTTCATAGAGAAAATCACCAATTACTTATTCATTTTTTACCATTGAAACGAGTGGGGGGGGGGTGCCAGTTATCTGGATAAATTTATTTCATCATATGAATGTGTTAGAATTGTCCAATTGCTCAATATACTTTTTATTGACATTATTCTTTGAGGATTAAGATCTTGGCGAATAAGCAGCCAATTTCAGTCACTGAATAGGAAGCTGCCTGAATAAGAAGCTATCTTCAGTGTGAGAATAAGAAGCTGGCCGAATAAGGAGCTAACTTCAGCTTCATAAGCTATGAGGCATGGGTGCTTTAGACTAGCTACGTCAGCAGATAGCTTCAACTCAGCAAAACTGACACGTAGAAAGATGAATCCAAATGAAGACTTTAATGATCAGACTGACAATCTTGAATAGTGTACAGCAATGCAGGTAAAAAAGACATTAGATTTGTCTAGCAGTGAGCACAGAATGGCTGCTATGTGACCAGGAAGTAACTAACACAGAGCAGAGGGGTGGAACTATCTGGATGCAGAAAGCTAAGGATGCCCAGGAGAGACAAAATAGCTATGAAATCAATAGCATGTAAGCAGCAAATGCAGATTCAACACAAAACAGAAAAAATATACAATAAATCCTAATCATGGGGCATGACAGGAGGGAAAAACAAAAGGCAGTCTGCGTGGAAGATAAACCTGTGCCCCTATTCTGACGCAGAGCCCAAGTCCATTAGGTATTAGATAATGATTTTGTGAGGCTTGGCAATTACTGCAGGCCCTTACCCAATCCTTACTGAACTGCTTGCTAATTCAAGTTGAACAGCTGCTTGCATACTGTTTGACTTTTGCATATTTGTACAACTTGTTTTTACATCTTATGTTAATAGTATAGTTGTAACATGACTCGGTCATAGGATACAACTTATTATGAGATTTTCAGGCATTGATTGTGTTTGACAAATTGTATATGTATTAGTATTTATATACACACTTTTTTGTGACTGTACTGCACTGAAATCATGAAAGTAATTTATAATATACAATGTCCTTACTATCCCTTCTACTGTTTTATAGCTTGGAAAAATATACATGCATTGTAGTAAACAATCAGCACATAGGGGGTGATTTCCCTTGGAGCCATGTCTCTCTTGTGATTGAGTATGACTGTACTGATTACTGGGGCAAAGTATGCCAGGGCCTACAGATCCCTCACATGACCCTAAAAACCTGTACTCCAGACATATGTTCAGGTAGGTAATCACATCTTCATTTTTACTGTCTTCTCCAATGTCCCCAGTCCATTTCATCAACATGTGCACTTATTGAACATATTTATTAATCTTATTAATCTTATTAAGCTTTTTGCCTTGAACAGTTAAACTACAATATACAGTTCTACTATGTAGTAATACAAATTCTACTAAGTAATAATAAAGTGTATAGAGAGAGATACAGATAATTTTCAAGCAGGGTTATTCAAAGAGTACCGCTCTTTTGTTCCCCGCACTTTGGGGAGATAAATTCCCTGATTCCGCAAAAGCAGAATTCACCGCAGGGTCCCTGAAGTGCAGAGAAAAGCTGCAGACCTCATTCGAAAAAACGCTGCAAAACCTCAGATTCAAATGGGAATACGGCTGAAAAAAAATTGTAGCAATCCAATAAACCGATGAAAAAAAGCCGCCGCACCCACCGATCTGCCGCAAAACGCATCCGAAAAAAGCCGATCCGCCAAACTGAGTGCTGACCAGCTGCTGGAAAAAGCCAACGAACGATTAAAAGAAAAAAAACACACAACTTTAAAAGCTGTTTGCAAAAAGACTACTGCATGGAAATGCCTGGAATTAATAGTCAAGGTCCTATGAATTATAATAAAAAGTTCTGTGACAGAAAAAAAAAAATATTGGGGAAAAAAAATGTTGCCAACAAATCCCAAAAAAATACATAATAATTCCTAACTAAAGAGATTTTATGCCGCAAATTAAAAGAAAAAAAGGTTAAATAAAAACGGGAATATTTTTTACATTGAAACCTATAGGATAGGCCTGATTAAACCTGTCGAATGAAACCACTGAAAATTAGGGCATTTCACTGACCTTTCTCTGCTGTTTGGTGTTCTCTGAATAGATTAACCATTAGCAGGGTTATTCAAAGAGAATGGAAAAGTCACCGCACGTTCGGTGACTTTTCGTTCTCTTCAATTCAATGCCATGAGGTGCCATCTTGAATTCTAGTGACCAGTATGAGAGAGTGAGCCAAATTTAACACACCTGCTTCATTCACACCTGAGACCTTGTAACACTAACGAGTCACATGACACCAGGGAGGGAAAATGACTACCGTTAATTGGGCCCAATTTGGACATGTTCACTTAGGGGTATAGTCACTTTTGTTGCCAGTGGTTTAGACATTAATGGCTGTGTGTTGAGTTATTTTGAGGGAACAGCAAATTCACACTGTTACACAAGCTGAACACTCACTACTTTACATTGTAGCAACGTGTCATTTCTTCAGTGTTGTCACATGAAAAGATATAAGAAAATATTTACAAAAACTTGAGGATTGTACTCACTTCTGTGAGATATTGTATACATCATGGGCACTACCAGGAAACACATCAAACAGCGACATGATGCGCAGATTGGCATCACAGGCCATTTGCACATTAATGAAATGGAAGTGCTTCCGACTGATATATAGAGCAGGATCTTTCCAAGGGGACAAATCCCGATATGGGTACAGTCTATTGTCCCCAAAACATTGGGAACCCCCCCCCCATATGCATAAAAACCCTGCTTTACTCTCTACCAACCTTCAGGGTTGGTGGGATATCCAATATAGCTGGGGCAATTGTCCCACATAGCGAGAAGGAAGCAATTCAAGATTTTGGAGAAGGTGCTCTGGCTAAGATCACCTAACTCTGCCAGTGGGTGTTGGAATGTGCCAGTGGCCAGGAAGCACAAGCTGCATAACAATTTTGTCATGCCTGGCACAGACAATGACAAGCCAGAGTGGGAGTCTAGCCGTGGGCTCAGCTGGACATAGTGGCTGCACACCTGGGCTCGTGTCAGCCAGTAGCGTAGCTGACACTCCGCATCAGTGAAATCCTGCAGGGTGAGGAGCGTCCTTGGTAGCGGACGTAGGACCACAAGTGACAACGTCTCAGACGGCCCTGCATATATACTGCATTACAATTATTAAGTAACAACTTGCACTAAACAGATCCATTGCTCTGGTGTATGGGGCCAAATAAACACTCAAAAATGCTAAATTCCTTATGATAGGCTGTTCATTGCCTGTTAGTTTTGGGCAAGGACCTTTTACTCTTTTTTTCTTTTACTTTATTGTGATTTATTAGCACTAAGGGTGAGTAGTAGATAAAAATTTGCGATTAGCGGTCGTCCAGAAATTAGTGCTAGCGCCAAGTGATCTGTTGGCTACAAAAGCACTATAGATCTCTAGCACTCCCCATGTGAAGTATAGGACGCGGAAAGTACAGTAAGCTCGCGGTACAAATCACTAATAGCGATATGCTAAGTGATTTTTCCAATTTCTAGCGGGAGGCAAACGATCTGTTGGTCAGGCGCTAGACTGAATTAACCTGGTGCTAACGCAAAAACATGCCGACGTTAGGGTTAGCTCACACCAGGTGATCGTGCCCTACATTTTCAGAGATCTTGTGGAGTTCATGCCTTGAATATCAGTGCTGTTTTGGCAGCATCAGGAGGACCTACATGATACTAGACAGGTGGTTTTAACATTGTGGCTGATCAGTGTATGTCTTAGATATTCTCATTTTTCATTTAATTTACATAGCCGCTCTGTGATGGACTGGCCCAGCACCCTCAGCCAGAGACTGGGGTTCAAGACATTTATTTTCAATAAACTTTTGTGTTGGTGCCGTTGCACCAACTATCCTGCGAGTTCTGAAGGTCGGAAGGTGGTTCCTGTAAATAAAAGTGTTTGATGTATGGTATAAATGGAGGCCGGTCTCGGTCTGCCGGGGTGCCGCCATTTTCGACGCCTCGTGTCCCGATCGAGTGGAGCAGGAGGGAAAATGGCCGATTCGGACCATCCGGTCCTGAATCGGCAACGCCCCGAATTGTGTTGGCCAATCAGATCTGTGTGGGCGGACAGGGGGTTTCCCAGATGTTGCGCTCGTGGGGGAAGTTATATATACTTGTGTGTTGGAATAAAAACGTTGTTGTTGAGTTCATGCAGCTGCGTCTCATGTCTCCAGTTATTGCACGTATCTGAAATCCACCGCGCTATTCAGACCGCAGCTCAGTACAGAAGAAGTACAGTGTACCGGTGCCGCGGCTCGAGCGGAGGGTAGTGCCAGACGTATCGACCGCCGCGTGATCTGGGTATTCTTTACTGATCGAGTGCCTCCTCCGCTGCCCCCCCGGGAGATCCGGACCTTCAGTGTGGTGCAGCGTACGTGCGCAGTGGCCGCTGGGCGATACAGAGCCTCCGAACCGCCGATTATGCCCCAGGTCTACTGCTGAAAGATCCGAATAATTGTGGGAAGAGAAGCCGGTCTGATCCTTGAACAAAACAGACTCCCGGACAGGTCAGTGACCAGCTGCTCGGGACGCTGAGTGCTGTCACTCAGTGGTCGGGCTGGGCTCACACTGGGGTCCCCCGCTAAAACGGCCGGCCCTGTCCGAAGGCCCTACCTGACCGCTCGAAGCGCCGGGGCCGCGACCTTTGGTAGTTGGGCCGATAGTACATCAGAGAGGGGGAGAAGGGAAATAACGCAGATCTGAGCACACCCGCAGGCGGACGACATCACCCTTCCGTCACACTGGTGGCAGCGGTGGATCGCTCTCTGCAATCAATACCACCAACCCCCGAAGAGCCCATCATGACAGTATATGCTGACTACAAACGGGACACTTTGCGGAACATGCTGGAGAACCGTGGTGGTACTCCGGGTTCCAAGAGTCGGGACATTCTAATAGAGGAGCTACAACGGCTGGATCAAGGTACGGCGAGCACAGCGCTACCCGCCGACACCCCACCTGTAACCGTCACAGCCGGAGCCGACGAAAGCGAACTACAGAGGAAAGTACGAGAACGGGCTGCCTTATACGGAGCAGCCCCGACAGAGGCAGTGATGCAGCACCTGGTTCGGGAGATCTGCCAGGAGGAAGAGCGGAGAAAGGAACGCGAGCACGAGCTCCGGTTGGCGGAAGTGCGGAGCCAGCGAGACCGCAACCCTCGGGTGGAGCGATCCCCGGGGAGAAAGGTGCCCTTCCAGGCGTTTAAAGACTTCCGCGAAGCCGACGAGGAAATAGAGAGCTATCTCCAGGACTTTGAACGGTTGTGTCAAGTACATGAGGTCCACCCCACCGACTGGGTAAGAATCCTGGCGTGCAAACTGACCGGGCGGGCCGCGGAGGCCTACCGCACGGTGCCCGACGAGGAAGCCACCAACTATGGGCACGTGAAACAGGCGCTGCTGAGCCGGTTCGCCGTGACCCCAGAAGCCAGTCGAGCTAAGTTCAGAAACTCGCGCCGACCCATCGGCGCTACCCATGTGGAGTGGGCTCACCGATTGCAGCGGGATTTGCGCACGTGGTTCCTGGGGAGCAAAGCCGAGACCGTACCCGAGATCACACAACTGCTACTGCTGGAGCAGTTCTTCGAGCATACTCCCGCCGCCATCCGGGAGTGGGTGCGGGACAAGAAGCCGCCCACGGTACAACAAGCAGCTATTTGGGCCGATGAATATGCTGATACGCGGAAGGTCACGGGGGGGAGCGGCCGTTACCCCTCCGACCTGTGATCCCTGCCTCGCCAACCCCAGTGCCGACAGTCCGGCCGCTGGCTGCCCGACCCCCCAGTCGACCCAACAACATGGCCAACATACGTTGCTATGGATGTAACCAAGACGGGCATTATAAGCAGAATTGCCCCAACCGACCGGACCTGGCACGATCTTCTCCTAGACCATCACAGTCTACCCATTGCTACGACGTCGATCTCCCCTGGCCGGAAGCTCCGGAAGAATGGGAGCGACTACATGAGGCGGACCCGGTGCAAGCTGCCGCTGCCGATAATCGCCATCACCATCGCCAGGCGGTGTGGGTCAACGGGAGGGCGGCTGAAGGACTTCGAGACTCTGGGGCTACGATCACTCTGGTTCGGCCTCACTTAGTCCAACAGAACGACCGGTTACGAAATACGGTTGCAGTACGAGTGGCTGGTGGTAAGGTTCTCCGGCTGGAGACGGCCCGGGTTCACCTGGACTGGGGATCCGGGGAGAAAGTAGTGAGAGTGGGGTTATTGAACCAACTGCCGGCCGAAGTGCTCCTCGGTAATGATCTGGGACGGCTGATCTCAGCATACTCCATGGATGCGGCCACGCCAGTCACCACTAGACTACAGAGCCAACGACACAACAGTAGCACTCCGAGAGGGACCCAGGTGAGACCTTCCCCAACACCCCGCCCGATCCCTACACCCCGACCTGTACCGACTCTTCCCATACTTCCTGACACCCCCTGCCCCTGGAGCTCCCCAGAGACGCTGCGTCATCAGACTCAGACGGACCCCACGTTACAGGGCTACCGTGACCGGGCCGGCCAGGGACTTGATGAGCAACGAAGCGACCGGATAGAGTGGGAGGATGGGCTGCTATATAGATATACAGAGAGAGAGGGGTCCAGGAAGAAGCAGGTCCCACAGAAGCAGATGGTGGTATCCCTAGACAGGAACTCCTGCGCTTGGCTCATGACATTCCCTTGGCAGGTCATCTAGGGCAGAAGAAAACCCGCCACCGGTTAGCGCGCGCTTTCTTTTGGCCTCGCCTTAGCGAGGACACCCGTGAGTTTTGCCGCACCTGCCCCGTCTGCCAGAAGGCGGGAAAGGCCGGGGACCACCCGAAGGCACCTCTACACCCCATGCCCATCATCCAGGAGCCTTTTAGTCGGGTGGCGGTCGACCTTATTGGGCCATTGCCCCGACCCAGTGCTACCGGGAAGAGGTATATACTTACTATTGTAGATTATGCTACCCGGTACCCTGAGGCCGTGGCTTTGGCCAACATCCAGGCGGACACAGTAGCAGACGCTCTGCTGCGTGTGTTTACGAGAGTGGGATTTCCCCGGGAAATATTATCCGACCAAGGGACCCAGTTTACCGCTGAGCTTACCCAGCAGCTCTGGCGTCTGTGTGGGGTCAAGGCGTTACACAGCGCCCCATATCACCCTCAGACAAACGGACTGTGCGAGCGGTTCAATGGGACCTTGAAGCAGCTCATTCGGGCCTTCGCTCACGAGAGAAAAGATTGGGAGCAATACTTACCACACCTGCTGTTCGCGTACCGGGAGGTACCGCAGGAATCCACCGGATACTCCCCTTTTGAACTGTTATACGGGCGTCAGGTGAGGGGGCCTCTGGATCTAGTTAGGGCTCAGTGGGAAGGGAAGCAGGAGGAAGATGGGGTCCCGGTTGTGAGTTATGTTCTGAAGCTCCGGGAGCGCTTGGCAGAACTCGCGGGGTTGGTCCGGGGAAACGTGGAAACCGCTCAGGCTCAACAGAAGACGTGGTACGACCGGGCTGCTTGCAGCCGCTCGTTCTGTGTGGGACAGCGGGTTCTGGTGTTGAAACCACAGCGGCAGAACAAGCTGCAGGCGGCCTGGCAAGGTCCCTACAAGGTGGTAACCCGACTGGGGGATACCACCTATGTGGTGGCGAGTTGCGCGGACACCAGAATCCAACGGACGTTCCACGTCAATATGTTGAAAGCTTTCCACGAGCGCCCGGAGACAGTGGATGCCATATGCGCTCCGGCTGTCGAAGAGACGGAGCCGTTCCCCCTGGTGGAGTTACCGGGGTGGCCAAACAACCCTCTTGGTGTGGATCAGGTACAGCTGGGGGAGGCGTTGGGGTCCGAGAAGCAGGCACAAGTACGACAACTGCTTCAGGGGTACTCGGAAGTTTTTTCGGCTCTCCCGGGTTACACTGATCAGGCCGTTCATCCCGTGGACACCCCCGGTCAGCGGCCCCTTCGGCAGCCTGCGTACCGTCTTCCAGAGGCAGTCCGGGAAACCATGCGGACCGAGATACGGGAGATGTTGGAGCTGGGGGTCATTGAGCCGTCTGCCAGCCCATGGGCATCGCCCGTGGTCTTGGTACCCAAAAAGGATGGGACCACACGGTTTTGCGTAGACTACCGACGGGTGAACGATTGCACCACGACGGACGCCTACCCCATGCCCCGGGTCGATGAGCTGCTGGACCAGATCGCCAGGGGTCATTTTCTGACCACGGTGGATCTGTGCCGGGGGTATTGGCAGATCCCCCTTGCCGAGGAGGCGACTCCGAAGTCGGCCTTCATCACCCCGTTCGGCTTGTACCAGTTTAGAGTCATGCCGTTCGGGATGAAGAACGCCCCCGCTACATTCCAGCGGCTAATAGACCGCCTCCTCGATGGCCTCCAGGGATTTGCGTGCGCGTACCTGGACGACATCGCCATTTATAGTCAGAGCTGGGAGGAGCACTTGGTTCACGTAGGGACGGTCCTGGGGCGCATCAGGGACGCCAATTTAACCCTGAAGCCCGAGAAGTGTAAGGTGGGGATGGCAGAGGTGCAGTACCTGGGTCACCGGGTAGGGTGCGGGGTACAGCGACCTGAGCCCGCTAAAATAGAAGCTATATTAGACTGGCCCACCCCCGTGACTAAAACCCAAGTCCTCGCCTTTCTGGGTACAGCAGGCTATTACAGAAAATTCGTACCCCGGTATAGTGATCTGGCCAAGCCCCTGACGGACCTGACCAAGAAGTCCCTACCTCGACAGGTCCTGTGGTCCCCGGAGTGCGAGCAGGCCTTTCAGCAATTAAAGGCCGCCCTGACCCAGGCTCCCCTACTGGCGGCTCCTGATTATAACTGACGTTTTATCATTCATACAGACGCGTCCATGTTCGGACTGGGAGCTGTCCTGAGCCAAGTGGGGGACGACGGGGGAGATCATCCAGTGGCCTTCATTAGCAGAAAACTTCTACCGCGGGAGGTGGGGTATGCTGCGGTGGAGAAGGAGTGTCTGGCCCTGGTCTGGGCCCTACGAAAGTTTCAGCCCTATGTGTATGGGCGGTCGTTCACTGTATTGACGGACCATAATCCCCTGGTGTGGCTCAACCGGGTGGCGGGGGAGAACGGCCGGCTGTTGCGGTGGAGCTTGGCTCTTCAACCCTTCAACTTCACCATTCAGTACCGGCCGGGGACACAAAATGGTAACGCCGACGGACTGTCACGACAGTCGGCTCTGGACCTGGTGGAGGGTGGAGTACCGACTACCCCGGCACGACCCGTGGGAGTCCCACCGGGTGCGTCGGACTTTGGGGCGGGGGAGGAATGTGATGGACTGGCCCAGCACCCTCAGCCAGAGACTGGGGTTCAAGACATTTATTTTCAATAAACTTTTGTGTTGGTGCCGTTGCACCAACTATCCTGCGAGTTCTGAAGGTCGGAAGGTGGTTCCTGTAAATAAAAGTGTTTGATGTATGGTATAAATGGAGGCCGGTCTCGGTCTGCCGGGGTGCCGCCATTTTCGACGCCTCGTGTCCCGATCGAGTGGAGCAGGAGGGAAAATGGCCGATTCGGACCATCCGGTCCTGAATCGGCAACGCCCCGAATTGTGTTGGCCAATCAGATCTGTGTGGGCGGACAGGGGGTTTCCCAGATGTTGCGCTCGTGGGGGAAGTTATATATACTTGTGTGTTGGAATAAAAACGTTGTTGTTGAGTTCATGCAGCTGCGTCTCATGTCTCCAGTTATTGCACGTATCTGAAATCCACCGCGCTATTCAGACCGCAGCTCAGTACAGAAGAAGTACAGTGTACCGGTGCCGCGGCTCGAGCGGAGGGTAGTGCCAGACGTATCGACCGCCGCGTGATCTGGGTATTCTTTACTGATCGAGTGCCTCCTCCGCTGGCCCCCGGGAGATCCGGACCTTCAGTGTGGTGCAGCGTACGTGCGCAGTGGCCGCTGGGCGATACAGAGCCTCCGAACCGCCGATTATGCCCCAGGTCTACTGCTGAAAGATCCGAATAATTGTGGGAAGAGAAGCCGGTCGATCCTTGAACAAAACAGACTCCCGGACAGGTCAGTGACCAGCTGCTCGGGACGCTGAGTGCTGTCACTCAGTGGTCGGGCTGGGCTCACACTGGGGTCCCCCGCTAAAACGGCCGGCCCTGTCCGAAGGCCCTACCTGACCGCTCGAAGCGCCGGGGGCCGCGACCTTTGCTAGTTGGGCCGATAGTACATCAGAGAGGGGGAGAAGGGAAATAACGCAGATCTGAGCACACCCGCAGGCGGACGACATCACCCTTCCGTCACACGCTCCTTTCTGTGTGTTACCTGTGTTATTCATCTTACTTTATTATATGCTGACCTTTGCTACGGGCATCGCTACCAGCCTGACATTGACAATGATTTTGGTTTTGCACTTTACTTCCTAAAGTAAGTCTGGTCTCCTGTTCCCAAACACGATTCTTAATCACATAACAATATTACATTATCTAATTTTTTCATTAATTTATAACTGCAACTACCTTAGAGAGCACACACATAGGGCTCTATTACAATCCATGAGTTAAAACGGGGTGCAAGGGAGGGAAAACTGTGCACGTAGTTTTCCCCCTTGCGCCCACGTTTTAACGCTGGATTACAATGCAGGCGCAAAAAATGCTGCCTGCATTGTTACCGCACGGTAACCCTCAGGACGCTCGTGGCAGCGTGGAGCACAGCCGCGAGCATCCACTCGATGGAGTCCATAGGACTCCATTGAGTTTCCCCCTGCCGGTCACATGACCAGCCAGATCTCGCCTCGCGAGATCCGGCCGGTCGACGTAGTGATACGCAGGGAGAGACTGGGGGGACTTTTTCCCCTCAGCCTTTCCCTGCTCCTGCCGGCCGGAGGAGGCGGTCGGAGTCGCGGTCCTTTCCGCGGGACAGGAGGTGAGTATAGGATTATTTTTTTTTATTTTTTGTCTGGTGTTAACGGATTCTACAGAAGCGGAATCCATTAACACCAAGTCCTGGCTCTGGTTAACTTTCTGCTGACCAGAGCCGGACGGTAATCAGCGCTAGCAGATTGTAATACTAACCCTGATTAACACTTTGCGCTCCCCATGTTAAGTATAGGGAGCACAAAGTACAGTAACCTCGCGCTGAAAAGCACAAGGTACCAAATGCAAACTCGTTACTTAACCCGTTTGTGTTTGGATTGTAATATGCGGTAGCCACCGCGGCTAATGTTAATTTTCACGCAAGTGAGCGTTAACGTTACCGTCAAGAATGTAATGTGGCCCATAGTTTACAATCCCTGTGTTGTGCCTTTGGTAAGGGTTAGGGGTGGGTTTTAGGATTAAAGAGTTCATCTTGTTAGTATCTAGGATTGAAGTCATATACGTATAGGGTGATATATGGGGCTTATGGTTTGAATGTGATGTTAGAAATGGTCTATGGTTTGAAATTCCTGTTGAGTTTTATTATGACCTTCATGCATCACATTCATAAATTGGTCAAATATTAGGTAACTCTTTTTTAATGGAGGGGAATATAAGTAGGAGCTATGATGACATTGGTCATTTCATCTATAAACTATCTAATAATCTTTTCACAATAGGAAAATTCTTGACCAATCCCGAATTAGGAAACTTTCTTCAATTTTGTATCAAAATATCAGGTTCCTGGGGCATGAATCCCAGTATGAAGTACCTTATACAGGTGGAGGAAAGCGTGGTATCCAAACTGTCAGGCAAAGGCGAGATCATAGTACTAGCGAAGGGTCGGTCCAGGCAGCAAATCATTAGACCCCCAAGGAGGATGGAGCACCAACGGCCGTGCACCAACCTCCGTGCCTAGAAGCTTCAACGGACAGAGGGTCTGAGTTGCAGAAGCTACCTGTACCACTATCTGGCCCCATTGGGTCAGTCCGTTTTCGTCAGTGGCATCAAGATGAGACCTACACAACGCCGACCGAGCACTGACCACTCACTCAGTAGCTGCCGTGGACGGGAAGCTGGAATGGTCTGGTCCATCCTGCAGCATGGAGAGGAGTGGATGAGTCCTAACACACGACCACATATAAAAATTAGATTTTTTTTCTTTATTAATGCAGCGCTGTTGTTCACTTTTCAATTATAATGTGAACAAAAGTGCTGCAGAAGCAAAAAAATTAATTATTTTTAGTTAAAATAGGGTATTTTCTCAGAAAAATACAGTAACGAGTTCCCATTTCTATTATTTTAACAAGTGTACCCCATAGAATATATAACCGTAATGGCTCAGATGATAAAATGTAAAAAAATTACTTTACACGTTGTAGATGATTGAAATTTTAATGGAAATTCACATTTTTTCACAAGGCATTCTGGGAGAACATGACATATACATATAATAATGATATATTATGAATCTGTCGCGTCTGCCATCAAAAATGATATATAATTTGTCTGGGTCGTACAATAAAATATGACTTCAAATTGCATTTAACCCCTTGCCGACGCAGGGCGTGCTATGCCATCTTGCAGCAAGTGGGCTTTAACACTGCGGGATGGCATAGCACATCCCATGCGCTTGATCCCCCTCCTGCCGATATTCACCTCCCTCCGGGGGTCTTACGTCTGCATGATTATACCCCTCCCAGTGCACTGACATCATCGTGGCAGGAGCGATGATGTTCATTTCAGCCCCCCCCCCGCCATAGCAGGGGGAGTGCCTGAAGAGGAGGGGTGTGGTCCTTTGGACCTCTCTATCTCCCCATCACCAGGGGGTAGACAGTCATGATAGGCATCGCTGGAAAGGACAAAGTCTGACCCTTCCAGCGATGCAATTCATTAACCCCTTAGGTGCCAGATCACGATCTGACACCAATTGGCACCGGATTGCAGCTTATTTATGGTGGGGACTGCATCTTAGTTGTCAGCCCCATCTCCGGGTCCCCCCTTGTCAACTAACATCATCGTGCATGGCGCAATTACATCAGTTAGCCAGGTAACCCCTAGCTGCCCGTGATTTCCTAAGGAAATCCTATGGTGGAGATAGGGGGGTCCTTTGAACCCCCGGATTTCCTGATCGGTGGCAGCTAGAGGGTCATGTTTGGTATCATTGGAAAAGTCTTTCTTATGTGTAAACAAAAATAATACATAAAAAATAAGTAAAAAAAATAATAATAATTAAATATATTAATGCAGCACTATTGTTCACTTTTCAATTATAATGTGAACAATAGTGCTGCACGAACGAAAAATCATGTATTTACTCAGAAAAATACAGCAACGAGTTCCCATTTCTATTTTTTTTAAAACATGTACTCCATAGAATATTTAACCATAAAGGCTCAGATGATAAAATGTGAAAAAAATGACGCTGTAGATGATTGAAATTTTAATGGAACTTCACATTTTTTTATAGCATTCTGGCAGGGCATGACGTATACATATAATAATGCTATATTACGAATCTGCCGAGTCTGCCGTAAAAAAAGGATATATAATTTGTCTAGGTCATACAATAAAACGTGGATTCAAATCGTGTTTAAACATCAGGAGCAAAAACGGTCAAAAAGAGCTCCGCACATTTCTACTTTTAGAAGTATTCCAAACTTGCAAAATTGCCCCTACCCTAAGGGGTTAAATATGATGAGCACAAAATGAGCTTGGCACTCAGAGGTGAAATGGCTCAGCGGTGAAGGGGTTAAAAGAACTAGAGCACACCTAAATAATATTAAGATATGATTGATATCTTACAAGAGCAAAGCTGGCAGAATGACTACTTGCTGGTAAGTGTGGATGTTAATTAATTGTATTCAAATGTAAAATATCAAAGAGGCCTTGAGCCTACATGTAATTTACATATTAAGAGCTATGGGTATGCCAAAACAACAGATAGAGTTTAGAGTTTGTCTTTAAGGGGATTGAATGAATATTAACCCATTCACTGCAGAGGGTCCATATTCCCCACTGTGTGCGGAAAAAGTTTGTACCTAGTTGCGATGTCTCCGCAGCGACAATCACGTGATTGGCGAGATTGCTTCCTGGATGTCAGTCCTCACTGTGGGACTCCCCCCCCCACCCACTGACATCAACACACATGGGTGTGATGACAACAGAAATGGGGGTTCCCTCCCTCTAGCTGGGTAAGTCGCATAAGAGGAGATGCAGGGGTCCAAGAGACCTATATCTCCTGTTATCTCCTGTTCCATACACCCCACAAGGCCAGGGTATTCTCTCCAGAGTCCTTCAATTTCTGTTTGACACCTTTTATTTTGATTTTTTTTCTCCTTAGATGACACCATTCTGGATAGCTGTATGAATTCTATTTTACAAATCCAAATTCCATATGTTTTTATAGCATCAGAAGGTCTATTAAAGAATCCAGAGGTCTTGCAGCTCTTGGAGTCAAGGTGAGCTTAGTGTGTTAAATTATTATTATGTTGGCTTGAAAGGCCAAACATACTGTTATCCATTCTAATATTTTTATGTGGGCTTGGAAAGCACAAATATATACATATACGGAAATACACAGATATGCACTTATACACATGTAAACCCATATACATACAAATATACACTTTTATACATACATATACACATACCAATATACAGGTTGAGCACCTTGAAACCGGAATGCTCAAGACCTCGAGCATTCTAGGTTCGAATTCTTCTGAATTTCAAAATCTGGGCGATTTCCATGTTTCAGAGAGAGTCAGCATGCCTCCGTGCAGCATGTCTGAGCAGGAGATGCACAAAATCTCCCACCATGTGCCGTGGTCTGTTGCAGCCCTCAGGAGCCGGGTTCTCAAGTGGCAGCGGACCATTCTGGAGTGCCCCTTGTCCAGTATAAGTAAAATCTGGACAGCTCTGAAAATTCTAGTTTTTGGAGTTTTGGATATTCAATTCCAGGGTACTCAACCAGTGATATATATACCCAAAATATGGATGGATGCACTCAGTGTCTTCTGATATAATATAAACAATGCTTTATTGGTAAATCAAAATATGATGCTTCCAATAAAGCATCGTTTTTATTATAATCAGAAGACCCTGAGTGCATCCATCCATATTTCGGGTTTCCATATGTAGCACTACCCCCGCAAGGGCTGCTTTAGTATACGGGCCTCCTGTCCCACACCAGTGATCAATCACCTCCGCCTCCGATACCAAGTGACACCAAGACACTGCTGTTACTCTTAGAAGGGCTTTATTGGGACTAGAAATCAGGCCTTCAGAGGAATAAGATGATTACCAGTATAACAACATCAATTGAAATAGTACACTATAACCCCTCAGCGGAGTGGTGAGTGAACGAAATGGTTAACTACACAATACTTCAATTACTGCTCAATTATTAGCTAACAATAGCATAACTGACATTAAGAACCTATCTAGGTATTATAGGTTCTACCTAACCACTGGCCAGTGGGAATTACACACACCTGAGTCTGCTAGCGTTGAGGCCCTTTGAATTCTGTAGTTGGGTACCTTTACTGTGAAACCATATTTGTAATCCACAGGATGGGAAAGGAAAATCTTCGCAAAGCTGTCTCTAGCAATAGAAGCACACGAACACAGCCGAAGATCTCTCTCCATTAGATGCACTCACTTCTTCCCCGTAGTCGGTAGCTTGATCGCTGTCTCTAGCAATAGAAGCACACGAAAACAGCCAAAGATCTCTCTCCGTTAGATGCACTCACTTCTTCCCCGCAGTCGGTAGCTTGATCTATATCTCTGGCAATGGAAGCATGCAAGGACAATCAAAGATCTCTCTCTCTCCATTAGATGCATCCACTTCTTCCTCACAATTGGTAGCTTGATCGCTGCCTCTGGCAATGGAAGTGTCTCAGGCTGCACAATTCTCCCAACCGGACGATGATGGCCATCCGTCTCTTCGTCTATGTCTTACCTCCCCTACACGTGCTCTTCCTCTCCCCCCTGGAAACCGGTGGGCCATCCCTGTCCGATCTCTCCTCTGCCCCTAAGCTGCTGGGATGTGTAGTTTCCTTCTTAAAGAGTTCTATTGGGCCATCCGTACTTAGAACTACATGTTCCAGAATTCCTTGTGATCCCTTTAGTCCTCCCGGTATTAATCAGCTTCCCTTAACAATGAAAACAGGGAAAAGAGGGTGGAATTTCCCACAGCTGTGACAGGCTGCATGTGTCTCCGTTTAAGTAGAAAGAAAAATGGGAGATTCCGTGTCCTTTAGGTCCAATAAATAAGACCAAGTGATAGTAAGTGTGCACTCACAAAATATTTGGAGGGTTAAACGTCCTTGAAGTGGATCTGGTGGATGCAACTTCCGTGCCCCACAAGTTAGGCTCTCTGTAGAAGTCTTGAACCAGGAAATTGCCACAAAATATCCAAATAAAAAGATATTTATTTTTAAAACATAAAGTATTAAAACAAATGTAAAATTCCCATAAGCCCGACAGGTTTCGTCTGGGATACCAGACTTTCTCAGGGGCAATATATAGGTCAGTACAAAAACAAATCATAATAAAATTCCACATATTCACAACAATTTTATACTCCCCCAATCGATTCCTATTGGTTACAATTGGCCTCTCCCTTAGTCGGGGCGTTTCCATATATGGCGATCCTTCTTTCCCTCCATCTCCTACTCCAATCAGCGTGTTCCTTTCTCTTTTCTCATTAACAAATCACAGACCCACTATAGAAAGTCCCGATACGTCACTTCCGTTCATAGACGGAACTTGTTGGTGTAATCCAAATGCCGTGACTACGAACGTGCTCCATGAATAAGGTCCTTCCGTTTTCAGCGCTCTTCAAAGACCATTCCTTTCTCTTTGGCTTCCGGTGCTCTTTCATCCCTGCTCCCTCTCAAAAAGTCCAGCCGCAATTTTTTTCCAATTCCAGAATTCGCTTTCTCTTTCACGGGTCCTATCTCCCATGTCCAGCGGTCTCCATTTTCTATAGTTTCCTTTCCATATAAAAGCCGGCATAAATATGGCTCCAAAACAAACAAAAACGAAAACACAAAAAATGAGATATCTCAAAAAACAACAGACCACTTAAGAACATATATACAGACTTCTGTCAAACCTATATAAGGACCATTCATCTGATGCATCGAATGGTCAATTTCTGGTCAAGTTAATCAAAAGGTCAAGTTAATCGAAACACACCAGATCTAATTCTTCATTAAGTCCCCCTGGAGATAGCGTTTTTAATTTATATATCCAAAAAGATTCTCTCTGCAATAACTTTTTATTAAAAACATTCTACTCATCACATTGGAGATAGCTACTAGCAGTGAAAAAAATATAAAGAAATCATACCATATAATAGGATGAATTAAAATATTATTCCAGATAAAGACCTGAAAGAAAAATATAAAAGGTACACAAACTCTAGACAAATTCAACCATACCACTGCACCAAGAATATGGTGCTCATTGTAAGCGCTCAAGCAGGTTCCTCTCCTACTGTTCTGTGTGTTTAACTTGTATGGACATTTGTTATTCTGTCTCTCCCATTGTACAGCTCTACGGAACTTGTTTGTGCTTTAAAAATACCTGTAACTAACTGCTCAGAATCAATTGGGTAATTATAGCTTCACATATGATTGTCTCTTTTCTACCTTTAAAAGATTTAGGGCCCTATTACTTTGTTCGCGCACAATTGCAAAAACGCATTCAGACGAGGGGCAAAACCCTTTGCGCTGAACGTTTTATTACGACGTTCGCGCACAAAATGCACGGTAACGTCTAGCGCGAGTGACCCTGCATGAACCCTTTGCGAGCGCAATTTAGTGCGCACGTCCTATACTTCGTTGGAAAGGCCTTGCTCTGGCTGATCCAACGATAACAAACATTAACCCCTAGCTGCCACGGATCGGGAGATAGGGGGTTACAATGAACCCCCTATCTCCACCATTGGTGGCAGCTAGGGGTTAACACCAGGACTGACGTCATCGCGCTATGCACGATGACACCAGTCGTCAGGGGGAGTTCCCAGAAGCTTGGCCGACATCCGAGATGTCGGCCAGCTCTGGGAGAGGATCACGATCTGGCACTTTTCGGCGCTGAATCGTGATCCAGCCCCCAAGGGATTAAAGCCAGGCACCATTTGGAAGGGCAGGCTGTGCCCTTCCAAACGATGCCTGCCTTTATTCGCTGGCCCCCGGCGATCGGGAGGGAGAGAGGTCTGAAGGACCTCCCCCCCCTTCCTTTCAGGCACCTCCTCCGCACTCGCGGGGGGGCGCCTGAAATAGATGTCATCGCGTTAGTGCGAGGACATCTATTGGTCCCGCCGGGATCCCGGAGTGCCAGACTGACATCCAAGATGTCAGCCTGCACCGGAGGGGCTCAGCAATCGGTGCATCCATCACACAGGGGAAGCACTTGGCAGGACGCGCTGAGCACGTCCTTAGCAGCCAAGTGGTTAATGATAATAAAAAGGTCTGTTACAGAGAAATGAAGAAACGATTTATAAAAAAAAACAAAAAAATCTTTTTGCCAAAAAATGCCTGAAAGATCCTAAAAAAATCTATAAATAGACTTTTTACTGCAGAATAAAATAATAAACGGTTTATTAGATATTGAATTAAAAGAGGAATATTTTTAACAGTGAAGCCTATGGGATTCGTCTGATTAAACTTGCCGAATGAAACCACTGAACATCATTGCATCACGGCACTGCAAATTTTCACTGCTGTTTGGTGTCTCTGAATAGACGAACCATTGCTTCTCTATCGGGGATTTCACTGCCTTCAAACAGGCACCGTACGTGCAGGCAATTCGCCAGAATTTGGCGAATTGCCTGCTCTCTGAATAGCCAAATGGCCCTGAAATGTCCCTGTTCGCTGAATTTCAGTGTCCGGTTACATTACGGCCACATTTCAAATCTCTATGAATAACCCCCACGGTTTCTGATTTTCAATGTCATAACTTTCTGAAGTCCAGTTTTATTCCTTATTTTGCCCCTGTCCAGTTTTATTCTCCTTCTTAGGCTAATGTCAGACGAGCGCTGTCTGAGCGCACTCTGCGTGCGTGAATAACGGACGGACGTACTGACGGAAGATACGGTAGAAACCACACGGTCCGTTTTTTTTTTTGACGGATGTAGAAAAAAAAGGGAAATATGGGAAACAAAATTAATCAAAATTAAAAGACAGGTAAAGTCAGTCAGACCGAAAAAAACGTCTGAGCGTCAACATGATCGTCACAAATGCGCTGCGTCTGACGTTGCGTCTTCACGCACACAGGCCGCTACGCCGTCGCGGCGCACTCTGGGCATCCGTCGTAGCGCGTCCATCGCCACCTGCGTGATGCGTGCACACTTCGGTGCGCACGTACTTCGTGTGTTGGTCTCTATTGATCACAAATCAATGCTACGACGGACGTTAAACTGTGCGGCGACACAGACGTGATGACTGTGTTCGTCTGACGCAGGGCCAGCCCAAGCCACTGTGCTGCCTGGAGCGAAGGATGAATTGCTGCCCCCCACCCCCAAAAAAACATGGTGTGTATGAGCATATCACAGAGCACCACATATCACGGCCCACTGTCCCACACATCCATATACCGTCACACACACACACAAACTTCCACAGACACACATACACTTCCTCATACACACTTACATACTTCCACAGTCACATACTTGCAGTCACACACACATAACACAGCCGGTAAGGGGAGAGGATTATATTTCACAGGGTGTGCCTTTAAATAGGAAGTTCCTCACCGAAGGTATGAAAGAAATTAGGAAAATGCTTGTGTAGCGCTCACTCCCGGAGGAGCCGCTGAAAATGAACCACGGGTCAGTCTCCCCGCACTAGGGAATAAATATACTCCAACACAGTTGTGAGTTTTTATCATTTAAATAGTTTACTAAAATCTTGAGCAGATATTGAAGCACGGTATTCACAAGTATTATTACAGTATTTTCGTATCACGGTAAAACGCGCAGCGGAAAAGAAACGAAACACGAGGCTTCGTATTTCGGAAAATAAAATATTCGTGAGACGAACATAAAAGAATGCAATTTCCCGATAGTTCAGAAAAAGGGGACACGTAGCGAAACCCAAAAACTACAATCCCTTCGTATTGCGGTAAACGCGCAGCGTAAAAGAGAAAAATATAGTTCGGAACGTAACTTTATCTTTAACCCCTTGTTCCGATTCGTAACAGAATGAGTCCTGCACAGGTTAAGTCCCGGAATGTAAAAAGGTGTATATGTATGTATGTGGTACCCGGGTACTGTTCAACTGGCCAGTGAATTTACATGAAGGAAAGTCTTCGACTAGTCAGTTGGGGCCCTGTGGACTTTAAAGAGAAAACAGCAGCTTGACCTTTAATCACAAACCGCCTTGGAGGCCTCTCACCCATCCGACGCAGGCTTTAGGCTCCGCTGACCCAGGACGTCTCTCCTCCGGATTTTGACTGGGGATACTAGCGGCCGGATCCGTTGTCTGACTTCATGCAGCTTGTCCAGCTCACCGCCTGCTCTCCGTTCGATTCCGCCGGTCTGCAGCAATGTCTGGGCTCTGACAAGTCTCCTTCTCCTCAGGTTGAGTGACCCAAACAGGAATAACAGGTCTCCCTCGGGCTTTGGCCTAGGTTCTCTCGCTCTCCTCAGTGCGTCTGCTTTCTCCTGTTCCCTGGCGCGCTCTGGAACCTTCTCCACGAGGCAGAGGATGTAAGTGTCCAGTCCCACCCACTTCCTGTCTTCTGCAAAGCATGCCGGGCATTGTAGTCCCAATGTCCAGTATCTCTGATCGCGATAGTCTCCATCTTGTGGCCAAAAATAGGTACTGCCACAGCAAGATTTTTAACACAGCGCTACACTCTCCCCCTCCTAGAACTCTTGGGTCTCTCCAAGGAGGTACAACAGTTACATTACATTTCCACAATATTTGAATACAGTTTACATAACATGTACAGGTTCAGCAGCATACAGGCAGTGGTTAGGAACACTTCCTCAAGTTGACTCATATTTTGGGCTACCTCAGCTAGCATAGCAGACACACTTCGGGCAACCTCCGCACCGTGGTGATGGCCTCTTCAGTGCTATGTCCTGGTGAGTCGTAGGTGAGTCGTTGGGGCGGTCGAACAGAGCGTTTTGGTTCAGGCTCAATCAGTTCCTCTTCAGGTGGAAGTACTATAGGCGTTGGCTCAATTCTTCTCTCTATCACTGGAGCAGACGTTTCTTCAGAGTATGATCCCTCCAGTGAAGGCATAGAACTATAATCACCTGAATAAGCCTCCGGAGCTACCGGGATCCCCACAGCCTCAGGGACTTCCAACTGAAATTCAAGAGGCTCAGGGATATCAACAGTCTCAGGGACTTCCAACAAGAATTCAGGAGCTTCAGGCCTCAAGTTACTCTCCCACCGTTCAGGGACAATGACAACCTCTTCAGGCTCTGGCGAGCGCATCCAATCTAGACAATAACTCTCTTCTTCACTGTCTCTTTCGCTCTCTTCGGCAACCCGGGTCTGTTGAGACCGAGTAACAGGAGGCAAACATGGGACAGGCGGATTTGGCCAAGGCAATTCGTCCCCAACTGGCATCCTTACAACCTCTCTCAAAGGTAACAAATGATTTCGGTGCCAGTTCTTAAGAGGCCCAGCCTTTCCATCCGGGCGAATCTGATACACTGGTAAACCCGGCAGTTGTTTGCAGACAATGTAAACCTGGGAACTCCACCTATCCGCCAACTTGTGTCTCGCAGCAGCACCCAAGTTCTTCAATAGAACCCTATCACCGGTTTGTAGATCTTGTATTCGAACTTTCAGGTCATAGTTCCTTTTGTTTCTTTGCTCCCTGTTTCCCGAGGTCAAACGGGCCTGTTCAAACGCAGAAGCCAGATTCTTTCGAAGTCTATCCACGTAGTTTCTATGGGAAGCTACTGATGTCTGGTCTAGGGATAACCCAAATGCCAAATCAACCGGCAGTCGAGCCTCCCTTCCGAACATAAGACGGTACGGTGAATATCCAGTTGCATCGCTCTCCGTACTGTTATATGCATGCACCAGAGTAGCTATGTGACGACTCCAACTCTGCTTCTCCACATTCGACAAGGTCCCCAGCATGTTTAGCAGTGTGCGATTAAACCTTTCAGGCTGAGCATCACCTTGAGGGTGATATGGTGTGGTTCGGGTCTTTTGGATTCCCAACAGCTCTAACAACTGCCCCACCAGTCTGCTTTCAAAGTCTCTACCCTGATCAGAGTGTATCCTCCTTGGCAGTCCAGATGAACAAAGAACTTTTCCATCAACACCTTGGCTACAGTCGGAGCGCGTTGATCTTTCGTGGAAAAGCTTGGGCATAACGAGTGAAATGATCAGTCACTATTAGAATGTTCCCTTGCCCACTAGCATCCGGCTCTAAGCACAAGAAGTCAATGCACACCAAATCCATGGGTCCCTGGCTCTGCAGATGGCTCATTGGAGCAGTTCGGGTCGGTAGAGTCTTTCTCTGAATGCACCTCAGACAGGAATGACAATAACTTTCTACTTCAGCCCTCATACAAGGCCAATAGAACCTATCTCGCACCAGCTTAAAAGTTCTCTCTGCACCCAAATGTCCATGCTCATCATGTAGTGATCGCAGCACACTCTCCCTATGTTTAGTAGGGAGGAATAACTGTTGAATCTCTTCAGAGTTGGTTGAGGGGCCCCTTCGGTAGACCACCCCATCCAACATCTTTAACCGCTCCCACTCTTTATAGACCAATCTGGCTCCACTCGGGGAGTTGGTTAAAAATCTCTCGCTGGTTTGCAGACAGGGCCTTTATGGTCAAGGCAATTAAAGGGTCTCTGGCCTGATCCGCTTTCAGGTCCTGTCTCGAAAAGGTAGGTAAACTTTCATCCCTTAACTGCGTAGGGTTACAGTAGAACTCAGGAACAGCCGCAGCCATAACTCCTATGGCCTCTGCTTCAATCCCTCCTTTGACCCGGCGCTCTGTTCCTTGGCACAAAGCTTGCACCCCGTCTGGAGTCAACTGAGTCCATTCTGTAGTATAGGGTCTTCTCGATAACGCGTCAGCATCTCGATTATTCACCCCAGGGCGATACTTCAGGCTGAACCAAACCCTGACAGAGCGGCCAACCACCGATGTCCCGTTGCGTCCAGTTTTGCGGTAGTAAGGATGTAGGTAAGAGGATTGTTATCCGTCTTGATCACGAACTCAGCTCCATACAGATAGTCTTTCAACTTGTCCACCACTGCCCACTTCAAGGCTAGGAACTCCAGCTTGTGAGTAGGATAGTTCTTCTCCGAAGGCGTAAGGCTCCGGCTCACGTACGCCACAGGCCTCAGCAATCCACCATACTCCTGATATAGGACTCCTCCCAGACCTTCTCGGCTGGCATCCACATGTAGTTCATACGGCTTGTGAGGGTCCGCATAGGCCAAAACAGGAGCTCGGGTTAGGCTCTCTTCAGCTTACGAAAGCTCCTTCACATTGACTGGTCCATTCACCTTATAGACTCTAGAGCTTTCCTTGGCCCGGAGCTGACGGGTTTTTGTCAGAGACCTTGCAGCCTTCTTCTGTGGTTTCCTTCTGCAGGAGTTTGTTCAGTGGTTGAGCTATTTTCGCGAATCCTCCCCAAATCTTCGATAGTATGAACAGAATCCCAAGAAAGATCTAAGCTCAGTGACGTTTCGGGGTCTAGGCCAAGAAGCTACGGCCTCCAACTTCCGAGGGTCTGTTGAAACACCTTCTGCTGAGACCACATGTCCCAAATACGTAACAGACGGTAGACAGAATTGGCATTTCTCTAGAGACAGTTTCAGCCCCTCTTCATGGAGCCTCTTCAAGACCTTCTCCAAACGTTGCTCATGTTCTTCCAGAGTCTTCCAAACACAATTATGTCATCCAGGTACACTAATACTTCGATTAGATTCATATCCCGACTGTCTTCTCCATCAACCGTTGGAACGTGGCTGGAGCCCCCGTAAGACCTTGAGGCATCCTGTTGAATTCAAAGAACCCCAGTGGACAGATGAACGCAGTTTTCTCCTTGTCTTCAGGATGCATTGGTATCTGGTGATACCCGCTTCGCAGGTCTAGTAACACTAAACCACTTTGCTCCAGACAAACACTGTAGGGCATCTTCTATCCGAGGAGTGGCATATTGATCGGGGATGGTCTCCGTTCAATGTGCGGTAGTCTATGCATAAGCGGACAGAACCATTTTTCTTCCGGACCAACACTATAGGAGATGCGTATGGACTCCTGGACTCTTGAATCACCTTGGTTCTTTGCAATTCATTCAGTTGCTCTCGCAGATCATCCAAGTCTCCTAGCGGAACTCGCCTTGACCTTCACGAAACAGGCTTGTCTTCTTGTAACCGAATGCCGTGCTCAGTACTCTTTGCTAGGCCCACATCGAACTCATCTTTTGAGAACAATTCCTTCCACTTTAGGACTTGAGACTGAAGACGTTTCTTCCACTCAGGTGAAATGGGAGCGTCCTTGGGGTAGAATCTTTCATCTGGAATCTCTTTACCCACTCCCCCTCCTGAATCGGTAGAGAGGGTGTAGCAGACTCTACTTGCCCGATAGGCATTCGTGCTTTAAGGACTACTGGAGAATCCGTCACATTGCATACGCTGACCGAGACTCTTCCTCGTGTTCTCTTCAGAGCTTTGGTGGAGATTATTTCAGGAATTACTTCGACTCCGGTTTCACTCCCATGATCAAAATCGGTTCCCAGCACCACATAGGGGCCTGGTTGCGATCCATTCAACTTGACTGAAGCCCGGAAACTCGCTACTTCTCCTGCTTGCAGAACCTTCTCTGTTCCACACAGTCTCCAGTCTTCCCACCTCGGCAGGTGCCTTTCGTTCTTCGACCATCCTCTGATAGACCGGACGTAACATTGGGTGTACTCCTTGAGTTGAACCTTCTTCCAACACGATAGGCGTCAGGAGACGCCGCACTAGGTCAGTATTCGTCCCCACTATCAGGGAGCTTCTGTTCGCACCCGAGGGTCGAGGACACACAATAGCCAATGCATCACAACCCCCAGACTGCCCGATGACTTCAGATCCGATCTCCAACTTCACTTGCAGGTACCCGTCATAAGGGAGTTTCTCAGTGCCGATACCCCATATTTCCAAATCCTTCAATTCTTGCAGAGGAATGTGCTTTAAGTGTTTCTCGTAGAAGTCTCTGTAGATCAATGTCACTTGAGCCCCTGAATCCAACAGGGCTTTGGTGTAGACTCCTTCCACTTGGATTGGCACAATAGGAGAAGGACCTATCAGTTGGTCGGGAAACTTGGTGGCGGTATCCGGACACTTAGACCCAGTTTGTTGTACCCTGGCCTTTTTCTTGGCCCGTGCAGGTTTTGGGTGTGCATTGCTTCCCCATGACGTAGACCCGGATGCTAAGGGAGTGACTCTTTCAGTCCTGGCAGGCTCTACAGTCGGCTCGGCTTTGGGCCTTTTCGCCCTCTTAGCCTTTGCTTGGTTTCTGGAGCGGGGTTCAACCCTCGGGCACTCAGGTTGCTCCTTCACTGGTGCCCTCTGGCGTTTCCCGCCGGTGAGGTAGATAACAGTCCCTCCAGGGCTTCCAACAGTCCCTTGACTCTATCCTTCTCAGGCTTTCGGCCTTTGCACTGTGTGCGGAAATGGCCCATTTCTCCACACCCAAAACATCTCTTCTTAGAGAGCGGAGACGTAGTTGCTTGTTGGGATTTGGTTAAAGAGTTTGGACCAGACGCCACAGCAGCTCCCGTCGTCTGCATACCTGTGAGGAATTTCTGCATTTCTGCCTGCATCTCTGTCACCTTCATCAATACCCGACACAGTTCCGCGTGCGCTTGTTGCAATTCAACTTGAGCTTCCTGAACTTCCTTGACGGTTTTGGACAATTCACCCCGTTCAGGGAGGTTCGATTCTTTAGCAGCCCTCTCTGTAGATTTAAAAACAACTAGGTGTTCTTGTTCGTCCTCATCAGATCCATAGGTATCTAGAGAGTCGCTTTCAGGCTGCAGACCGTCGTTATGTCTCACAGGTTGTGCATAAGCCCTTTCCCCCCGCCTGAAAGATTTCTCTTCTAGTAAAGCCTCTTCCTCTCGTACAACTCGGATCAGTTCCAGGTACTTTAACTCTTGGTTACCTGCTCTGCTTCTCAGCTGCATCATCACTGGATCTAGAGGTTGAGAGCCCCTCAGGATCTGTTTTATTCGGATCTTATCTACTTCGGCCGGTTCGGCCCCTTTCTTCAGGAGTATCTGGTGTAGAATCTTATCCAGGCGCCTCATGTACTCGGTCATCCTTTCACCTCTTCTCTGATAGGTGTGTTCGTACTGATATACCAATTCGGCCGCCTTTTTAGTTCGCCCAAAAACTTCTTCAAGAACGTTTAAATAATCCAAAGCAGTACAATCTTTTCTACTCAGTTTTAGGTTTCTCACCGCTTCTGACGCAGGTCCCTTTAAGCTCTCGGTGATCCTTTGCTTTTTCTGGGCCTCAGGGACATCCCACTCATCCAGAGCCTGCATCGCCTGTTCCACCCATTCTTCAAAAGTTTCTTCTCCCGCCGGAGTTGGTACGTTTCCTGTAAAATTTCTTAACCGTCGATAACCGAAGTTAGTGTGAGGAGGGCTTGTTTTCTGACATTTAGCCAGTAGATCTCCAATAGCCACGATAAATTCAGGCCCTATCATGGCCAACGGACTAGGCGCGGAAACACTTGCGGATTCGCCACGTGGCGTACTTGGCTTAATTAGTTGGACTTCCACCTCTTCGGCCAGTTTCACGCTCGTGCCCTGAAAACATGGCGGAACACCCTTTCTCCATTCGAGAAGAACATACATGTGAGAAGTATCTGGGTTTTTTTCAATGTCCAGTATTAACCCCCGATGATCTGGTGCTAGCGTGGCCACGGCCTGGCGAATCTGATCTTCAGCCCAAGTGTCTGCTGGAATATCCATAACTATACAACATTCTGACTGGCTACTGTGCTCCCCACACCACTCGGCAACAGTGTCTGGATCCATATTTAACCCTTTAGATGCGGTTTTTCCAGAGACTGGATCCCGGACGAGCCCCCACCTGTAGCGCTCACTCCCGGAGGAGCCGCTGAAAATGAACCACGGGTCAGTCTCCCCGCACTAGGGAATAAATATACTCCAACACAGTTGTGAGTTTTTATCATTTAAATAGTTTACTAAAATCTTGAGCAGATATTGAAGCACGGTATTCACAAGTATTATTACAGTATTTTCGTATCACGGTAAAACGCGCAGTGGAAAAGAAACGAAACACGAGGCTTCGTATTTCGGAAAATAAAATATTCGTGACCGAACATAAAAGAATGCAATTTCCCGATAGTTCAGAAAAAGGGGACACGTAGCGAAACCCAAAACATACAATCCCTTCGTATTGCGGTAAACGCGCAGCGTAAAAGAGAAAAATATAGTTCGGAACGTAACTTTATCTTTAACCCCTTGTTCCGATTCGTAACAGAATGAGTCCTGCACAGGTTAAGTCCCGGAATGTAAAAAGGTGTATATGTATGTATGTATGTGGTACCCGGGTACTGTTCAACTGGCCAGTGAATTTACATGAAGGAAAGTCTTCGACTAGTCAGTTGGGGCCCTGTGGACTTTAAAGAGAAAACAGCAGCTTGACCTTTAATCACAAACAGCCTTGGAGGCCTCTCACCCATCCGACGCAGGCTTTAGGCTCCGCTGACCCAGGACGTCTCTCCTCCGGATTTTGACTGGGGATACTAGCGGCCGGATCCGTTGTCTGACTTCATGCAGCTTGTCCAGCTCACCGCCTGCTCTCCGTTCGATTCCGCCGGTCTGCAGCAATGTCTGGGCTCTGACAAGTCTCCTTCTCCTCAGGTTGAGTGACCCAAACAGGAATAACAGGTCTCCCTCGGGCTTTGGCCTAGGTTCTCTCGCAATCTCCTCAGTGCGTCTGCTTTCTCCTGTTCCCTGGCGCGCTCTGGAACCTTCTCCACGAGGCAGAGGATGTAAGTGTCCAGTCCCCACCCACTTCCTGTCTTCTGGCAAAGCATGCCGGGCATTGTAGTCCCAATGTCCAGTATCTCTGATCGCGATAGTCTCCATCTTGTGGCCAAAAATAGGTACTGCCACAGCAAGATTTTTAACACAGCGCTACACTTGTTTTTTCACCATGATTTAATAATTCAGGGAATACTGGGGGGGGGGGTAAAAGCCATAAAGTGTCATTAAGACATGCAGCGTCCCAGTCATTTCTGTAATTCCCCCATCAAACCCTGGCAGCTCCATACTAATCCCCTCAGTTTAGAAAGGTAGAAATGAGATTTATTTATTTTAGTAAAGTCACCCAGGCCTTGCCAGGCCAGTGAAAAGCAGATCCCCCAGCTATTAACAACTAACAACAGCTCCCATCATGCTGTACGGGTTGTAAGGGAGCTGCAGATTGTCTTCAGTCTGGACCCGTGCAGCCCTCAATCGGCAGCTCCCTCAGGACTCTGGAATAGGGTGCCTGTCCAGGCCTTCCCTCAACCAGGACAGAGGAGCTGGCAGTGCTTTAAGGGGGCAGCAACATGTCCCTGTGAGGAGGGATGGGAAGGAGGGGAACCTCCATAACACACATGGGGGGGACAGAGTCTCCTGTATGAAATCAAGCCAGGCCTAACTCCTCAGCAGTCTCATGGTTCCCTGGGATTCATTTAAAGGTGCACACTTGCCTACCCATCAGAGCCCTGCCGTGCATGTCATGTGACAGGCTCTAAACACTGCGTTCCGTCTCACAGGCGCACTGCGCTGCAGGAGAGACCTCAGCCAGGCTGCATCGCTGGTAAAACTTAAGCTGATGGCCTCCATGCCTGCTGAAAGGGCGGGCGCTGGCCCGCTGAAAGGGGCAGTCATGGCTTGGTTTTCAATGGAACACTGTCCTGCAGCCGTGTCCGGGCTGGTGGCCTTTGAAAGAGCAGCAAAATGTTGCCCCTAACAAAGTGCTGCCTGGAGCGGCTGCTCCACCCCGCTCCATGGACGGGTCAGACCTGGTCTGATGCTAGCCTAAAGCTGTAAAAGTAGCTTGATGCCAATAGCAGTTGTATTGTTCTACATATTTAATAGTCTTTCGCCCATCAAGAAATGCCAATTTATGTATAGGTGTCCAAAAAGATCGCTTGCTCTTTTAGTAGAAACAGATTTTATATGTAAGACTTTTGATATTTCCAGTTAATTTACACTTGTAATCAGGACCGGACTGGCCTACCGGGATACCGGGAGGAATCCCGGTAGGCTGCTTAGACTTAGGGCAATAATTGGGCCGCTATCATCTTTTTGGGCCCGAGAGCCCACGGCCGCGGGTTGGTAGCGGGCCGGCCCAGATTGACTGGCCGCCTTCTTAAAGCTCAGCTCCGGTATTGGACTCTGAGTCCGAATCCGGAGCTGATTACAGCGCGCTGCAGCAGCTCACAAAAGCATTGGGCCCAGCCGGACAGGCTGTGGCAGCAGGCGAAGCTGGAGAGGGATCCAAGCACCAGGGACGAGCGAGCGCCCTCCTCCTGGCAGGGGAGTGGAGTGGTGCGCTGGCTGCTGCCGCGGGCAGGCGGACTGAGCGTGGAGGATGGAGCCGCCGATCACACAGAGAGGGATGCAGACGAGCGGCGTGCAGAGGATATGAGCAGCTACTTCCCGCTCAGATACCCGCTCTCACTAGTTCCCAGCCAATGGAAGGAGGAGGCCGGGACAATTGGGGGGCTGGGAACTAGTGGGAAGCGGGTATCTGAGCGGGAAGCAGCTGCTCATATCCTCTGCACGCCGCTCGTCTGCATCCTGTGATCAGCGGCTCCATCCTCCATGCTCAGCCCGCCTGCCTGCGGCAGCAGCCAGTGCACCACTCCACTCCCCTGCCAGGAAGATGGCACTCGCTCACATCCCTGGTGCTCGGATCCCTCTCCAGCTTCGCCTGCTGCCACAACCCGTCCGGCTGGGCCCACCAGTGACAGCGAGCTGATCTGTGTGGCAGCAGAGCCCCCAGGACACGTGGAGGAGAAAATTCAGGTCTGTTCTCAAGTAGCCTCTGTATTTAGTATAGGCTGGGCGGAGTGCTCATTCATACCCCACCAGAGTACACAGGGTGAGTGCTTGCTGGGGTCCTGGCTGCCATTTAGACTCCTGGCTGGTCCTTCTCTACTAAACCTAAACTTTTTAGTGTAGCCTAAAGCGCCCCTCTTACCCAGCGTAACTGTAAAGCGCTGCAATACCCTCAAACACACCGCAGGTTACTGTACAGCTCTGTGATACCCTGAAACGCACCGCACATTACTGTATAGCTCTGCGATACCCTCAAACGCACCGCACATTACTGTATAGCTCTGCGATACCCTCAAACACACCGCACATCAGTGGCGGAAGTACCAGGGTCGCAGCGGTCGCAGTTGCGACCGGGCCCTGGCATTCCGCCACTGGAGGGGGGCCCGGCGCTGATTGCCAGAATCTGGCGGAATCTGGGAGCCGCGCGCTGGCCGTCCCTCTCCCTGCGAGCGGCTGCTGACATGCAGCTTGGCCGCTCACGTGGGATAGGAACCACCTGACCAGCGCACGAGATCCTCTCGCGAGACCTCTGCGCTGATCAGGTGGTTTCCGGCGAGCGGCCAAGACGCATGCATCCAGCGGCCACTCGCCTCGGAGAAGAACGGAACCCCCGCGGAGCCTGCCCTGGGGCCAGCAGAGGTGAGAGCTGGGGGGCCGTATATACCCATGAGAGCTGGGGGCCCTATATACCCATGAGAGCTGGGGGCCCTATATACCCATGAGAGCTGGGGGGCTATATATACCCATGAGAGCTGGGGGACATATATACCCATGTGAGCTGGGGGACATATATACCCATGAGAGCTGGGGGCCATATATACCCATGAGAGCTGGGGGCCATATATACACCCATGTGAGCGGGGGGGCAATATATATCCATGTGTGCTGGGGCAATATATATCCATGTGTGCTGGGGCAATATATATCCATGTGTGTTGGGGCAATATATATCGATGTGAGCTGGGGGCATTAGATATCCATGTGAGCTAGGGGCAATACTATCTTTGTTTTATTTTGCAGTGAAAAATAAGTAAAAATATAGATCTTTTTTTGGGGGGGGGCCTTCGTGGATTCTTGCACCGGGGCCTCAGGTTCCTACTTACGCCACTGCCGCACATTACTGTATATCTCTGCGATACCCTCAAACACACCGCACATTACTGTATAGCTCTGCGATACCCTGAAACACACCGCACATTACTGTATAGCTCTGCGATACCCTCAAACACACCGCACATTACTGTATAGCTCTGCGATACCCTCAAACACACCGCATATTACTGGGGCTGGTGTGAAATTATTTCCAGGGCTGGTTTTTATCCTCAGTCCGTGCCTGCTTGTAATGATTGCTTTAGCATTTGATACAAAGTCCATTTACAATATTTCCAAACATGGACATGGTTCTGAGCAAGAATACACCATGAAAAGAGCAAATCAACATGTTCATGGGTTATCTTTAGTTGTATTTTATATACATTTTTCCAAGTAAGAAATGCTAAAACCCACTGACTCTGGCAATCTAGTTTGACTGAAATAACTTTTTTTTCAGCTACAACATGACATTTATAGAAAGAGGCTGTAGTGCTTCCATCCTGCTATTCGGAAATATGTTGCAATGTGCTCAGATAACTGTGGATGAATGCACCTCTATTATATTGCAGGTATTCAACTTTTTCTGTGTATAAATATGAAAATAAAGGGTTTCCCTATTTATAGTCTACAGGTGGAAAATAGATTCTGAAATGATAATCAAAGTACAGCTGTTTATTTAAGGCCAAACCTAATGCAAGTAGGAAAGATTAAATAAGAAAAATCATGTCAAATTATGCATATTGCTGTTTCGTTGTTTACCATTCCTACAACTTAACATGTAGACAAAATGCACAGTACAGACATCCGGAAAAATAACAGGGTCTTGCCATGTGTTTGTGAATTTGTAGCTAAAGCAGGTAGAACTTTAAAAATGTATGTAAATATTTAGAATTTTCACTCGGAGGATGCTCTGAGATGAGTCTCCTGTGGCGGCCACTTGGGCCGTTGATCCGGTCTTGTGAAAGTCTTGGGTTTTGACTTCGAGTGTGCAGTCATGGTCGATTTACTGGGAGTCCGCAACCCCCCCCTTTTTTTTCCTTTTATTCTGTTCTTCTTCTCTCTGTTCTGCTGTGTCTCCTTCTCTTGCGATCTGTGCAACGATATTACTCATTGGTCCGGGCACGAAAAGGTTCCTCCCTTTTGAGATGATGCGTTTCAACATCATAGTGCGCTACCTATTTTCGTGCGGAAATTGTTTAACGTGTATATGCACCCTGCGGATCCTCTCCCTTTCTTATTGTATGCTGACTTTTCTTGGATATTGTAAATAAAAAAATATATATATTGAATTTTTCAATATCCATATGCCATAGAATGACTTGTGAAGGCAGAAGTCGCATGACTCCTTCGATTTACATCAACTGTAATAAAAACATTTATTTATTGTCTTTAGGATTTGGGACAATTGAAGCATGAGAAGTCATCAGAGAACCTAATTCTAAAATTAGTGGCATTGTCGCTACAATATAGCTGCTGTTGGATCCTGCTATATACAAAAGAGATAATCCATTCTGAGTGAGTGGTTTTCTTTGTATTTAAACTGTAGGTGCAGTAGTGTCACTAGGTTTGGTGTCACCCGGTGTGGTAACTCATGTTGTCACCCCACCCCCACTTGACCACCACCTCCCGTTCAAGATCATAAAAAATCCTTCATCGTTTTAGTAATTTTCCAAGTCTCCAATACTGACAGCATGTTGGTGTCCCACCCCCCCACCCCAACCCCCTAAAATTATCATTCTACAGGAGCCTACTCCATGCTCTGGCCGCTACTCAGCTTCAGACTCTTCGGTCTTGTCCTTATGGAGAACCTTTTATGGTAACTGATAACTCCTCTTCTTTTTCCACCCCAACTTTTTTAGATTGTAAGCTCCTATGTGCTTATAAAGTTATAATTTTGTTAGTTTAATTGCCCATTCCTTATTGGAAAATGCTGTGATAACTGTTGGAGCTTTATAAATTAGAATAAAAATTAAATAATAACAAATATTACCCCACACATGAGCACTGTATTGGGAAGTTGGGACAGGGCCTTAATATTGGCAAGGTCCTGGAAATCTTATCTTAATCCCCTCATGCCTTACTTTAATTCCCTCATGCCTTCATCTTACTCCCTACTTGCCACCCTTTAACTCCAAACATGCCACTCATTAGCTTCCCACATGCCTCCCTTGTGCTTCCAGGCAGCCCAGCTCTGGCTGCTGCTTTGCTAGCGGGGGGGGGGGGACGGGACGGACGACAGAAATGCTGATACATCCCAACTTTTCCCAACATCCCGACATTTCACAAAATGGAAACCCAGCCACAGGAGAAGCTTCCACTGCCGCTGTTTGGATTTGACTTTTGTGAAATGCCGGCGTGAATTGGTATTAGACATGTGCACAGCAAAAATATTGTTTTGTTTCGGGTCATTTCGTTCCATTTTTTTTTTCGTTTCGTTCCTTATAGTATCGTGATTCGTTGATTTAGACAATCGGTAATTCGTATTTTGGGTTGATTTGTTATTTTGTATTTGGTTTTTTATTTTGTTTGTACTAGTTATTTCAGAATTTGAAACAGATGAATTTTACTTAGATTAAGGTGAAAAAAAGGATTCCTAATCAGGGTGGTGGTGAAACATATTCAGTACCAAGGACAGCAGCTAATCTTGGTGCTGAAACTTATTCAGCACCATGGATAGCAGCTCTGCGGGGCTCCGTAACCTATTGGAGTCGCCTAATTAAACCAGGGAATTTTAGGGAATTTTTAACCCTATCATCTAACCCTAATTTCTAACCCTGATTTTTGGTGGTTCGTTGAACAGCTGTAATCAGGTGAGTCCTATTGGTTTCAATGTAAAAAAAATCCCAATTTTTATTAAATATTTATTCAACCATTTATTCTTTTCACTTGCAGCAAAAAGTCTCTGTATTTATTTTTTTAGGACTTTTTTGGCCTTTTTTCGGGATATTTTGGGTGAGATTACTGAAATTTTATTTAGTTTCATTTAGTTTCAGATGGATTCAATTCGTATTTTAGAAGTGCTTCCAAAATACGAATCGGATAAATTTAGTCCAAATTTTAATTCGGAACAAAACGCACATGTCTAATCGGTATTACAACAACGATGGGTGGGAATAATCTCCAAAGACTACCAGGGTAATTCAAAGAGATCCGAATTGCTTGAGAAAGGTAACTGAACGCTGAAAATCAGCATTCGGTTACCTTTCTTGGCTATTCGGCTATCCAGAGAGCAGGCAATTCGCCAAATACTGGCGAATTGCCTGCACATACGGTGCCTGTTCGGTGCCTGTTCAAGGGCAGTGAAATCCCCATAAAAAAGCACTGCTTTGGCTATCCAGAGAACACAAACCAGCAGTGAAAGGTTCCTGAAATGCCCTGCCAATCGATGGTTTAATTCGGCAAGTTTATTCAGGAGAATCCCATAGGCTTCAATGTTAAAAATATTCCTGGTTTAATTCAATATCTAATAAACCGTTCATTATAAAATTCTGCAGTAAAGAGTCCCTTTATTTATAGATTTTTTAGGATATTTTAAGCGTTTTTCTGGATTTTTTTTTTTTTAAAAGTCCGATTTCTTTTTTGATTTTTTTTTAAGTTTACTTATTTTTTCTGTAACAGCCCTTTTTATTATCATTCATTGGATTTTATATGTAAATTTCAGACATTTTCGCTCAGTAGTTTCTTTGCAAACAGCGTTTCACTTTTCAAACATTCATGCAAACTGTTTTTCTAATTTATTCACTGCCTTCGTCTGCGGTGTCGGCTTTTTCTGGCGGCTTCGCTGTGTGTGATCGGCTCCTGCTCGGGTTTTTCTGTGGTTTTCAGCAGGTTAATCCAGATGTTTTTGAGGGTTTTCAGCGTGCATTCGGCGGGTTTTGCTGTTAGTTTTCGTCGGGTTTGCGGCAGCTTTTCCCTGCAATTCGGGGACCCTGTGGTGTTTGCGGAATACACCGCAGGGTCACCGAAATGGGATCGGCAAAAGGAACCGAATTGAAGAGAACGAAAAGTCACCGAACGTGCGGTGACTTATCGAATCTCTTTGAATTACCCTGTACATTTTTTCTGATCTGAGTTACTTATTAGATCTGAAAATAATCTGCAATTGGAAAAAGTAACAGAATACAGCATTATCAAAAGGGAACCATTCACTAAACAGTGCACACTGCTCTGAGTTGGCTTATCCTCAAATGACATGCTCAAAATGAAATTATTTTTAACTGATTGAATGCAATTCACTTGTACCCATCAAAAACAGAATAAGGGTTACTGTACATCAAATTGGCGTGATGGAATATGTAATAGGGGCAGGTACTTGGTCAAACGTCCTGTGATGCAAATGTTCTGCATTGCTGGCTGGTGCATGCCGGAGTACCCAGATCACAGAGGCCATGCACACCGGGTAGGTGACAATTGGATGGATAGAGTGTTATGGGACAGTCACCTTGCATGGAATGATTAGGAACACTTTTATTATCTCCAGAGATGGCACTAGTCACTTGACTATCAGAGCTCACTGGTATGTTTGCTTGGAAAGTCCAGTCCTGAATAAAAGTCAGTAACAGTTTTAGTACATAAATCAACACAGAAATTCATGTAAAGACAGGCAGTCCGTAAGGAACACAGAATATATTGTGTAAAAATTATTTTCACCATAAAAAGATTTGGCACACACAGAAAGATAAGACCCAAAATGCAGTCTGATTCTAATTCAATCTAACGTTTGGTTTATATTTTACAGATACAGCCTTTCAGAAAATATACTTCACAATATATCCTTGCTTTATGCAGCAATAATTTCACTAACTTCCTCAAAATCCGGAGAGCTGGAAGTGAAGGTATACAGAATAATAAACAAAGTAATCAGTTTATAGATAACATTATTGAAAATTGGATAATTATTACAGGAGAGAAAAGGGGAAAGAAAAATATAGAGAGTATATAAAATATGAGTTATAGCAGATGGACTGTATGAAGTTAGCATGGTTTAGGCTGGAGCCACATGGAAGTACAGGAGTGCGGAAAAAACATTTGCGAGAACGGACATTCTTTCCCCTTGGATGCCTGTGTGGTCCCCACTCTGTGCTCACAGCTCTACAAACCACAAGCCTCCTATAGTAGGGATGTGCGTTTCGGGTTTCGGAATTTCGGAATTTTCACGAAATTTCCCGATTCGTGTTTTCGGATGCGGCCGAATTTCCGAAAAATTTTAGATCCGAAAATTCAGATCCGAAATGTTTTCTGAGCCGAAACGAAAATTTTCGGATTTTTCGAATGGACTTGAAATGTGTCAAACGAGGAGAACAGATTTTCCAAAAAACGGAAATTTTCGAAAAAACGAAAATTTCTGAAAAACGAAAATTTTGTAAAAACGAAAATTTCTGAAAAACGAAAATTTTGTAAAAACGAAAATTTCTGAAAAACGATAATTTTTCGAAAAAACGAAAAGTCGATACAAAAAACGGGCAAAATGACACGAAAAATACGAAAAATGGTCGATATTCCGAAAAATTTGCAATTCCGAAAAACGAAAATTTCCGAAATTACGAAAAGTCGATACAAAAACCGAGCACAGTGACACGAAAATACGAAAAATGGTCGAAATTCCGAAAAAAAATGTACCCGAAAAACGTGCCGAACCGAATCGAATCGAAACCGAAATCGGTCGAAACGGGCCGAATCGAAAAGTTTAAAAATCCGAAAAATCGAACCGAATCGAACCGAAAAAAAAAACGGTGCACAAGCCTATCCTATAGAGGCTCACACTTTGTAGACTCGTCTGATGTCAGTCTTAACGGATTAAAAGGGAGGTAAAATCCACGTCCGCTATAATGTGCTTTAAAAGTACAGGGGGCAAGGCCTGGCCGAGCATGAGAACTGTTGCTTGAGGACTGAGCTCCTTCTACACACGCAGCATTTTGAGGCATCCTCCTAACCTAACCCCTCCATTCTTACATAAAATCCCTTCTTAGGGTACTCTGTTCCTCTCTGCCACGCACACCCCCAAAAAGAAGGTGAAGAAGACTGATATGCAAACGGCTCCGCTGTTCGCACCCAGGTGTTGGCCGGACCTCCGAGATGGTGGCCTTGGATCAAGATCATAGAAACATAGAAAATGTTGGCAGATAAGAACCTTTCGGCCCATCTAGTCTGCCCAATTACAAGGATACTTTACCTGGAATTATCTTTTATATAGGATAGCCTTATGCCTATCCCATGACTGCTTAAATTTAATCACTGTTTTGGCCTCTACCACTTCTACTGGAAGGCTGTCCCATTTATCCACCACCCTCTCAGCAAAATAATACTTCCTGATGTTACTTTTCAACCTTTGCCCCTCTAATCAAAGACTATGTCCTCTTGTTTTGCTACTTTGTTTCCTTTTAAATATACTCCCTTCCTCTACCTTGTGGATTCCCTTTACGTATTTACATTTTTCTATCATATCTCCTCTGTCTCATCTTTTTTCCAAGCTGTACATGTTAAGATCATTAAGCCTTTCCTGGTAACTTTTCTCCTTCAAGCTGTACACTATTTTAGTAGCCCTTCTCTGAACTCTCTCTAAGGTGTCTATATCAGGGCTCGAGTCGAGCGGGAACGGCTTTCCCGCACTTCTCCCGCTGCGGGAACGCTGCGGGAACGCTGCGGGAACGCAGCGTTCCCGCTGTGGCCCGAGCCCGAAAGGTTGGAGCAGTCGGCCGCCGCACATTGCCGGCGGCCGCGTGCTTCCTGTTAGAACGGCCCGCTGACAGGAAGTGGAGCCGCTCGCCTGGCTGTTTCATCGATCCCAGGCGAGTGGCTGCACTTCCTGTCAGCGGCCGTTCTAACAGGAAGCACGCGGCCGCCGGGCGCAGAGAGGTGAGCTGGGGGCACTATCCATGAAACGCTGGGGGGCATTTCATGAGACCTGTCCTGGGGGCACTATCCATGAAATGCTGGGGGGCATTCCATGAGACCTGTCCTGGGGGCACTATCCATAAGACCTGTCCTGGGGGCACTATCCATGAGACCTGTCCTGGGGGCACTATCCATGAGACCTGTCCTGGGGGCACTATCCGTGAGACCTGGGGGCATTATCCATGAGACCTGGGGGCAATATCCATGAGACCTGGGGGCATATCCATGAGACCTGGGCATTATCCATGAGACCTGGGGGCATTATCCATGAGAGCTGGGGCATATATCCATGAGACCTGGGGGCATTATCCATGAGACCTGGGGGCATTATCCATGAGAGCTGGGGCATATATCCATGAGACCTGGGGGCAATATCCATGAGACCTGGGGGCATTATCCATGAGACCTGGGGGCAATATCCATGAGACCTGGGGGCATATCCATGAGACCTGGACATTATCCATGAGACCTGGGGACATTATCCATGAGAGCTGGGGCATATATCCATGAGACCTGGGGGCAATATCCATGAGACCTGGGGGCATTATCCATGAGACCTGGGGGCATTATCCATGAGAGCTGGGGCATATATCCATGAGACCTGGGGGCATTATCCATGAGACCTGGGGGCACTATCCATGAGACCTGGGGGCAATATCCATGAGACCTGGGGCATTATCCATGAGACCTGGGGCATATCCATGAGAGCTGGGGGCATTATCCATGAGACCTGGGGGCAATATCCATGAGACCTGGGGCATTATCCATGAGACCTGGGGGCATTATCCATGAGACCTGGGGGCATATATCCATGAGACCTGGGGGCATTATCCATGAGAGCTGGGGGCATTATCCATGAGAGCTGGGGCAATTATATCCATGTGAACTGGGAAAATATATCCATATAACCAGTGCCGTGTATATTATTCTGGGGGTCCAGTGCTGTGTATATAATTCTGGGGGGTCTGTGCCTGGATATATATATAGATTATATATAAAATGCGTTAGTCCAGTTGCCAAAATCGCGAGTATACCTGTACGTAGTGATACCTTTCACTTATCAGTATAGTTTCCAGGTTACACTCTTGAAAGCTTGTCTTTTAAATGTAAAGTTAACCCAATAAAAATGGTATCACCGGCTCGTCCGGCTATACTCGTGATATATATATTTTTTCTTCAGGTCATAAAGGTTGTGGAATTCGTGGGTGAGTTCCCTCACTTTTTTTCCCAGGACTTGACCCCTGGTCTATATCCTTCTGGAGATACGGTCTCCAGTACTGCACACAGTACTCCAAGTGAGGTCTCACCAGTGCTCTGTACAGTGGTATGAGCACTTCCCTTTTCCTACTGCTAATATCTCTCCCTACACAACCAAGCATTCTGCTAGCATTTCCTGCTGCTCTATTACATTGACTACTTGTAATGCTTCTAAGATGGATATAGGGACCCTGGTGGGTAAAATTACAGAAGTTCAGACTTTTTTGGTGGCAGAATTTATAAAATGGTCACTGAGTGTAGCGGCCAAGATCCAGACTTTGGAGTTAGAAGACAGTGAAGGAGGTTGTGGCCTGTCATATAACGCAGCTGTGGCACAAATAAACGCCTTCGTGGATCGGATTATCAGATTGGAGACAGCTATGGAAGATATGTCCAATAGAGCCAGACGTAATAATTTGCGACTCCAGGGGTTAACAGAGGAAGTTACCACTTCAATGCTGGGAGGTATTGTGGGGGGCATATTCGCTAAGGTGTTGCCACAATTTGCACTCTTGCATCTGTTACTTAATTGTATACATAGAGGTTTTCAACCACCAAATTTGCACTCCATCTCACCTCGAAATGGTATTGTACACCTGCACTATTTTAAGACCAAGGAAGCTATTGTGCAGGCTGCCAGAAATCACCAGATTCAATATAATGAGATACTTCTACAGGTATTTGAAGAACTGGCCCCCGCAGATGGGAAATAGACATTGCCTGTACAAGAAACTAGACTACCTAAACATGCCACCTCTCTTCTTCGAGACGGTCAATATACCAGAGTATTTACCTCATGTGTCCTAAAAAACGTTTGGGGTGGCTATCCTTATAAGGAATTCCTTGTCAAGATTCCACCCCTGGTACCCTTTTGGGGGCCGCCGGGTAGCCTGATTCCAGCCCGGCTCCTACCTCTCCAGTTGTATCCAGTCCATGACTTTCCTGTACCAACTATGCTCCTGGCCACCTGACCTCCTGAGTTCTGAGCCTCTCCCTACTTAAGGGTGTGTCACCTTTCATCATCTGTGGCACACCATCCATGGTTCTAAAGGCCTTCAAGGTATTTAAAGACTGCTGTGAGTACCTTCTCCATTGTCTGCCAAGCATCTACCATCATCTGAGCCACACCATCCATGGTTCCCCTCTGCTGTGTGAACCTTCATCATTGTCTGTCAAGCATATCCACCTGCAATGCTACAGTATGTCTCCAAGTATCCATATTCCCGGTCTACAGGTCCTGTGCATCAGCCTGCTGTTACCTATTTACTGCATCTGTGGATTAACTGGCATATTTACGTTCCTATCATTCCTAAACCATCCTAGACCATCTGGACTATATCCCTGCTGTATAAATAAAGGGCCACATTACAATCTTGGTGCTAACGTTACCACTCACCTGCGTGAGCATTAATGTTAGCTGTAGTGGCTACTACTTATTACAATCCAAACGCTAACGGGTTAAGTAACCCGTTAGCATTTGGTACCTTGCACTTTTCAGCGCGAGGTTACTGTACTTTGCGCTCCCTATACTTAACATGGGGAGCACAAAGTGTTAATCAGCGTTAGTATTACAATCTACTAGCGCTGATTAACGTCCGGCTGTGGTTAGCAAAGAGTTAACCACAGCCAGGACTTGGTGTTAACGGATTCTGCAGAAGCGGAATCGGTTAACAACATCTAAAAAAAGTGATCAGATACTCACCTCCTGTCCCACGGCGAGGACCGTGTTTCCAACCGCCTCCTCCATCCGGCGGAGCAGGGAGAGACTGGGGGAAAAGTTCCTCAGTCTCCCCCTGCATATCACTACGCCAACCGGCCAGATCTCGCGAGGCAAGATCTGGGAGATCATGTGACCACCGGCATCTGGCTCAATGTAGTCCTATGGACTCCATCGAGTGGATGCTCGTGGCAGCGTTCAGGCTGCCGTGAGCATCCCAGGACTTTGCGCCCGGTAACAATGCAGACAGCTTTTTTAGATTTCCACCCGAGTTCCTCTCAGCTATCTATGCTTTGTATGAAAGCCTGTGGCCCAGGTCCTAATCCTAGGGGCTGTTCCCACTCCTTTCAAGCTGTCCAATGGCACTAGACAAGGATGTCCATTATCTCCCCTGCGCTTCGCTATGGTGTTGGAGCCCTTATTATTAAAGATTAAAGTCGAATGTAGTGCGTGGCCTGACCGGAGTCAGAGATGGATGCCTAGTGCGGGAGCTCCTGAAACCACTACCGACTAATCCGCCCTACCGCACTTGCCTGTGGCTATGGTACGCACCTCAAGTCGTAGGATGACCAGGAGAACCCCCACTACCTCCGGAGGAGCTCCGCAGAGTGATTATGCTGCCAAAACCCTACTCCTGTTCACTCGCCTGCCCTGGAGCCCCCTTTGCCCCCACCATGGTGTTTTTTGGACATTAGGTCCCTAGGGAGGGTTGCCTGGTGTGAGGTGAGTTTGAGGAGGAAGCGCGATCGGGAACCTCTCCATCCGACGGTCCCAAAACAGAGCGGCTATGGCTATGGAGCTCTGAGGCGAATACACTTCATCAGCTGCTGGGCTGTTTGTAACCGCTGCCGCTCAGTCCCCCGTACCTAGATCAGGGCGCTCTTTTAGCAGGAGTAACCAGGGGACCAGAGCTATCCAGCAGAATCCAGAAAGTGTTGCTGCACCAGCAGAATTAACCCCTACAGACCCGCAACCGTCAGCAGAGCATCTGGCTAACTCCAGAGGAAGCAGCTGCCGCACCCAGCATGCTCAAAGGACGCAGACAGAATTTCCCTGCCAGACCTCTGCTGAGAGCAGGGGTGTACCCAGAAAAGGGCTATGGCTGGTACCAAAATCCCCATGTTAGCCTATGGTCTGGCAGTCCAATGCGGGACAGCCAGGTGCCGCAAAGTCTGGAGGGGCCAGGTAAAGAACAATGGCAAGTCAGGTTATCAAGATCTTGTAACTGTATATAAGCCTTGTATGTTCCCATTCAAAATACACTCTGATTTTCCTTCACCCTACACTTTTGTTTCGACCAGTGACTGGGAATGGATAAAGGGCTATTCTCACAGAGCCTCGGTATCCTCGGATCCAGGCAGAGACAAGCAGCGGCTTGATGCATTCTTAATAGCAGCGTTACTGGCTTCATCCAGCAGATTGGCTTATTCTGAGCAGCCGTCTTCACTGCAACCAGGGCTGGCACCTCGGCTGGCACATTACCCCACAGGGCTCCAGGGCAAGGACGGAGTTAACGGTGAATCTACTTCTCCTGAGTATCGGATTTCGTCACATAAGCATTAATGCTAGGATAAGTGACTTTAACGCATGTCCCCATATTACCGTTTGACGCTAAACTCGCATGAAATTACTTGCCACATCGGTTTTTTTGCACTAGCTTCTGCGAGCTTACTGTACTTTGTGCATCCTATGCTTAACATTGCGAGCACACCCATTAATTAGCGTTTCGATAAGTAAGGTATTACAAAGTGCTAGCGTAAATACTGCAGGGATGCGCGAGGCAAAATTTTAGCTTCTCTTAACAGCTGGTGCAAAATCATTTAGCACACCCAAAACCCCCCTCAATAAATCCAAAACACACCTCTCATCCTGCAATGAGAATGGTAGCCCGATCCAGCACAGCCAGGAGCAGAGTGGAGCTGGGAACAAATAGTTTCCAGTCTACCTCCACGGCACTGCGTGATCTCCCAAGAGCTAGATCACATGGCCCGGAAGAGCAAACCTCCATAAAGGGCTATGGACTCCAGAGGAAATACTCGCGGCGGCCACAAAATATCATCGTAAAATGGGGATGCTACAGGGAAACCTGCAGGTGCAGAGTTTCCCCATTAGCCTCCCCATTTTAGCGCACACTAGGGAATAGTGCCCTACGTTTTTTATTTGTATTGTAATGTGTAAACTGTGTGTAATATGAGCTGTTGGATTTCCATGGAGAATAGAATTACATGCCTGTCAATCAGCTCACACTGACCTGTGGATTACAGTGTTCCACTGACTGGCATTTACAAACAGATAAACTCAACAGGTCATAATTTTGATCCTTGTTTTCTGTAATTGCATTAAATAAATTAACTTTAATATTTGTGTTTTAGGTTGTGTTAACATCAGGAGTGGAAAAGGCAGGATTAATGATTCGTCAGATTGCTGATCATACACTTATATCTAGTAAGAATGCTCCACACAAGTGGATGGACAGGTCCTGGTTGTCGCTAATGACTTCAGAGGTTGGTGTCAAACTAGCTTCAAAATATTTCATACAGTATATTTCCTGTTTGGGTATAATGATTTTCTCTGGGTCATGTCCTGAATATACACTTTGGATGCAGTGCAAAACTAGAGGGCATTACCACCATTCCCAATTTTTTATAAAGTTATACATTTATCGTATATGCCATTATGCAATACAGAAGCAAAAAAACCCTTTTTAATGAAAATAAATTTCTTTACTGCCTCTGGGTTGTGACCAATGAAGGAACAAAGGGTTGGGGCGTGGGATTTCTATGCTCTCCAACCTGCACCTTCCAGCCTACTCCTCCCATTCCTTTACTCCTATTCTCCTCCTTCGAAGTCCAGGCCGTCCACCTTTTCCACCCTACGTGCTGTGGTAATAATCCAACGCCCCCCTGGTTCTCCTGGACCCTTTTTGGAACATTTCTCTGCCTGGCTCCCTCACTTTCTCTCATCTGACATTCCATGTCTCATCCTTGGAGATATTAAAATTTCAATCGACTCTCCCACCAACCCCACACCTCCAAATTTCCATCATCTCCTCCTTGGGCCTCACACAGTGGTCCAACTCCCTTACCCACCAAGCTAGCAACACCCTGGATCTTATTTTCTCCAGCCTCTGTACAATATCCCACTTTTCTAACACACCTCTCCCCCTTTCAGATCACCACCTTCTTTCCTGGAAACCTCTCCTGCCACTAACCGAGTTTCCTGCTTCTGCTTCCACTCCTCCTCTGCCTCAAAGGCATCTTGGTGCCCTGAATCCACAGCTACTCTCCACCGTGATCCATCCTCTTCTCCTTCTGGTCTCAACATCCAACTGCACTGACAAAGCCACAGATATCTTCAACTCTGCTCTCTCCACTTCACTCGACAAACTTGCTCATACCTCTCCCCATCCAGCATGCAGGCCTAACCGCCAACTGAGGCACAATAAATACACACAATATCTCCAGCAATGTACCAGGGCAGCTGAACGTGACTGGAGAAAGTCCAGCACTTCAGGTGACTTCTTGCACTTCAAATTCATGCTCCGTTCCTACAGCTACGCTTTATCTCTCGCCAAACTTATTTCTCGTCCCTTATCTCCACCTTTTCTCATGATTCCAGACGCCTGTTTCATACTTTCAATCTAATAATGCACCCAGCCTCCACTCAACCTTCCATGGACCTCACTGCTGTCAGCTTTGCTGACTACTTCACCAAAAAGATTAACAAATTTAGACTGGAAATCTCTTCACTGCCCTCCTCCACCAACCTTTCAACCTCACTCACTCCTTTTCTCCCTGACCCTTCTAATATGTCCACCTCTTCTCCAGTCTCAGAGGAGGACGTCATGGCACTTCTCATGTCCTCCTGCTCGACCACCTGTCTCCTCGATTCTATTCCCTTGCACCTTATTCAATCTGTTCTACCAGATATTGCCCCTCAATTGACTCACATTTTTAACCTCTCCCTCTCATCTGAGGTCTTCTCCTCTACATTCAAACCTGCTCTGATCACCCCCATTCTAAAGAAGCCATCTCTTGATCACACCTCTTTGGGGATTTGCACTCTCAGCACTCTGCAGAGACTTGTCTGACCAAGGTGACCAATGATTTAGTTGCTGCTAAAACCAAAGGCCCCTTCTCCCTCCTCCTTCTTGACCTTTCGCTGCATTTGACACTATTGACCACCCTCTTCTGCTCCTCATGCTGCATCAACTTGGCCTCAATGAGATTGCTCTCTCCTGGTTCTCTTCCTAACTCTCTCTTCACTCCTTCAGTGTCTCTTTTACTGGTGCCTATTCACCCCCAGTACGTCTCTCAGTTGGGGTACCTCAAGGCTCTGTTCTCGGTCACCTACTCTTCTCGATCTATACCACCTCACTGGGAAACCTCATCTCTTCCTATGGACTCCTATATCAGCTCTATGCTGACGACACCCAAATATACCTTTCCTTTCCTGATCTCTCTCCTCCTATGCTGGACTGTGTTACAGCCTGCCTGTTGGCTGTCTCCGACTGGATGTCTTTCCGTTTCCTAAAGCTCAACCTCTCTAAAACTGATTTCTAATCTTCCCTCCTTCCGAAGCCAATATTCCTGTGGCCATTTCCCTTCAGGCATTTGGTGCCACCATTACTTCTACCTCTCAGGCTCGTTGCCTAGGGGTCCTCTTTGATTCTGATCTCTCCTTCACTCCTCACATTCAGTCGCTATCCAAATCCAGCTACTTCCACCTAACAAACATTGCATATATCCACCCCTATCTTAATCAAGACTCTACTAAAATTCTCATCCTGTTCTCATTATCTCCCACCTGGATTAGTAACCTCCTTCTCGCTGGCCTTTCGAAATCCCAGGTTCTCCCTCTGCAGTCTGTAATGAACGCCTGTGCCAGACTCATCCACCTCACATCTCGTACCGCTCCCCTTTGTCAATCTCTACACTGGCTTCTATAGAATCCAATTCAAAATATTGATGCTCACGGAACAAACTCCTCCCTTATTAGCAGGTACATCCCGTTCCGACCACTTCACTCTGCCAATGATATGATGTTATCTTCTCCCATACCAGAACCCCCAACTCTCACCTTCTGGATTTCTCCCAAACTGCCCCCTTCTTGTGGAACTCCCTCCCCCACAACATTAGACTCTCCTTGTCTTTCCTGGCCTTCAAGAAGTCTCTGAAAACACATTACTTTAGAGAAGCCCATCGGCTCACCCCATATTCCTATTGTACATTTCTTGTACCTACTTGCATCCCACTACTTCACATACTCTGCCCTTATCCTCACCTAGTGTGTCACCCCTCTGCTCTTAGATAGTAAGCTCTCAAACAGGGTCCTCTCTCATACTGTTCTATGTATATCTGTTATTCTGTCCCATTGCACAGCGCTACATAACTTGGTGCTTTATAAATACCTGTAACTATAACAAAATACTAAAAAAGCAGAGGAATCTAGTGGTGTGTGTATATATATATATATAAAATACACAAGAAGGGCAGCACTCAACCTTAACTACGCTTTCAGTGCGGGTGCATCTCAAGACAGTATAATACAACAAACCAAGAAGAGAGCACTCCAAACAACATGTACAAACAGTACAAAAGAAACCACAACAGCAGCTAAATTCATTTAAAAACAGGAGATTTAACCAGGTTTAACCCTTTAAATGCCTACAAACAATTCTTATTCCCTTCAAATGCACTATAGATCTTAACCCTATGATGTTGAGCTGTGTTGAAAAATGGTGGAAGTTTAGTTTGCAATAGATGGCCATGGATTGCGTAAGCCTGCCAACAGCGACAATGTATTCCACCCTTGCAGGTCCTATCATACTAACCTAATGACTGCTCTTATGGATAAACTTACTTATTGAGGACCCAGTCCTTTCTGAAGCTCCCTGCAGATCAAGGTTAAATAGAACCTGTGGGTGGAGCACCTGTGACAGGGAGGGGTGCTTGCCCAAGGGTTGTCAGCCCTTTTCATACAAAATACACAAGAAGGGCAGCACTCAACCTTAACTACGCTTTCAGTGCGGGTGCATCTCAAGACAGTATAATACAACAAACCAAGAAGAGAGCACTCCAAACAACATGTACAAACAGTACAAAAGAAACCACAACAGCAGCTAAATTCATTTAAAAACAGGAGATTTAACCAGGTTTACCCTTTAAATGCCTACAAACAATTCTTATTCCCTTCAAATGCACTATAGATCTTAACCCTATTGATGTTGAGCTGTGTTGAAAAATGGTGGAAGTTTAGTTTGCAATAGATGGCCATGGATTGCGTAAGCCTGCCAACAGCGACAATGTATTCCACCCTGGCAGGTCCTATCATACTAACCTAATGACTGCTCTTATGGGATAAACTTACTTATTGAGGACCCAGTCCTTTCTGAAGCTCCCTGCAGATCAAGGTTAAATAGAACCTGTGGGTGGAGCACCTGTGACAGGGAGGGGTGCTTGCCCAAGGGTTGTCAGCCCTTTTCATACAAAATACACAAGAAGGGCAGCACTCAACCTTAACTACGCTTTCAGTGCGGGTGCATCTCAAGACAGTATAATACAACAACCAAGAAGAGAGCACTCCAAACAACATGTACAAACAGTACAAAAGAAACCACAACAGCAGCTAAATTCATTTAAAAACAGGAGATTTAACCAGGTTTAACCTTTAAATGCCTACAAACAATTCTTATTCCCTTCAAATGCACTATAGATCTTAACCCTATGATGTTGAGCTGTGTTGAAAAATGGTGGAAGTTTAGTTTGCAATAGATGGCCATGGATTGCGTAAGCCTGCCAACAGCGACAATGTATTCCACCCTTGGCAGGTCCTATCATACTAACCTAATGACTGCTCTTATGGGATAAACTTACTTATTGAGGACCCAGTCCTTTCTGAAGCTCCCTGCAGATCAAGGTTAAATAGAACCTGTGGGTGGAGCACCTGTGACAGGGAGGGGTGCTTGCCCAAGGGTTGTCAGCCCTTTTCATACAAAATACACAAGAAGGGCAGCACTCAACCTTAACTACGCTTTCAGTGCGGGTGCATCCCAAGGGTAAGCACCCCTCCCTGTCACAGGTGCTCCACCCACAGGTTCTATTTAACCTTGATCTGCAGGGAGCTTCAGAAAGGACTGGGTCCTCAATAAGTAAGTTTATCCCATAAGAGCAGTCATTAGGTTAGTATGATAGGACCTGCCAAGGGTGGAATACATTGTCGCTGTTGGCAGGCTTACGCAATCCATGGCCATCTATTGCAAACTAAACTTCCACCATTTTTCACACAGCTCAACATCATAGGGTTAAGATCTATAGTGCATTTGAAGGGAATAAGAATTGTTTGTAGGCATTTAAAGGGTTAAACCTGGTTAAATCTCCTGTTTTTAAATGAATTTAGCTGCTGTTGTGGTTTCTTTTGTACTGTTTGTACATGTTGTTTGGAGTGCTCTCTTCTTGGTTTGTTGTATTATACTGTCTTGAGATGCACCCGCACTGAAAGCGTAGTTAAGGTTGAGTGCTGCCCTTCTTGTGTATTTTGTATGAAAAGGGCTGACAACCCTTGGGCAAGCACCCCTCCCTGTCACAGGTGCTCCACCACAGGTTCTATTTAACCTTGATCTGCAGGGAGCTTCAGAAAGGACTGGGTCCTCAATAAGTAAGTTTATCCCATAAAGCAGTCATTAGGTTAGTATGATAGGACCTGCCAAGGGTGGAATACATTGTCGCTGTTGGCAGGCTTACGCAATCCATGGCCATCTATTGCAAACTAAACTTCCACCATTTTTCAACACAGCTCAACATCATAGGGTTAAGATCTATAGTGCATTGAAGGGAATAAGAATTGTTTGTAGGCATTTAAAGGGTTAAACCTGGTTAAATCTCCTGTTTTTAAATGAATTTAGCTGCTGTTGTGGTTTCTTTTGTACTGTTTGTACATGTTGTTTGGAGTGCTCTCTTCTTGGTTTGTTATATATATATATATATATATATATAACACTAGGTGAACAAAGGTAATGATAAATATGTTATAAAATGGTGACAGTGCTTGTCCACCATGCGACAAAGGTGACCACAATGAGACAAAAATAATACTTATATTTGTTCACCTAAAGTGTCTATTGTATATACACTATATTGCCAAAAGTATTCGCTCACCTGCCTTGACTCGCATATGAATTTAAGTGACATCCCATTCCTAATCCATAGGGTTCAATATGACGTTGGTCCACCCATTGCAGCTATAACAGCTTCAACTCTTCTGGGAAGGCTGTCCACAAGGTTTTGGAGTGTGTTTATGGGAATTTTTGACCATTCTTCCAGAAGCGCATTTGTGAGGTCGCACTGATGTTGGACAAGAAGGCCTGGCTCTCAGTCTCCGCTTTAATTCATCCCAAAGGTGTTCTATCGGGTTGAGGTCAGGACTCTGTGCAGGCCAGTCAAGCTCATCCACACCAGTCTCTGTCATCCATGTCTTTATGGACCTTGCTTTGTGCACTGGTGCACAGTCATGTTGGAAGAGGAAGGGGCCAGCTCCAAACTGTTCCCACAAAGTTGGGAGCATGGAATTGTCCAAAATGTCTTGGTGTGCTGAAGCATTCAGAGTTCCTTTCACTGGAACTAAGGGGCCAAGCTCAGCTCCTGAAAAACAACCCCACACCATAATCCCCCCTCCACCAAACGTTACACTTGGCACAATGCAGTCAGATAAGTACCGTTCTCCTGGCAACCGCCAAACCCAGACTCGTCCTTCAGAATGCCAGATGGAGAAGCACGATTCGTCACTCCAGAGAACGCGTCTCCACTGCTCTAGAGTCAAATGGAGGCGTGCTTTACACCACTCATGCATCCGACGCTTTGCATTGCACTTGGTGATGTATGGCTTGGATTGTCAGGCCCAGGTACCGGGGTGGCACCGGGATATGGGGAAGATGAACCCAATATGCAGTTAGCACAAAGAAGCAGGTTGGTAGGGGTGGAGGATGGTGAAAATAAAGGAAACTGACCAGGTTGGATTCTGTAAGTTGATGGGAAGCGTGGAAATAAATGCAGGAACCGGGAAAACAAAATGAACTAGAACAATCTGGTTTTGCAGAGCAGAGAAATAAACAGTACTTCACTGGAAGCACACAGGAGCTGTAATGATTCAGCAATGTGCTGGCTGGGGCGTGGCGCCTTTATTTTGTGTTTGAGTCACGTGTGTTTTGTGATTTAACTGTTTGTAACCAGTACATGAAGTACACCACCAGGGGGGTTCCAGGATGAAAGCTGGTTGCAGAGAATGAATGCTGAATGCAGGTTCAGGGGTTCCCAGGATGGAACATGACAGCTGGATGCAGGTTGTAGGGCAGGAAATGTACCATCAGGGGGGTGTTAGGATGGTTGCTGCCATGGGGCATGACATGGATGCAGCTGCTCGGCCATGGAAACCCATTCCATGAAGCTCTCTGCGCACTGTTCTTGAGCTAATCTGAAGGCCACATGAAGTTTGGAGGTCTGTAGTGATTGACTCTGCAGAAAATTGGCAACCTCTTCGCACTATGCGCCTCAGCAAGCATCCACTGACCCCGCTCCGTCAGTTTATGTGGCCTACCACTTCGTGGCTGTGTTGCTGTCGTTCCCAAACACTTCCACGTTCTTATAATACAGCTGACAGTTGACTGTGGAATATTTAGGAGCGAGGAAATTTCACGACTGGATTTGTTGCACAGGTGGCATCCTATCACAGTTCCACGCTGGAATTCACTGAGCTCCTGAGAGCGACCCATTCTTTCACAAATGTTTGTAAAAACAGTCTGCATGCCTAGGTGCTTGATTTTATACACCTGTGGCCATGGAAGTGAATGGAACGCCTGATTCTGATTATTTGGAAGGGTGAGCGAAGACTTTTGGCAATATAGTGTATATATGGGCAACTAGGTACCGATTGAATTTTTTAGCATTTTGTTCTGTTCTATTCTTGGTGTACTTTGTTGAAGGTTTTGAATTTGTACACAGCACTAGCACTCTATAAGCTTTTTACTGTTCACAAATTTAATCCTTTTTTTTCTTTTTTCAATCAATTGAAGCGCCCATAGTATACATATATACATTCTCAGTTTGTGACCAAAGAAAACCTGAAAACAATGTACAGAATAATCAAATTAAAAAAAGTTCTAGTAGCATTTTAAGTAAATAATGTCTCTGAATATTTTTACAATGTCTCTCTGTGACATATTTTCTCAAAAATGCTCTAATCCTCTGACACATGCCCCCATTACTTAATTCCTGGGATGACATTTTTTTTGTAATGCTCGGCATAGGTTTTTAAACATTAAAGTTCTTGCAAAAGAAAACTGAATAAAAATATAAACACGTATTGCAAAAGGAAAAAGGTTTGGATGATTTGTGGAAAACCACTATCAAAGAACCTTTAAGTAGGTTGGGGTTGATTTAAAATAGTAAATTTATTATTGGACAATGCCAAACACAAAACATATAAACAAATGTAAAACAAACATAAATGTTACATTAAAGATATATATGAACAGTAGGTATTGTCATTGTGGACTAAATTGTAAGCTATTGGTAGCGATAGTTTATAATGATCATATAAACATGATACTAGAATAAATTACTAATTATTCGAAAACCCAATAGATTAGCTAAATAGTATTGTCGGCAGTACTGCCTCACAAAAATGACATTGGCTTGAATATCAATATAGCCATAAGCTAATAATATGGTCGTGGTAGATGGTTTGACCGCTGTTGGTAAAAAATATGTATAAAGTAACCTACACCATCCAAACAGTGCTGTAATAATCTGAAATGGAAATTACCTAAAGATGGCTATCTACTTATTAACGTGTGAATTAAGATTATATTCTTTAATTGTACTATTGTCTTATATGGCCACACGTTGATGTGAAGAGTAGTAGAACAATTTAGGGAATAATAATTCACATAGTACCAAATCTTCTCTTATAAGAGAGTTACAAAGCCGTACTCCAAAAAGGAGATGTGTAGTGTTCTACTAGATTGTCCACAAATGTCTTTAATGTAACATTTATATTTGTTTTACATTTGTTTATATGTTTTGTGTTTGGCATTGTCCAATAATAAATTTACTATTTTAATCAACCCCAACCTACTTAAAGGTTCTTTGATAGTGGTTTTCCACAAATCATCCAAACCTTTTTCCTTTTGCAATACGTGATTAAAGAGGGTTTAATCCCACATCGGTTGGGGTGCTCTGTAATCTATCACTATCCCTGTCGGGACAAGTGACTTGTTGTTGTTTTTTTGTAAAAGTATAAACACTTAGGGCTCTATCACCTCCTTCAAGCTAACACTAGCGTTAGTGTTAGCATTAGCTTAAAGGATGTCATAGCACTGCGCCCATCTCGCCTTCGAATCGATTAAAAAAAAACAATGGGCGTGGCCAACTACTGCTGTAAGACCCTGTGCCTGCTATGACGATAACAAAATCTAAAAAAGCTGCCGTTAAACCGGACTTTTTTTCACCAAAAACAAAAAAGCGCTGAGACAGCGCAGACTCGCAAAATGGCGGCGGTTCCCCACAAGAGAAGGCTGGCCTATCCCAGGGGGCTCCAGTGTGGATTTCTTGACGTTCGCCGCTAAGATGGAGGCAATGTTTCAGAACTTTTCGTCTAAGCTGGCATCCCGCCTGGAGGCAGTTTCGACTGACATACGTAAGGATATCAGGGACATAGGAGAGCGAACATCTCATCTAGAAAATAAAATGTCGGAGATGGCAGAGGCCCATAACAGCATGGCCGCGACTGTGGAAGCACTGGAAGACCAACTGCAGCAAAGCTTTAATAAACTGGCTGATCTGGAAGACAGATCCCGCCGCAGTAATTTGAAGATTAGAGGGATACCTGAATCTGTACATCCACGGGACCTGACTGCCTATGCCTCTGAGCTGTTCTCATACCTCCTTCCAGAGGCAGCGCCGGAATCCCTGCTGCTGGATCGCATCCATCGGGTAACTAAACCACCGTCAGCTCCTTCGAAGGCGCCCAGAGACGTGATCCTGCGTCTACACTACTACAAGCCAAGGGAAGATATACTAAAAGCTTTGAGAAGCCCGGAAGAACTGGGAGAGGAATACGGTCACTTAGACATCTTTCCGGATCTCTCAAAGGCTACACTACAACAACGTTGCCAATTTCGCACCATAACTGCTACACTACGAGCGGCTAGTGTGGCATACAGATGGGGCTATCCCATCAAATTGATTGTGATGCGTGAAGGCTCAGCCACTGAGCTTACATCTCCGCTCGATGGCAGGAAAACTCTGGATGGCTGGGGCATGGCAATCATAGAGGACTCGGCTACAAAAAGGGAACAACCAAACCGCGTTGTACCGGACTGGCACCAACGCTGAACTCCAGGGCCAGATGGATTTGGATGTTCCTCCCTTAGAAGCTGCTCTGGGGACGCTGTACAGGACTTGTCACTATGGACACGACTGATGGCATTGTCACAGGGTTATTGTATCGTGGACGTTTGAAGGGTATGTTCGCATTCAGATTATTGTTGCTCGTTGTTTCGCCGTGTTCCCTGTTACCCTCCCCCCACATTTTTTCTCCCCCCTTCCCTGAAAGGGCTCGGGCTCCCTCCTTGGGAAGCCCCGTTGGAGATTTTACTGAGTATACTTGTACATAGTCGCGCTGCTCAACAGCGCAGGTTTTTTGTTTTTTCTTGCTCTCTGCTTTCCTCCCTCCCCTTTCTCTATTTTCAGGGTTACCAAAATGTGAATCTACGACCACTCCTAACCTCCGGAGTAAAACTTTGAAATGCAAGTGAGGGATACACTGAGATAGAGGCTCTCTCCCACTGCAGCAACTTTTCCATACTGGATGAAACTAGTAACCTATATCGTAAAAGGTCTTAACATGCCGGTTAAGCAGCACTCCTTGTATAGGGATCTCCATATGTACAATGCGGATGCAGGGGCGTACCTAGAACATTTGGCACCCGGGGCGGATCCTATATTTGGCACCCCCAACTTTAAAATGTAAAAAAATAAAGTAAAAAAAAAAAATTACACACACTTTTTTAATGTTTTCAAAAATATTTTTAGTTCTAGCATTCTGGCAGGACATGACGTATACATACACTATATTGCCAAAAGTATTCGCTCACCTGCTTTGACTCGCTTATGGATGGGTGAGCGAATACTTTGGCAATATAGTGTATAATAATGATATATTATGAATCTGCAGATGGTGAATCATGTGTCCTCTGTGCTGTGCAATAAGAGGTGAGTGTAGATTTTTTTGGAATAATTGTTATTTTGTAAGTGATTTTGCAAACTCACAACATATCCATCCTCATGCTATGAACAAAAGTACACATGTGGCTGGTTTTGTTGATGGGAGTTGTGTGTGTGTTGGGGTGGCTTGTTTTGTGTGATAGGAGTTGTGTGTTGGTGGCTGGGTTGTGTGTTGGTGGCTGGTGTTGTGTGATGGGGTTGTGGGTTGGTTGGTTTTGTGTGATGAGTTCTATGGGTGGCTGGTTTTGTGTGATGGGAGTTGTGTGAGGGTGGCTGGTTTTGTGTGATGGGAGTTGTGTGTGTAGGTGGCTGGTTTTGTGTGATGGGAGTTGTGTGTGTGGGTGGCTGGTTTTGTGTAATGGGAGTTGTGTGTGTGTGTGGGTGGCTGATTTTGTGTAATGGGAGTTGTGTGTGTGGGTGGCTGGTTTTGTGGATTGGAGTTGCTGAGCAGAGAATGGGTATGTGTTTTGCAGGTTTACGATGTTGCTATGGTATTTTTTCTTTACTTTTCCAGTTTTTTAAGACTCCCTCTTACCTGTCCCTGTTTACCCTGGGCTGTCTATTCACTGGTGATGCAGTGAATGTAGCCTGGCCCCCTCTATGCAGGACCTCACCAAGAGCCAGGCAGCTCAACGACAAATATCTGATCACTGCAGTGCTGATTAAGGAAAGGTCCACTTTAAACAGCATTAAGCAGACAGGGCTTCATATTCTGCTGATACCCCCCTTTACCTGCCATTTACTGTCATCTTCTCTCTCTGCACACAAATCACATCCCCCTCCCCTCTCCTGGAGCTGCTGTGGGGCAGGGGAGGAGCTATGGAGGGGGGAGGGGGGATTTTTATTCTATTTTATTCCTAATGCAAACGCCCTGCTCCACTGCTCGTTGTTTGAGAACACCGCTCAAAGCTGACACACAGTGACAGTGGCACCTCCTAGTACCCCCTAATGACACCTCAATAATCACTGGTACCTGGGGCGACCCACCCCCCCCCCCCACCACTCCCCTAAGTACACCACTGCTCTGTGATACGCTCACACACAAATTTTGGCAAACTGACAGCAATTACGGTGCTGTTCGAAGGCAGTGCAAATCCCCATAGAGAAGTAATGGTTAATCTATTCAGAGAACACCAAACAGCAGAGAAATGTCAGTGAAATGCCCTGATGTTCGGTGGTTTCAATCAGCAGGTTTATTCAGGCGAACCCCATAGGTTTCAATGTTAAAAATAGTCCTGTTTTTATGCAATATCTAATAAACCATTTATTATTTTAATCTGCAGTAAAAAGTCTTTATTTATTGATTTTTTTTAGTACCTTTTATTCATTTTTCAGAATTAGTTTCAGCAAAATTCCCCCCCCCCTTTTTTTAATAGCGTTTTTTCTTTTTTCTGTAACAGAACTTTTTATTATCAATCATAGGATCTTATATGTAAATTCCAGACATTTTCATTCAGTGTTTTTTTGGAAACAGCAGGCCACGGGTTTGCGGTGGCGGCATTCGGCGGACGACTCAGTTTTGGGGACTTTGGGGACCCTGCGGTGAATGGTGAATTCACTGTAGGGTGGGGAAATTTGATTCCCCGAACTGCAGGGAAGAACAAAACACAAAAATGTTGGCGTAATTTCAGGGCTTTGTGAGTAATCCCTTTAGTGCTGAGGTTTTTTGCTGCCCCCTGGAAAGTGCAAGCCTAGGCCTTGCCTACCCAGGACATACTTGAAAATTTGTGAAATCTCAATGTATCCTTCCTGGTAAAATACTTTGCAAAAGTAAAAAAAAAAATGTTTTTTTTGGTGTCACCCTAGGGGGTGGTGCCACCCGGTGCGGGCCGCCCCCCCCCCCTAAGTATGCCCCGGTGCGGATGTGATATGTCTCCAAGAGACCCACTTTCAGAGATCAGACCACCCCAAGCTATTTCTACCACAATATTTGAAACAATATCACTCGACTTATAGATCTAAATCGCAAGGGGTGACTGTGCTGATTCATAATAGGCTGGCCTAAGCACATCGTATTATTACGGATCCGAGAGGCCGTTGACAATGTCATTTTGGTTTGTACACTGAATTCTAAAATTTACCGTTGGTGTCAATATACGCCCCTAACTCATCCCAAACACAATTCTTAGCTCACCTCATGAGTAAACTGACTGACGTCCAGATGGGAGAGCTGCTTTTCTGCGGCGACTTTAATATCAGTCTCGACCCCGCTAGAGATCGGTCGTCCCCACTAGCACCCTCTCACACTACTACATTCAAGAACAGATTTCGGGCCATAATGGGTCAATATGATCTATATGACGCTTGGCGACTGCTGCACTCTACAGAACGTGACTTCACATTCAGGTCGGCCGTCCACAACTGCTACACCAGAATTGACTATTTCATGGTCTCCTCCACCCTTCTCCCACGAGTCCACAACTGTACTTTACTACCCTTTACCTGATCTGACCATTCTCCTCTAACGCTATCCCTAGGAGACGACTATCAGTTCCATAACAAGCCGCTGTGGTGCTTTGGGGAACACTTGCTGAAACACGAACCTGCTGTGCAAGCATTAGAGAAGTCATTGACAGACTATTTTGCTGACAATCTCTCTCCCGACTTGAGCCCATTCACGATCTGGCAGGCGCACAAGGCAGTGATACGTGGGGAATGCATACAGTGGGCGGCCAAACTTAGGAAAGCTTACATATCTAGTTGACTAGACATTCTGACCAAACTACACAACCTAGAAGTGCAAAACAAGATAACACTGACTCCGACACTTGCAGACGATATTGACGCTACCCTTAGCTCCCTTAGAACCCTAGAGGCAGATAAATACTTTCACGCTATGAATAGGATGTGTACGAAATTCTACGCATTTCAGAATAAACCAGGGCGCCTGCTAGCCCGCAGGCTTAAGCCGAGATACTCCCCCTCTAAGGTAGCGATCCTAAAAACCCCTCAGGGTCCCATACATGATCCTAGAAAGATCACAAACGAATTTGCGAGTTATTACAAACAGCTTTACAATCTAGCTACGATGCAACCTCCCCACAACCGACGCCGGTCACAATTAATGACTACTTTGCACGAATTCACCTACCATCATTATCGTCTGCCCAAGCGCAGCTGCTGGCCTCTCCCATTTTGCAGAGCAAAATCTCCGAAACCATCAAAGCCCTCCCAAAATGGAAGGCCCCGGGCCCAGATGGCCTGACGGGCCTCTATTATTCATCCTTTTTGACTACGCTTCTGCCACACCTGCTGACAGTTTTTGAAGCGGCCCGAGATCCGGGCTCGTTCCTTGTTGACATGTTGAGGGCTCACATTATAACACTCCCTAAGCCAGGGAAGCCCCCGGATAAATGTCAAAATCTATGTCCTATATCACTCCTTAAGTTGACCTCAAATTTTACAGCAAATTACTAGCGGCCAGATTGCAAAAAATACTCACCAGGTAGGATTTATCTCTGGTCGACAGGGCCCAGAAAGCACCAAAAAACTTCTTAACTTAATGGAATTAATGAGACGATCGGGACAACCCAGTCTTGTACTCCAGAAGTAAGTTCAGTGTTTTATAAGCCATATCATTCATAAAACGCTGTTCTGCCCTCTTTACACGTGGTGGAGGTATAATTAGACAGACAGATAAACTCTCCTCCCTCAGCAACTCATTGAGGCAGACGCAGGGTCCTTTTCAACTTTTATTGTGAGGAAGTAAGGTAAAACGGTGATGCTACTGTTAGGCTGATGACAAAATGGAAGCTAGGTAGATCTGTTCTCCTCCAGGAACTGGATGGCTTCTGACACCGCAGATGGCTTCTGCAGGTGGTGTCAGAAGCCATCCAGTTCCTGGAGGAGAACAGATCTACCTAGCTTCCATTTTGTCATCAACCTAACAGTAGCATCACCGTTTTACCTTACTTCCTCACAATAAAAGTTGAAAAGGACCCTGCGTCTGCCTCAATGAGTTGCTGAGGGAGGAGAGTTTATCTGTCTGTCTAATTATACCTCCACCACGTGTAAAGAGGCAGAACAGCGTTTTATGAATGATATGGCTTATAAAACACTGAACTTACTTCTGGAGTGGGAAATGAGAAGGATAGAATCCTTTCTACATTATTGAGTTTGCAGACTTCTACCAGTGGAAGACTTATTGACTACCCAGGACTCTGAAGGGATACCAAGGCCTCAAGATAAGCTAACTACTGAGGGCCATTGGTACTCAACCATTGGAGGACCTGTGGACTACCTAGGATCCTGAAGGGATACCAAGACTACAAGACGAGACAACCACTGAGGGCTATCGGGTGAGCCGTGTGAAACACCCGCAGGCGAGGTGATCGAGCCTAATGAGGCTCTGGAAAGTGTGAGTGGATTCATCCCCCCCCCCACTTTTTCATTTTTGTGAAAGCTGGACTTCACTATTATACATTTTTTTTCCTTTTAGGAATACTCCGACGAACTATGAATTGTCCAAGACAGTAAAATATTTACCCTATGTTATAACGTATATCTTTTTCTCTATACGGAAGAGATTCCCTTTATACCGTGGACGCGGGAGCGCCGAGCACCGGTTCTCTGTCTTTTTTGTTGTATTTGGTGTGGTTTGGGACTGCACTTTTGGTGCTCTGGGCGACGGGGTTCACGTTTCATTTTGCTCTGAGTGTCTGTTCTCCACATTTTTCCACAGTCTTGTACTGTCACTAGATGCCGAAAAGGCATTTGATAGAGTGAATTGGCTCTTTCTGCAAATGGTTTTGGGTAAACTTGGGTTCCCAAAGCCTTTTCTGTCCGCAGTGCAGGCAGTGTATGACTCTCCCTCAGCTAGGATGCTACTTTCAGGTTTTTTATTGGAAGAATTCATAATCACGAATGGTACACGGCAGGGGTGCCCCCTCTCTCCCTTCCTCTACGCATTGGTACTGGAACCACTAGCACAAGCCATCAGACAGAACAATAAAATCAGGGGGGTCTTGGTGCGGCTGACGACGTACAAACTGCAGCTGTACGCGGACGATATCCTCCTGACACTGACAGACCCTGGTGTATCACTACCAACCCTACAAGAAGAGCTTAATGCCTATAGTTTAGTATCATAACATAAGGTTATCTTTACCGAGACTCAGGCCCTACCGACTCGGATACCCCCAACGCAACTACAGACTCTCAGAGATACATACACATTCGATTGGAGATCCCAATATCTAATTTATTTAGGAATAAGAATCACGTGGGACCCGGGCGGATTACTTAAACATAACTATGATCGAGTCCTGATAGAAATAAAATCTCTGCTTCTTCATTGGAGATCTATGGAGGTGTCATGGCTGGGTAGGATGGCAGTCATAAAGATGAACATATCATCAAAAATATTGTATATCTTTCGAACAGTGCCAATCCGGGCGCCGAGAGCCTACCTGGACACCATACAAGCTGCGTGGCCTATGTATGGAACCACAAACACCCTAGAGTGCCCCGGCGGCTCCGGTATTACCGTCACAGAGATGGAGGATTAAATATGCTTCATGTACATAAATATTATTGGGCATCTTGCATTGCGGCACTAACAGACTTCATGCATCGGCCTACTTGGCCACAGTGGCTAACCATAGAGGCTTCATGTTTGGAGGAACATAATTCGGCCCACTTAATGTGGGTACCCTCTAAGGCTCGGTCGAAGCTGCCGCTGGTGCTAGCATCCACGGCTCTCCATTTACACGCATGGGACCAACACTTCTCACTATATACACACCAACATCCCTTGTCTATGGCAGCTACTCTGCCCTCGTTGTCATACTCCCTACCACACTTTAGACCCGGACCTTGGCTTCGATGTGGGGTAACAAGCCTCCACCACCAGGGGACTAATCCTAAAAAAATAACTCTCCAGGATTTCTGCTCCTCGTTTATCCATTGTCTCTCTCAGGGCCGGATTAACAAAGGGGCAGATGGAGCAGCAGCTCCAGGCCCATGCCTCATAATAGGCCCAGAGAAAGGATAACTATAATACAGGGTTATTCAGAGAGAGGTGAAAAGCGGGAGAATGGCTGGAGAATGGAAAATTCTAGGTCAAAATAGTCAAACCAGAAAAAAATTCTCCCATTTAGCTCACTTTCCAAATCAGCTATTTTGACCCAGAATTTTCCATTCTCCTGCTTTTCATCTCTCTCTGAATAACCCTGTCAGGGTTATTCAAAGAGAATCGAAAAGTCACCACAGGTTCGGTGACTTTTCGTTCTCTTCAATTCAGTGCGATTTGGCAGTCCTATTTCGGAGACCGTGCAGTGTATTCAGCAGGCACCACAGGGCCGTCGTAGTGCAGGGAAAAGCCGCCACAAACTCGCCGAACACTCACCGCAAAACCCGGCGAAGGCACACCGATACCCGCAAAAACATCTGGATTAAAGTCGAACACGCCGGAGAAACCCGAGCAGCAGCCGATCACAGCGCAGAGCAGCTGCTGGAAAAACCCGACACCGCAGACGAATGGAGTGAAAAAAAACAAACTGTACGCTTCAATGTTTGTAAAGAAACTACAGGATGAAAATGTCTGGGATTTACATATAAGATCCAATGAATGATAATAAAAAGGTCTGTTACAGAAAAAAGAAAAAACGATTTAAAAAAAAAGGGAAAAAAATGTTGACAAAAAAATCCCCAAAAAATGCCTAAAAGATCTTAAAAAAAATCTAAAAATAAAGAGACTTTTTACTGCAGAGTAAAATAATGAACGGTTTATTAGATATTGGATTAAAACGGGAATATTTTTAACATTGATGCCTATGGGATTCGCCTGAATAAACCTGAATGAAGCCACCGAACAGCAGGGAAATTCGGCAACTTTTCACTGCTGGTTTTTGTTCTCTGAATAGACGAAGCATTGCTTCTCTATGGGGATTTCACTGCCCACGAACAGGCAACGAACAGGCACCGTATGTGCATGCAATTCGTAACAATTTGATGAATTGCCTACTCTCTGAATAGTCGAATGGCCCCGAAATGGCACTGTTCGCTGAAATTCAGCGTTCGGTTACAATTCGGGGCCACATCGACTCTCTTTGAATAACCCTGTGTATGTCTGCATTTGCATATCAAATCTCCATGGCATCTACAGGGTCAAGTGATGTATCACTGGAAAGGCCAGAGCATGGCCTTTCCAAAGATACCAAACATGACCAGGTTTTAAGAAAGAAAAATAAAATAATAAATATTTACTTTTTCTTTCCAACAGTAATATTTTAAACTTTTCAATTATAACGTAAACAATGATGCTGCTCTAACTAACCATCACATTTCTCATGTTACCAACAAGTGTGGAGGTGATGGCACAATCCATTGTTACGAATGGTCACATCAAAAACCTAAACCGCTGCACTGCAGCGAAGAGCACTGTGGGAACTTTGGACCCCTGCGTCGCTAAGCTTTACACCTCACAAGGTCTAGTGAGGTGTCATTGGACAGGGCAGAGTCTGGCCTTTGCATTAATACCAAACCTGACCATATAAAATCTAAAAGAAAAGAAAACAACTTTTTTTTAAATTTATTTTTAGTTCCAAAGCGATGGAATTGTCAATTTGTCACGTATAAAATGAGCAATACCGCTGCCATTACTCCCTTCTCATTTCCCACGCTGGGAGCAAAGTCAGTGTTTTATACTTAGTTATATTATTCGTAAAAAAAAATGTTGCAAAACACAAGGGAAATTAATTTTTTTTTCATTTTTTGGTTAAAAATTGTACATTTCCTCAGACAAATGCAGTAACAGGTTCCCATTTCACATTTTTAGCAAGAATACCTTATAGAATATATAACCACAAAGGTTTGGATGATAAGATGTGAAAACATTTTTTTTTACACTCTTTAAATGATTGAAATCTTAATGAAAAATTAAATCACACAGTATCTGTCTGGTTAGATATAGCCATATCCACACTATTAGGCTGGGGTCAGACCAGCGCACTTTTAACGTGCGTTCTGGCGCACATAATTTCGGCCGCACTAGCAGCAGATGACGGGCAATGACGGCCAATATACGATGTACGGCCGCACAAAAGTCCGGCCGTGCAACACAAGTGGAATTTGAACGCATTTTTCTGAGAACGCTGAACCGCTAGTACTGACGTACTAGTGCGCAGCTGCGGCATAGCGGCGTGTGTGCGTGATTAGGAGATGTCAGACACTGCTAATGTCCTGCCTACATAACGTCCAGACGCAAAAAGAGTTTTATTGACGATCCGTACAAAATCACGCGAAAATGCGCGTCGTCTGACCGTTTTGCGCATTCCGTGAAAAAATACGTCAATGCGTTCGGACGCACTTTTTCACGTTCGCGGGGAAAAATGCTTTCGTCTGACCCTAGCCTTAAATAACCTAACATATGTTTTCATTTCACTAAATTACAAAAAAAGTCCCCAAAATATTCAGCTCCAGGCCCATAGAGATCTTAATCCGGGCCTGGGCATGCTGCACTTAACCCACCGCTCCACATGAAAATTTGATATCAATGTTTGAACATAAACATTGGCTGGGTTTTAGGAAATTCTTATAACTGTATTAAACATCATATATATTTGGTAACGTAATAAGGAATCATATGATTAGAACATCATAAAAGCTTCTCCGTGTGTGGGCCAAAAGGGAACTCCATTCCTTCTGAGATAATAGTGGAGGAACTGCGTTCCCATGCGTTCCTGCGCGACTTGACCCCTGATCCTATCTTTCGAGGAGTTGCATGTAAATACTCAATCCCAAATGGTCTGTTTTTGTCATACATGCAACTTTGTTCATTTCTAAAGTAACAACCGATAATGGCCAACTTAAATGCACAGAAACCGCTTCTGTCTGTCGTAGAATTGTTTTGTTTAGATCCTTTGTCCGCCATAAAACCGATCTCTTTAATCTATCGTTCACTCAATACACCAACGGGGGAGAGAGTTGGGCATTCCAGAAGGGATGGGAGCGAGATCTCTCTATGCTCTTCTCTCCCTCCCAGTGGGCCTTAGCAAATATGTTCACCATGGGCGCGACTAGATGTGTCACATTAATAGAAACCCAGAAGAAGGTCTTATACCGATGGTATACCACACCGGACAAAATAAAACGTTATGCCCCACAGGCTTCAGACTTTTGTTGGAGATGCACAACGGCAGTGGGATCTATGGGCCACATTTAGTGGCACTGCCCAGTGGTGGTGCCTCTTTGGAGAGACGCGGCACACCTGACGACTGAAGTGTTGGGTGTGTAAATTCAATATGCCCCAGAAGTCCTCTTATTGGGAATGGTGAAACTTCCAAGACCTCATCAACAAATGCTTTGTATAATAACCTCTACAACGGCATTGTTGCTCGCAAGGCACTGGAAGTCGGCTGAGATCCCTACTCGGAAACAAATAGTGAACCTACTAGATGAATACCGACAATTTGACTCCAAGGCAACAGTCTGGGCAGGACTCCGCCCCCCCCCAAAAAAGACCCTTGGCAGCTATGGGACATTCATAAAATATATAAAGCCTGTGGATTATGATGGAGTGCACACCGTGAACAGATACTGTTCTTCTTGGTCCCACTCTAGAAGTGACCGAGCTATGTTGACAGACGGCTGAATCGCCGGCTCCGGTAATTTGAGTATACCCTGATCCCCCCCCCTTTATAACACTACTTTTTCTGTTTATTATGTATTTACTGAAAAACTCAATAAAAACATTGTTTAAAAAAAAAACAGCGCTCGTTAATTTGCGATTTGTAGCTTGAGTTTACTATACTATGCGCTCCATATACCTAACATGAAGAACGCAAAGTGAAAGCACAGATTAACTAGTGTTAGGATCACTTGGTCCTAACACTAGTTAATAAGAATTGGCGCTAATAAAAAAAGTTACCACCAGCTCAGAGCTGTAGGTAATGGATTGCGCTGCTGCAGAATCCGTTACCTGCAGCTCAAAACCCCCTCAAAAATCAGTTACTCACCTCTCTTCTCGCTGCGATAATGGCGGTCCGATCTGCTGCTTCTGGCTGCTGGGAGCAGAGTGAGACTGGGGAAAGAAAGTCCCCTCTCTCCCTCCGCGATCACTCTGCCGACCGGCAGGATCTCACCTGTGACCTGGCAGCACGATCCTCAATGGAGTGCTATGGACGCCATGGAAGGAATGCTGGGGACAGCACTGTAGCCCTACCCCCAGCATCCGCGAGTTTAGTGATCGCTAAGGGCAGGCTGCCGAACTCGGTGCCTGCCCCGCGATCTGCTGGGGAAACCGGGAAGCAAAGGAGAAATTATGCAAATTTTTCCCCTTTGTGTCCCAGTTTTAGTGAGGACAACATGATAGTGGCCTTAGCTTTTAATTTGCATGTCCATAGAGTTTACCAGTTGCTCTGAATGCTGATGAGAAAGGAAGTGTATGACCAAGAGCGTCTAAAATTTTGGTTTGCTATGTATAATCCCCAGATACTTTGATACCTGTATCTACCATTTATGACCATACTATTTATTTATTTTGCTCTATGTTAATATGAGGTAATTATTAATATGGTCATTACTGATTTAGTTATCGGTTTTCTTGACATATCAAGTTATATTTAGCTGAGGGTCTTTACTTTGTTACTGAACATATCTTAGCCACTGGACATTTAGATATATTGTTTTCTATTTCTTACTATTACAGTGGTTAACATGTGTAGCGATCATCAGTCAGCTCACTTTGGAATTGTGGAATTGTGGTGGATTAAATCCACCTATTGCTGGACTACTAATATATTACTGTACTGGTTGGGACAGAAGCTGCTACCTTGATGGGGTAGATCCGCCGTAGGTGCTGAGTTTACCCTGGAGTGAGCCGTGGTAGCGAGCTGGTTTCTGGTTTCCTCCTGGAGGATAGCAGTCAGTGGCAGTAAGGACCCGATGATTCGCCTCGGTAGTACAATTCTCTCCCGAATACTTGTCGAGATTTACAGGGTAATTCAAAGAGATCCGAATAGCTTGAGAAAGGTAACCGAACGCTGAAAATCAGCGTTCGGTTACCTTTCTTGGCCATTCGGCTATCCAGAGAGCAGGCAATTGGCCAAGTCCTGGCGAATTGCCTGAACATACGGTGCCTGTTCGGTGCCTGTTCAAGGGCAGTGAAATCCCCCAAAAAAAGCACTGCTTCGGCCATCCAGAGAACACAAATCAGCAGTGAAAGGTTCCCGAAATGCCCTGCCATTCGGTGGTTTAATTCGGCAAGTTTATTCAGGAGAATCCCATAGGCTTCAATGTTAAAAATATTCCGGTTTTAATTCAATATCTAATAAACCATTCATTATAAAATTCTGCAGTAAAGAGTCTCTTTATTTATAGATTTTTTATGATATTTAAGCATTTTTCTGGATTTTTTTTAAAAAAAGTCCGATTTTTTTTATTTTTTTTAAGTTTACTTATTTTTTCTGTAACAGCCCTTTTTATTATCATTCCCTGGACCTCATATGTAAATTTCAGACATTTTCGCTCAGTAGTTTCTTTGCAAACAGCATTTCACTTTTCAATCATTCATGCAAACTGTTTTCCTAATTTATTCTCTTCACTCGTCTGTGGTCTCGGCTTTTTCTGGAGGCTTCCCTGTGTGTGTGATCGGCTCCTGCTCGGGTTTTTCCGGCGTCTTCGACGGGTTAATCCAGATGTTTTTGCGGGTTTTCGGCGTGCATTCGCCGGGTTTTGCGGTTAGTTTTCGTCGGGTTTGCGGTAGCTTTTCCCTGCAATTCGGGGACCCTGTGGTGCTTGCTGAATACACTGCAGGGTCACCGAAATCGGATCGGCAAAAGGAACCGAATTGAAGAGAACGAAAAGTCACCGAACGTGCGGTGACTTTTCGAATCTCTTTGAATTACCCTGTGAGTATAGGTTAAGCAGAAGGACGTTGTCACATGCAAAGATATAATAAAATATTTACAAAAATGTATGGATTGTACTCACTTCTGGGAGGAGATACTGTATATAATTTTTTTTGCTTCTCCTTTGTCCTCTGCTGAGGGGGATTTGTTGGTTAACAGTTTGTTACACGATCAGCCGCTATGACACTAATAAGTATTACATGGCAAACACAGTCGAGTTGCTATTTTCAGTGGCAATTTGTTGCTTACTGTAGCCCGCTGTGATCACATACAGGGTTATTCAGAGAAGGTGAAACTCTGGCGAACTTTTGGAGAAGTGAAAATTCTAGGTCAAAACAGCCATACCAAAAATTCTCCCATTTATCTCACTTTCCAAATCGACAATTTTGACCTACGATTTTCACTTCTCCAAAAGTTCTCCAGAGTTTCACCTTTCTCTGAATAACCCTGATATTTAGTCACATGCAATATATGTTGGTCACATACAGTAGCGCAGTGATGGCTTACCTTGTCACTCCTTATGTTTCAGGCAATCTAAGCTTCATGGGACACCCATTAAACCATGAAAAAGATTGCAGGTGCCAAGAATAGCCATTAATAAGGTTTTCACGAGAGGTTGGGGAAAACACAAGTTTATGTGATGGACTTGGCCGCTAGACAACCTTTTTTCTTCTTTGGCACCCCTGGCACAAAAATGAAAAATGTCAACATATGGGGCCCTATTACAATCTTCGTGCATTTGTTTGCGCCCGCGCAAAAACGCATTAACGCGAGGGGCAAAACCCTTTGCACTGGACGTCGTATTACAATGTCAGCTCAACAAACACGTGTATACCTCTACCGTGGGTGAACCTGTGCGAATGCTGCGCGAGCTTACTGTACTTTGCGCGTCCTATACTTAACATTGTGAGCGCAAATGCGTTTGTGCGCTGGTATGCGGATGGTATTACAATCTATGCGCAGTTTGTAACGCACAGCCTTTGCGCGCATAATTTTAGCAACTCCTAGAAGCTGGTGTTAATGACAAATTCTATCAACCTGGCCGAACCCAAATACACCAGCCCAAAAAAAAATACGCAGCAAAGTATAGTTACACATTCTACACATACCAAACCAATAAATTTGAGAAGTTGTGTGTGCATTTTTTATTGCTGCAGCATATATGCGCAGATTGACTTTGACAGGCGCAAAAACTTAACGTGAGACAATTGTGGTTCTTAATTCTGATTGGCTGAATAGCGTGAAAAAAACAGTCTGCACACTGATTTCTGTGCGCAACGTTGCTGCGTGCTCGTTTTTGCGCATCCGTGTTATGCGCATTATTGCTCGACGAATGAAAAAATGCGCAAGGATTGTAATTCCAGCGATGATTTACGCGTGTTAACGCTTAATGCTGGGCGCACAAATTCACGCATTGCACTTGCGTTTTTGCCTGAAGAATGTAATAGGGCCCATGATGTTTGAGGAGGAATTTGTGAGTTATTCATATCTTTATAAATTAGCTTTGAGCAAAATATAATAAAAGAAACCGTATAATGATTTCTATGGTGACCCTGATTGCAAGCCAAATTAGTCTGGTTTCCTGGTTGCCTTGAAGTATATTTATAATGCGTTTGTCATGTGTCAAACTTATTCATTGATTTTCTCTTACAGGCAGAACAGTGTTTGCTAGCATTTCCATGTATTAACCCCATGGTGGCTCAGCTGATGTTGCATAGAGCATCTTCTTTGAAATGGTTGCTTTCGGCAAATAATGGGCAGCTTCATGAACTCTTTCCAGAACTGCCTACTAAAGTTCTAAAGGTGCAGACTAACATGTCAAACAGAGACTTGTGTAATAAAATGCCCCTACATACTTAAAAACTGAAAAATATTTACTATTACACCGTGTTGCATCCTACAGCAGTGTTTCCAAACCCTCAAGTCCCCCTAACAGGCCAGATTTCAAGGAATACCTTGGGGAAATACAGACTGAATCCTGCAATCGCTGAGCAGCAGATCATATCACCTGTGCTGTGCTTCAGATATCTGGCAAACCTGGCCTGTTAAGGGTACCTGAGGAGGTCCAGGGTTGGGAACTATTGCTCTTTAGCACGATCTGAGAACTGTTTCCAATGTACTTCTTTAGCAACAACATCCTTTTGATCCATTTGATGTATAATAATAGATAACAGTGTATGTGAATGACTATAGGTATGATAGACCAAGCAAATCCTGTTTGTGGTAGTCAAGAGCAGTTATTCACATTCTGGGCACAAATTTATACATTTAGATTGGTTAAAATTCATATGTAAGCATTACCAGTCCCGTGTTTTTTTGTAATATTACAAGTGTATTGCTTCGAAGAACACTCTATGCACCCCTCTCCCCTCTGAGGGGGTCTTGGAGGACTGATTCAGCTGTCTCACTGCAGGGCCTTAACTCTTTGAAGCTCAGGTCAGCAAGGACTGACATGATCTCCAGACTCCAGGACCAGGGTGAGGGAAACAACTTGGTTCCCACCTCCCTCCCAGCGACTGGATTGGCTGGATGCACATTGCGAGAGACACCAAAATCAGCCACAGGCAATGTAGCTTCAGGTCATGTCTGGGTATCTTTTGTTAGACAGCCTGTTTTATTAGATTTCAAAGAACTTATAGCCAATCAGCATACAGATACATTTCCACGTCAAAGTTTAACCAACACGGTTTAACAAGCACTTATTACCTTATATTGGTTACAAAAAATCCTTTTCCTATTTTCCCGCTTCTGCGCACATTTTCCTGCACTGAACATAACAGGAAATCGGCCACATCCCATTATCCTACAGAAGGAACAACTGTCTATGCAGAATTGAAAGAAACAAAATGGAGGGGGGGAATTTCACCGCCCATTTTATCAAAACAGGCTTTTCAAGACAAAATATTTATATTTTATACAGGAAATTAAAATCTAACACTGGTGCCACATGACATGCTCTAGCATCCTGAAAGCCGCTGCATGTCAAGTCCAGAGTAATCCACACCAACACTGCACTATTGTCAGGGTTGGTACCGAGGTTGGGAATATGAGCCCAGGGTACAGTGATCTGTACACACACAGATAAATGGGTGGAGGAGGGTGAGAAGATTGAGACTAACCAGAGCAGGATATTCTGGATGTTGGGAGATGAAGTCATTGGAGCAGGAACCAGAAGATATGGAGGATAAATAGGAATCTGGTGAATACAGGGAAGCGGATTGCTAGATAGGGTTCAGAGCAGAAGAGCACAGGCCTTCATTCTGTCAGGGACAGAGCTACAATGATGAAGCATCGGTGCTCTGGGGGCATAGCCCTTTATTCAGGTCAGTTTGTGTCATTTGATGTTTTTAACTGTTTGTGTTCATGGTTAGCAATGCTGGTTCTGGAGAGGATCAGTACAGGAAGAGTGCTGCCAGGGGTTCAGAGGATGGGGTGTGACAACTATATACAGTACAAAGTGAGTTTTAAAATTAACTAAAGCATTACAGCAGGAGGGGTTGCATAGGAGTACAGATGGGATTACTATTCAGCCCCTCTTTTCCCCCTGCCATTTTAACCCTGTAGTATCCCTTCAAATTTACAAAGGACCCGTAATTTACCCATGATGTTTGTGATCACTTATTTATATAGATCTTCTTTGTAGTAGTATGAAAACAGAAAGTCAAACTACACTAAAAAATTAGTTGAATATATATTTGAAAAGATGGAGCTACAGAAATTATTGTGCTAAGAAGTTGTTTATTGGAAATTAATCCAAAGTGGTAATATTAAAAACAAACTAATATGATCATTTAATTAATGAAATATATAGGGACACATTTGTTATTGCATACAAAGTGCAAGCATTTCAAGAGGAGGCTAAATATTTTATAAAACAGCAGCTTTAACTGGTGGATGTATAGTTAATTAAGTGAAACAAGATTTATTTATTTATTTTCAAGAGAGGAGTGGGGTTATTAATAATATATGACATCTCAATCTATTAGCACAGCATGTGAAAATGTTTTGCACATTTAAGTAATTTAATGGTTTGGTGACTTCACTTCTGTTTTCAGGGTAACTTAATTAATTACCAATTTAAAGTATAAGTAAGAATGTTTTTGTTTCTTTATAGCACTTTAGCGACATCACTTCTTTACATCAGCTGAGTATTTCTGCCTCTTCAACACCCAATGACTTGTCACAGTCACTTGAAATGGAAAATATGTACAGAAGCTATTTCCATCAGTCACTGTCAGTCTCAAGAGAACCCGATAACAATACCAAAGATCTGTATCTTTTAGAAAAACACATGACCGAAGGCTCAAACGCCTGTGAAGATTTATCATTACTAACAACTAATGAAATGGCAACCTCCAATGTCTCAATAAGGCCTTTGCTATTTTACAAAGGTAAACACTGCAAATGTGTAAATAGCCATCCATACCAAAATATGAGGCATGGTCAAACACCCACCTTATTTCATTATCCTGCTAACTATATAGATGTAGACCAGGCACAACTGGTATGTGGGACATTTTTGTTAGAAAACCATGATGCAGTTACTGAATCCTTGCAGCCATCCGAGGAGTTTATACTTGGCAAGAGTGCACCTACATCAATTAGTTATGCTAAGCAACCCCTTAAAACTACACATTGTGTGAATGTATATGCACCACCAACCAATGAGACTGCTTGCTCGACTGAGAACTCTCCCGACATTGTTTTCACTAACAATGACAAAAACATTAAATGCAATGGTTCTTGTCAACTATTCCACCATGGAAACCTTTTTCAGAACAAAGACTATTTCATTACCAATTTGCTAAATCATCAATCTCTCGAAAAGTCAAATAGTCTGTGCGATTTCATCAAGCCAACTCAGCCTATGGCTCCTGAAAACCAGTTACAATATACAACAAAAGAAAGGCCTCAAAGTATTTTTCCAAATGTTAGTCATCATGACCTAGGTAACCTTCATAGCTTTCAATTCGAAAGAGGTGTTATTCCTGGAGACATTTATACTTCTAAGAAGCATATTTCACCTGAGAAAGAAATGTTGAATGGTATGTGTTACTCATTTGCATACAAAGTTTATTTGACTATACTTGTTTATGCTATAAATGTTAACGGTTCCTCAGTTTCTATGTAAAAAGATGTCTGTTAAATACGTATGTGCATTTAATTAAATTTTTGTTTCATCTAAATTTATTGTTAGATGAAAAATCTGCATTTTGGCAATTTGGGAGTATCCAATACTCCGAATTGGTGAAATGCTTCATGAACGAAAACAATAAAGTTTCCAAATCAATTGCTAACGGAAAAAAAATGCACTCTGTGCAATACTAGCCCTAACCCTATCACATATAGAAACAGTAACTGAACCCTAACAGTAACATTAATCCTAACACAAAGGAGAATCAATAAACCTAACAGTAACCCAACCCTAGAAGTAACTGTAGACCTAACCCTAGCCATTACCCTAACCCTAGCCAAAACAGTAACTGTAACCCTAGCCCTAACCCAAGCAGAAACAGCAACTGTAATTTTAACAATAACCATAATCCTAACACAAACAGAACCAGCAAGCCTGTCAATGACACAAACATAGAAGTATCCATAATCCTGACCATAGCCTTAACCCTAACTAACATTTAGGGGTATAGAGGGGGTTATACCTGGTAGTATAGAGGGGGTAGGGTTATATAGGGGGTATAGGGGCTAAAAATACTTACACCAATATAATTTCGGACACTTCTGAAAATTTTCAGATTTGTCAGAACTATCAGATCAATCCAAATCGGCATTGGATTTAGAAATTTGCCAAAATTACATTTTGGCCTGTACACATGTCTACTGTTAAACTGGGACACCTGATGCACTATAACATACACTTCACAGATGAATTATGTACAAAGGATTACCTGTCTATCCAAATATACAACTGAAGCAATCAGAAAAAAATCACTGCAGCCAGGGCCATACTGGTCATTAGGCAAACTGGGTAAATATCAGATGGGTCACAATGAGTATAGGACACAAGGCAGTTGGGAGACCAAATCTTTCAACAAGCCCACTGAAAGGTCTATTACAGCTTCCAATGAGATCAAAAGACTTCCCAAGCAAAGTTGAGAAATGGCTGAGACTGCATGGATTTGAGCTAAATTAAGCAGTCATGTCCAGATCCTCAATCCCTGCTCATGTCCCACCCAAACCCAGTCCATACATGTTGTGTGCATGTAGCCCATGAGCAGAAATTATCTTAGCCATTTTGGCCTGGTTAGGGAATGGACTCATGGGTTACAATCAGCAAGTTGCCATTTACCACAGATAATATTGGTAAATGAAAAATGTAGCGTGAATTCCAAGTTTCAGTACAATTGCGTTAAGAAGAAGATGGTGCACTTACGCAAGTATGTTGCAGAAAATCCTAGTGTCCTATTTCCTGGTTAGGGCTAAAATGGGGATGCAAACAGGGAAAATCTGCATCTGCAGTTTTCCCTGTAGTGTCCCCATTATAGCGTGAGATTACGGGCCTGCCGCTACCTCATCACCTTGCCCCGGAATGCAACTCTAATTGCTGGGATACGCACAGTAGCGCTTCTGTGCCACTGCGAGTATCATCTCCTGGAGTCCATAGAACTCCATGGAGGTTTGCTCTTCCAGGCCATGAACCCTGCCCGATCTCGTAGCGCAGCGGATTGATCGCAGTGGGAGACTAGGGACTGTTTGTTCTTAGACTCACTGTCCTCCCAGGGACAAGAAGCAGCAGATCAGGCCAGAGTTCTTGTCACGGGACGACAGGTGAGTATCAGATTTATTGGGGGTGTTTAGGGGTGCTAAATGATTTTGCAAAAGCAGAATAGGTGCAGCTAAAATTTTGCCTTGCACATCCCTGCGGTAATTAGCGCTAGGACTATGTCATACCTTACTTATCCTAACGCTAATTAAAGATTGCGCTCCCCATGTTAACCTCTTAACGCCACAGGAAGTTCTATGCCGTCCGCGTGGTAGCTTTGAAGCCACAGGCTGTACTGGTACGCCCCGCTGACTTCAATGGGCCACCTTGGCCCCTCCCCGCAGCTGGGGCGTGCGCTGCTCACCGTTTGTTGCAGAGAGACGACCTGAACTCTCACCGTCCCCCTGCAGCCAATGACATGTGATGTGCGTCGGCTGCGTGGGTAGCCCAAATCAGAGACCCGCGGCGGCAGCTGGCGGTGAGGCGTACCATATGTCTTGCTGCCAATAACTCCCTCCCGATGGGCGACACCCGCGTGTTGTTAAGGGGTTAAGTATAGGATGTGCAAAGTACATTAAGCTTCTGAAAGCTAGCGCAATCAATGATGCGCTAACTGATTTTTGAAAGGTTTAGTGTTGGGAAGTTAATATGGGGGGGGACATGTGTTAAATTCACTTATCCTAGCGTTAACACTTTCTCATCCGAATGCTACTGTTAGCGGTCACTAGTGAATAGTGCCCCTAGAGTTTTTTTCAGGATAGGGTTTATATTTCTGTTAAGTTTTACTTTTAGGGTTAGTATTTGGATTAACCCTAGCTGTAACTCGACAACTAACAGTAATACTAATCCTGATCCTAAAACAAGGACAAATACTAAATTTAGCCTTAACCCTAGTAGTAACCCATACCATAACTGTAACTCTAATTTTAAAACTAACCCTGAAACAAAAATACTAACCCTCGTAGTAACCCTAACTCTAAACCTAACACTTACAAGTGCTAACTTGCGCCAAATTATTGAGTGTGACAATTTTTTATGTGAGTGCAGGCATCTTGTAGGTGTCTGAATTCATGGTACATTTCTGAAAAGACTAACAGGTCCATTCACAAAATGTCAAGAGAAGTTGGCAGGAGAATAAAACAATCTAGACCAGAAAGCCGATTTGGAAAAGTCTCCTGAGTTTCATCTTTAGTGAACAGACCCGTATATTTTTTTGTAACAGTCTTATGTTATAAGCAATAATAGTGTTACATTACTCAATGGAATCAAATACAATATAAGAGCAAAAGTAGTGAAATAACAAAGTTACAGTATTCAGTCAAAGTATTAAAAAAAATTGAAAATCAAATGTACATAAAATATATGTGACTATAAAGTCCAAAACAGTAGCAACAAAAGAAAAACCAGGGAAGGGGGGTGAACCCTTAATATAGCTAAAGGATGTCAGTGTGAACATCTCATGAGGAGAAAAGGTTACATTTTTCACGCAGCTATTTTATCTGTGGCCAGGCGATGGTGACATTCCCAGAAGATACTGGTGAAAGTTTTCCAAACCTCTCGATCATTGTGACTGCTGAGCAGCTCTCCCTTGTTCCCATCCTGACATTATTGTTCTATATTCATGATTCATCAGCATATTCTATGTTCTTTGAGAGACAGGCTGCACAGCACCAGTGAGAAAAATGATTGTGTCGCTCAGCATGTCGCTTGCTGGCATTGCTCAGCATGTTCCTCGCCGACTCTGTGTAGCAAGGCCCTCCTGATATGTCACTCCTTATGCTGTAATGCCTTCAGAGAAGTTAACAAATATTATTTTTATTTACAAAAACAGGATTGCAGTGTGTACAGATAACACAAGTGAAAAGGAGAAAATTGTCATATGAAAAAGTTCCAGGAAGACGCGATGGTCAAACACGTCTTAAGTTTTTCTAGAGAAAATGAGAAACTGTTATGTAGTATTTGTTCATAATTCATCCAGCTGTCACGTGACTGCATCTTAAAATCCCTATAATTAAAAATCCAATAAAGTACCTGGTACATAATGTAAGCTTTCTGATTTAATTATATGTATATAATAGTACAGTTGGGCTCATTTGACAGGAAATTGCTCCCTATACGTGTTCGTGCTTTTTTTGGTAAGACAATACATAGAGGTTTATTCACTGTGTAAAAGGTGTTTGCCATTGTTGCAACAAATGGGAAAATTTGCATTGATGGAAGCATTGAGGTTATTCACTAATTTCCGAATTGCACCGTACAGTGAATTTTACCATTCAGGCATATTTTGGGCCTATTCGTCGATTCACTAAGCTGTCAATTCACCAAATACATATGAATTGATATAGATATACGTATCTGGTAGCGTGACGGTAATCGCTTCTTGGTATTCAGGTGGTTCTCATGATATGTATCATCCACATGGGTTATATAAAAAAGAAGCAAAACACAAAATGCATATAATAGTGCAGGGTGTACAAATAGTTATAGGTTATAGCACTGGTATATTAGTTCACTCACAAGTGCAGAGCCCTGACACTGGCTCTGAGTGATAAAGTGCGTCTGGGTCCTTTTACTTCTTAGTGCATCGAAGGAGACCCAAACCCTCCGTAATTGATGGTTCCTCTCATTCATTGGGTATGAAAGAAAACATAAGAGACGGAAGAAAGTCCTTCTTGTGTAGGTCCACCAATCAGTATGTGAAGTATTATAAATAGAATATCAACTCACATTGGGTGAAGCTTATGACCAAGCTCTAGGTGATAATGCCAGTGGATTTGTTTCTTGGGTCAAATCCACGAAGACCTCTTAACGAATATCCAGAACAAAAAAGGGACCAGGTTCTCTTTTTTCCGTAAAAAGAAAAAACCTTTAATTTAAAACATCAATTATAAAATAATAAAATAAAGCTCTGTCAAATCGCCAGAACGCGTTTCGCTGCGTGGTGCGGCTTCTTCAGTTGGTTTACAGAGTAATAATCAAATATGACATGTAGTCCCCTGATTAGGGTAAAAGGTCCCCCTGTGTTCAGAATCAATTGAGTCTGTCGGCGTGCGTTCCACGCCTCCGCCGGCAAACTATCGATGTGCGCCGCCATTTTGCGCATGCGTGGAGGTGATGCGTGCGTTCCCTGCGTTCCACTCTGCACTTCCGGTATTTCTCGTTCATTTGGTGGACGCAATCGGCTCTCGCGTAGGAAATGCTATTAAAACGTTCATCCTCAACGTAGTATCCTGTGAAACGCCACATATTAACAAGGACATCACATAACCCTTTACCTACGGATATCAAAACTGATAGTTAATGGACCCCCTTAGATTGCATTCAATATAGGAATGGATGGGGGATTTGAAGTATAAACATTAAATTATCTGCAAAACAGAAAAACAGCGGTGTCTGGTGATATACATCTGGTTTATTGTAATACACCTTGAGTGCTTAAACTGATTAATATGTATTAAAGATACTGTAATGTGAAAATGACTTCTTATTTGATTGGTAATAAGAAAATATGTTTTAAAAAACATAAAAACTCGTGATACATAAATAGTGAAAAATTCTAATAAATCAATTGTGTATGAAATATGTAGTCCTCACTAATCATTGGTATTGAGTTAGTAAATTCCGTTACTGAAGTGTATTGAAATTTAATAACTTGTGTAGGTAATGTAAACAATTACCTTATCAGCAAAATAGATATGTAATAGTAATATATTTATGTGTATTAAAAATAAACCTATAGTGCTAAATTAATTACTTATGGAATATAATATAGTGTTAGGATTAATCTCATATTAACCAGTAATTATAAATAGGAAAATTAATAAAAAATATAATCATTACTGTATTTAAAAATAGTGAATAATGTGGTCCACTTAAAATAAGAAAATAATAGGATAATTTTGCAATGTTAATTATTGGCTAGTATAGATGATCTTAAAAATAAATATAAAGCAATGATATACTTATATAAATTTAGGTTTTAGGAATAACCTACTATGACGGAATGGAGATGTTGTTCCGCCTGCGGGTGTGCTCAATCTGCGTGACCCCGTCGCTTACCGCTGGCCCGACTACCGAGTGGCGCGCACTCGGCGTCTCGTGCGGCCTGGCGTGACCCCGGGAAGGGGTTAGCGGGCGGTGGAGGGGACCCCTGCCTAAACCAGCCCGACCACTGAGTCATACGGCACTCAGCGTCCCGAGCAGCTGGTTCACTGACCTTGTGGGTGTGGGACGTTCGTGGAAATCGGATCTGCCAGCCGCGGAGGAATCTTCGGATCTTATGTGGGAAACGTTTCGGATCTTCTCTTGCGGGAAACGTTTCCGATCCAGGTGCGGGTGAATCTTCGGATCTCAGTGGAGGACTTTTCGGATCGGGGACAGATGAATCTTCGGATCTTGCGGGATGGCGAGGGATTCGGATCTTACCGCAATCCCTCGCAATACCGAAGCGCGGTACACGGCCGCGCCTTCGGATCGGATCTCTCGATCTGGGAACCGAATCACCTTCCGCTGCGCCTCTGCCCTGATGCTCGATGCAGGCACAGAGCGCTCGATTCGGTTCGGATCTGGGACACCGCACCCTGAGACCTCGAGGGATTCTCAGAACGAAAAGTACGGCGGAAAAATAACCACATCAGTCGAGGCTGGATGCACTGCTAAGTCTGGCTTTATTATTTACAGTTCAGGCATTTATCACTTTCCACAAAATTACAATACAATGGGACTCCTTGCCCGCCCTCCCGGGACCCATTGGCCATTACGATTCGGGGAGTCGCCAATTCGGACCGGATGGTCCGAATCGGCCATTTTACGATTCGAACCGGATGGTTCGAATCGGCCATTTTACGAATCGAAGATTCTGAACTGCGCCACAAGGTGATCGGAAAATGGCGGCGAGCAAGGCAGACAAAGGGAAAATACATTACGCAATAAACCAACGGGGACACTTTATTACACCACACAATATCACATCTAAATAAAAGTACTTGCAAAACTGGGTGCGTGCCACCGCACCCAAGTGTCCATAGCCACCACTGTCACTGCACCGCCCCTGGCTGAGGGTGCTGGGCCATTCCGTGACACTCCTCCCCCTCCCCCAGTTCGACGCACCTGGTCTGACCCCACCGGGTCATACCGGGGAAGTCGGTGCTCCCAGGCCCATAGTCAGTCTGGGGAGGCCGGGTCACCAGGCCTCTCCATTTGGCCTTGCGGCCGTGCCAGCTTGGTCGGGACCCCATGTCCTTAGGGTTACCCCGGCTGGGCGAGAGGACATACGTCTGGGCCGGAGTACCTCCTGTGTCCCCTCCAGGGTTATCGCTCACCCGGGGAACCCGGGTGCTAAATGCACACGCCCCGGGTGCCCAGGTCAGCCGTGGGACAGAACCGTGGCTGCGTGAGGCCCCGAGCCCAAGGGTTGCCAAAATGGGCAGAGGCCAGCGGCGCTCTGCCCCGTTGCCAGCTCTTCCGCTGGATGGCCAGGTACGGACACGGCAACCGAAGGAGCAAATAGAGCCAAACCTGGCTGCTCTTCCTGGTAGCCGACGAAGGGGACAAATGGATGCAACAGCAGTTGCACGGGGTCATCCTCGCTCTGCCCCTCGGGGCAAGTTGGGAGAAACGGGCAGAGGCCAGCGGCGCTCTGCCCTGGTGTCAGCTCTTCCGCTGGGTGGGGATCTCCTTGGGGAGGGCTGGTCACTTCACCCCCGGGGCAAACAATGGTTGCACGCAACCCATCCCGGGGAGACCATCCGTCTGCTCCACCTGGCAGACTGTGGGTAGTGGGCAGAGGCCAGCGGCGCTCTGCCCCGTGGCCAGCTCTTCAGCTGGGTGGGGATCTCCTTGCGGGAGGATGGTTTCTTCCCCCCCCGGGGCAATCAATGGTTGCGCACAACCCATCCCGGGGGAACCATCTGTCTGCTCCTCCTGGCAGACTTTGAGTAGTGGGCAGAGGCCAGCGGCACTCTGCCCCGTAGCCAGCTCTTCGCTGGGTGAGGATCTCCTTGCGGGAGGATGGTTTCTTCCCCCCCCGGGGCAATCAATGGTTGCGCACAACCCATCCCGGGGGAACCATCTGTCTGCTCCTCCTGGCAGATTTTGGGTAGTGGGCAGAGGCCAGCGGCACTCTGCCCCGTAGCCAGCTCTTCCGCTGGTTGGAGATCTCCTTGGGGAAGGATGGTCACTTCACCCCCGGGGCAAACAATGGTTGCGCACAACCCATCCCGGGGAGACCATCCGTCTCCTCCCCCACTGGACCCGTGGCCTCAGCCACCCTGTCCTCTTGCGGGGTGAAGGGGGTAACTTCCTCTGCCGGAACCCCCACGGGCACCCATGGGTCCGCCTCGGCCTCCCATAGGTCCCAAACCTGGGGACTGTCGACTTCCTCCGCCGACCCGTCCCACCACGGGGAGCTCAGGCTCAACTGCGGAACGCCGTCCAACAGTTTTCGGTAAGCCACCTCGAGCTCCCACTCTCGCTCGGCTAGGGACTCCAGCTCCTCAAACACCGAGTCCCTGCTGTCTGACGGGATCTCCAGTTCCCGTCGCTCCAGGATCTCTTCCATCCGTTCCTCCGTCTCCGCTCCAAACTCGGGGTCGGCGGCCATGCCCTCGTAGAGCAGCCCCGTGCCTCCGTAGCGAGGCCCTGCGGTGGAGCTGCCTTCAATAGGGCGCACTGTCGGAGGGGCGGTTAGCCACCGGAGCGCGCGGTACGCGGCGTCCAGTGCGATCTCCTGTTGCACCAGACTCCGGAGCTCGGCCTCCCACTCCTCTGGGGCCCGACCTTGCAGGAACGCTGCTCGCACATCGTACTGCACCCGGTGGACGACAGCGTCGGAGGGAATGTACACACCATGGCAGTCCCGCTCATGGTCCAGGGCCTCGTACCACAGTTCCTCTGTGGACCTCTGGTCCCGCTCCAGGCCCTCCTGCAGCCTTCTTGCCAACACGACCTTCATGTCGGCGAAGGTGCCGGCACAGGAGCACCGCTCCTCAACAGGGAATGTGGCGTCCTCAGATGCAGCTCCAGGCGAGCTGTGAGTCACCATCCGAGGGTTGCTGGGATGAGTGATGTCCTCAGTACAGGCTCCAGGCGAGCTGAGAGTCCCGCAAGGGCAATCACTGGGGGTTGCAGATTCCCAAGGTGAAGCTCCAGTCGAGCTGTGAGCCTCGACCCAGGGTTCCACGGGGTAGGGTTCGGGGTCAACATATTCAGGCTCTGCTCCGCGGAGCTCTGCCAACCGCAGCTCGTGCCGGCGTTCCTTCTCCTGCTCAACTTCCCGGTAGAACTCCCGAATCACTTCATATCTGTCCACCGACGAGGAGGCATCTCCGAGCAGGGCAATCCGACGCCGCAACTCTCCGAGGCCAGCATCTTCCTCCACCTCTGCGTGGACAGGGCTGGGGACGGGCGTCGCCACCCTGTCCTGATCCATCCTGGTCAGTTCCTTGATCAGGGTCTTCCGGTTCTTCCTACCCGGCGTTCCTCCCCGGTTTTCCAACATCCCACGCAGGGTGTCCCGGTCATAGTAGGTGTACACCACCATGGCGTAGGTCTCCTAGGGGCCTGCAGAGAGCGATCCCACCGCTGCCACCAGTATGACGGAATGGAGATGTTGTTCCGCCTGCGGGTGTGCTCAATCTGCGTGACCCCGTCGCTTACCGCTGGCCCGACTACCGAGTGGCGCGCACTCGGCGTCTCGTGCGGCCTGGCGTGACCCCGGGAAGGGGTTAGCGGGCGGTGGAGGGGACCCCTGCCTTAAACCAGCCCGACCACTGAGTCATACGGCACTCAGCGTCCCGAGCAGCTGGTTCACTGACCTTGTGGGTGTGGGACGTTCGTGGAAATCGGATCTGCCAGCCGCGGAGGAATCTTCGGATCTTATGTGGGAAACGTTTCGGATCTTCTCTTGCGGGAAACGTTTCCGATCCAGGTGCGGGTGAATCTTCAGATCTCAGTGGAGGACTTTTCGGATCGGGGACAGATGAATCTTCGGATCTTGCGGGATGGGCGAGGGATTCGGATCTTACCGCAATCCCTCGCAATACCGAAGCGCGGTACACGGCCGCGCCCTTCGGATCGGATCTCTCGATCTGGGAACCGAATCACCTTCCGCTGCGCCTCTGCCCTGATGCTCGATGCAGGCACAGAGCGCTCGATTCGGTTCGGATCTGGGACACCGCACCCTGAGACCTCGAGGGATTCTCAGAACGAAAAGTACGGCGGAAAAATAACCACATCAGTCGAGGCTGGATGCACTGCTAAGTCTGGCTTTATTATTTACAGTTCAGGCATTTATCACTTTCCACAAAATTACAATACAATGGGACTCCTTGCCCGCCCTCCCGGGACCCATTGGCCATTACGATTCGGGGAGTCGCCAATTCGGACCGGATGGTCCGAATCGGCCATTTTACGATTCGAACCGGATGGTTCGAATCGGCCATTTTACGAATCGAAGATTCTGAACTGCGCCACAAGGTGATCGGAAAATGGCGGCGAGCAAGGCAGACAAAGGGAAAATACATTACGCAATAAACCAACGGGGACACTTTATTACACCACACAATATCACATCTAAATAAAAGTACTTGCAAAACTGGGTGCGTGCCACCGCACCCAAGTGTCCATAGCCACCACTGTCACTGCACCGCCCCTGGCTGAGGGTGCTGGGCCATTCCGTGACACCTACAGCGTTACATTGACAAATAGATACATTTATTATATAAGATATTATAAAGATTTAACTGTTATTACCTAGTGATTATTGATAGGAGGAAAGAAACTCCTTATTATATTAGGAATTATGAATCATTAAATCCACATAGCCGCTGAGTATTAAATTAGTCCGTTAATTATGAAAATTATTATCTGGAGTGGTACAGTGTTATTAATTATAGAAGATACAGCAGTACAAGGGTAGGTCTCTCATTAACCAATCGTATTAAAGAGATGTGATAAATAATGTGGAAAAGGACCATAAGTGTGTAGTCTATAGTATAGATTTGGTATATACATAATGACCCTATAGTATTGGGCTGATGAATAAGGCATAAGGATACTGTAACAATTATGGGGTTCACCTTTGGTAAACTAATGGTGGTAAAAATTAGATAATTCTGTGATAAATAAAGTGATAGAAACTATGTTTATCAATGTAGCATATTATAAGTGTATATTGTATAAATCCTCTTTTTTTTTTTAATTCTTGTATTATAGATATATTTTATTTTTTGTTGTTCGCTTGTGGTGAATTACTATAAACAATATAGACAATATTATATCCGTAACAATTTAGAATTTAAGTGTATGAACCCCACCTATATGGTACGCAAAAAAGAGGACCGTGTACATATTACAAAAAAATGAATGATCTCAAAGTCATCGTTCAAACCGCCCGGTGATAGAGTCCCATTTTCAAAAATGAGTCTCATCTCCTCTTTTGCTAACCTATTTATTACATTCTCCTCTACATCTCTTTTCCTAATCTGTTTAATAGCCCAGAATTTTATACCTATAGGTGAACTGTTATGTTTAATTTTAAAGTGAAGAGAAACTGCATGATTTTCAAAACCATTCCTCACATTTCTTGAATGTTCGGCAATTCTGACATTAAGCGCTCTCTTAGTGCGGCCTACATAACGTAAACCGCAAGGGCATTCCAACATATACACTACGTTTTTAGAACAACAGTTGAACACTCCACCTATTTTTACACGCCGTTTGGACTTTTGATTTGTATAGGCATCGACGAAATCCTTCTTATTGCCCGTAGATCTGCAGGCCAAACATTGGCCGCATTGATAAAAGCCCTCTTTTAGGCCAAAGAAGTCTTTGTTGACATCTTTCTTTTTAGTTTTGCTGTGTACTAGGTTGGTTTTTAGATTTTTCGAACCCCTAAATATAACCCTAGGTACTGTTCCTATATAATCCTTTAGATCTCCATCATTTTTTAAAATATGCCAATGCTTTTTTAAGATCTTTTTAATGTCTTTGGCTCTATTGTTGTAGTCACAGATAAAGAGAATTTCTTCTCCTTTATCTCTTTTCGGTTTGTATTTAAGCAGTTCGTCTCGATCTTCCTGTAATATATTGGAAATAGTTTGATCTAAATCTAGTTCTTTGTATCCCTTCTCTAGAAAGTATTTCTTTAGAGTATATGCTTGATTTTTGAAGATCTCTGTATCTGTGCAATTTCATCTTAGACGGATGAATTGTCCTTTGGGGACTGCCTTTAACCACAAAGGGTGATGGCAGCTTGTTTGGTCTATATACGTATTCGTATTTACCTCCTTAAAGAAGGTTTTTGATTTTATAGTGTCGTCCTCCCTATAAATCTCCAGATCTAGAAAATGGACCATCTCCGAACTCCAGTTGTTAGTTAGTATAATACCCCACTCGGCATTATCGAGTTCTTCTAAAAAAATACACAAACTGTCCTCCCCTCCCCTCCAAATGAAAAATACGTCATCGATATAACGCCTGTAGGCTGGCACGTTTCCCCGCGCCCAGCTATGCGAACCGTACACGAACCTGGTTTCCCAACCCGACTTGTAGAGGTTGGCGTAGCTGGGCACAAATTTCGTGCCCATTGTTGTACCCCTCAGCTGCATATAATAATCATCTTCAAATTTGAAATAATTATGATTTAATATAAATTTGGCACTATCTATAATAAAGGATCTTTGATCACTCTCTATCGAATTATATTTAGACGTTTCCTCTTCTAGTATAGTTAACCCCATACCATGCGGTATGCTGCTATATAATGCATTGACATCACATGTCACCATAATATCGCCACTCTGTCAACTTAATTCTTTCAACATTTGTAGCATGCTTAAGGTATCCTTGAGATATGATGGCATAGTTCGGACAATGGGTTGAAGGAGTATGTCTACATATTCTGATAGATGGCTAGTAATAGAATCAATGTCAGCCACTATAGGCCTTCCCGGAGGTATTAAGGGGTTTTTATGGATTTTCGGAAAAATCTAGAAGTGTGGTGTCCTCGTATACTCCATCAGTGTCACGTTCTATGCTGGCAAACCTGTCTTCCTGCCCTCTGTATTTGTATATTGTGTTTTTTCCCTTGTGTTTCTGTTGCTGCCAATTCCTGGGTGGCCTCCCAGGGGTTAATTGGTGTTCTGTGTGCTGCTCACCTGTTGACCCTTGCCTTGATTCCCCTGCCTATATTAGAGCAATGTACCTATAGGACATTGCTGGGTCATTTTCCTTTGCCTGGTCTCCTTGCGTCCTGCGAGCTCCTTGCTGTGTTCCTGATATCCTCCGTTTGTTCATCCTTGTTCAGTTTTTGTCTCTATTATTTCTGTTCCAGTTTATATCAGTTCCTTCTGTGTATTCAGTTCTGTCTATTTCTGTATTTTGTTTTGCTGTTTATATTCCATTCAGATTCCCCGGTTACTGATTTTGGCTTGGCTGACTTCCCTTCTGGTTCCTATTCCTATATTCTGTATGATGTACTCTCTCTGGTTATGACCTTTGGCTTTCCTCTTTATGACTACTCTATTGTATATTCCTTGTCTGTACCGTTTCCAGGAAACCCTGTCATCTGTATACAACAAAAGACTCTGTACGGCTTCAAGGTAATACTTTCCTTTAGATTAGATCCGGCTATCCTAAAGACCGGTCTTTCAGTGCAGGGAATCTTTGGTATTGCCGTACAGAGGTCTTTTGTTAACCCTTTGTTGCTTTCACCTGTCCTTGCAGTTTACCCTGCATCTCTGCATATAGGGGCTTCTCTCAGGAACCAAGGCCTCACCTTGCTGTGAGTTATATTCTTAGGGATACATATACAGACCGACCACTTCCAAGGATCGGAGGGCAAGAATAGGGTGGTGCGTGCCTGGTGGTACTGCCACCGTGACAATCAGTAGATAATCAAATTCTGATTTCGTTAGAATGCCTTTTTCATTCCCCCCCTGGAGTAGGGATTCAAGCTCCTGCCTAATGTCTTTAATGGGATCTTTTTTTAATCTAACATAGGTCATCCCATCGTTTAATATACGGGAGACCTCCTCATTATACTGTTCTTTTGAAAGGATGACAGTGGTCATGGTTTGATCTTTCTGGAGTTCTTTCAGGGCTTTATTCTCTTCCTTCGTAAGATTATAGTTATTATCTTTTTTAATAGACATTTTTTCTACGTCCCTCATGACAGAGGTTTCTAAAACTTTTATTTCGTCCGAGACCAAGTGGCGTGGAAAAAATTTTGAATTATTTTTCAAGTTGGTATGAACCATAGGAGTAGGGGCCGTGGGAGTAAGACTTTGTTTAACATTTCTTTCCTCTGGTTGTTTCAGGAAAAACTTTTTTAGACTAAGCTTGCGCTTAAATCATTGTAAATCAATGTATATGCCAAACTTGTCCAAACGATTGGTCAGGGCAAATTTGAGACCTTTATTGAGGACACTGATCTCTGTTTTGTAAGCATTCTATTACTCAGGTTAAAAATGCCTTTGGCGGGAGCTATCTCTTTTCTCTCTTTTCTTTTCCGTACGCATTTTCCTGCTCTCTTTCCCCTTTTGATCTTTCCCAGGGTCTTTTCTGTCCTCCTCCCCTTTCTAATCTTACATCTGTGTCCCTGTACTCCGCTTGTCTGCCCTCCCTGTTCAGGGGGTCTTTCCAAAAAACCTCCTCCTCCTGGTTGTCTCTTAGTGCAGCAAATCTATTGGCTAATGGAATAGTAGCATCCATCTCCCCTCTCTCTCTCTTCCCAATAAGGGCCCTTCATTTACGCCACATTAGTTTGCATATTTTTTTAGAAGAACTCGATAATGCCGAGTGGGGTATTATACTAACTAACAACTGGAGTTCGGAGATGGTCCATTTTCTAGATCTGGAGATTTATAGGGAGGACGACACTATAAAATCAAAAACCTTCTTTAAGGAGGTAGATACGAATACGTATATAGACCAAACAAGCTGCCATCACCCTTTGTGGTTAAAGGCGGTCCCCAAAGGACAATTCATCCGTCTAAAACGAAATTGCACAGATACAGAGATCTTCAAAAATCAAGCATATACTCTAAAGAAAGACTTTCTAGAGAAGGGATACAAAGAACTAGATTTAGATCAAACAGGAAGATCGAGACGAACTGCTTAAATACAAACCGAAAAGAGATAAAGGAGAAGAAATTATCTTTATCTGTGACTACAACAATAGAGCCAAAGACATTAAAAAGATCTTAAAAAAGCATTGACATATTTTAAAAAATGATGGAGATCTAAAGGATTATATAGGAACAGTACCTAGGGTTATATTTAGGGGTTCGAAAAATCTAAAAACCAACCTAGTACACAGCAAAACTAAAAAGAAAGATGTCAACAAAGACTTCTTTGGCCTAAAAGAGGGCTTTTATCAATGCGGCCAATGTTTGACCTGCAGATCTACGGGCAATAAGAAGGATTTCGTCGATGCCTATACAAATCAAAAGTCCAAACGGTGTGTAAAAATAGGTGGAGTGTTGAACTGTTGTTCTAAAAACGTAGTGTATATGTTGGAATGCCCTTGCGGTTTACGTTATGTAGGCCGCACTAAGAGAGCGCTTAATGTCAGAATTGCCGAACATTCAAGAAATGTGAGGAATGGTTTTGAAAAACATGCAGTTTCTCTTCACTTTAAAATTAAACATAACAGTTCACCTATAGGTATAAAATTCTGGGCTATCAAACAGATTAGGAAAAGAGATGTAGAGGAGAATGTAATAAATAGGTTAGCAAAAGAGGAGATGAGACTCATTTTTGAAAATGGGACTCTATCACCGGGCGGTTTGAACGATGACTTTGAGATCATTCATTTTTTTGTAATATGTACACGGTCCTCCTTTTTGCGTACCATATAGGTGGGGTTCATACACTTAAATTCTAAATTGTTACGGATATAATATTGTCTATATTGTTTATAATAATTCACCACAAGCGAACAACAAAAAAAAAATATATCTATAATACGAGAATTAAAAAAAAAGAGGATTTATACAATATACACTTATAATATGCTACATTGATAAACATAGTTTCTATCACTTTATTTATCACAGAATTATCTAATTTTTACCACCATTAGTTTACCAAAGGTGAACCCCATAATTGTTACAGTAGCCTTATGCCTTATTCATCAGCCCAATACTATAGGGTCATTATGTATATACCAAATCTATACTATAGACTACACACTTATGGTCCTTTTCCACATTATTTATCACATCTCTTTAATACGATTGGTTAATGAGAGACCTACCCTTGTACTGCTGTATCTTCTATAATTTATAACACTGTACCACTCCAGATAATAATTTTCTTAATTAACGGACTAATTTAATACTCAGCGGCTATGTGGGTTTAATGATTCATAATTCCTAATATAATAAGGAGTTTCTTTCCTCCTATCAATAATCACTAGGTAATAACAGTTAAATCTTTATAATATCTTATATAATAAATTTATCTATTTGTCAATGTAACGCTGTAGGTTATTCCTAAAACCTAAATTTATATAAGTATATCACTGCTTTATATTTATTTTTAAGATCAACTATATTAGCCAATAATTAACATTGCAAAATTTATCCTTTATTATTTCTTATTTTAAGTGGACCACATTATTCACTATTTTTAAATACAGTAATGATTATATTTTTTATTAATTTTCCTATTTATAATTACGGGTTAATATGAGATTAATCCTAGCACTATATTATATTCCATAAGTAATTAATTTAGCACTATAGGTTTATTTTTAATACACATAAATATATTACTATTACATATCTATTTTGCTGTAATTGTTTACATTACCTACACAAATTATTAAATCTCAATACACTTCAGTAACGGAATTTACTAACTCAATACCAATGATTAGTGAGGACTACATATTTCATACACAATTGATTTATTAGAATTTTTCACTATTTATGTATCACGAGTTTTTATGTTTTTTAAAACATATTTTCTTATTACCAATCAAATAAGAAGTAATTTTCACATTACAGTATCTTTAATACATATTAATCAGTTTAAGCACTCAAGGTGTATTTCAATAAACCACATGTATATCACCAGACACCGCTGTTTTTCTGTTTTGCAGATAATTTAATGTTTATACTTCAAATCTCCCATCCATTCCTATATTGAACGCAATCTAAGGGGGTCCGTTAACGATCAGTTTTGATATCCGTAGGTAAAGGGTTATGTGATGTCCTTGTTAATATGTGGCGTTTCACAGGATACTACGTTGAGGATGTACGTTTTAATAGCATTTCCTACTCGAGAGCCGATTGCGTCCACCAAATGAACGAGAAATACCGGAAGTGCAGAGTGGAACGCAGGGAACGCACGCATCACCTCCACGCATGCGCAAAATGGCGGCGCACATCGATAGTTTGCCGGCGGAGGCGTGGAACGCACGCCAACAGACTCAATTGATTCTAAACACAGGGGGACCTTATACCCTAATCAGGGGACTATATATATATCATATTTGATTATTACTCTGTAAACCAGCTGAAGAAGCCGCACCACGTGGCGAAACGCGTTCTGGCGATTTGACAGAGCTTTATTTTATTATTTTATAATTGATGTTTTAAATTAAAGATTTTTTCTTTTTACGGAAAAAAGAGAACCTGGTCCCTTTTTTGTTCTGGATATTCGTTAAGAGGTTTTCGTGGATTTGACCCAAGAAACAAATCCACTGGCATTATCACCTAGAGCTTGGTCATAAGCTCCACCCAATGTGAGTTGATATTCTATTTATAATACTTCACATACTGATTGGCGGACCTACACAAGAAGGTCTTTCTTCCGTCTCTTATGTTTTCTTTCATACCCAATGAATGAGAGGAACCATCAATTACGGAGGGTTTGGGTCTCCTTCGATGCACTAAGAAGTAAAAGGACCCAGACGCACTTTATCACTCAGAGCCAGTGTCAGGGCTCTGCACTTGTGAGTGAACTAATATACCAGTGCTATAACCTATCACTATTTGTACACCCTGCACTATTATATGCATTTTGTGTTTTTGCTTTTTTTTTATAACCCATTTGGACGATACATATCATGAGAACCACCTGAATACCAAGAAGCGATTACCGTCGCGCTACCAGATACGTATATCTATATCTGTTGTCACACTGGTTTGGGGGAAACCTCTATAGATCTGGTTTGGCATTGGGATATTGGTGGCGGTACAAATTTGGGCGCTGACCATCTTCTTTTTTCGTGTTTTTTTTTGTACATATGAATTGACAGTTTAATACAGTGCAATTCACCACAATCTGCTGCAATCCAGCGGGACTGACATTTTTCCATAGAAGACTATAGTGCCTTATCTACAGTATATATATAAAGCTGTTTCTGTCCCTTGCTGTGGATGGATGCGCAGGCATCCTCGACTGCTCGCGCACCCAGAGCTCCCTCCAATACTCCCCTCTCTCTTCCACTGTCCTGTGGCGATTCTGACTTCCTGGAAGTCAGCCGCTGCCAAGGGGGTCTGGCTGCAGACTGGAGCTCCACTCTGGACAGGAAACATGTGACCTCCACTCGCCCATGTGACCTCCACTCCCTATGTGACCAACACTCAAAAAAATTTTTATTTGAAATCAACTTTAATGTAACAAACAACAATAAACAATAATTCTGAACACTGGTTCCTGCTTAATTTTTATTACACAATAATAATGCCGCTATTATTATTATAGAATTGTATTATGATAGTAGTATTATAATAATATTATTAACAAAGCCTTTGTTTTATTTATTTAATAATTTTAATGATATCATGATAATGCTACTATTATTCACAATATAATACTATCAGGGTTATCCAAAGAGATCCGAATTGCTTGAGAAAGGTAACCGAACACTGAAAATCAGCGTTCGGTTACCTTTCCTGGCCATTCGGCTATCCAGAGAGCAGGCAATTCGCCAAATCCTGGCAAATTGCCTGCACATACGGTGCCTGTTCGGTGCCTGTTCGAGGGCAGTGAAATCCCCATTAAAATGCACTGCTTCGGCTATTCAAAGAACAGAAACCAGCAGTGAAAGGTTCCCCTAATGCTCTGCCATTCGGTGGTTTAATTCGGCAAGTTAATTCAGGAGAATCCCATAGGCTTCAATGTTAAAAATATTCCTATTTTAATTCAATATCTAATAAACCGTTCATTATAAAATTCTGCAGCAAAAAGTCTCTTGATTTATAGATTTTTTAGGATACTTTAAGCATTTTTCTGATTTTTTTTTTTTTTTAAAAGTCCGATTTTTTTTTTTTCAAGTTCACTTATTTTTTCTGTAACAGCCCTTTTTATTATCATTCCCTGGACCTCATATGTAAATTTCAGTCATTTTCGCTCAGTAGTTTCTTTGCAAACAGCGCTTCTTTTTCACACAATCATACAAACGGTTTTGCTAATTTATTCACCTCCCTCGTCTGCGGTCTCGGCTGCTTCGGCTGTGTGCGATCGGCTCCTGCTCGGGCTTTTTCCGTGGTTTTCGCAGGTTAATGCAGATATTTTTGGGGGTTTTCGGCGTGCATTCGGTGGGTTTTGCGGTTAGTTTTCGGCAGGTTTGCGGCAGCTTTTCCCTGCAATTCGGGGACCCTGTGGTGCTTGCTGAATACACCGCAGGGTCACTGAAATGGGATCGGCAAAAGGAACCGAATTGAAGAGAACGAAAAGTCACCGAACGTGCGGTGACTTTTCAAATCTCTTTGGATAACCCTGTATAATAATAATAATAGCAGCACTATCTATAATAATAAAACTGTGTCCATTGCCGGACGTAATGCGCATGCGCGACGGACAAAAACAGCCGGCATGCGCGAGGGACAAAAAAAAATGCTGCTCCGTTGGAGAGGCGTGCGCAAACTGCCTCTCCCTTTCTCTCGGCCATCACCCATCAAACCCCCGAGTCACCCCCAGACCCCGGGCAAATTTTCCTGGGGATCCCCGAGCAGCCAGATCCTGGGGAGCACCAAGCAGCCAGGTCCTGGGTGCGAAGAGCAGCCACATCATTGGGAGCACCAATCTGCCAGATTCTGCAGCCAGATCCTGGGGAGCACCGAGCAGCCAGATCCTGCGGCCAGATCCTGGATGCACCAAGCAGCCAGATCCTGCAGCCAGATCTTGGGTGCACCGAGCAGCTAGATCCTGGGTGTGCTGAGCAGCCACATCATTAGGAGCACCGAGCAGCCAGATCCTGCAGCCAGATCGTGGGTGCATTGAGCAGCCAGATCCTGCAGCCAAATCCTGGGTGCACCGAGCAGCCAGATCCTGGGAAGCACTAGCAGCCATATCCTGGGGAGCACCAAGAAGCCAAACCCTAGGGAGCACCGAGCAGCCAGATTCTGGGTGCACCGAGCAGCCACATCATTGGGAGCACTGACCAGCCAGATCTTGCAGCACCACCTCCAGCTCCTGGAGATTTGGTTTGCTGGTATAGATTATGGTGTTGTCTGAGTACATTTGTACAGTTGAGGCTTTGCAAACATTGGGCAGATCATTTATGAATATTGTGAATAGCAGGAGGGCGAGTATCAAGCCTCAGGGTACACCGCAAGTCACTGTGAGAGGGAGGGAAACGCCGTCAGAAGCGGACACATACTGCAATCGATCCAATACATATGACTGAAACCAGGTTAGCGTGCGATCACCAATACCTGAGTTTAAGTTTTTGTAATCGGATGTCATGGTCTACTGTGTGAAAGACCTTTGCAAAATCAAGGAAGAAGGCTTCAGTTAGGTCTTCTTGTTCCATGTCAGCTTGGATATCATTGCAAACTTTTAAAAGGGCAGTTGTAGTTGAATGATGTGGAAGAAACCCTGATTGATCTGGAGTTAAATAGTTTGAACATTGATAATAATCACATAATTGCGCGTAGACAAATTTTTCCAAAATTATGAAAACATAACAGAGAGCAATGATTTTGGACGGTAGTTTGACACCAAAGTATTGTCACCACTTTTATGGATAGGTACCACTCTCCCGGTCTTCCAGAGTTTGGGTATATATCAAGTCGCCAAAGATTCATTGATTAGGGTTGCGATAGGTTTTGCAATTGCCGGCGCAAGGATTTTCAGCAGCATTGCTGGGATTTGATCAGGTCCAGACTGGTATTTCATTTTTAGATTACTGAGAAGTTTAGTTACAACACTGACAGGCACTAGTCTAAAATTTAATTCTCTGTAATACAGTGTCTTTGCACAGTTGGTGGGGCCTGACCTGCGTATGGCCTTTCTGAATGCATGTCATTTGTTAACTTAATCAGGGTGGTGGCACACCCAACAAAACAATTATTAAAGGCATTTGCTACATCTAGAGTGTGTTGCAGGGTTTGGATGTTTGACAGCAGCCAGTTAGGAGTGGATGGGGGATTAATGTATGTTACTTATGATTTTCCAAATGTTTCTTGGGTTTGATATGTTATTGTCTAGATTTTCATTGAAGTATTGGGCTTTAGCCATTTTTGTTTGTTTTGAGCATGCATTTCGCCATTTTTGGTAAGCATGGTGATCGTTCATGGAGCCAGTACGCTTGAACTTTGACCCCTGTGAATCTCTAAACTGGTACATATGCGTGAGATCAGCTATAACCCAAGGGAGATGTGTCCCTTTTGCTCACACTTTATGCAGCGGGGCAAGGGAATTTCAGACTTACAGTGGCTCGGACTGAGAGTCTTCAATTGCACAGTCCGGTTCTGGGAATAGCTTTAGTCTGTACCATGGGAGCTGTTTGAGATCACTTCGAAAGGATTCAAGATTACATTTCTTGAAAGACCTGGTGATTATTACCTTTGAAGATTTTGTGGCCTCTCTTTTGCGCACACAGTACACTAGGCAGTGGGCACTGAAACTATTAGGGAGAACGCCTGCCTCCTGTATTCTATCAGGACATGAGAGAATCCAGTCCAGCAAGGTATGGTTAGGGCTTTTCATATTAATGGGAGTACGGGAGGAGAATAATTGTGTTAACTGCAAAGCTTTAAACAGTGAACAGGGTTTATTATTTTTAGGATTCAGCCAATCAATATTAAGTCACAGATGACCAGTAGTTCACTTTTTTGGTTTGAAGCTAATAATTTACGAATGATTTTGGTTATGTCAGAAAGGGACTGCACTGGAGAGCTCAGTGGGCTATAGAATCCAGCAACAATAATCGGTTTACTGAACAGGATCTCAATCATACCAGAAAGGAAATCAAAGGTGGCAGGGGAGCTAGAATTCTGCAAAGGGGTGACTTTATGGACACCAAATTGCACCGACATTCTGGTGAAATGCACTGATTTTTGGTGTTTCAGTGTGCGCATGGGATGAGTGTGTGAATAGAGGGATATCACCAATTCCCAAAGACCAAGTGATTGCAAAAAACTAAACACATTAAGAAAATTTAGTTTGTCCGAATAGTTGTGGTTAGTTTTGTCTTTTCAGATTTTCAAAAGAAATGTGAATGAGAATATTTGGAAATGCAAGATAAAGATGAGATGGAGTTGGAACGAAATTCAGGGAGATATTCATGTACAATTATTAACCTTGATATATACATGTATAACACACAAAAGATCCTATTTTTATTAAATTTTTATTTTATATAATGTAAATAAATTACACAGATCAGCATAACCATAAGCTGAATACTATACATGTTGTGGGTAAAATTAATTTTGCATAATTTAAAACACAGACTAAAAAAAACCCAGTAAGAGCCAATTTAACTGCATCAGCAAAATACAAGTATAGAGAATTTCATGAGAAATATATTGTACGCCAGTCTAAAAAATCTTCATTATTGGTATATTACATTACAAACTAGAAAATGTATTGGATTGCAAAATACCTTACTTTAAAAAAGTCACTGTTTATTAGTGCAAAAGCAAAGGGGTAATAAAACAATGTTACGTTTTAACCCCTGGTGCCCCCACCCCTACCAAAAACATGCATTTTAAACCCTGCACATAATTATTTTTATGGATATTACTTATATCTTATTTAAAATAACTAATAAATATATGAAGGGGTTTGGCCACACCATTTTGTTATTGGTATTGAAACTGGAGACTGGTTTTCCATCAGAGGTCTTCAATTGTCTCTTGCCTAAAACAAAAAAGAGAAAATGGAGATATATATATATATAGTAATTTTGTGAAATTTTGCACAATGAAAGAACGACATCTTATTCAAAACTTGTGAACGACACCCACGGTCACAGATGCACACCTGACAACATGTGACCTTAGTGATTGCACAGGATGCATACTGCGAGGGGGTGCAGATTCCAAGATGCCTTTGACGCTATTAGCCATTGTCATATCACATTTGGTATTTATGATCCATGGATAGATTTAGCTCTTGGCTTAATTTTCATTCATCCTTATAATAATCTTCATGAATATCATATTTATTGTGCCATAACTGGGAAACAAATGATAGAAACCTCAAAACCTTTACAAGGTATGGACACTATGAAAATAGTGTTAGAACTGCGATCCCACTAATTTTGACACTAGGGTTTAGTAAGAAAGGTGATTGGCACGTGAAAAGTTAGGGAGCAGGAAAAAGATATACAAGCAAGGCAGGGTAAGGCACAGAGAGACAACGGGAGAGATAAACTGATTATTGATGGATTAAGAGACATAGCAATGGGGAGAAGGAGAAACGGGGCACAATATAATGGACTGAGAAATGACAAATTCAGGCACTCAAAAGGGCTCAAAGGGACACTCTAGACACTGTGATCACTCAAAGTTATTCGACTGGGCATAATTCCTGCGTGAATTAGCCGCTCATCCCCCTCCAGGGGGAGTTTTTCTTGGGTGATTCCAACCTCCGAGCACAGGGGTCCCTACCAGAACCTAAGCATGGAGTTCTTGGCAATTAGGACCTTTGAGACATAGCTCCCACTAATGGCTCTCAATGCTCTTGGCAATGTTAAGGGAAAGATCGGAGAGCCAGGGAAAAATTAGTATGTGAACTTCACTTAGGAAACATCCCCCGTACTCTGGGAACATAAGGACATGTTGCTCTCATCATCGGCACAGAGTCCTGAATCTTGCACTTTTCTGAACATTGCGGTTCAAAGACGATCATAGAACCAGATTCCTTAATTGTCCCCCCTCCCTATGCTTTTACTTGTAATGGATTAGTCCACTTTCCCTGGCTAACTTGCTATTGCTAAACTTTGCACATGTAAAACATTGATTTGGAAGCAGTTCCTTTATAACAATGTCTTTTGTGGAAAACTAACAGGGTTATCCAAAGAGATCCGAATTGCTTGAGAAAGGTAACCGAATGCTGAAAATCAGGGTTCGGTTACCTTTCCTGACCATTCGGCTATCCAGAGAGCAGGCAATTCGCCAAATCCTGGCGAATTGCCTGCACATATGGTGCCTGTTCAGTGCCTGTTCGAGGGCAGTGAAATCCCCATAGAGAGGCACTGCTTCGGCTATTCAGGGAACACAAACCAGCAGTGAAAGGTTCCCCTAATGCCCTGCCATTCGGTGGTTTAATCCGGCAAATTTATTCAGGAGAATCCCATAGGCTTCAATGTTAAAAATATTCCCGTTTTAATTCAATATCTAATAAACCGTTCATTATAAAATTCTGCAGTAAAAAGTCTCTTTATTTATAGATTTTTTAGGATACTTTAAGCATTTTTCTTATTTTTTTATTTTTTTTTTAAAAGTCCAATTTTTTTTTATTTTTTTTTCAGTTTACTTATTTTTTTTGTAACAGCCCTCTTTATTATCATTCCCTGGACCTCCTGTGAAAATTTCAGACATTTTCGCTCAGTAGTTTCTTTACAAACAGCGTTTCTTTTTCCCAGATTCATACAAATGGTTTTGCTAATTTATTCACTGCCTCCTCTGAGTCTCAGCTGCTTCGGCTCTGTGTGATTCGGCTCCTGTTCGGCTCCTGTTCGGCTTTTTCGAAGGTTAATCCAGATGTTTTTGCTTGTTTTCAGTGTGCATTCGGTTAGTTTTCGTTGGGTTTTCGGCAGCTTTTCCCTGCAATTCGGGGACCCTGTGCTGTTTGCTGAATACACCGCAGGGTCACCGAAATGCAATCGGCAAAAGGAACCGAATTGAAGAGAACGAAAAGTCACCGAACGTGCGGTGACTTTTCGAATCTCTTTGGATAACCCTGCATATTACACAACTAAAAAATAATGGATTGCTCAGGGGAGGGGCTGCCCTATTCTTGTAAGATTTAATAGATTTTTAAATACACTTTGTGCAGTGTACATACCTTACTCACTGAATAAGCACCTTGTAAACAGTATCTTTCAGAGTAGCACACAGGACCGTGGCTCCCGGAATGGATTGCTGCCAGCGGGCATGCCAACCAGCAGGGCATCTTTGCAGGCATTCTGCATACAATACTGCTGTAGCTCTGCTGCTGCCTGTGACACCTGGAAACAGTCAGATCAGGTTAATATGAATACCTTGCTCAAAGACCAGCATTCATGAAAAAAGTATGGTTACCACATTAGATATTTAATTAAAACGATTTCTTACGCAAAACTTTTAGATACTGGAAAGGAAAAAAGGAGCATCTTGTTTACTATCACAAGAATATTCAAGAATAAAGGGGTTATTCAAACAGCACCAAAATTGCACTGATCTCTCGTTCTGCGCACTTCAACAATTACAGTTCGCGACCCTGTGGTGAATTCACTAATCACTGCAGGGTCTCTGAAGTGCCCCGAATGTGGAACTGCCGAACAGGCCGAACGCTGCCAATCTCCGATCAGCCTGAAGACAGCCGTACTGCAGATGGAAAAAAAAGGGAACTCTGCTATTTTTTAAAAGGCGTTTAAAACAATAAAAATGCATGAAAATTTTTGTAAATAATAAAAAAGGTCCAATAAAAAAAATTAAAAAGGTATGTTACAGAATAAAAAAATGCCATAAAATAATGTGAATCAAACATTTTGCCTAAAAAATCCAGAAAAATAGCAAAAAATTCTGAAAGAAATTAAAAAGGCTTGCTGCTTAAACTGAAAAGAATAAACAATTGAATAAAATAATGATAAAAATTATATATTTATTTTTTTACATTGAATCCTATGGGACTCGCCTTTTTAAACCTGTCAAACGGAAGCACCGAAAATCTGGGCAACATTTCGGTGTAGTTCAGCATTCTCTGAATAGATTAACCGTTACTTCTCTATGGGACAATATTGCCATTATTTGGTGAATTGACAGGTCTCCGATTAGCCAAACTGCCACAAAATTGCACCATACGGTGAAATTCACTATTCGGTGCAAATCGGTGGCAACATCTGCGCTTATTGAATAGCCCTTCAACCTCTTCGCTGCGGATGACGTGTGGGGAATGGCCTCATTGACTCCCGTTATATGCGGAGGACGTTCCCCACACGTCATCCGCTCGGCGGGAGCCCCTGAGAGATACTCACCTCTCTCCTCCAGGGTCCCGCGGCGATCTGACTTCTAGGAAGTCAGACGCGTCTTTTAAGGGCCGCCCCACGTAAATGACATCATCGCGACATTGCATGGAAGGGAGGGGGGATCCTTTCGGATCCCTCTCCCTCCAGATCGGGAGTTCGCAGCTGCTCAAACCAGGCATCGTTTAAAAGGGGAGAGTCTTTCGAATGATACCAAACATGACCATGTTTGAAGTAAAAAAATAAAAAAAAACATGTTTTTTTTTATTTGTGTGTTGTTTTTATTAATGCAGCAATATTGTTTGTTCCCATTTCAATTATAATGTGAACAAAGATGCTGCACTAATGATTTTTTCCTATGGGGTGCGTTTGTTAAAAATCATGTAAATTCCCCCCAAAAAAATGTAACCGTCCACATTTCTAATTTTTTTAACAAGTGCAGCCCATGGAAAATATAAACGCAAAACATTGCATGATAAAATGTGAAAAAAAACACTACACGTTGTAGATGATTAAAAATTCAAACGTTATTGTATGTTTTGTTATAATATACAGGCAGGGCATAACGTATACATATAATAATGATGTATTATGAATCTGCGGAGTCTGCCGGAAAGAACGATATATAATACGTCTGGGTCATAAAATAAAACGTGGCTTCAAATCGCATCTAAACATGATGAGCAAAAGCGGTAAAAAATTAGCTCAGCACACAGCTGTGAAATGGCTCAGCAGTGAAAGGGTTAAGTAAAAGAAATCTAGCTTTTAAGAACTTTACCAAAATCAATCTAGTATGTCAAATTGATGCAAGTAGGTATAGCAGCTTTAAAGGGGTGTTATGATAGTATTTGAAGAAAGCCTTATGACATTCAGGCTGGTAAGAAAAGTCTTTTAGCTTTCAAAAAAAAACGTTTACTTATTTTTGTCTACATTGGGTATCCCATCTATTAACAAGCCTTCAGGAGACTGCACACTACAGCATTAACTCCTTGGGCTCTATTCTGGGTCAACTGGTAATACATAGCTGCTGATGGACGAATGTGGCGCAGAGACTATTATCAGTTAGCAGCACCTTCCTATTACTCTGTAATTAGTGAGCTGTAGACATGTGCATTTCATTTCGGATTGAAATTCGGACAAAAAAAATCACTGTTTTCATTATTTTTTAAGTTTCCGAAAAGAAAAATTGGCCGGCCAAAATTACGAATCGCAGTAGCACAACGAAAACTAAACAAAATATTGGAAGGCAAAGTTATCCGAAAAGATACAAAATGGAACGAAATTTATTTGAAACTAAGAGAAAAAAAATGAAACAAAATTATTTCAAACTAATAAAAACTGAGATTTTTTTTATTTAAATGTCATTTTTATTGGAAAGTTACAAATACAAGAGTGATATCGTAACAAAAAAGTGGTAACAATTTTCCATTTTGTTAACGAAGGAAAATAAAAAGAAGTGAGAAAGAAAAGAGAAAGCAATCAGCTCTACTTTCTTCACGAGGCAGAGGGATACGCCGCTATACAAGTTAGGCTAGGGACAGATGAGCGCATTTTCTGCGGCCACCGTCAAAATGTACGTCGATGCGTGCGCACGCATTTTTTCACGGAATACGCTTAAGTGGTCAGACGATGCGCAATTCTGGACGTATTTCATGACGATGGGGTGAAAAGAAGTCTAGGGAAATCCGGCTGTTTGAACGTTATGTGGCCGCACACTAGCAGCGTCTGACATCTCCTAATCACGCACACACGCTGCCATGCGGCCGCAGCGCACTCTGTACGTCAGTACCAGCGGTTTAACGTTCTCGAAAAAATGCGTTCATTTTCCACTTGCGTTGCGCGGCCGGACTTTTGTGCGACCGTACTTCGTATATTGGCTGTCATTGCCCGGCATCTGCTGCTAGTGCGGCCGTGATTATGTGCGCCAGAACGCGCGTTCGCACTGCCTCAGTCTGACCCTAGCCTAAGGTGCACAACTTTCATTGATTCCTAAGACTTTACTTACCCTTTTTCATGCTTGTCATGTTCTCTGCTGTCACATTCCACTTTCCTTATTTACACAGGGTAATATTTAGGTTAGAATAGAAACACACTACACCAGGTTTTATTTTTTAAGTTATTAAATAGAACATATTTTCGATACTTAATGTATTCCGACAACTGACTTGGTAATATTTATGAGATGTGCATAGCAGTATTTAATTTATTTGGAGCACTTGTGCGCAGAGCATTAAGATTGTAAAACGCCCTACTGTTTACGAGCATATTTCATGAACTTTAACCCTGTAAATAATGTATTAAGGGTTCGGTTGCAATCACAGAGCAAATATCAGGATATTTTCTTTCTGGACAGATGTTTTAATCAGTCCTCTACAGCTAAAGCACAGCATGCATTTTAAGAAATGTAGATGAAAAAAATATATTCAAATAAGATCTGATTGTCCATGTTAAAATAAAGACCATGTAATTACAGATTGGTAGGGTCTGTAATCCATCTCAACCGAGTCAAACTGCGTATCATCCTGAAATAATCCTCTCTCATTTCATTGCGTTTAAATATATTTAAAAAAAATAAAAAATAAATATGTCAGTGCACACAAGGTTTCTAATGTTAGAAAACCAGTGAAGGTAATGCACGAATTTTAACCCCAAAGTGGCGAGTTACATGCACCTGCTTCTTACAGAGACTGATCATGAAGTGCTAAATAAAAGGATGGATAGGGCACCTAATTGTTGTGATTTACTTTAGAGGTATGGATATAGATTCCTTCAATTAACTATCTCTCCCTCTTTTTAAAATTTTAAAGACTCTTTATTAATATAATTGCAATAGTGCAGGATTTCTGTAATTTTAAAATAATTATTAAAAGACCACTGTCCAGGACTAATACAGAGGAGTGAACTAGTAAACCATGTTGACTTCCAGCCCATCTGTTTCTCCTCTTGTTCATATTGTGGTCGCCTCCCAACTCTTCTGGCATCCAGTCATCAAGCGATAGAAAGCAGTTTGACACGGAGCAGGAGAGTAGTACCCAGCTAGCGTTTATGCAGCCAATGAGATGCCTTGAACACTCTTAGTAGCGTGTAGGGATGTGCGTTTCGGGTTTCGGAATTTCGGAATTTTCACGAAATTTCCCGATTCGTGTTTTCGGATGCGGCCGATTTTCCGAAAATTTTTAGATCCGAAAATGGCAGATCCGAAAAGTTTTCCGAGCCGAAACGAAATATTTTCGGAATTTTTGAATGGACTTGAAATGTGTCAAATCGAAATTTATTTTTGCTCTATTCATGATTTGATCTTTATTTAATAAAAAAAAACACGATAGAATCACCAGAATTATCGTAGACACTTTGAAACGAGGAGAACAGAAGTTCGGAAAAAACGAAAATTTCTGAAATTTCCGAAAAGTCGATACAAAAAACGAGCAAAGTGACACGAAAATACGAAAAATGGTCGATATTCCGAAAATAAAATGCACACGAAAAACGAACCGAACCGAATCAAAACAGAAATCGGTCGAAACGAGCCGAATCGAAAAGTTTAAACATCCGAACAAATCGAACCGAATCGAACCGAAAAAAAATCGGTGCACAAGCCTAGTAGCGTGCTGTTGCTCCCTTGAGAATCCAGCTGTCAAAAAGGCTTCCCAGTGATCTACCACCTGTTTCCTTCATGTGGTACCTACAGTTTAATACCTTGTATGCCATACTGCACTCTTCCAAGCGCTCTTCCAGTTGGCAGAACGCATTGCAAAGCATCACAGAGTTGGCTGGTTGAACCAGTTGACTTTATCTTAAACCATGTTAGAGCACCAAACCACACGAGGCAGTTAATGGCCTACATTTATCTTAATCCAGGACATACTTGAAAACAAGAGAAATCTCAATGTATCCTTCCTGGTAAAATCCTTTATAAATAAATAAATAAATAAATCCTTGAAATATCAAAAATGTGAGAACTGGATGCTCTTCTGGAAAAACCCTGAAATCTCCATCAACAGAGGCTCTGCTTGCCATTACATATATGTTATGCAAATCAGAAGATCAGCAAGGACAGAGAATCCACTTCCACAAATCATGAATGTGAAAGGGCACATGTCACTTTTCAACATGCAAGTTACAGACAATTCTTTTTGCAACAGTTGCAAGAACATAGAGAATTTAGCAAAGCGAGGAAAATGGTTAAAAAGGGACATGCATGTTTTGTCAGTGTGCCTTTAAAAATGTGCAATGCCTTTTGAATGATTCAGTAGACTCATTCAGCAGGTATAAAAAGTGAATATGATTTTTTTTTCATATTCACCAGCTTTTCTTTCTAGGCATTTTCGACGCCCATCTCAGTATGCACTTTGATCTAAACAATCAGTGTGTATTCTGTAGAATACATAAAAAATTACCTGAGCATGTGTGATTGAGTTGCTCCACCTCCCTCCTGCACTGCGAGCTGAGGGGAGGGTGGGACTGAGTTTCATTCCAATCTGTAACTCTTTCACTCCCAGCTACTGCAGAGACCGTGAAGGAAAGAAAATCAACCAACACAGGGAGTAAAAAACAGCAGAGAGCGGGCCAGCATAAAAAAAAAAACAGAGACACAGCATAAAAAGGTAAAGAGAGAAAGACAGCAAGATAAAGCAGAGTGACAGCAAGAGAAAGAGAGTACAAGAAATGGTGCAGTGAGAAAGCGCGCACAAGAAGCAGACAGCACAAGAAAGAGTGTGAGAGTGAGTGACTGCAAGGGAGTGTGAGTGAGACAGTGAATATGTAAACCATGAAAGAGAGCAAGTGATCGTGTCAGTGGATGAGTGAGTCTGTGTGTGAGCGAGCATGAGCAAGTCAGTGGGTGAACATTAGGGATGAGCTGTTCGGGTTCGGACGGTTCGGGGTTCGACCCAAACTTAGCCTGTTCGAGCAGATCGCGAACCTCGAACATTTCCGGGTGTTCGCCGCATTTTCGACCACAATGCACCACAATGCATTTTCCCACTGCCTGAGGCTCGTAATTGGCTACAGCCTTGCACCTGACCACAGGTCTGGTGCAAGACTGGTTGAACACTATGCCAATCACCGCTCAGAGTCCTGATTGGGCAAATTTTGCCCAATCATGGGCTCACAGAGCTAAGTCCCGCAGCACACTATATAAGGTTTCCACGCAGCGCTTCTGCACGCATTTCAGAGGAGATTTCAAAGGAGATAGTTGTGTGTGTTGCTACTGCCGGTCTGCCACGCTACTGGGGGGGTCTGGGGGGTGTCTCATTTCGACCAAATATCAGGGAATTTAGGTGATGTGTGTCTTGTTACTGTGCCAGCAATTTTTTTGGGGGTTTACAACTTTATTTAAAACATTTGTGAATTGAGGTGATTTTCTGGGTCTTGTCACTGTGCCAGCAAGTCTTTTTGGGTCTCATTTATACCAAATATCAGGAAATTTAGGTGATGTGTGTCTTGTCACTGTGCCAGCAAGTTGTTTTGGGGTTTACAACTTTATTTAAAACATTTGTGAATTGAGGTGATTTTCTGGGTCTTGTCACTGTGCCAGCAAATCTTTTTGGGGCTCACTAATTTCTTTAAATCACTTGGGAATTAAGGTGATCTGTGTCTCGTCATACAAACAGTACCACGCTGTATTTTGGGGCTCACTAATTTCTTTAAATCACTTGGAATTAAGGTGATCTGTGTCTCGTCATACAAACAGTACCACGCTGTATTTTGGGGCTCACTAATTTCTTTAAATCACTTGGGAATTAAGGTGATCTGTGTCTCGTCATACAAACAGTACCACGCTGTATTTTGGGGCTCACTAATTTCTTTAAAACACTTGGGAATTAAGGTGATCTGTGTCTCGTCATAAAAAAAGTACCACGCTGTATTTTGGGGCTCACTAATTTCTTTAAAACACTTGGGAATTAAGGTGATCTGTGTCTCGTCATACAAACAGTACCACGCTGTATTTTGGGGCTCACTAATTTCTTTAAAACACTTGGGAATTAAGGTGATCTGTGTCTCGTCATACAAACAGTACCACGCTGTATTCTGGGGCTCACTAATTTCTTTAAAACACTTGGGAATTAAGGTGATCTGTGTCTCGTCATACAAAAAAGTATCACGCTGTATTTTGGGGCTCACTAATTTCTTTAAAACACTTGGGAATTAAGGTGATCTTCTGTGTCTCGTCACACAGCGAGCAATTTTTTTTGGGGCTCACTAATTTCTTTCTTCTCCGGTGCAGAGCGCTGTTGTCTCAAAGAACACATGCAGGAACTCTGCTGTCTGGGAGTTCTTTAAGAAATGTGCAGCAGACCCCACCGTTGCTATTTGTAATCTATGTCAGAGGAGGCTGAAGCGTGGGATAAACACCGGACACTTGGGTACCATGTGCTTGAGGCGACATATGAACAAGTGCCACACATCCTGTTGGGGCAAAACTTTGCGTAGGTCCTCCTCCTCCTCATCTGTCTCTACCCACACTGTATGTCCTGCCATGCAATTGCCTACAACCTTCACCGACAGGGATGATGCTACAGTAATGGATGTACCAGCAGGTCCTTCCTCACAATGTGACATCATCCCAGTAGCTGAAGATTTACGCAGTCAGATTACGTTGCCGCAGCTGCTGCAGCGAAAGAAAAAATATAGTCCCAACCATCCCCAAGCACAGCGTCTAAATGCCAGCTTAGCAAAATTACTCGCATTGCAGCTGCTGCCTTTCCAGCTGGTGGACTCTGCTCCCTTCCGTGAACTTGCTGAATGCGCTGTACCACAGTGACAGGTTCCAAAACGCCATTACTTTTCACGCAAGGCCATTCCAGCACTATACCAGCACGTGGAAGACAATGTTATCCAGTCATTGGGAAAGGCAGTCAGCAGCAAGGTGCATGTCACTTTAGACACGTGGTCCAGCAAGCATGGACAGGGTCGTTACATTTCCTTCACGGCACACTGGGTAATTCTGATTGCAGCTGGGAGGGATCCAAGACGGGGCTCTGTGCTGGAGCTTGTTCATCCACCACGCCTCCAGAAAACTGCTTGTATGAGGTCTGTCTGCTCCACCACCACCACCTCTTCCTCCTCCTTCTCTGTCTCTGGCGAAGTGGCAGTTAAACCCACGCCTGACAGGGTCTACGCAATGCCTCAAGCAAAAAGATGCCATACTGTGCTTGAGCTGGTTTGTTTAGGGGACAGGAGCCACACCGGGTCAGAAATTTTGTCAGCTCTGCAGGGGCAGGTGCAGAGATGGTTAACACCACGCCAGCTTGAGCTGGGAATGATCGTCTGCGATAATGGCAGCAACCTTCTCTCCTTCTCCGCCGTACGCAAGGGTAAATTGACGCATGTACCATGCCTAGCACACGTCCTAAATCTGGTGGTACAGCGTTTCCTAACCAAGTACCCAGGGCTGCCAGAGCTTCTCATCCAGGCCAGAAAAGTCTGCAGCCACTTCAGACGGTCATTCCCAGCAAGCGTTCACCTGGCAGAAATTCAAAGAGAATTCCACCTTCCCACAAACCGTCTGATCTGTGACATGCCCACCAGGTGGAATTCGACATTAGCAATGCTGCAGCGTCTGCACAAGCAGCAGAGGGCCATCAACGAGTACCTGTGTGAGTATGGCACAAGGACAGGTTCAGGTCAACTTGTTCCCCCCCCCGCAGTGGCTGATGATCAAGGATGCATGCACTGTACTGTCACCATTTGAGGAGGCAATGAGGATGGTGAGCAGGGACAGTGCATGCATCAGTGACACAATTCCTTTAGTGTTCCTGCTGAAGCACACTCTGCGGGGAATTATAGATGTGGCTCTAGAGGCAGAGCAGCGGGAGGAAGAGGAGGCCTTCCCTAGCTCTCAAGGCCCCAGTCTTTCCGCAGACAGCATTCCAGCGGGTCCTACTCAGATCAGACAGGAGGAGGATGAGGAGGAGGAGGACTATTTAAGTAGTGGGGGCATTGAAGGTGGGGATTCCTCAAGGCAGGGTTTTGTGTGCCCAGAAACAGAAGGGCTTGTGCGTGGCTGGGAGGAGGAAGTGCACGATATGGTCGTCCTCATTGACCAGGAAGACTCGGCAGCTAATGCCACCTCCAACCTACGCTGCATGGGCTCCCTAATGATGCAAAGCCTGCTAAAGGACCCCAGGATTCGTGCTATCAAGGAGAGGGATCATTACTGGTTGGCAACCCTTTTTGATCCAAGATACAAGGGGAAAGTTGCAGAGCTCATCCTGCCTGCACAGAGGGAGCACAGGATGACAAAACTTGAGGACGCTCTAAAGCGAAACTTGTGTAACACCTTTCCAGGCACTGTTAGATTACCAAGTGCTGACACACGTGCTTCTGAGGCTGCAGGTGATCAGAGGAATTCTGATTGGCTGAATCGCGTGAAAAAAACTGTCCGCACACTGATTTCTGCGCGCAACGTTGCTGCGAGCGTATTTGTGCTCGTCTGTTTTACGTGCGTTATTGCTCGACGGATGAAAAAATGGGCGAGGATTGTAATTCCAGCGTTGATTTCCGCACGTTAACGTTTAACGCTTGGTGCACAAATTCACGTGTTGCGCGAGCGTTTTAACGCGAAGATTGTAATAGGGCCCATAGAGGGCTGCTGCTGCCAACGAGAGAAACAACTCAATTAGATCAGAAGTGCGGGACCATAAAACTTAACTTTTAATACTCTTATATAAAACCGAACAAAATTTCTGAAGCTACAGTTAAAACCAGACCATTTATATAGGCAGTTAACCAATACACACAGGGGGCACAAGTAAGTGAGAATTTACTCACTTCACAAAAATGGCCTTATTACACCTAATAGTGAATTTGGGGGAGGGTTGTCAGATTATGAACATTTGAATGGTTAATCTTGTTCCATTCAAAAAACTGGAATAGCCACCCATCCAATTACTTAGCTTGCCATTCACTGTCAGGACCACCATACACTCAATGGATACACCAATCTTTTTTGTTCCTGCTGGACCCAGCCAGTGGTCCATACATAGGCCAGGGCTGCTTGACTGATGCATTTTTAAATTTTTTTAGTCCTCGACGCCCAAGGACGTGAAATGTAGGCACCCATTGCCAGCGTCTTCACCATATGGTGCAGGACTACCTAGGTGCAAGGGCAGACCTGGATACCTTTCCAGCAGATGATCCACTGGCTTACTGGGTGTTGAGATTGGATCACTGGCCAGAACTTAGCCAATATGCTATGCAGCTACTAGGTTGCCCTTCATCTAGCGTGCTTTCCGAAAGGACGTTCAGTGCCGCTGGAGGTTTTGTCACAGACAAAAGAGTGCATCTGTCCACCGACTCTGTAGACCGGCTGACATTTATAAAAATGAATCAGTCCTGGATCAGCAGCTATCAATCCCCTGATGCTGAAGTAATGGAATAGATAGGGGATGTCCTCTTCTGCATTCACAAAACCTCCAGCACTGAACTCTTCCACAATACCACAAAAGGGTTACGGTGTGAAGGCACTTGCTGCCATGAAAGGCACAATATTTGGCTGCACTGACGCCTGTGCCAGATTTATACGATTTTAATTTTTTGAACCGCAGGGTCCAACCCTGCACTCTTCCACAATACCACAGAGGGGTTACTGTATGATGATACTTGCTGGCCTGGCAGTCTTGCACCAAAGGCACAATATCTGGGTGCACTGATGCCTTAACCAGATGCATATCTTTTTAATATAGGACTGCAAGGTCCACCCCTGCACTCTTCCACCATAACACAGAGGGGTTACTGTATGATGATACTTGATGGCCTGGCATTAAAGGCACAATATCTGGGTGCACTGACGCCCATTACCACCAGATCAAAAACTTTTCAATATAGGACCACATGGTCCACCCCTGCACTCTTCCACAATACCACAGAGGGGTTACTGTATGATGATACTTGATGGCCTGGCATTAAAGGCACAATATCTGGGTGCACTGACGCCCATTACCACCAGATCAAAAACTTTTCAATATAGGACCACATGGTCCACCCCTGCACTCTTCCACAATACCACAGAGGGGTTACTGTATGATGATACTTGATGGCCTGGCATTAAAGGCACAATATCTGGGTGCACTGATGCCCATTCCCAGATTCATATCTTTTTAATATAGGACCGCATGGTCCACCCCTGCACTCTTCCACAATACCACAGAGGGGTTACTGTATGATAGTACTTGCATGCCTGGCACTAAAGGCACAATATCTGGGTGCACTGCCATTGACGCCTGTATTAGATTCATATCCTCAGAGGGGTTACGGTGTGACGGCACTGTTGCCAACGCTAAAAGCCCAATTTTAAAGCACCTATTGTTACTTTCATCCAAAGCCTGCATAAGTTTCACAATAATTTAGCCAAAAAAAACACTAAACTTTCTCTGCGCGTCCTAAAATGTCTTTTCATACAGGCTGCCGCCCCAAGCAGTTGTTTATGGATAGATTAAAGGAAAAGCATTTACCGTCATATGAAACGTCATTTTTTTGTTTTTAAGTGTTTCTATACATCCTAGAAATCCGCCACTTCACGGGCAGGTTATGGGGACCTCCTAGGCACGATATTTGAAGGAATTTTTCGTTTTTATTTTTAACCCTTATTTCATGGAAAACTCACTGTCCCTTTAAAAACGTTTTTTTTAAAACTTTTTGTCCCCCAGGGCACTACCCGGACCCCCATACACCTTTTATGGCAAATATGTAGCATATATGCCCTCTTGGAGGGCACTCAAAAAAACCGAATTTTCAGCCCATTGACTTGCATGGGGGTTCGGGTTCGGGTTCGGTCCCGGACAAATGGGAAGTTCGGGTTCGGGCTCGAACCAAACTCGGGGAGTGTTCGGCTCATCCCTAGTGAACATGTGAGCGAGTCAGTGGGTGAGCGAGCCTTGCCTTCACAGTTGCAGAGATAGCCAATATTTGGTTCCTCAGTTTTCCCCACTCTGAGGTCCTGAGCATGCACGCACAACATTTTTAGTTAGGTTTCTAGATCATTTGAAGCTTTGATGGGTGTAGTGGGTGGGGAGGAGGCAGGGAATATTCAAAAAGTGGGAGCTGGAAAAAAAACACCCCTAGGTGAGAGGAGTGTCAGATAAGATTAAATGAGAGATTAACCCCTTGGCGGCCGGAGAAGTCATGGGGTTTCCCCACAGACGTAAGGGGGTTTCTGCGGCCAGGAGCGAGACCCCGACCCCTCCGGTAGGATTCCCATGATGGTTTGACTTACTTGAAGTCAAGCCGTTCCATGGGACTGCTCCTGATGTACATACATCGTCGCACCTGCACAATGACGTCATTTTCAGACTCCACCGGGCAGAGTCAGGTGAATGCCTGAAGAGGAGGGGGGGAACTTTGGACCCCTCTATCTCCTCATCCAGAAGGGCTACAAAAAAAGAGAGGCATCACTGGAAATGTCACAGTCTGATCTTTCCAACAATGTCCCTCTTAAATCCTTATTGTTGGACGATGCACTGAGCAAGTCCTTCACTAAGGTGCAGAGGACTCACTTAGCATGCCATCCCAGTACTGAGATCCAGCACTGATGTGGCGGCAATCGTAGACTTCTCCTGAGAGGAGGCTGACCTCCACATCCCCCACCCACTGACATCAACGCGCATGGGAGCGATGACATGAGAAAGGGACCCCCCCCCCAGCAATTCCTATGGTAGAAATATGGGGATATTTTTTTCAGTTTTAGTTAAAATCACGTATTTTCTAAGAAAAATGCAGTAACAGGTTCCAGTTTGAGCTCGGCACATGGGTGAAATGGCTCAGCAGTGTCTAGTTTGCTTGTTTGGTATATAAGTGTTTAACTGTCAATTTAAAAAAATTCTAGACATGCATGTCCCTTTAAAGGGTTCCTGTCTGAGATCATAGATGCAGTCCTCCCAAACTTTGGGCAGAACTCAAGGGTGGAACTACCAGGGGTGCAGTGAGTAGGGTTTCACCTGGACAGTCCAGTTTGAGTCAGGTGTCCTGTTTTCAGATCCCCTGCCACCCAAACACATGACTCGGTCACTTGGCTCGGTCCTGCCTCCCTTATATGAATGCCGCAATCCTCTGGACCGACTCCACCTCCTCCCATGAGCCACTTGCTCCTGCTCACTCACACGAACTTCAGGAGCACAATTTACGCGCTTGCTGGTGCGAAGCGGCAGGAGGGCCGTGATGAGTTCCCAGTGCAGCTGCTGCAGTTCTGCTGCTGTGGTGGCCTCCTGTGGCTCTTGGGTGAGTAGAGATGTGGGTCAGCCCTCTTACTCTTCTACTTGGCCAGGCAGAATGCAACTGCAGCGTCTGCCTGTGTCTCCTCTCTGTGCTGGCCCCGCCCCCTACATCCCACAGGCAGGTCTCTTCCCCATCTCTTCTTCTTAGTCGCTCCTCTTCCCCCCCATTTCCACCCTTTCCCTTGCCCCCTTTTCTCCCTCTTCTCCCCCCCCCTCTTTCCTGTATTTGTACAGCAAGTGTGAGAACGTTTTGGATAAAAAGGGCTGATTTGTGGTTGAGGGTGAGGGCTAAATGAGGCCGATTGGGGGGGTGAATGGGGCTGATTTGAGGTACGGGGACAATGGGGTGAAATTGAGTGTGAGAGGGAAGGACATGTATATGTATACATGTGTAAGCGTCTGTGTGACAGATCGTATACCTGTGAGCAACAAAAATATTTTGCCACGCATTACGGGAGTGTTCGGGTTTGGCTTGAAGGAAAGGTGGCAACCCTAGCAGTGAGTGCCACTTCAACCAGGCCCCTTGAGGCTGGGGAGGCCTACAAATCGGCGTCAGGGCCCTCGCCTGGGCCGGCCATGGCCTCCACTAGACTTTTCCACAGAACGAAGAGGAATTCAGCCCCCTCCCTGCATATAAGGTAGGAAAGGTATCAAGTATATATTTTCTAATATAAATTATGTTACTAAAATTTTATATTTATCTTAATTGTTTTGAAATAAATTACATATTTTAATAATGTTTTATTTTATATTTATTTGTGAGTTTTACTTCAGAGCTCTGAGATACGCTCATACACCCCACGTTACTGTGAGGTTTATTGCTGTGAGCTTTATGATACGCCCATACACAGGGCACGTTACAGTGAATTTTATTGTTGCGGGAGCTCTTTGAGAAATACATTTTGCCCATTACATAAAAATGAAATGGACTGAAGTGATCACAGTGGACCTAGAGGGAAAAAAAAAAAAAGGGACACTGATTGTCAACATTCTGGACCTGGAGGGGTCCAGTGCATTGGGCCACCGCAGCTGACTTTTTTCCTGACATTTACACACATTGGTTAGCTCATATGCTAAGAATATGGGATGCAAAGTGAATTTAGACTTTATCCTTGCAACATGGGTGGTGCACATTGTGACCACAAAGACCATTGAAGAAATAAGGGCCACTGAATGCAGTCTAAGCCAACGTCTGGAAGGTTGTACAGTGGTAGTTGAGTGATAGGTCTTCAAGGTTGAGGTGAGATCTCTGCTTTGAAGATCTATCACAGCACCCATGGATAGACAGGGGACACTCATCCCACCATGTTCTTGGCAGCCTGTCTGTCCCTTCAATATTTATAGGGCCCTATTACATTCTCTGCGCAAATACGTCCGCTCAGCGCAATTTTGTTTGCGCGCAGCGTCAGGCGTTATCGCGCGAAAAGTAACGGTGGTATTATGATCTGAATGCATTTTTTCATCCGTCAAAAAAGAACATTCGTAAAAATGACGTGCAAAACGAAGAGCAATACGCGCACAGTAACGTAGCGCACGTAAATCATTGTGCGGACTGGTATTTTAGCGGGATTCAGCCAATCAGAATTAAGAACCTTAATTGACATCAATTTACCTTAATTGACCTTAATTGACTCACTTACGTTTTTGCGCCTGTCAAAGTAAATCTGAGTATACATGCTGCAGCAATAATAAAAACACGCACAAATTCACAATGTTATTGTTTGGGTATGTGCAGAATGTGTAATTATACTTTGCTGTATTTTTTTTTTCATGCTGGTGTTTTTCGTTTCGGCCAGAACGTTCAGATTTGCAGTTACCACCAGCTTTTCAAAGACATTAAAATATTACGCACAAACGTTGTTCGTAAAAAGATGCGCATCGATTGTAATACCATCCGCACACCAGCACACGAACGAATTTGCGTTCACAATGTTAAGTATAGGACGTGCACAGTTCATCACGCTCGCGCAGGTCCATCCGCGTTAAACGTTAACGCGCATTGTTTGCGCGAACGATGTAATACGACGTTCTGTGCAAAGGGTTTTGCCCCTCGCGTTAATGCGTTTTTGCGCACACGCCCTTTTTTGCGTGAAGAATGTAATAGGGCCCATAGTGTATACAGAAATATGTTTGCTTTTTTTAATGTTAGTTTTTTATTCTCTCGCGGTGTAGAAGTCCCTGTAGTTGGCCTCCCTGGTGAAATGGAGGCAGTTAGGACATAGTATGAAATTATAATAATCCACAATTTAATTTACTACGCAAATTCAATGGCTCATTTAACGGTTTAATCTAAAAGTTTACTTTTATTGTTTGACTTGACATAACACAAGCTAAATCTGGCAGGGCTTTCCAAATCTCTCTTTTCCCAGCACCAGTCGGATGTGGAGTAAAACAGGGCTTAAATTCTCAGAAAGACTCATTTATCAAAGGGTTTACCATACCCCAGATGACATGCTATTCCAGCCACCTTTAAATAGTATAATCTTGGCACGATATCCTGCAGAAGTCTGACACAAAAGGTCCTTCTGACTTTACAACATTAATAGCATTTTATGGTAAAAATAGACGAAAAGCCAGACTTGTCATTTCATGTTTGGGCCTTAATTACAATGTTGGATGCCAAAAGGCTCATCGAGCCAAAGGATTTTTGATTAATTGTAGACTGGTGAAAATCTATTGCTTGCAATGCCTTGCTGCTGAAACCTCGTTTATATATTTATGTTTAGCTTGGCTGTTGTACAGAGATTTTGCTGATGATTTGCAGAATATAAATATAGAATATCCAAACAGTTACTACTACAAGAGGGACACATGGCAGATGAAATGTAATATAGATAAATGCAAAGTTATGCAGTTTGGAGTGAAGAACACACAAGCAATTTATACCCTAAATGGTACTGAGTTAGGGAAATCAAAGCAGGAGAAGGATTTGGGAATAATCATAAACTTCTAACTATCCAGAACTAACACTATCCAATGTCAAACAGCCGCCAAGGCCAGCAAGGTATTGTCATGCATAAAAAAGGGGAATTCACTTTCAGGATGAAAACATAATTTTGCCTCTGTATAAATCAATGGTAAGACCGCACCTTGAATATGCCGTGCAATTTTGGGCACATGTTTTAGAAAGGATATTATGGCGCTAGAAAAAGTGCAGAGACGGGTGACTAAATTAATAAGGGGAATGGAAGGTTTAAGTTATAAGGAAAGACTAACAAGCTTAAACCTGTTTAGTTTAGAGTAACGGCACCTTAGAGGGGATCTGATAACCTTATATAAATATATACAGTGTTATTATAAACCATTGTGTGATAACCTATTCATTAATACTATATACCTACTATACCTACTATATATACCTACTATACAAAGGACACGAGGTCACCCATTTAGACTGGAAGAAAGAAAATTCAGCCTAAAGCATAGGAAGGGTTATTTTACAGTGAGAACAATAAAGCTGTGGAATTCTCTCTGTTGAGGTGGTTGGGTCACAGACTGTACAGACGTTTAAAAACGACTGGAGGACTTCCTGCAGAAACAGAATATTATGGGTTATAATATTTAATATGTGGATACAAACTGTTTGATCCAAGGAGAAATCTGACCGCGATTCTGGGGTCCAGAAGAATTTTTTCCCCAGTATATTGCATTTTGGATCAACAGCAGTAGGTGATGTGTGAAAGGCTGAACTCGATGGACGCACATCTTTTTTCCGGCCTATGGAACTTAAATTAAAATACATGGGGCTATATTACAATCTTTGTGCAAAAAGCCTTGGGCAAAGCGTTAAACCTTTGCGTGCGCAAATCACTGCTGGAATTACAATACTCGTGGCTTTTTTCTTCCGCCGACCAATTGCGCACGCAAACAGGACACGCACAAATGCAGTCTTAGTGCCATCTCGTACAATAATCTTTGCGTGCGCAATTTTTGGCACCCATTCAGCCAATCAAAATGAAGAAACACACCTATAAAACGCAACTGAATTGCGCCTGCCAGAGGCATCGGAGATGGGTTCTGCGTCTATGATGCAAAATGAGCACATATGCTACAGTAATAATACACACACACCTGCCATCATCCATTATATTGTTGCTGCATTCCTTTTTATGTGATGTTTTTTTTCGGGTTAGCCAGGTTGTTCAGATTTGCCGTTACCACCAGCTTTTTGCAGTTGCTAAAATTATGCGCGCAAAGGCTATGCGGTAATTACCGCGAATAGATTGTAATACCATGTGTTAAGTATAGGACTCTCGCAGTACAGTAAGCTCGCGCAGGGATCGCGCAGGTTCACCCGCGGTAGACGATTGCGCGCGGTTGTTGTGCTGACTATGTAATACGGCATTCGGCCCAAAGGGTTTTAGCCCTCGTGTTAGGTTTTTTGCACCGACGCAAATGTTTGCGTGAAGATTGTAATTTAGTATTTTTGAACACAGCAACTAAAATAATCTATTGTGTAGAGGTCGGCAGGGCTGGGTCCTGGATGGACAATATGTTTCACCCCTATTTGGGTTGTGGACCCTTTAAGTGCAACCACAGGGTTAATCTTCCTGTCCAGGAAGAGTTTTAAAGCCAGCAACTCCCAGATAGGATTGTGGGAGTTTAGGAAAAGAAAAGTAATCAGTGGAAGCTGTGTGTTTGTGTTCCAAAAGCAGGAGACGTGCTGTGCCTTGCTGGAGAGGCTTCTACATACTGGGGAAAGGATTCCCTAGGTTTGGACTGTTTAAAGCGTTGGTGAGCCACTATTATTTCTCTGTTTATTTGTGCTGAAGATCAGGACTTTGCTTTAATTTCGCTGAACCAAAGCGTGTACTTATTATGTTGCCTTTTTGACTGCCCTGAAAGGGTGAATAAAACTGTTTTGTTTGTGAAAGACATTGTGCACGTGCTCTGTGGGCTCCCAAACGTCACAATTGGTATAGTAAGGTGGATGGCCCAACATGGGATAGGCATACTGTAGATATAGCTAAAAAAAGCCATATAGACTTTATAAAAAAATGCAACATGGAGGGGCGTGGCCAGCAGTTACACATGGCAGATGTGTGCTAGAACTGCTCTGTTCCTGACCGGTGGTTTTAAGCGGATAACACCTAACATCCTCGCAGCATAGTGGATTTAAACGGCACCCTGGTACCGTGAGATGCCATAGCAGCTGCCAAATCAAAAAATAAGACTTTTTTACCCCGAAGCCAGGTACATGTAGGGACAGCGGGACCCGCCAAAATGGCGGCACCTCTCCGACACCTTCCCCTTCAGAGGCTAAGCGCGGCTGCACCAACTGACCTGGAGATGATCTCCTCACGCATGGAGGGGATGCTAAAAGACCTCTCGGCTACTCTGACCACCCGATTGGACACGATGGCGGCGGAGACCCGCAGAGATATTCGGGACATCGGGGAGCGGACCTCCAGATTGGAAGATAAAATGACTGAAACAGCGGAGGCCCACAACACCATGACGACGTAAGTGGAGGAACTAGAAGAATCCCTAAAGCGCTACTCGCGTAAGCTGGCAGACCTGGAAGATCGCTTTCGTCACCACAATTTAAAGGTTAGAGGGGTCCCGGAATTGGTACACCCCAAAGACCTACAGACATACATCACGGAATTTTTTACCCATTTACTTCCTGATGCAACTGTAGACTCCCTCCTTTTTGACCGCATCCATCGGATTCTCAAACCTACCTCGGCAACCGGTCAAGGCGCCACGAGATGTTATCCTGCGGTTACATTATTTTAAGCCACGGGAGGAGATCCTTTGAGTGCTGCGCAGGCCGGAGACCCTTGGTCAGGAGTACCACCATCTCTCTGTGTATCCAGATCTCTCCCAGGCAACACTTAAGCACCGCCGATACCAAAGGCTCTCCGTCTAGCGAGCGTGATGTCCTGATGGGATTACCCAACCAAACTGGTAATTGCCCAAGACGGGACCACCACGGTGATTGCCTCGCCAGTGGAAGGCCGCCATGTCCTGGAGGAATGGGGCCTCCAAGTTGCAGAGAACGGGGCTTGAGGCCCACCTCCTTCCAGGCACCTAAATCCCGACTGGCATACCCGCTGAGAGCACAAGGGACTGAGATTATTTTTGAAGATACACGACGGGGTGTCTTTCCAAATACGGGGTGGGCACAGAGTGCCTGACACGCAGGATGCTAAGTATTTCTTCTTTTTTTTTTGCCTGTCCATTTTCCATAAATATTTTACTACTTGACTGCGCCCTGCGAGCGTTTAAACACGAAGTACATTGACCGCTGGCTCGATGGAAGCCATGTTACCCCCATCTCCCTCTTCGGCTGAAGAGTTCGGGTTCTCACCCCTCCCTCTGCCCTTGAGGGAGAGTGAGTCCCTGCTGGAGAATTTTTTGCTATTTTTTTGTACATAGTTTGGCCACAAGGTGGCAGTGGTTCATAAGCGTATATGATTACGTCACATTGTGGTTAATGTGGTTGTTATTTTCCTGTATTCTGTCCCCCATCCGCCTCCTTATCCCTGTCAGGATTTCTTCTATGCTTGCAAGCTACATTGGAGTTTAGGGCCTGTGGCAGTGAGACCTGGTCACTCACATTTCTTCCTATCTGACAATGCCCCCACTAGGGATGAGCCGAACGCCCCCGTGTTCGGTTCGACTTCGAACTCGAACAATTTCAAAAGTTCGAGTTCGAACCCGAACACGATCTGAACTCAATGTAAGTCAACGGGACTCAAACGTTCGATTTTTAGAGTGCCCTCCAAGAGGGCATATATGCTAGATATTTGCCATAAAAGGTGTATGGGGGTCCGGGTAGTGTCCTGCACAGGAAACAAGGACAAAAAGTAAAAAAAAAAACGTTTTTAAAGGAACAGTGAGTTTTCCATGAAATAAAGGTTAAGAATAAAAACGAAAAAATTCCTTCAAATATCGTGCCTAGGAGGTTCCCATAACCTGCCCCTGAAGTGGCGGATTTGTAGGATGTGTAGAAACATTTAAAAACAAAAAAATTACATTTCAAATGACGGTAAATGTTTTTCCTTTAATCTATTCATAAACAACTGCTTGGGGCGGCAGCCTGTATGAAAAGAGGAGACATTTTAGGAGACGCAGAACAAGTTTAGTGATTTTTTGGGCTAAGTTATGGTGAAACTTATGCAGGCTTTGGATGAAAGTAACAATAGGTGCTTTAAAATTGGGCCTTTAGTGTCGGCAACACTGCCGTCACACCGTAACCCATCTGTGGTATTGTGGAAGAGTGCAGGGTTGGACCCTGCGGTCAAATATTAAAATGATATGAATCTGGTATAGGCGTCAGTGGCAGTGCACCCAAATATTGTGCCTTTGGTGGCAGCAAGTGCCTTCACACCGTAACCCCTCTGTTGTATTGTGGAAGAGTGTAGTGGTGGACCCTGCGATCCAATATTAAAATGATATGAATCTGGTATAGGCGTTAGTGCTCCCAAATATTTTGCCTTTGGTGGCAGCAAGTGCCTTCACACCTTAACCCCTCTGAGGTATTGTGAAAGAGTGCAGTGGTGGAGGTTTTGGTAATGCAGAAGAGATCCCCGATCTATTCAGTTACATCAGCAGCTATAAATAAACCGGGTCAGCAATGTTTAGGCACTTGTACTGCGCTACTGTATATGGTGAGAATCGGCGCACACCAGTAGCAACAGAAAGCAAACAGAACAGGCAGGGAATACACAGAGAGAATAGTCAAATGGCAGGCAAAGTCGGCAACAGATCGGGTCCCCAGAACAAGCAGGGTCAGTAACAAGTATACAAACTGATTTGGTAAGCTAGCGATGCGGGAATAAAGGCTGAGGCACACTGAGCTTGTAGCGACGCACAGCGTAGCGAAGCAAAGAGAAACAAACATTTTGCAGGCTTGACTTCACTCCGCTCCGCTTCGCAGCGTGTCTACACTGCATTACATTTGCTTCTCACCGCACTGGACAGGAATCCACTAACTAAATTAAAATGTACACACAAAACAATTTTATTTTCACAAAGCACATGTTATATAGGCAAAAAAAGTTTCTCCTGAATAAAATACATCAAAAATTACTGTTAATTTAATAGGAATAGTATAAAAATATAAAAAGGTAACCCCTGATCATATATATTATAGGGACACGGAGCGCTGTGTATAGAGTAGGGATGTATTGAAACCACACACAGACATATACGTATATATCAACACGCAGACCTATATATACGTACATATCAACATGCAGATATATATATATACACCCGCCCACAGACCTCAGACCATATATACACATACGCACGGGGGGGTGGCATGTGGACAATCTCAACTAAATGCGCCCCCCCATTTGGCTGATCCCTCCAGAAGAAATGTTGAACCCAACAGAGCAGAGAATATATATATTATTCTCTGCTCTATCGGGTTCAACATTTCTTCTGGAGGGATCAGCCAAAGGGGGGGGCAATTAGTTGCCAAAATGTGTGTGTAATACACGTCTGGATATATATATTTATAAGAATATAGATATATCTTATCTATATATACATATCATACCTGCCCTTACCTTCCCCTATAAATTTGCTAAAAATATACACACAAAAAAAAACAAACCACTGCCTGAGACCCTGCGCAGCCCACATGCCATCCCCCTCTACCTGGCTGAATGTATCTAATATATATAATTAAATACATTCAGCCAGGTAGAGAAAAAAAAAAGTTTTATTTTATGTTCCCGGGGACATTTAAAAATGTCCTCGGATTTTATTTTTTTCAGAAATGTGCCGCCTTACCTTAGCCTGGTGGTCAGTGGGGTCTCCCTGGATCCTGGTTGTGGGGGGGGGGGGTCTGCCGTGGCCACAAGTACAGTGGCTCCCTCCCTGCGCCGCCTGTCTCTGCCACATGCATCCAGGCGGCTAGCCCGCACAGTCGCAGCTCTGTCATCCGGCGGCCGCATGCTCCTCAAGGGGATCCTCAAGGGGATCCTTGGGAGGCCCCAGCAGGCTGCCCTCTACAGTGCCTGATTAGAGGGCCGTGTCTGCCTGATGTTTTAGTAACAAGAACGTTTTATCCCATAGGGTTCAATGTTAAAAATATTCCAGTTTTAATTCAGTATCTAATAAACCGTTGCTTATAATATTCTGCAGTAAAGAGTCTCTTTATTTCTAGATTTTTTAAAATATATTTTTCAAGCATTTTTTATACTTTTTTTTAAAAAAAAATCTTTTCGAACTTTTGGCGAACGTCCCAAAAAAGTTCGAAGTTCGCGAACTTTCGAGCGGTCACTGTTCGAATCGAACTCCGAACCAATTGAACCGAACAGCTCATCCCTAGCCCCCACTACGACGCATCCCCACCCTCCGATATTAAATTACTGACGTTTAATGTAAAAGGGTTAAATCTGCCGGTGAAGCGCCACTCACTATATAAAGACCTCCGATCCCATGATGCAGACGTGGTTTGTCTCCAGGAGACACACTTTTGCTGCCTGGATCATCCCACGCTCAATGTACCTCAATACCAGACCCAGTTTCACTCTACATTTAAATCAAAATCCCGAGGAGTTTCCTTCCTGATACATAACAGAATATAATTTCAGACGCATCGTGTCCTTAAAGACCCGAGAGGGAGATACATCATTCATGTATATAGGGCTGAATTGATCGTGCATACAATAGTTTCGAATGAACAGAAATACAACACAGCGCTTTAAAAGACCAAAGTCCGAAAAAGACAGTGGGGTACACACCCAATATGTCCACAAGCAGAAGTCGCTGTCTTTAGAAGTGGATCTTCTCGAAAGTGCAGATGAAGTATGAACTGTAGGGAGGAAACACAAAAAGGAGGGACCAAAAATTGCGCAGTATAACGGCACCCAGAATGAAAGTAATGCGTATTGATGATAAACTCACATTCTGTGGAGCCTACAACCGGCTCTTAGGAATAAGGCGGGCTGGGACTTTATTTCAGGTACCCATAAGACCTTCAAGCGACTTCTCCGGAAATCTCCAAAGATGGGAACACTGTAGGAAAATTTGCAAAAACCAAAAAAGCACCTCCTAGTGCAATAAATCAAAAACAACTTTGTATTTTAGAAGAGAATTGGAGACAAAAACCTATTTTAAAGATGTAGATACAAATACATATATTGACAAGACTAGTTGTCATAACATGATATGGTTGAAGGGAATCCCAAACGGACAGTTCACTAGGCTACGCAGGAATTGTTCAGACGACGCGGTTTTTGAAGAACAGGCGGGGATTCTGAAACAAGAGTTTATGGATAAAGGATATGATAGGGTCGAATTGGAAGGGTTAATAAGAGATTTGAGAATGGTAAATCAAAACAACCTTATACAATACAAAACTAAGAAAGAAGCGATGAAAGGAGTTCCTTTCCTTTGTGATTTTAATGAAAATAGTGTTTTAATCAAAAAGGTTTTTAGAAAATATTGGCATTTTTTAAAGAAAGACAAGGATCTCCACTCGATCATAGGGGACAAACCCAGAATCATTTTTCGAGGAGCGGGAAATATAAAAAAGAGATTGGTTAAGAGTAAATTTGTTGATAAAAAAACAATCAATCATTTTCATGTAAAAGAGGGCTATTATGGTTGCGGCCAGTGCTTGGCCTGTAGAGCCACAGGGAATACAAAGCGATATAATGGGAGCTTTATAAACAAAAAAACAGGCAAAACAGTCAAGATCAATAAGATTCTGACTTGTTATTCTAAAAATGTACTGTATCTTTTGGAGTGCCCATGTGGACTCCAATATGTGGGCCGTACGAGTCGAGCCCTAAACGTGAGAATTTCAGAGCACGTAAGAAATATCAACAAACAATATGAGAAGCATTCTGTATCTCAACATTTTAAATTATTTCACAATGGATGCCCAAGAGGTCTCAAATTCTCTGCCGTAAAGAAAGTGAGATGTACTAACAGGGGAGTAAGTGAAATTACAGCATTAGGGAGAGAGGAGATGAGACTGATTTTTGATCTTGGGACCTTGACACCGGGAGGCTTAAACAACGACTTTGAATTGGTCCATTTTCTTTAGATTTGAGTTTCCCCTCCTTTCTTGACATAATCAAGTATTTTTATGGACACTAATTAAATGCACATAAAGCACCTTAATCCTAGGTGCACACTTAGTATATATATTAGTACTAATAGAGCGACGCACTTCATCACTTTAGTTAGTATTCACACGATTGAATTTGTTACACGCCATGATCTCTTAGAGATTTAGAGTGGACATTTTAGATACTATCCATCACACACAAGTATATTAATTGCGCTTAAGAAGGTTTAGAGACCTTAGGTCATATACAGGTATTCAAGTTATATACCCTCCAGTCACGAGCACTTTAGGTGCACGTGAGTGATGGGTTAATACCTTTATCTATATATACACCGAAGCACTTGTATTGCACTTTATTGATTATATAAAAAACATATTTTGAATATTATGTAAAATATATCCTAGCATTACATTGAGTTTTAATGTTATTGTTCACACATATAACGTCTCGTCACAGAACATCGTTCATATATTTATCATCTCATATGTCTATTTAGAATGAGAATATACACTTATTTTAGATAACACTTATTTTAGATTATAGGTATTTTTAGTCACGGACACTTTAAGTGCACGTGAGTTATGGGCTACCACCCTCATTTGTATAATAAAGCATTTATATTACACTTTATTTACTATAAAACACTTTATTTAAAAATTGAATTTATCATATATAATTCACTAAGATTTAAGGTTATGCACCGTTCACGCATATAGCATCTTGCCACTGTATATTGTTCTTATATTAATATTTATAAATTCCTCACAACAGTGTGTAAATATACTTATTTTATACTACACCACCATAATAATGTTCATTTTTTATTATATAATATTTATATGGCCCAATTTTTATAATATATTCTTTTTACTATTTATATCATATGAATCCATTGTTTGAGGAAATCGGATTTTGTATATGCCGTTTATTTATATGTATATATAGATGTTTACACACCTATACAGCCATTGGCTCGATAACCTCAGCAACCATATGATATTGTTCATTATAGTGTTATATATTGTGCCCAATTGGACTGTGACATCATGTTAATGGTGACCCCCTCTCCTTCACAATAATATAATGTTGTTTATTGTTATATTCATTCTGTATTTGATTATCTGATCAATGGGCTTCCCCCCTTTCTTTGTGGTGGCTGTTGGGCGTGTGTCCCCCTCTTTTTTTGATAAGTGAGAGCTTTTTTTGATAAGTGAGAGCTATTTTTGAAGTCATACTCGAAGTAGCGCGGTAATTTGGAGATCCTGCGTCTCAGCTTGAGACGCAGGATAACTGCGCATGCGCAAAATGGCGGGCGCAACGCTTTTTAACATGAGGAATAAATTTCTTCCTATTCCGTGTTTATTTAGTACTTCCGCGTTTCGGGGTGACACGCAGACCCTCCAGACATGCGCAAAATGGCGGGTGCCACTTAAGCACACCTGATTTCAAGTATAATTAATTTTAAGTGATTTTTTTATATTGTTAATTAAATGTGTATTGTATAAAAAGGCAGCAGCAAGAGCAGACATATGATTACCAGCTGAGGAAGCCTTTATAGGCGAAACGCGTCCTGGTCTTTGGTCTGGTAGATATGATCTATCTATTTTAAAATGAATAAATGTTTTTAATTTTTGAACAACTCTAATTACTGTCTGCCTCCATAACTCTTGCAAAGAAGGTTTGGGGAACACCTTACGATTCCCTATGCGTATTGTGACGGAGCCAATAGAGGCTCAATTGAGTGTGAGTTTGAATTTGGCAAATTCTCTTCTAAAATACAAAGTTGTTTTGGATTTATTGCACTAGGAGGTGCTTTTTTGGTTTTTGCAAATTTTCCTACAGTGTTCCCATCTTTGGAGATTTCCGGAGAAGTTGCTTGAAGGTCTTATGGGCACCTGAAATAAAGTCCCAGCCCGCCTTATTCCTAAGAGCCGGTTGTAGGCTCCACAGAATGTGAGTTTATCATCAATACGCATTACTTTCATTCTGGGTGCCGTTATACTGCGCAATTTTTGGTCCCTCCTTTTTGTGTTTCCTCCCTACAGTTCATACTTCATCTGCACTTTCGAGAAGATCCACTTCTAAAGACAGCGACTTCTGCTTGTGGACATATTGGGTGTCTACCCCACTGTCTTTTTCGGACTTTGGTCTTTTAAAGCGCTGTGTTGTATTTCTGTTCATTCAATTGCCACTCGGGTATTTAGAGAAACCCCCATACACAGCATTCAGCGAGTGGGATAGACACTTCTTCGGTGGGCGCTTCACCTCTCCTTTTTTCTTTTATACAATAGTTTCGGTTTACTCCCCCAACTTGGCCCAAACTCAATTCTTCGCCCAGGTCCTGCCCGAAGGCGCCTCGCTCCGTAGATTCCAACAATTGTTACAACAACATAATTTGTATGACGTCTGGTGTCTGCTTCATCCTTTGGAGTGGGATTATACGTTCCGGTCCAGAGTACATAACAGTAATACTAGGATTGACTACTTTATGGTGACTGACGTGACCATATCTCGCACTGTGGACTTCGTTATATTGCCACTGACATGGTCGGACCACTCCCTGGTGCTACTGACGTTAGGCGAGGCGTATTCCGCATACACTAAACCGCCATGGCGCCTTCGCGATCACCTCATACAGCACGAACCGGCGAAACAACCCATACACACACGGCCCTGACAAATTATTTTCATGAAAATGTGACCTCGGACATCAGCCCCCTCACCGTCTGGCAGGCCCATAAGGCCATCATCCGGGGAGTGGGCATACAATGTTCTGCACAACAAAGGAAGGCATATACCTCCCGCAGACTGGAGATCCTCACTAATTTGCAGGACTTGGAATACGCAAAATAAACTACACACGACTCAGGCCACAGCAAAGCTGATAGAGGCGGACAGCTACTTTCACAACATGACTAGACTCCAAGCCACTCACTATGCCCTCAAGAACAAGCCAGGATGCCTTTTTAGCACGAAGGCTCCAGCCCACCTGTGCCTTGCGAAAAAGATAGCAACCCTACACACCACTGATGGGGTTTGTCACAACCCTCGGTACATCGCCAATGGTTTTGCTTGCTACTACGAACGGCTCTATTATCTCGATGCCAATGACACCCTCCTGCACCCGTCCGTGACCACCATAGATGCATACCTAAATAAGGTCCACCTCCCGACTCTCACGGAAACACAGGCTGCGCGCCTATCCTCACCCATAACTCCCGAGGACCTTTCAAGCACCATAAAAGTCCTGCCTAAAAGAAAAGCGCCGGGCTTGATGGATTGCCTGGTCTGTACTATTCTACTTTTTTATCCCTCCTACTCCCACACATGCAGGCAGCCTTCACGGAGGCGAGAAACCACGGTTCCTTCCCAGTGGACATGCTGAGGGCCAACATTATCACATTACCCAAACCTGGGAAGACCCCGGATCGCTGCCCCAACCTAAGGCCCATTTCTCTCCTCAACGTAGACATTAAATTGTATAGCGAATTGACTACAAAACCTCCTACCGACCCTCGTGGGTCAGGATCAGGTTGGGTTCGTCTCCAAACACCAAGGCCCGGACAGCACCAAAGAACTCCTTAATCTACTAGAACTGGTGAACCGCTCAAATACTCCCAGCTTGATCCTGTCGTTAGATGCTGAGAAGGCGTTCGACAGGGTCAACTGGTCGTTCTTAACACGAGTTCTTCTGAAATTCGGATTCCCAGCCCCCTTTTTTTTTTTTAAATTCAAAATTTTTATTTCAGAAATATGAAGTTGAATAACAAACAAAGGTCCATAAGAATACATGTAACAGGTGATATAGCACTCATAAGAAGGTACATGAATAATATTAGGGAAATGGAGAAAAAGGGGAAAAGGGAGAAAGAGAGAGAGAGAGAAGAAAATAAGAAAAAAAAAAAATATATATATATATATATATATAAAAAGAAAACTAAAAGGATGGGGATCTTCTTGCCATCTGGAGTTGAGCAGCAGGTGCGGTCAGTCACACCACCGTCAGCCCTACACCTCAATGATACAGCCCACAGTGCGGAGTAAGTTACAGTGAGGGTGCGTGAGAGATGTCATGCGGGAGATAATGAGGGGAGGGGGGAGAAAACAGAGGAGAGAGAAGTCGTGTGAGAGGTAGCGTATAGAGAAAGGAAAGAGAGGGAAGGGGATACCACAAAAAGAGAGAAGAGGGAGGAAAAAAAAAAAAGAGGGGGAACCACAGACACACATACAACAAAGACAAGATAAGAGAAGGCCGTCCCAGCGTTGAAAATGCAGATTTCCCCCGACTCAGACCCTTCACGGACTAGAGGGAGTTACCCAGTATGTGTCACAGCATGAGAAGCACGGTTACTAGCAGTGAATCGTTCCCAATGGTACCATTTCATAGCGGAGTCCGCCGACTCTCCTCTATGTTCCGCGTCGAGGAAATCAACTGAGCGGTATTCTTCCACCCGACGGATCCAGTCGTCTATGGTAGGACTACGTGTCGACTTCCACAGTGTAGGTATCAAGGCACGGGATGCAAAAAGCATGAGAAGGAGGACTGACCGTTTCAGAACTTTGAGTGAAAGCGGAATGTGCAGAAGGAGGAAGCATTCAGGGGTGAGTGGCAAGTTTACATCCGTGACCTGAAGAATGATGTCTCTGATTCGGGTCCAATAAGAACCGAGGTTCGGACAAGACCACCAAATATGAAGGTAGGTACCCGACTCAAGCTCACAACGCCAACATTCAGATGCAGTCGATGGATAGACTTGGTGCAAAAAGCTCGGGGATCGGTACCAGAACACAGCAATCTTATAGGAAGTTTCCTGAATTCTTGCCGCACAGCTGCCTTTGTGGATCAAAACGAATGTTTGAGTCCATTTTTCCTCAGGGATGACAATGTCAAGCTCGCGGTCCCAACGTGAGATAAAGGTAGGGACTGTGGCGTCAGCTGCTTGCAGGAGGGAATACAGAGCCGATATCCCATGCGTCAACGACGTTCCAGCTTGACAGAGGAGTTCGAATGGAAGCAGTTGGCGACCAAGGCTGTATCCAGAGTGAAGACTCCGTAAATACGACTTAATCTGCAAAAAGTTAAAGCTATCTAGCGGGGAAAGGGGACCTCTCGGCGAGGTAGTGGGCAACACTTCCAAGTTGCCATCAGAGGGCAAGTCTATCGCTCTCAATCTGCTCCCCTCGGTCAAACGAGTTCTCAGAGATGGACGAATCCCGTCCGGAAGAGATGGATTATGGACCAGGGGCAGGAGAGGGGAGATAGCAGTTGAAAGACCGTATGTCAATTTATACTTGTGCCATAAGCGCAAGGTTGCAGATACCGGGTCTGGGTCGGCCTTTGCGAAATGAAATGAACCAGGTGGGAGCCACGGAAGTGTCCATAGCGGATAACCTGCGAGAGCAGATTCTAGATCTAACCATCTTTTATTGGAGTGCTCCGCTGACCAGTCGATAAGTCGGGTCAAATGGCTAGAAAGGTAGTAGCGCCTGGAGTCCGGTAGAGCCAATCCCCCTCGGTGTTTTGGTTTACATAACGTAGCGAAACTCACGCGGGGTCGGCCTGTTGGCCAGATGAACTTAAGAAGTGCCGTTCTCAGGGCGGTGAAAAAGGTCAGTGGCACCATAATCGGAAGCGCACCAAATAGGTACAGGAGTCTTGGCAATAAGTTCATCTTTAGGGCAGCGATCCTACCCAGCCAAGAGATCATGCGTCCGTTCCATTCGGACAAGTCCGACCTAAAAGTTTTCAGAATGGCAAAGAAATTAGATTCAAGTATCTGCTTGGTAGAGGGAGCCAACCACACCCCTAAATATTTCATTCGGTGGGCACAGTATCGGAAAGGGTAGGCATGACGAATTCTGCGTATGGCAGTCTGATCAAGCGTGATATTAAGGAATTCCGATTTATCGCGGTTGATCCGATAGCCGGAGACCTCGCCGTATGTTTCGAGGACAGCCGTGATAGCTGGTAGGGATGTGCTAGAGTCAGTAATCAGGAAAAGGAGGTCGTCCGCATACGCCGAAATTTTATGACAAGAGTGCTGGCCGTCCAGTCCCTTGATGTCTATGTTATTCCGGATCGTTGTCAAAAGTGGTTCGAGAGTGAGGGAAAACAGTAACGGGGATAGCGGGCAGCCCTGGCGTGTACCGTTATGGATGTCGAAGGTAGCTGACAATGCGCCATTGGCTCGAACTCGGGCCGTGGGATTGTCGTAGAGCGCCCGTAGCCAACTCAGAAAACAATCTCCGGACCCAATCCGCTGGAGCACGGCAAACATAAAGCTCCATCTGACCCTGTCGAAGGCCTTCTCCGCATCGGTAGAGAGCAAGAGAAGGCCCTTCCGCAAGCGGCGCGCCAAGCCTATTGCTCCTAGGACCCGAGTTGTGGCGTCTCGTGCTTCCCTACCAGGGACAAAACCCACTTGGTCCGGGTGGATCAGAGATGGGAGAAGAGGGGCTAGCCTGACCGCCAAGACCTTAGTCAAGATCTTGAGATCAGTGTTCAGTAGGGATATAGGTCGGTAACTCCGGACATCGGTCCCCTCCTTTGCAGGTTTGCAAATGACTGCGATAGTGGCCGAGAGCGTGTGTGCGTGAAACTTAACTCCGTCTCTAAGGGTGGAAAAAAGAGACAGTAATTTCGGTGTTAGGGTCTACGAAAAAGTTCGGTAGTAGTCTGCAGGCAGACCATCCGGTCCCGGACACTTGCCCCTCTTGAGGTTCCGTAGGACGGACAGGAGTTCGTCACTCGTCACCGGCGCGTCCAGGAGATCAATCATGGCAGGTGAAAGAGTACGCGTGACCGTGTTTGATAAGTAGGCCGCATTGGCCGTCGTAGAAGGGCCAGAGCTAGGCATTTGGTCCATGTCATATAGATTTTGGTAAAAATGCTGAAAAGCGTTCAGTATGTGGTCCGGACGTGAAGAAAAGGTCCCATCCGGGAGTTTAATCCGCGCTATATATGACGCATTTTGGCGTTTTCGCAGTATACGAGCGAGGAGTCTGCCTGGTTTGTTTTCAAGAAGGGCGAAATGACATTTAGCTTTTTGCACTGCGAATCGTATATCAGAGTTCAATAAGTCATTAAGTTCTTTACGTTTAGATGTTAACTGTTCATAATCCAAGTCAAGCGCCGAGGTATGATGTAACAGTTCAAGGCTCCGAATGTCGTTTATCAGATTTTGAATGAGGCTAGATCTGGTCCGTTTAAGTGCCGTAGCGCGGCTTATGAGAGCTCCTCTCACCACCGCTTTATGGGCTTCCCAGATAGTAGTATTAGGTATATCCGGTGAGTCATTTTCCTCAAAGAACGTACGAAGGCAGGTATCTATCTCTGTAACCAAGAGTGAGTTCGAAAGCATGGACGTATTAAGACGCCACTGTCGGTCTGTCGGGCGAAAGAGCGGTGAAGACAGGACCGCCAGTAAGGGGCAATGGTCCGACCACGTCTGTGCCAATATAGACGCTTCTTCCGTCAGAAGAATGTCTCGTTGCCTCACAAACAGGTAATCAAGTCTGGAGTAAGAGGCGTGCACAGGGGAGTAGAAGGAGTAATCCCGTTCTCCTGCATGATAGGCTCTCCAGACGTCGACCAACTGAAGATCATCAAGGGATCGGCGAATTTGACGCAATACATTCGAGGGTATCGAAGACTTGCCCGCTGAAGTATCGAAGCGCGGATCCAAGGGCACATTAAGATCCCCTGCTGCCACCAGCATGCCCTCCGTGAAGGAGGAAAGGCGTCGGAGGATGGTTTTCAAACAGTGGTGTTGGTTAACATTTGGAAGATAGATCGAGGCAAATGTGTACATTTCCCCTGCAATCTTGCCTTTCACAAACAAATATCTGCCGTCTCGGTCCGAAAGAATTTCCTCCGTTAGCATGGGAACCGATTTAGAAAAGAGAATCGCAATCCCTCTACTCTTACCACCGTGGTAATCGCTGAAGTGCCCAGTTGGAAAATCCGTGTTAAGTAACTGCGGTGCCGAACCGAGCCTGAAGTGCGTCTCCTGTACGAAAAGCACAGAGGTGCGATTCGCTGCAGCTTCCCGGAGGAGCCGGCGGCGCTTCTCAGGTATATTGAGACCTTTGGTGTTATAGGTGAGACATCGAAGAGTCTGTGGCTTAAAGCCGGGAGGTGGAGGCATGATCACAAGTAGGAGGCACAACAACACAACACTCAGACAGACAAACAAACAAGCAAACACAAAAAAGAGAAAGAAAGAAGAGGGAAAAAAAAAAAGGGGGGGATTGGGGAAGTGTAGAGAGAAGAGAATCAAGGGGGGTGATAGAGGAAGTGAAAAAGGTGAGGAAAGGAATCAGAAGAAGGAGGGAAGAAGAGAAAAAAGTAAGAGATAAGGTAAGGACCAGAACAAAATGTACAATGAGGTATAGGGCGTCTCAGAGGCCGACGTACTCAAACCCAGTCTACAGAGTCCAGGTAGCGCCTCTGGGGGAGTGACACCAAGTCCTTGCAGGCGGCAACAGGCAGTAAAAAGCCTGTAGTCCAGAAGACCAACAAAAATCAAAAAAAAAGGGCCAGAAACAATGAGAATAGAAACAGAACAATTTAAAATGTGTAAGCTAAGTAGAGTCCCCTCCGACTATGGGAATGGAGCATAACAAGAGAACACGAGCAAAAAATGGAAAAAGAAAAAAGCGGCAGTAAAACGGCCGAGTATGTAAACCCATAACACAACCCTCCCCTCGACGGCAGCTCCCCCACCCGACCTCCCTCAACTGTAATAAACATCCCCAATATGATAATAAGGCAATAAAACACAGGTCAGTAAGGTCCCATAGGGATTTCCCCCTCCCTCCCCCTCCCTTTACCCTCCCTCCCCCCTTTCCCCCTCCCCCTCCCCCATTTGACATCAGGAATTAAAGGTACAGACTCCTATGCAAGGGCAACCAGATGGGGAGTAAAGGATCGAGGAACTGGAAAAAGCAGGACCCTTGGAAAGGGTCAGCGACATAAGGTAAGTCACAGGGATATCAGGGTAGTCCATGTAACAACAAACATAGTGCGTGGCAGGGATCAGAATTCCTTCCAAGGAGAGAATAGGTGGAACATGCGTTGAAGGCCATACCGTTAAAACATGTCCAGGTCATGGGATCGCGTCAGTTCAGGTGGCAGGGGGGATGGAAGGGTTGAGCGGTAACCGTTATGTGTGAGGGAGAGATACCGTCACGAGGAAGTCCAGGAGCGTCGGTCATCAATCCTCTGGGAGATGAGGGGATAACTCCCGTTCTTCGTCCGGTTCCAGGGCTGCAGCATTAGGTTGACGATGGCGCCTACGACCTCTTGATCTTTCCCTACGGTGCGCAGGCAAGGACAGACCGTCCCGTCGGGTATCTGTCTCCCAGTTGCGGATCGAGCACAGAGGTAAACCTAGTGCCGATGTGAAACTGCGGATTTCAGAGTGGTAGCAGATGGAGTGACGAACGCCGTTGTTGTGGGCAATTAGTGCAAAAGGGAACCCCCAACGGTAAGGAAGCTCTGCCTGACGCAGGGCCTGCGTTACAGGTTGTAGGCAGCATCTAGCAGCCAGCGTGTACGGTGATAAATCTTGGAACAGTTCAATCTGGTCTCCATGGAAATCCCAAGAGCGGGAGGTTCGGGCCGCGATCATTATCTTTTCTTTTAAAGTGAAGTCAGTGAGGCAACAGATAATGTCCCGTGGAGGAGCGGTCGGGGAAGGTCTAGGGCGCAGGGCTCTGTGTACTCTATCCATAAGGACCTCAGTTCCCGGTTCGAGGCCTAGGATCACATTAAAGGCCTCACTCAGGGCGATCCGTAAATCTTCATGGCCATCTGTTTCAGCCAAGCCTCTGATCCGAATATTCCGGCGTCGTCCCCGGTTATCTAAATCATCCACCCGCCTCTGCAATTCCCCAAATGCTGCCGGGGGAGGTACCTGAACGTCCGCAGGTGGTTGATTAGCCGCGTCTTCTAGACGTCCCACTCGGGTTGTTAGAGCCTCCACATCAGACCGAACAGCTCCAAGATCGCCCGCAAAGCTCTCCCTCAAGTCTGCCATCATGTCCACAAGGTCCGTTTTAGTAGGGAGTGCGGATATAAGTTGTTCCAGGCGGCGGATGGCCGGGGTAGAGTCCGGCGTTCGAGGCATGGTGGAGGTCCCGTCCGCCATTTTGTCATGCGGTGGGGTTGAAGGTGTAAGTCGCGGAGGTAGTAAAAAGGGGTCTAATGAGCCCAGAGATCGATCCGGTTTGCGTGCAGGCGTCTTAGGAGTGGGTTGTTTGCCCTTACCCCGAACCATGTCCTGATTTTCGAGTTGGAGCGAAAGATTGTCGGAGGGGTACTCTAGAGCTCACAAGTTATGCGGCCATCTTTGTCAGAGGTCAGGACACGCCCCCCTCCCAGCCCCCTTTTTGCTAGCAGTACAGGCTCTATATGATTCCCTCTCCGCCAGGGTACTAAACTCTGGGTTTTTATTGGATGAATTTGTTATTACGAATGGTACCAGGCAGGGATGTCCCCTCTCCCTGCTCTTGTAAGCTTTGATTCTGGAACCTTTGGCGCAAGCCATCCGACAAAACGACTGGATTAGGGGTGTCCCAGACAGTCCCATGACGTACAAACATAGGGCTATATTACATAGTTAGTGCTAACTTAACCAGAGCAGATGTAAACTTAACAGCTCCACAGGCTATAATGGCTCTGGGAAGTTTACAACAGCTCTGGTTAAGTTAGCACCAACTATGTAATATGGCCCTTAATCTGTATGCAGACAACATTTTACTTTCCTTGACAGACCCCGACCTCTCCCTGCCCGCTCTGCAACAGGAATTGGAATCGTATGGCCAGGTCTCTTATCACTTAGTTAACATACTGAAAACCCAGGCTCTCCCACTTAATATACCTCATTCCAGCATGACTAATTTACGCACTCAACACGACTTCATCTGGCGCATGGACTACATTGTTTATCTGGGGCTTAGAATTTCGGGAGCGACTATGGCAAACTGATATCCGATGTGAAGTCCCAGTTGTATCGGTGGCGATTTCAGGAGGTATCGTGGTTGGCCAGGATGGTGGCAGTGAAGATGATGGTCTTACCAAAAATCCTATATGTCTTTAGGTTGCTACCCAGGTCTTATCTAGATAACTTGCAATCCCTCCTCATGATTTACATATGGATTAATAAACATCCCAGAGTGCCCAGAAGCCTGCTATATCATAGACATCGTGATGGGGGCCTTAATGTGACCCATTTCCATAAGTAACATTGGGTGGCCTGCCTGGCATCCCTATCCGAAATCGCCCATGTTCATCCCATGCCACAATGGCTAGTCATAGAATCAGCCATTGCCTTCGGCCATGCTTTGGCTGACCTACTCTGGGTGCCCCGGAGAAGCAGACTGCGTCTCCCCGGTCTTCTGTCCTCCACGTCCCTTTTACTCAGGGTATGGGGTCAACTCATTTTCAGGCTCAAAAATGGATCAGTCACGGGGTCACCCATCTTCATCTATTCACAGCGTCGGCCATCCTGCCCTTCCACACAGTGCAACAGAAGTACAATGTGCCCCCCTCATTACTTTTGTTGTATTCACAAATATATTCATACCTGAAATCACGCACTGTGCTGGATAATCTGCAAGAGACTCTACCGCTTCTTTCAGGAACTGAGCTGTACTGGTTGGACCCACTTTCCACCACTAAACCCCTATCGCTCTTCTACCGGACACTCACAACCCCAGCTGGGGTGAGAAGATGGACATTTCACAGGGTATGGGAGAAGGACCTATCTACGTCATTCACCCCCTTGCAATGGGCGATGGCACTCATGTTTGCTGGTGGGGCATCCAGATGTGCCACATTAATTTGAAACGCAAAGAAAACTACTATACTGTTGGTATCTCACGCCCCACCAGTTGAAACGCATTGATCTGCGAGCCTCTGACCTTTGCTGGAGGTGTTCCTCAGAAACGGGCACCATAGGTCATATCTGGTGGCACTGCCCGGTAATGCTCCGCTGTGGGCAGTTGTTCTCCAGAAGTGCTACTGCTTGGTATGATACACCTCCCGCGCCCACAACTGAGAATGTTATTTATCATAGTCTCCTCGAGGATGCTACTCGTCACCAGGAACTGGAAGTCGGTTGTAATCCCGACACAAGCAGATAGTGACCATACTGGATCAATACCGTTATTTTGATTCCAGGGCACTAGCGGCTGGTGGAATTTGCCCCCCTAAACAAGACCCGTGGGTGATCTGGGACATACATAAAATCTACAAAGCTTGCGGTCTGTGACTCATAAGATCTAGAGTTGTTGAGAGCGTCCAAAGAGATAGTAAACCTAAACGGTCGATATTGTAGTGTGATTTCCTGACTCCCATTCCTTTTCGCCCCACACCTCCCCTGCCTTTATCCTGTTTTATTTCTTTTATATGAAAACTGAGAAGGAATGGTGCAATTTAGTCACTGAACCTATGACTGAGTGCGCTGTGTGATCACTAACGTTGTGGACAGCGGGCTCGCTGTCCACTGTATGTACTGTATTCTTCTCAATAAAAATCTTTTGAAACAAAAAAATGCAACATTTCCCCAATCTGATCACTTACAGCAAAATGGCTTTTATGACGTTTGTGTAACACTTTATGACATATATATATATGTGTGTGTGTATGATATGATATACCTATGTAAATCTATGTAACAAAATGGAAAAATGAATACACAAAAAAAAGGAAAAAGAGTAAAGTTAAATATATGCTTTATACATAGCACAGATAGTTGAGGTTTTCTAAAGACAGCCTCTGGGAGAAACAGATCTTTGTGAAAACAGACCAAAGAATATAACTGTATGCATCACCACCTCTAAGGAACATACAGTCATATGACACTTAAAAAAAAACTCCTAGAATTTCATTTTAACTAAGAAACGCTGCAGGCCAAAAAAGGAGGGAAAGAAAAATGGTTGAATTAATTATTCACTTTTAAAATGGTTTATTGAGCGAACATAGCATATATAAAAGTCATACATAGAATTTACTATCAAAATTGTCCTGCGTATTTTTACAGTGACATTATCAAAGTAAACAAGAGAAGCAATGGAAGAGGGTAAAAATGAGGACAGAGAGGAGACCATCCCCGGACAAATTATGTCCCAGGAACTTAAATGATGCTAATTTATGCATGTGACGTCGTCATAAGGATTTGGGGGTGGCATATTTTGTAGTGCTCAGGACTCCCACCTAATCAATATTGGCCCATTGCCCTCTATTTTGTGCAGAATGCCTGATTGTGATTATGCAAGAAGGTCATTGTCTTTGACTATCTGTTGATCAGGTGTAAATATCTGATTAACAGCTCCACAAACATAATCTTCGTTATCTGACAAACACTGCCTGTTTTAAAATGTAATTTGTCATTGTTTTAACTCGTTTAGAAAGCTTGAATAATGTCCTAACTGTTTGTGTAACAATCTAATTAGATTACACCCAACCTCCCTTAGAAGATATTGTGATTTTGTGTATGTTAATGACCTATGTGTGACTGTATAAATGTGTCTCTGATTAAAGCAATTCAGTGTAACCCAGATCTACTGCGTCGCTTTAGTTCTGGGGGATGATAGCAGGCTCTATGTGTCCCAGTCTTTAAGCTTAGTCTAAGGACTGGAGGAAGGCACGGGAGTCTGCCTGGGTTAGAACACGGGGGTCTGGCAAGGAAGCAGCATTGGCAGATGTGACCCTGTTGGGGTACAGCGATCTGTCATAATGCACTACTCTGAATGAGGAGCTACAGTTCCCTGGCTCTCCATTAGAAGTCCCATGCTGCTCCCCCTGCCGCTAAAAGATGACATCTGCTGCGGAGCTGCATCCCTACATGGAAGGAGCTGGTATAAAGTCTCTCTGCATCATCCCTTTTCTGCATCCATCCCTTGCCTCTATATCACCCCCAAGACCTGGAACGTTTTAAACTGCACATGGCTCTCTTTATAAAATAATTTGCATATTAACATGTTCTCTGTATATATACACAGTACTGTGCATAATGTTCTCTGCATAACGTGTTGTGTTTATAATGTACTATGTATACTTCACTCTACATAATGCTCTCTGTATAATGTGCAGTGTTTATACAATGCTCTGCATAATGCTAACGTACTCTGTATACAGTGCTCCGCATAAGGCTAGGGTCAAACAAACGTATTTTTCACAGCGAACATCAAAAAGAACGTCCGACGGCATTGACGTATTTTTTCACGGAATGCGCGAAAACGGTCATACGATGCGCATTTTCGTGGGGGATTTTTTTACGGACTGTCAATAAAACACTTTTTGCGTCTGGACGTTATGTAGGCTGGACATTAGCAGCGTCTGACGTCTCCTAATCACGCACACACGCCGCTATGCTGCCGCAGCGCACTCTGTACGTCAGTACTAGCGGTTCTGCGTTCTCGAAAAAATGCGTTCATTTTCCACTTGCGTTGCGCGGCCAGACTTTCGTGCGGCCGTACTTCGTATATTGCCCGTCATTACCCATCATTTGCTGCTACTGCGCCCGTGATTAAGTGCGCCTAAACGCACGTTAAAAATGCGCTAGTCTGACCCCAGCCTAAAGCTCTTTATAACGTACTCAGTATACAGCACTCTGCATAATGCCCTTTGTATAACATGCTCTATGTATACAGCGATCTGCGTACTGCTCTTTGTATGTTTTGCTCTGTGTATACTATGCTCTGAATATTGCTCACTGTATAAAGTGTTCAGCACATTTTTGTAAATATAACCTGCTTTTCTTATTGCTCTCTGTATACTGTGCTTAGCCCTGCATACTGTGCTCTTTTGCACTCTGTATACTGCCTGTGCACACAGCACTCTCTGTATGTTGCATTCTGCAAAAAATGCTCTGTTCTGTATAGTGCACTCTCCGCTCTGCACATTCTCTCTGTATTATGTGTTCTGCATATAGTTCTCTGTGCTTCATTCTCTGCTCTGCATATGGTGCTCTGTATTCTGTGCTTCATGCTCTGCTATGCATATAGTCAGTGGTGTATTTAGGTTTTGTGCTGCCCTAGGCCTGACTAAACTCGTGCACCCCCTAATTTAAATTTGAGGCACCCCTTCCTGTCAAGGCCACACCTCTTCCTGGTTAATCCCCGCCCTTCCCCTTTAAGCTCCACCTTTTCCTCTTAGAGCTCCGCCTTTTCCTCTCTTTATATTAGAAGTGGATACCAAGTGCCTACTTGCATATTTTGTATACCATTTCAAATGTATCTATTGAGATAAATAAAATTATGAAATGTTTAAATTCAAGCATTTTTACAAAGGACAGCCACGCATGTCAAGTATACTGGATCACAGCCGCTCTAATTGGTTGAACAATAAAATCCACAGAAACGTGCACTGCATATGAGCGTATCACAGAGCTGCACAGCAATAAAACCCACAGAAATGTGCACTGTGTATGAGCATATCACAGAACTGCACAGCAATAAAACTCACAGTAATGTGCAGTGTGTATGAGTGTATCCCAGAGCTCCAAGGCAATAAAACTCGCAGTACTATGCAGTGTGTATCACAGAATCCACAGCAATAAAACTCCCAGCAATGCAATGTTTGGTGTGTGTCAGCGTATCAGAATCCACAGCAATAAAAATTCCAGCAATGCAATGTGCAGTGTGTATGAGTGTATTAGAATCCACAGCAATAAAACTCCCAGTAATGCAATGTGCGGGTCAGCGTATCAGAATCCACAGCAATAAAACTCCCAGCAATGCAATGTGTGGTGTGTATGAGTGCATCAGAATCCACTGCAATAAAACTCCCAGCAAACCGAGTGTATATGAGCACACAGCAATTATTTATTCTACATTTACCGGCCTCCGTCCGCGGTAGGGCTGTGTGCAGAGTCAGCAGGGACTGTGTACAGACTCAGCAGGAGGTCCCTCCAGGCCACGTTAGGATCGCAGCTGTGCCTGTGCGTGGAGCCATCTTGTCAGCAGTGGAGTGCCACTGCCAGAGGGTGCACCGTGGCTTTGATTCCCTTCCTGGTGGGTGGTCAGTCCAGAATAGAGTGACAGTCCATGTTAACGAAAGGGTGGGCAGCTGCATGCGTGCCACGTGGCTCAGCCAGTCAGGTGGTACTGAGACTCAGTACCACCTGACTGGCCGGACCGAGTGTGACCTGCACGCACGCAGCCTCACCAGGAGCCAGGCAGCTCAATGACAAATTTCTATCACTGCAGTGCTGGTTAAGGAAAGGTCCACTTTAAACAGCAGTAAGCAGACAGGCTTCATATTCTGCTGATACCCCCCCCCCTTTTCCTGCCATTTACTGTCATCTTCTCGCTCTGGACACAAATAACATGACACAAATAACATCCCCCTCCCCGCTGCTGCGGGGCAGGGGAGGAGCTATGGAGGGAGGAGAGGGGGATTTTTATTCTATTCGATTTTATTCTGTATGCAAACACCATGCTCTGCTGCTCGTTGTTTGAGAACACAGCTCAAAGCTGACACACAGTGACAGTGGCACCTCCTAGTAGCCCCTAATGACACCCCAATAATCACTGGTACCTGGGGCGGCCCGCCCTACGCCACTCCTCTAAGTACACCACTGCTCTGGTGATATGCTCACACACAAGTTTGGCGAACTGCCAGCAAGTACGGTGCTGTTTGAAGGCAGTGCAAATCCCCATAGAGAAGTAATGGTTAATCTATTCAGAGAACACCAAACAGCAGAGAAATGTCAGTGAAATACCCTGATGTTCGGTGGTTTCAATCAGCAGGTTCAGGTATTCAGGCGAACCCCATAGGTTTCAATGTTAAAAATATTCCCGTTTTTATGCAATATCTAATATACCACTTATTATTTTAATCTGCAGTAAAAAGGCTTTATTTATTGATTTTTTTTTTTTAGTACCATTTAGTAATTTTTCAGAATTTTTTTGGCAAAATCCCACCCACTTTTTTTTAATATCGGTTCTTCTTTTTCTGTAACAGAACTTTTTATTATCAATCATAGGATCTTATATGTAAATTCCAGACATTTTCGTTCAGTAGTTCTTTTGAAAACAGCAGGCCATGGGTTTGCGGTGGCAGCATACAGCGGCCGACTCCATGCACTTTGGGGACCCTGCGGTGAATGGTGAATTCACTGCAGGGTGGGGAAATTTTATTCCCCGAAGTGCAGGGAACTACAGAACACCAAAATGTTGGCGTCATTTCGGTGCTCTGTGAGTAACCCAATTAGTGGTGAGGTTTTTTGTTGCCCCCTGGAAAGTGAAAGCCTAGGCGTTGCCTACCCAGGACATACCAATGTTTCCTTCTTGGTAAAATTGTTTGCAAAAGTAAAAAAAAAAAAAAATCTTTTTTTTCTTTTTTTAGGGGTGGGGCCACCCGGCGGGCCGCCGCCCCCTTTAGAGTGCCGCCCTAGGCCTAGGACTTGTTGGCCTAGGCCAAAATACACCATTGCATATAGTGCTATGTATTCTGTGCTTCATACTCTGCTCTGCATATGGTGCTCTGCACATACAGTTGTGTTCAAAATTATTCAACCCCCACTGAAATTGAGTGTTTTGGCCAGTTCGACATTGATTTTGATCATTCAGTCATCTTGCTTACAATTAAATCAAAGAGGCACGTGTAGGTCAGACAAATATAACATAACATTTATAATGAAATAGCCACAAATGTCTTTTCTGTGCTCACAACATTATCAGTTTTATTCAACCCCCAAGTGACATTCAATCTTAGTACTTAGTACAACATCCTTTTACAGTTATAACAGCTTTTAAACGTGAAGTATAGCTTGACACAAGTGTCTTGCAGCGATCTACGGGTATCTTCGCCCATTCGTCATGGGCAAAAGCCTCCAGTTCAGTCACATTCTTAGGCTTGCGCACTGCAACTGCTTTCTTTAAGTCCCACCAGAGGTTCTCAATCGGATTTAAGTCAGGTGACTGCGATGGCCACTCCAAAATGTTCCAGTCTTTAATCTGCAACCATGCTCTAGTGGACTTGGAGGTATGCTTGGGATCATTGTCCTGTTGAAAGGTCCAACGTCTCCCAAGCCTCCGGTTTGTGACGGACTGCATCACATTGTCATCCAATATCTCCTGGTACTGAAGAGAATTCATGGTACCTTGCACACGCTGAAGCTTCCCTGTACCTGCAGAAGCAAAACAGCCCCAAAGCATGATTGACCCCCCGCCATGCTTCACAGTAGGCAAGGTGTTCTTTTCTTCATAGGCCTTGTTCTTCCTCCTCCAAACATAGCGTTGATCCATGGGCCCAAACAGTTCTAATTTTGTTTCATCAGTCCACAGCACACTATCCCAAAACTTCTGTGGTTTGTCCACATGACTTTTGGCATACTGCGGTCGACTCTTCTTATTCTTTGGAGACAGCAAGGGGGTGCGCCTGGGAGTTCTGGCATGGAGGCCTTCATTACGCAGTGTGCGCCGTATTGTCTGAGCTGAAACTTCAGTACCCACATCTGACAAATCTTTTCTCAGTTCCTCAGCAGTCACACAGGGACTTTTCTCCACTCTACGCTTCAGGTAGCGCACAGCAGTCGAAGTCAGCATCTCCTTTCTGCCACGACCAGGTAGCGTTTCAACAGTGCCCTTTGCCTTGAATTTGCGAATGATGCTTCCTATGGTCTCTCTTGGTATGTTTAACATCTTTGTAATCTTCTTATAGCCATTGCCCTTCCTGTGAAGAGTAATCACCTCTTCTCTTGTCTTCCTGGACCATTCTCTTGACTTCACCATGTTTGTAACCACACCAGTAAATGTCTAGAAGGAGCTGAGTATCACAGTCATTTTAAAGCTGCCTAATTGGTGCTTATTATGCTTTATTGCTGCTCCGTGACATCCACAGGTGTTTTCAATACCTGATTGAAAACACTTGAATGAACCTCTGTTCTTCAGAGTGGTAGTCTTTAAGGGGTTGAATAATTGTGTCAATGAAGAATTCACAAAAGAAACATTTACTACTGTATTACAAAACCAATTGATGTCATTTTAGTTGCATATGGTTCTTTAAAAAGTCCTTGTAGGATTTCATTCTGAATACAATTACAAATGTACACTAAATTCCCTAAAACCCTTTACAGCATTGGGGGTTGAATAATTTTGAACACAACTGTAGCTCTCTGCATAACCTCGCCATTGAACCATTGACAAGGGTCTTACTGAAACAACAAGAAGATTTTCCTCACATTTTAAATTAAATGAGAAGACACTGGTAATCAGTCTAAGCTCTTACAGACCTAGACCAGATGTGGGCCCTTTCCCTTTTCAAAAGTTTTCAGTTGGGGTCGGATGGTGCGTTTAAATATCTAGGAATACTCATCCTGGCAGATATAACTAGGCTATATGAGGTAAACATAAACCTGGGAAAAATTGCCCCTTTCTTATATGGGCAGATGTAACCTGTTAAAGATGGCAGCTTTTCTGCGACACTATCCGATCCAGATGCTCCCTATTCTCATTAACAACAAAGATGTCTCTACCTTAAATTCTATGTTTTCTTGATTGAGATGGAGCGGTGGGAGGGTGCATATTGCATTGCGTAAACGTCAACTTCCCTACAATCAGGGTGGTATAAATCTGCCAAATATTGCATCTCCCAACATAGCAGCATTCGACCATTTTGTAGCTGACTGGCTTAATAAAAATTACTTATTTAACTGACTGAATGCTCGGTCAGGCTATGGCGCACCCATTTTCCCTAGTGGCCCTCCTTTAAAAACCTCCTTACCAAGATCTAACCCTCTACACTCCATGGGCCGAGTGGCCTGGTACAAGGCATGTCCCAGTCGCTCCTTTCCCCTTCATGGCAACAGGGCATTCTTTGGGGACAACCTATAGAACACTATCAGTTACTACTCCCTCGAAGCTTGAGGGGAACCTCCCTGGGGAACCCCAAGTTTGGGACCCTGGAGTGGTGCATGGTGGTGATCAGCCCCCTTTGGTGCTATCAAGGTGCTTTTTGGACTACTTGCGCTTGAGACTCTGGGCCTCTAAATTCCCCCATTTAATATACCCGTTTGCTGTATATGTGAAAGCTGTGTTTTCCCCAGCACTGGAATGTCCAGCACTCTCCATTGTTTGTGTTAATCCAGTTATCGGATCATTTATGTGTATAAAAAGAAGCTGCATCTCTATACCAAAATAGAAGCGTTTTTTTTTATGATCCTGAAACCTGTGCCGCCTGGTTCTTGGGAATAGCCCTGCTATATAACACCATAATTTCTCCGCTATTTCGCTAGCGACGAGGCAAGGCGGATAATATTTAATCGGAATATTACAGATCCGTCACAAATGATATATAGTTTGTGTGGGTTTTGCAATAGAACAATGCTTGAATATGTGTAATGTGGCTCCCTTTTACCGGGCAGCTTGACTAGAAGGTAGCTGGTAACACATATTGGCAATGGCATTATGCTCTGCCCAGATATCGTCTATAGCAGGGTTTCTCAACTCCAGTCCTCAGGACCCACTACAGGCCAGATTTTAAGGATCACCTTGAGGAAATGCAGACTGAATACTGCAATCACTGAGCAGCAAATCATATCACCTGTGCTTTGCTTAAGATATCCTGCAAACCTGGCCCGTTAGTGGCTCCTGAGGATACGAGTTGAGAAACACTGGTCTATAGAACTCCATAAACACGTACATTGCTTGAGCGAGCTTGCCCCACTTATTAACTTGAAGGCTAGAATGGAATAAGGTCTGAAATTATTGGCAAGACTTTTCACGGATTTAAAGAACATCTTGATATATTTGGTGGTAGAATCTAGGGTACAATGGAACCCTAGAAGAATATCCTTTCAGTTATTTTAAACAGAAATGAACTCCACTATGTAATAAAATGAAGTATTATCTCTAACATTTCAATTAGCAAGAACAGAAATAAACTTGGCATACGCACAAGATATGACTAAAGGGCACAGATCTTGATTTGTCCTAACAATAGGTTTACTTTATGCATATTTTACCTGCTCATAATTAATTCCTGTAACAGCCACGAGCCATTAATAATTACACCACAAGCATAACAATATTTTACATAAGCGGAGCATAGTTTTCTACATGTGTGGGCTCAGAAAAAGCACAGCACCATTTAGGGTAGATTTTTAATTGCATCTTAAAATAAAAAATATGTGAATAATAGGAGTAATTATGTGGATACAGTGCTGCTATTATTAATGATGGTTTGCTAAGACCTTCACTACTAAGATGAAGCATACTCGATCTTCAAAAGCACCTTTTGTTGCCCTGATATTGAGTATACTCGATATGGGTAAAATTCTGGAGAATTGCTAAGGAATTCTGTTTATTGCAAATTAAATTTATGAATAGGCTCCAGAACATAGCCATGAAATTTCAACACATAGGAGTAGCCAAGGTGCTGGAATTGTTTGAAAAGCTTTGAGACCTGTGAAAAAGTGGTTATCTACAGTTAACATATACAGAAGGAGTGAAGGTTTTAAAAGGTGATGCTCACAGCTAAAGATGATTGTACTATAGGATGAGTGGTACTCATTCCCTGAGGCATGGTAATCCCCATGGTGAACGGATGGACATCATAATGCTTACAACTCCGAATACCAGGAGCAGAGTAGAAAAGAGCTAGTGTTATTTCTACTCTATTCTCTTTGTGCCAAAAGCTGTGATGTCACGAGGCTTATTAAATCATATCAGGAAGGCAGGGTGAGTACTAAGAGTTCCTTTCAAACAGCTGGTTGGTCAGCTGGTGCACTCCCCAAAAGGTGCCGTACAACCCTGCAACCATAAAAAAGCAATGAATGAGAGGCACTCAAAGTTCCTTCAATAAACTGTCTTTCACTGCAACTTTGAGTGTGCCTCATATTCATTGCTTCTGTCATTTAGTTTAGTGGTTTGTCCTGTAATGAAGATTTAGCATGATAATAGGTTGATTTACATTTCTTTGCTAATATTACATATAATATGAAATATGTGCAAATAATAATCCTTGCAAATTCTAAAGGTCTAAAAAAAGGTCATGCAGTATTAATGTAACATTTGTGTATTCATATCTGATTGTATCATACTCCAAAACATCATTATTCACTTAAAATTTTCAAAAATGTTGACAAATAATTAAACTTTTTAGTTGAACAGAGCATCTTGTTCTTCATCTCCCTGTCTAACTCTTAGGCTGGGGTCAGACGAACGCAGTGCGAACGCGCGTGCAGACGCACTTTATCACGGCCGTAGTAGCAGCAAATGACGGCCAATGACAGGCAATACACGAAGTACTGCTGCACGAAAGTGCGGCCGCGCAACGCAAGCGGCTAACAAACGCATTTTTTTGAGAACGTGATACCGCTAGTACTGACGTACAGAGTGCGCTGCGTCCGCTAGCGGCTTGTGTGCGTGATTAGGAGACGTCAGACGCTGCTTATGTCCGGCCAACATAACGTCCAGACGCAAAAAGTGTTTTATTGATGATCCGTACAAAATCACGGACGAAAATGCGCATCGTATGACCGCTATCGCGTATTCCGTGAAAAAAAAGTCCATTCGTTCGAACGCACTTTTTCACGGACAACGTGAAAAATGCGTTCGTCTGACCCTAGCCTTAACAAAATAAACCTCAATACCCTTTCCCAATTCTCCCGCAACATTAAACAGAGTGGCAGAAACTCCCACTGCCTGCTGTGAACGTGGAAGAATAGGATTCTAGAGCAGAGACTGCTGAAAAATTAGAATTCTTTTCAGACAGAAAGCAAGTATAAAAGTATAAATTGCCCAAATGCTTATTTTTCCAAACTGAATAGATGAAGGCTTACATTAAAGCCCACAAGAATGCCACTCTAACAGGATCTCTGAAGTGTTAATATACTTTTTAAACTCATAGAAATAGATATTCCAGATGTGTTTTCTGTACACACACACTGAAAGAAAAAAAGCTTTTTATAGAGTAGTTGTGTTTGTATCTGTTTTTCCATTAGCCAAATTGTTTTTCAAAACAAAGGAAGTATATATAAATATATGTAAACATACACAAGCACGCCCACTCCCATAAATAATACATATTTGCTCCCAACTGTTTTATTTTTGTCAGCTAAAATGTTCCTGTAAATAGTCTAGTTATATAAATACATTTTAGAATGGAATTCTGTGAGCAAGTAAAACTGTTGGATTGTGATAAAGGTCAGAAATCCTTTGATCAGTAAAATGTATAGATTTTAGAAATATACTACACAACCAACCACCTTTTACAGAACTATATATTAACAAACGGGGGGGGGGGGACTCATGAATCAATGATGCTTTTTATCCTTCAGTTCGGTAAAATAACACGACAGAGAAATTCTTTGCATTTTAAAGAGTCGTTTTAATTAAAGGACAAGCTATATTTCCAATGGACATATTATTTAACCAGTTTTTATATTATGATACTACTTTAACTAATATATATATATATATATATTATATATAGCATTGATTTTAGGGTTCTGTGTAATAACAGACCCAGGATGCATAAAAGTGAGACAGATGTCATTTGCATATCCTACCCAGAATTCCTTGCTGCATATGGGGAATGTGGCACAGGAGCTCTGGGATGCAATTCATCGAATTGCTGTGATGTGCAAGTGGCTTCTGCAATAATAAACATAACTATTATAGTGTGGAGGCTTTTTATCTCGCTTTTAGTCCTCCACCACAACCCTTGTAGATTATATGTATATATTTAGTCTAGCATCCAGCCTTACTCCCACACTCACAGTTATACAAAGTTACAGTTATGCAGACAAACCCAGTGAAGAGCAGACACACTTGCTGTTACACTTGTATAGGCCACATTGATAGCGTTCATAGAATCATACTACTATAGAGTCAGACCCATAAGCATTGCCGCATATACTGTATGTACAGTGGTATGCATACTCATTACAACACATAATTGCATTCCTACATATTAATATAGCATACACACGGTCAGGCATACCCACACATAAACACATTTGAACACTTACAGAATAACACATAATGCCATATACATGCAGCCTCAGAGATCCATACATGCAGACACTAGCATATCTACATATGCAGACACTGGAAAAAAATGCAGACACACACTGATTCATAGGGACAGTGAAAAATTCACACAGATTCACACAGTTGCCAATAAATACACTTATGTTTTAGAAAGACCCGATTTGAGTTGAAACGTTGGTTGTCTGCTCCTAAGTCTATCAAGAGAGGTTCAGATGTACCCATTCCCTTCTTTTAGGTTGCTGAGGCATTGGAGATGGGTCTGTCCTGGTTATCCATTGAGTGTACTATCCCATTGCATGTTTTCTATCTATTAAGAAATATTGAGACAGACACAGGTTTGCACAGACACTGGCAAATGCACTCAGACTCTGAAGCTGTACTTGCATGCCCCGGTCACAGACACTGACAGAGGCAGACACTGTATCACAAAGCAACACACAAAGACAAATTCACAGAGACGTGCAGAGATAAACTGATATACAGACCAATCGACACTGAAGCAAAGGGAGGGACAGATGGAAAGGGAATATAAAGGAGATACAAAAGTGAGGACACAGGGGGAAAAAAATTGAAAAATTCACACACTTATAAATCACTTGAGAATAGGTCATCCATTCAAGTAATCCTGGTTCCTGTGCCCCTTCCCCATTATAGCCCCGTCCCCTTTTTCTGTATCATTTCCCTGTCCTTTTTCAAATTCTTCTTTTATTATTATCATTATTCTTTATTTATAAAGCGCCAGCATATTCCGCAGCGCTGTACAATCGCACAGTATAGACAGGGTTACAATACAATACATTGAACAACATTTGACAAACAGTACAGGAGGAGATGAGGGCCCTATTCCCGTAGGAACTCACAATCTGGGAGGGTTGGGGTTGGAAACAGGAGGAGAGGACTGTAAGGTGAGAGTGATTGATGGTTGCATCAGTGAGTTGGGTGGTAGGCTTCCCTAAATAGGAATGTTTTAAGGGAGCGTTTGAAGGAAGAGAAGTTAGGGGAAAGTCTGACAGTACGAGGGAGAGTGTTCCAGAGAGTGGGGGCTGCGCGTGAGAAATCCTGCAGTCTATCATGGGAAGAGGTGATGCGGGGAGAAGCTAGGCGCAGGTCACTGTTTGATCTTAGGGAGCGGGCTGGGGTGTATTTGGTGATTAGTGAGGACAGGTAGTGGGGAGCAGAGTTAGTGAGGGTTTTGTAGGTAAGGATAAGGATTTTGAACTTAATTCTGCAGTGGATGGGGAGCCAGTGAAGGGACTCGCAGAGGGGAGCGGCAGAGACAGAGCGGCGGGTGAGGTGAATTAGCCTGGCGGAGGCGTTCAGGATGGATTGTAGGGGGGAGAGGCGGGACAGAGGGAGGCCAGATAAGAGATTATTGCAATAGTCGAGTCGGGAGATTACCAGGGCGTGTATGAGTTGTTTTGTGGTGACAGCGGTAAGAAATGGCCGAATTCTGGAAATATTACGCAGTTGGTATCGGCAGGAGGAGGAAAGAGACTTGATGTGGGGGATGAAGGAAAGAGCAGAGTCAAGTGTAACTCCAAGACAGAGCACTTGGTTTGATGGGGAGATGGTGCTACCCTCCACCGTGATAGAGAAGTCAGGAGGTGGGGAGGCATTGGAGGGAGGAATAAGTAGGAGTTCAGTCTTTGACATGTTGATCTTTAGGTGGTGGGAGGCCATCCAGGAGGAGATGCCAGATAAACAGTCACTGACTTTTGAAAGGACAGGGGGAGAGAGATATGGGCTAGAGAGGTAGATCTGAGTGTCATCAGCGTAGAGGTGGTAATTAAAGCCAAAGCTGTTGATGATTTTGCTCAGGGAGGAGGTGTAGATGGAAAAGAGCAAAGGACCAAGGACAGAGCCTTGAGGTACACAAACAGATAGAGGCAATGAAGAGGAGGAGTTACCAGCAAAGGACACACAGAAGGACCTGTTGGATAAATAGGAGTCAACCCAAGCAAGTGCAGTGTCACCGAGACCCAGAGAGTTGAGGATCTGTAGAAGGAGGGGGTGGTCAACAGTGTCAAAAGCAGCCGAGAGGTCAAGCAGGATGAGAATAGAATAGTGGCCGTGTTTTTTAGCAGTTAGGAGGTCGTTGGCTACTTTGGTGAGGGCAGTTTCAGTTGAGTGTAGGGGACGGAAGCCAGATTGCAGGGGGTCAAGTAGGGAATTGGAGGACAGGAAGAGGGAGAGGCGGTTGAAGACTCCTTTCTTTCCTTCTTCTGTCCTAGCTACTCTGGAGTCAGAGCCACCACCTTTTTTGGGAGGTCTTCCTGTGGGTGGTAGACAACGAAAAGTGGGAAGGACCTGGAGTGCAGGAGCTCTCATATGCCATTTTGTACACTGGTGTATACTGTACACTGTTTGTGATGCACCTCTCATGCACTGACAGATTGTCTTCATTTTATAAATAAACTATTTAAAAAAATATATAAAGTAATCATGAAGGAACATTTGCAAGTACCTATTAAACATTAACATAAGTCACCCATGGTTAGAAGGTAGGTTGAAACCTTGGCATCAAATAAGTAGATTAGTACATTAGTAGTGTTAAGATTGGCCCCACTAATCTAGTTATACCTTGCTTGCTAAGGTAAACTTTATACCCCTGAGAAACCCTTGAAAAACATTCAGGACCAGGGAAATCCAGTACAGTAATAGTGAAATGTAGTTCCAAATATACAAATATGTACAATCAAAAAGTGGTTTCGTGCACTATTCCCTATCTGGGCGGCTGAGTAAAGCAGAAGTATCCAACCCACTTCAGGCCCTATTACAATCTTCGCGCAAGCGTCAGCGCGTGCACAAAAACGCATTAACGCGAGGGGCAAAAACCCTTCACACAGAACGTCGTATTACAATGTCAGTGCAACAAACACGCGTATACGTCTACCGCGGGTGAAACTGCGCAAACGCTGTGCGAGCTTACTGTACTTCGCGTGTCCTATACTTAACATTGTGAGCGCAAATGCGTTTGTGCGCTGGTACGCGGATGGTATTACAATCTATGCGCAGTTTGTAACGCACAGCCTTTGCGCGCATAATTTTAGCAACTCCTTAAAGCTGGTGTTAATGGCAATTTCTATCAACCTGGCCGAAACCAAATACACCAGCCCAAAAAAAAATACGCAGCAAAGTATAGTTACACATTCTACACATACCAAACCAATAAATTTGAGAAGTTGTGCGTGTTTTTTTTATTGATGCAGCAGATATGCGCAGATTGACTTTGACAGGCGCAAAAACATAACGTGAGACAATTGTGGTTCTTAATTCTGATTGGCTGAATCGCGTGAAAAAAACAGTCCGCACACTGATTTCTGCGCGCAACGTAGCTGCGCGCGCGTTTTTGCGCATCCATTTTACGAGCGTTATTGCTCGACGGATGAAAAAATGCGGAGGATTGTAATTCCAGCATTGATTTACGCGCATTAACGTTTAACGCTTGGCGCACAAATTCACGCATTGCGCGTGCATTTTGGCGTGAAGGGCCCTTTTTGTTTAACATGCAGCCTTAGGGATAAGCGCAAAGAAAATCAAATCAAAATATTTGTTTCTGTGATTTCTCATAGAATTCCGTAAGACCACTGGTAGAAGATCTTTCGAGTTAAGGTGAATTTAGGCAATAGGACTTATTTGAACATTGGGAGATTTAGTCATATTCATTAAATAAGGAGAAAAAAGTTCCATAAGTGGAGCAATCTCCTTGGAAACTGCTGCAATCTAATTTCCAATTAGTACACTATAAGAATAGTGACTTAAATGCTGTTTTATGAATAATCTCTCTTGTTCCAATGGCTCACCCACTGTCATTTGAAAAAAAACTCAGGAAACTAAATGGATGAGCATTGAATTTTATATCACTTGCCTTCCATGGGAATACTCATCTCTCGTTCTTTCTAATTAAATTTCAATACATTTCAGTAACATTAGTTTGTCAAACGGGCGAACCAGCAGTCAGTTCAGTTCTCCTGCAAGGCAAACAGGATCAATAGCTGTCAAAACATAGAGAAGAAACATTCAATAAATAGTCATGTATTATTCAGGGCACCCACTGCCTGGAGGGTGGACTACGCAGACAATTCACCTATTGTGTCTGCTAAAAGAAAGCGACTCGAGTAGTGAGAGTGATAGGCTTTTGATCACAATGCACTATTGTAGAAAATGAAGGCTCAATTTACATTTAAGTGACAATTTTAGATATGATTTTCTTAAACTAGAAAAGTAAAACAAACAAAAAAGTGAGTAATCATACTTGATCGTTCCTATTTAGTTATAGGAAACTGAAAAACTGGTTTTAGATACACCAGTATTGATTTAACTACTTACAAAATCCATCATTCAAATCTGAAAAGAACTAAAATTCACTTGGGTAGTATTGTCAGATACTGTAAACTTTAGCATAACACCATCCATCAGGCAATACTGGTTGTGGGAGGTTATGGTTATGGTAACTCCTACAGACCTCTGACATCTAATGTATTTCAGAGACTAAGCAAGACATTATTATTATTACTTGAAGACGAGAGCAATCTCAATGTATCCTTCCTGGTAAAATACTTTGCAAATAAATAAATAAATAAATTATTTGCTTGCGCTAAATGTAAGCGTGGATTCTCTTTTTTTTTTTAATTTTTCATTTTCCCTCGCTTCTGAAGACTTTAATTTCTTGATATACACTATATTGCCAAAAGTTTTTGCTCACCCATCCAAATAATCAGAATCAGGTGTTCCAATCACTTCCATGTCCACATGTGTATAAAATCAAGCACCTAGGCATGCAGACTGTTTTTACAAACATTTGTGAAAGAATGGGTCGCTCTCAGGAGCTCAGTGAATTCCAGCGTGGAACTGTGATAGGATGCCACCTGTGCAACAAATCCAGTCGTGAAATTTCCTCGCTCCTAAATATTCCACAGTCAACTGTCAGCTGTATTATAAGAACGTGGAAGTGTTTGGGAACGACAGCAACTCAGCCACGAAGTGGTAGGCCACGTAAACTGACGGAGCGGGGTTCAACGGATGCTGAGATGCATAGTGTGAAGAGGACGCCAACTTTCTGCAGAGTCAATCACTACAGACCTCCAAACTTCATGTGGCCTTCAGATTAGCTCAAGAACAGTGCGCAGAGAGCTTCATGGAATGGGTTCCAGCAGCTGCATCCAAGCCATACATCACCAAGTGCAATGCAAAGCGTCGGATGCGGAGGTGTAAAGCACGCCACCACTGGACTCTAGAGCAGTGGAGACGCGTTCTCTGGAGTGACGAATCGTGCTTCTCTATCTGGCAATCTGATGGACGCGTCTGGGTTTGGCGGTTGCCAGGAGAACGGTACTTGTCTGACTGCATTGTGTCAAGTGTAATGTTTGGTGGAGGGGGGATTATGGTGTGGGTTTTTTTTTCAGGAGCTGGGCTTGGCCCCTTAGTTCCAGTGAAAGGAACTCTGAATGCTTCAACATACCAAGACATTTGGACAATTACATGCTCCCAACTTTGTGGGAACAGTTTGGAGCTGGCCCTTCCTCTTCCAACATGACTGTGCACCAGTGCAGTGCACAAAGCAAGGCCCATAAAGACATGGATGACAGAGTCTGGTGTGGATGAACTTGACTGGCCTGCACAGAGTCCTGACCTCAACCCAATAGAACACCTTTGGGAAGAATTAGAGCGGAGACTGAGAGCAAGGCCTGCTCGTCCAACATCAGTGTGTGACCTCACAAATACGCTTCTGGAAGAATGGTCAAAAAATCCCATAAACACACTCCTAAACCTTGTGGACAGACTTCCCAGAAGAGTTGAAGCTGTTATAGTTGCAAAGGGTGGACCGATGTCATATTGGACCCTATGGATTAGGAATGGGATGTCACTTAAATTCATATGCGAGTCAAGGCAGGTGAGCGAATACTTTTGACAATATAGTGTATCTCTGCAACTGTGAGAGCAGAACACACTCACACTCTCTCACACACAGACTCACTCACTTGCGCTGTTTCATGGTTTACATACTATCTCACTCAAACTCCCTCATGCAGTCACTCTCACACCCTTTCATGTGCTGCCTGTTTCTTATGCATGCTCGCTCTCTCGCTGTGCTTTTTTATTACACTCTCCTTTCTTTAACTTGCTGTCTTTCTCTCTATACCTTTTCTTGTTGTGTCTGTGCTTTTCTTTGTTGTCCCTCTCTCTGCTGTCTCTTTTTCTCCCTGTGTGTGTGTTGATTTCTTTCCTTCCCTGTCTCTGCAGTAGCTGGGAGTGAAAGAATTACAGATTGGAATGGCACTCAGGCACGCCCTCCCCTCAGCTCACAGTGTGGGAAGGGGGTGAGGCAATTCAGTCGCACATGCTCAGTGCATTTGTTTCTACCTAGGTATACACACTGATTGGTTAGCTCTAAGTGCCTCATAAGGTGGGCAAGGAAAATGCCAAGAAAGAAAAGGTCAATATGAAAATATATCATATTTACTTGCTTTGTATGCTGCAGAATGAGACTGACTCATTCAAAAGGCATTGCACATTTTTAAAAGCACACTAGCAAAGCATGCATGTCCCTTAAACATCTGTGGCAAAGTATTTGCTGATTTTTGCTAAACACAGATCATGTCAGACTAACCTAATTGCATTCTATGAAGAAGTAAGTGTCAGTATAGACCAAAGGGGCGCAGTGGATGTGACTTACTTGGATTTTGCCAAAGATTGTGACACAGTTCCACACAAGGAGGTCACTATCCATTCGAAAAATGGTCGATGAAACTTCTTGTTCTTAGAGTACAGAGAGTGGTCGTAAAAGGTAAATTTTCAAGATGGACACCAGTGGTAAGTGATGTCCCTCAGGGGTCTGTTATAGGACCAATTCTATTCAATTTATTTATAAATGACCTTAAGATAGGCATTGAAAGTCATGTATCAGTGTTTGCAGATGACACAAAACTAGGAAAAGTAATACAATGTGAGCAGGATGTTACTTCGCTGCAGGGGGATTTAGATATATTGGGGGACTGGGCACTTAAATGGCAGATGAAATTTAATGTAGATAAATGCAAAGTTATGCACTTTGGAGTGAAGAACACACAAGCAACTTAAACCCTAAATGGTATGGAGTTAGGGAAATCCAAGCAGGAGAAGGATTTGGGAATAATCATAGACTTCAAACTAAGTAACAATGTGCAATGTCAAACAGCAGCCGCCAAGGCCAGCAAGGTATTGGCATGCATTAAAAGGGGAATTCACTCTCGGGATGAAAACATAATTTTGCCTCTTTATAAATCAATGGTAAGACCGCACCTTGAATATGCCGTGAAATTTTGGGCACCTGTTTTAAGAAAGAATATTATGGTGCTAGAAAAAGTGCAGAGACGGGCGACTAAATTAATAAGGGAATGGAAGGTTTAAGTTATGAGGAAAGACTAACAAGCTTAAACCTGTTTAGTTTAGAAAAACAACACCATAGAGGGGATCTGATAACCTTATATAAATATATCCAGGGCCATTATAAACCATTGCCTGGAAACCTATTCATTAACCCCTTCCTGAGCGCAGACGTACGTCACGGCTACGTCACGGCCATATACATCACGACTACTGGTTTCCTTTAGACCTGCGGATGTACATGGTATGTCCGGGTCTCCTAACCATCCTCCCTCCCGATACTCACATCCCTCGCTGGGCTCCCTCAGCATTCTGGCAGGCCTAGTGTCAGCCCCGCCTTTTGAGGGGGCCTGGCCGTCGCGGTAATGTCATCACGTTGTGTGATAACGTCATCGACAGGCACCCCCAGTGCTTGCAATGGAAAAAGGTGGAAGGGGAGGGGTAGGCTCCTTTGGAGCCCTCTATCTCCCCAACCATTCCACCTATAAGCTCACAAATTGTACCGCTGGAAAAAGGAGAGTCTCGCCTTTTAACCATTTCGCTGCCAGATTGCGATTCGGCACGATAAATGATTTAACACCGGAGGTGACTGACATCTTGGATGTCAGCCAAGCCTCCGGGTCACCCCCCCACCCACTGACATCCTCACCATATGTGTGAGGACGTCAGTGGGCCAGATAACAACCTAGCTGCCAAGTGGAGATAGGGGGATAATTTGGATCCCTCTATCACCCAATCCTTGGAAGCTAGTGGATCATGTTTTATATAATTAGAGAGGCCTGATCATGGCCATTCCAATGATACCACACATGACCAGGTTTGGTGTAAGAATAAATAAATACAAAAGAAAATAATAAAATTTTAAAAATGTAAAACAAAATTGGGTTATTTTTTTAAAAAAAATTGTTTGGGGGGTTTACTAAAATAGGACCTAGGCTGGCATTTAAAAATGATGAGCATAAAATGGTCAGAATGAGCTCAGCGCATAGAGGTGAAATGGCTCAGCAGTGAAGGGGTAAAAAGCAAAAGCATGTAAAAATTGGGTATTTCTATTCTCGGGACAAAATTTTGAAACTATTTAGCTGGGGTATTTTTTGGTGGTTGTAGATTTTGGGGATTAAATTACGAAAAAGTGTGTTTTTTCATCATATTTCATATTTTTTTTAATAGTAAATTATACGATATGATGGAAATAATGGTATCTTTAGAAAGTCCATTTAATTGCAGGAAAAACGGTATATAATATGTGTGGGTTGCATAAACGAGTAAGAGGAAACTTTGCCATAAACACAAACAGTGCAGAAACGCTAAAACAGCAGCGGGCACTGAAGGATGGACTTTTGTAAAACTGCCAACTCACTAAGGGGTTAATAGGACTATACACAGGACATGAGGTCACCCATTGTCAAGGTGCTGGTTCGGGGTGGCAGGTTTACGCCCGATGTGCAATGAACATAGGTAGATAAAGCAGGTATAACTGAATAAGGGTTTTATTATTATATACAGAGGGATGAAACAGAGGCAAAGCAGATATAAAAAGGAGGCTGGGTAAGACAGGGAGAACACTGAATAAATAATAATCAATAATACGATTAACTAAAAGACACAGCGGAATAATCAGGATGGGAAAAGGGTGAACAAAAGATAATGTGGAATTAGAGTAAAACAATACAAAATACCTGTATGCTCCCAGTACCAGTAACCAGAGAAATCAGAAAGGAGACAGATAGAAGGGGATAAGGGTTGGAGCAGGGCTAGATAGATATGGAGGGATGTATGGAAGAGAGTAATGAGAGTGGGAGCAGTAAGTATATATATTTATGTTTAGGAATATAAGCTGTAGATAGCAATATGCAAGTAATAAAAGTATCTTTAGGGGACAAGCTGTAGATAGGCAGAGGGTCATCAGAGGTAGGGGGTCCATGGAAGCAAAGAGTCTTTAGATGCAGGGGGTCCTTAGAGGCAAAGAGTCTTTAGAGAAGTAAAAGTCGAATTTCTATGTGCGGTATCCGAGGGGTAAATCCATTAGCAAGTCCATAAACAGTTACGTAAGTCTTGGGTCAAACAAGCTCCATATAAACAAGCCAGAAGGTCTTGGGGGAGAGATCTCAGGAGAACTAGCTTCTGTGGGTTCAGGTTAGTAGCACACTGAACATAGGCAATGCAGAAGCATTGTGGGATAGGAGCGGTCTTCTTTTGTGGAGGAGACATCAGGAGGCATTAGCTAGCACCTGGTTACTGGATCATCATGGCTTGTCAGGAAGGCCACTGCTAGTCTCACCAGTATGAGGCAACTTGCCTTTAGCTCTCTTGTGGCGCCAGCGGCTAGGGACATAACACCTATTTAGTCTGGACAAAAAGAAATTCAGCCTAAGGCATAGGAAGGGTTATTTTACAGTAAGAACAATAAAGCTGCGGAATTCTCTGCCTGTTGAGGTGGTTGGGGCAGAGACTGTACCGACTTTTAAACAATGACTGGATGACTTCCTGCAGACACAGAATATTAAGAGATAGAATATTTAAATTGTGGGTAAAATCTTCTTTATCCAAGGAGAAATCTGAATGTAATTCTGGGGTCAAGGAGGAATTTTTCCCCAGTATGTTGCATATTGGCAAGCATTTCAGACTGGGTTTTTTGACTTCGTTTGGAGCAACAGCAGTAGGTGATGTGGGAGAGGCTGAACCCGATGGTCGCATGTCTTTTTTCAGCCTATGTAACTATCGAGGACTAAATTACAATCTTCGCGTAAACGTTTGCGCCGGCGCAAAAACCCATTAGCGCGAGGGGTAAAACCCTTTGCGCCGAATGCCGTATTACATAGTCAGCGCAACAAACGCGCGTAATCGTCTAACGCGGGTGAACCTGCACGAACCCTTTGCGAGCGTATTGTACTGCGTGTGTCCTATACTTAACATTGTGAGCGCAAACGCGAATGTGCGCTGGTACGCGGATGGTATTACAATCTATGCGCAGGAATAAACGCACAGCCTTTGCGCATATAATTTTAGCAACTCCTAAAAGCTGGTGTTAATGGTAAATCTGAACAACCTGGCCGAACCCAAATACACCAGCCCAAAAAAAAGATGCAGCAAAGTATAGTTACACATTCTACTCAAACCAAACCAATAAAATGGAGAAGTTGTGTGTGCATTTATTATTGCTGCAGCATATATACTCAGATTGACTTTGACAGGCGCAAAAATTTAACGTGAGATAATTGTGGTTCTTAATTTTGATTGGCTGAATCGCGACAAAAAAACTGTGTGCACACTTATTTCTGCGCGAAAAGGTACTGCGCGAGCATTTGTGCACGTCCAGTTTACGCGCGTTATTGCTCGACGGATGAAAAACGCACGAGGATTGTAATTCCAGCGGTGATTTGCGCGCACAAACTTTTAACGCTTGGCGCAAAAATTTGTGCGTTGAGCGATGGTTTTTGTGCGAAGATTGTAATATAGCCCCAAGTGTGTGAACACATTTTTGTATACACAAATATATTTGGTGTTGGCGTAAAGCACTTTTGTTTTGGATATTAATTTTTACGTGTTAGTGTGGCAGCTGCTTGTATGTTTAGCACTTAGTTTCTTGTTCTTTTTATTACTTAAGAGTCTATGCCGCTGGTGCTTCTTATCAGTATCCTTTTACAGCACCTGCATGTAACCATAGCTGTTCCTACCCATATAATTTACTGTGGCATGAGAGGAGTACTTACTAAATGTCGAGGTTCCTCTGGCAATCTACTCCTCCAATCCGTTAAAAATGGAGGCCTAGGGCTTAAAGAATAATATTTCCAGTAGGTGTGTGCATTTGTTTTGGGACTAATTGAGATTTTAATTTAAAAAAGTGAATTTTGAGTTAGCGAGATCAGGTACCAAAGAAGAATTGATATTTAACGAAAAAAACTATTTTGGCCAAACTTCAAATTTGAATCAAATCAACAGTTCAACAAATTTCCAGAGAGACCAAAATTAATAACCAATTTTTTTTTATCAAGTACACGCGTCTAATTCTCTGTTCTTTTTCCTAATTATATGTATTAACTGCCTTGTCAGTTTCGCAGTGCCAATAGCAACTAGACATATAATGAAGTGAACAGATGTGAACAATGAAGCTAATGGGAAAGCTTACAATTTGTCATACTGCTTGAAAATACATACATCAGGGGCAAACTGATGGTTTAGCTTGGAAAAAAGACGAGACAGAGGAGATATGATAGAAACATTTAAATACGTAAAGGGAATCCACAAGGTAGAGGAAGGGAGTATATTTAAAAGGAAACAAAGTAGCAAAACAAGAGGACATAGTCTTAGATTAGAGGGGCAAAGGTTTAAAAGTAACATCAGGAAGCATTATTTTACTGAGAGGGTGGTGGATACATGGAACAGTCTTCCAGTTGAAGTGGTAGAGGCCAAACAGTAATTGAATTTAAGCAAGCATGGGATAGGCATAAGGCTATCCTAAACAAAAGATAAATCCATGTAAAGTATCCATGTAATTGGGCAGACTAGATGGGCCGAAAGGTTCTTATCTGCCGACATTTTCTATGTTTCTATGTTAGACTGTATGTAGTATACTTTTAAATAAACTTCCCTATGCACCCTCAAGGCCAATGCATTTTACAGTGCCAGGGGGTATGTCCAGTCTTTCTGGACAAGGAGGCCCATGGAGAACACCATTAGGCTTGGTTTGTGTAGGCTATTGAGTGAATCCAGTGGTAATTAGAAGTTCCTGAGGACGATATTGTGGAGGATGATTGATATGGTTTATGGGAGGGGGGTATGGGAATGAGTGAAAAGGCACTTTCATTCCTAGATTATTTGTAGCAGTAACCCTCACTGGTCCATAGTGTTATTTGCCCCTTTTTCATTTTACATGGATTATTCGGTGAATGAACTCATCTCTGTGTTTCACTCTTTGTGTTTCAAGGGACACTTACCACCAACAAATAAAAAATCTTATTTTATTTATTTTATGTTTCTGATATCTTACATGTACTTTGTTTTCCTCTTGTTTAGTTAAGAAAATATTTTACTCTATATGTGACTATAAGTGAAAACCAGGAGAATGACTGGAGAAGCGAAAATTCTAGGTCAAAATAGCCAAACCAGAAAAATGGAAAAAGGGTCCCGAGGACAGGTTTGGGAAACACTGCTTTAAAAGGACATTCTAAATCAATAACGTGGTCAAGTGGAGTATAGTGGTCAGGATGTGTAGAGTCCCCCCCCCACAGCTCCCCCGATCTGGTGAAATCACAGGGTGTAGTGGAAGAGTTTTCTCTACCCCACCTAGCGTCACCAGCAGAAGGGATTTTTGAATTTTCCAGCTGCCAGTCACCAGATTGGTCATCAGGGGCATCAGTATGCAGAGAGTGTGCCGACATCACTCTCTCTAAAGACCAATCACTGAAGAGAGGTAGCCGATAGATCCATTATTTTGCACAGGTGTTACGGAACTTGCATTCGTTGTGACTGATATGGGGTTCCAGTAACTTTAATTTTCATAAGGTCTGGATTTACAAAAGGGTTAACTTCTCAGACTGTTTACACCTGGATACATTTATGGCAGTCAGTATGCTATTGATTTCCTGCTATCAGGAAAGATACAGGTTGCTGGCACCAGATATTGTTTGTATTGTCTGGTTGTTATTAGGTTAATATTATAATCCCTCAGAGTTATCAGTTAATGTAAATTCTGAATCCCCTGTTTATCATCTCAATTTGCTATTGTTCTCTGGGAATGGGAAGACCTTGTCTGCTGAGGCTCGTGTCAGGCGAGCGCAGTGATCACGTCCGTGTTGCCGCACATTTTAACGTCCGTGGTAGCATACAATTTTGATCAATAGAGACCCACAGACGAAGTACATCCGCACAGAAGTGCGGACTCACAACAGACGCGGCAAACGAATGCAAGTTAGGCAAGAACGTAAAACCGCTAGAACGGACGTGCGGAGTGCGCCACGTCTGCAACGTCCGCATAGCTTTGTGTGTGAGTGATGGAACATAGTCAGACGGACTGCATTTATACGTCCAGCATTTTTGACGGACAAAATGGTTTTTCAGATTAATTTTATTTCCCATCTACATCAGTCAAAAAAAACGTCAGTCACAAAGACGGACTGTGTGGCCACTACCTTGTCGTCAGTCAGAAAGTACGTCCGTTGTGCACAGACGCACAGTCTGCACAGAATGCATTCGTCTGACCATAGCTTAGGCTGAGGTCAGACGAACGCAGTGCGAACGCGCGTGCAGCTGCACTTTATCACAGCCGTAGTAGCAGCAAATGACGGCCAATACACAAAGTACTGCCGCACGAATGTTCGGCCGGGCAACACAAGCGACAAACAAACGCATTTTTTCGAGAACGTGAAACCGCTAGTACTGACGTACAGAGTGCGCTGCGTCCGCTAGCGGCGTGTGTGCGTGATTAGGAGACTTCAGATGCTGCTCATGTCCGGCCAACATAACGTCTAGATGCAAAAAGGGTTTTATTGATGATCCGTACAAAATCACGGACGAAAATGCGCATCGTATGACCGCTATAGCGTATTCCGTGAAAAAAATACGTCCATTCGTTCAAACGCACTTTTTCACGGACGATGCGAAAAATGCGTTAGTCTGACCCTAGCCTTAAGACCTGTGTTTGTTATGTAATGGGATTTTCTCCTCGAACATGTGGGGATGTTCCATATAAATATGTGTCCACACAACCTAGTAAAAGCCAGTCATTTTGCCTCTTAGCCACATCTCATCTGGTTCTTGGGTGAAGCTGCATTATCCTACATCAAGCTTCAGGCTGATGTCTGGGTGTAAAGGCAATATTAAAGATATGCAGTAGGGGAGGGAGTTGACTTTGTCAGATATACCCATTTGCGGTACAGAGATCTGTTACATATGTAAAGTGCGCAAGTCCCGTACCGCTGCACAATTTTCGGTTCCTAGGCTGGCAAATTTACTTAGCATCGCAAAATGTGCAGAAAAGCTTCAAGGAGTTCCGGGTTTGGGAATTGCCTAGGGGCCAAAAAGGAGGAGCAGTGTGCGGCGAAGGAGAAAAGGTGTGTAAATTCACCCAAAATATTTTTTTTTTATAATAATTGACCAGAGTCTGTCCAATTAATGGTAAAAAAGAGGGGATTCTATTTTTCAATGGAGTATCCATTTTAATCTTTATAACTGCAATGCTTGTGGTTATCTCGAGCAGGTTATGAATTGCTTTCCCTGCAAAGCATTTCCATTTGACTCAATCTCTCTCCATTACTAATATATAACAAACTTTCAACTACAAAGCCACTCAAATCACAGTTTTAATCCAATGGGATCCCATGGCCTGGATATTGAAATCTGACATTGTGAGCTATATTCCATAGTTGTCAATAATGTCTCTTGTAGTTAACTTATAAAAGGGAAAGGCCATTCCATATCTGCCGCAACCTAAGCTTGCTGGTCGGATGTAGAATTTTACTACGCAAGGTCTCTGTACATTTACCTCTCCTATACTTATCATGCAAGATGTTAATTGTAACCTCCTTTTGGAAGCGCATTCCAAAGTAGCCAGCGCTTCCACATGGGAGATGATATTTCACTGAGAAATAGCAACTCCTAAAAGTTGGTGTTATAGGATTTTGTATTTGCAAAATCTTTTAGCACTCTCTAAGCCGCCCACTAAGGCTAGAGTCAGATGAACGCATTATGAGCGCGCTCTGCGTGCGTGCATAATGGACAGACGTGCTGACAGAAGATACTGTAGACACCACACGATCCGTCTTGACGGACGTAGAATAAAAAAGGGAACTATGAGAAATAAAAAATAATATGAAAAATGATAAAAATTTGAAAAGGATATGAAAAGCGATTGTGTGCGTCAAGGTGCTGGATGTTGCAAATGCGCTGCGTCTGACATCTCATCACTCACACTGAACGCTACGCGGACGTGGCGCACTCTGCGCGTCCGTGGTAGCGGTTTTACGTTCTTGCCTAACTTGCGTCCGTTTGCCACGTGCGTTGTGCGTGCGCAGTTCGGTGCGCACGTACTTCGTGTGTGAGTCTCTATTGCTCATGACTCTATGCTATGACGGATGTTAAACTGTGCGGCAACATGGACGTGATCACTGCGTCCGTCTGTCACGGGCCTAAATCCCATACTCACTTCTCATCCCGCAGCGAAAAGGGTGGCGCGTTTCACTGCCCTTTCTCACCAGGAGTAGAGTGAGACTGGGAACAAATAGTTCCTAGTCTCCCTCCATGGTCACTCTGCGCGATCTTGCGAGAGCAAACTCACGCATAGCTCATGGCCGGGACATGCAAAGGTCCATGAAGTCCAATGGACTTCACAAGCCAACACTCACGGCATCAAGGAGCATTGCTGCTGGTATATAGCAGCTTTGCGCTTCGTTCTTGGGTCAGGTGCTAACAAAGCACCTACCCCAGAATACAACGGTAAAATGGGGATTGTAAGGAAAATCTGCAGGCACAGATTTTCCTTCTTTCCGTCATCTGAGGAATAGGGCCCAGTGTTGGCAGCACTTTGAAGATACACACTTTCTGGTCCCACAGAATACAGAATTCTTAAGAGCCCCAGCTAGAGGATGGAAAGGGAGCAACCCAACATCATTGATTTATGGAGAAAACCTAAGCGTTAATTCACTAAACAATGAACTTGCCACCGAATGCAGTTAGTGCATTCCGCCAGCCACCCCAGTGCCTGAGGTCTGGAATAAATAAATAAATATATATATATACCTGAGATCTGGGGTCTCTGGGTATACATGCAGGGCAGCCATCAGGGGGTGACAGCCCATGATATGTGCAGGTGCCCAGTGGTTACAAGGGGGCCCTGGCCAAACCCTGCACACTTTGACATAAGGATACTCCATGCCACCCAGGACAGACTTACGAAGATATTAACAAATTTTTGAGTAGGCCACAGCATCTGGGGCTGGTAAGATCATACACTAATCGCGATTAGTATGGTCTGCACCAGGTTGAGGTGCAGACCAAAGCTATCCCACAAGGGAACACCCCATATTGGAGTGCAAAAGTTTACTGAAACAGGCAGCTGATGGAAGGAGGTCCCCAAGAATTCTGATGGCAGCCTTGTATACATGTATCTGAGGTCTGTGTGTGTGGTCAGGGTGTGTGCAGACCTGTGCAGTGGGTAAATGGAGTGTCTGGCCATACATTTCAATATCAACATAAACTGGACAGGTTTTCAGCAACATCCGATATTATTTATTGGAAGCGGTCACATGACATTACATAAAAATATCAGTAATCGGTATCGGTCAGTATCTGAAAAAAGTATTGGTGCATTGCTACCCATAAATGCACCACTATAAAATTTGGCTCTAACAAATGAAATGGGCAGTGAACCTCATCTTAAATTACACACTGCAGATCAATTATTTAAAAGTGACAGGTCCCAGGTTGCAGATTCCTGTCTCAAAACATTTCTTATGACATAATAAACCATCATACCAGGAGGAGAGCACCCCAATTCATATATTCAACAACTTTAACAGTATAACAGTAGCTCACACATTTAAAGATTAAATAGATTTCAAAGACCCCAACAACTGTTAACCCTTTCAAGATTTTAAACAACAACAACAAAAGAGTTGTTGTATATATGAATTGGAGAGCTCTCGTCCTGGTTTGTTGTATTTTTTGCCTTGAGAAGCAGCCGCTCATTGTGCTTAGTAAAGGTTGAGTGCTGCCTTCCTGGTTCCTAATAAACCATCAGAAGTGCAACGGTAAACCTGCAGCGTCCAGGGATCTGTAAACATCAGAGAAGTTATATGTTCATTCAATTTTCATGGAGGCCAAGTGTCCTGTAATCCTTTAGACTCCATATACAAGTGAGAAAAATGGTACATCAGCTATCATCACCACTAAGCATCCACAGCTCCTAAGCATCCACAGGTACTAAGCATCCACAGCTCCTAAGCATCCACAGGTCCTAAGCATCCACAGCTCCTAAGCATCCACAGCTCCTAAGCATCCACAGGTCCTAAGCATCCACAGCTCCTAAGCATCCACAGGTCCTAAGCATCCACAGGTCCTAAGCATCCAGCTCCTAAGCATCCACAGCTCCTAAGCATCCACAGTCCTAAGCATCCACAGCTCCTAAGCATCCACAGTCCTAAGCATCCACAGCTCCTAAGCATCCACAGGTCCTAAGCATCCACAGCTCCTAAGCATCCACAGGTCCTAAGCATCCACAGCTCCTAAGCATCCACAGGTCCTAAGCATCCACAGCTCCTAAGCATCCACAGGTCCTAAGCATCCACAGCTCCTAAGCATCCACAGGTCCTAAGCTCCACAGGTCCTAAGCATCCACAGCTCCTAAGCATCCACAGCTCCTAAGCATCCACAGGTCCTAAGCATCCACAGCTAAGCATCCACAGGTCCTAAGCATCAGCTCCTAAGCATCACAGGTCCTAAGCATCCACAGCTCCTAAGCATCCACAGGTCCTAAGCATCCACAGCTCCTAAGCATCAGTCCTAAGCATCACAGCTCCTAAGCATCCACAGGTCCTAAGCATCCACAGCTCCTAAGCATCCACAGGTTAAGCATCCACAGCTCCTAAGCATCACAGGTCCTAAGCATCCACAGCTCCTAAGCATCCACAGGTCCTAAGCATCCACAGCTCCTAAGCATCCACAGGTCCTAAGCATCCACAGGTCCTAAACTACAGTCAACTTCTGCTTCTGGAGTGCAAGTGTTAAGGTCATGAGAGAGAAGTCTGTGGACTCTTCTTTCTAAAGTACTGTAACTCGCTAAAGGCAGAAATAAACAAACAATAGCGGGAAATTAGCAAAAAGGCCTGCTTTAACACACAGAGTTAATTTTGGTAAAGTCCCAAACATGTGAAATGTAATTTGGAGCTGATGGAAGGCTACAAACACTATTAGAGGCTTAACATTTCTAAACCTGCTGCAAAGTGCATTATTTAATGGAGATATGTAACCCTTCCAGCAGCTGTAACTGTTGTTTTTCAAAGTGATGCAACTGAAAAGGCTACAGGAAGAACAGTTTTCAGCCTTGCTGTCCATCATCCGAGTCCACGTTACCTTTATCCTCTCCACACTAGCCTCCAGCTTCAGCTGCTCCACCATTCTCTGCATGGAACTCAGGTTGGAGTTGGAAGACATGTTCAGGGTCTGCAAGCTTCACCCTCAGATAGATTCTAGGGTGATCTCTGGGCAGGAAATGAGCTCAGTCTGCTAAACTCCACAGATCACTCCAGCCCTCCTACCCATCCAGCAGCCAAAACACATGGACTGCTTCCAGTTCCAGTCACTGCTGGCGAGCTGTACTTGCTCTTGGCACCACCTAGAGGCAGTCTGGAGTGCATTTTACTGCAGGAATATGAAGCACTGGGAGCATCATCAGAGTGCAACAAGGTATCAAGAGATTTATCTTCATAATATTACTGTAATAAACAGAAGGAAAACCAAAACAAAACACCAGCGCACTATTACTAAATTATGTAAGAAAAGAGGTTCTTGGTTCCATTTTTTGGCTGCAATATTTTAAGCTCTTCTGCAATATCACCAAGGACTCTTTAGGGGAGACCTTAACTAACATATGGTGCATAAACCATTACAGTTTATTCTTTCAAATTTAAACCCACTAATGCTGCATCTACAGCTAATACACTTACCCTGCTTATAAGAACCGAGATGCAGCCTCTACTGTGCAGCTTCTCAATTTGCTGTTTGGATTATAGTTTTGAGAAGTCCAATCCAGGTCCAGCATCTTACTTGCAGTGCCACAATACAAAAAGAAAGTGTCTCGATCCTCACTTTCCTACAGAGCACCACAAATATGGAATAACCTCCCAGACACAATCAAATCTTCCCCCTGTCTAAAGTCGCTTAAGAGATCTCTATTGATATACCTCGATACAAAATGCACCTGTAAATATGTAACATACAGGGTTATTCAGAGAAAGGTGAAAACCAGGATAATGGCTGGAGAATGGAAAATTCTAGGTCAAAATAGCTGATTTGGAAAGTGAGATGAATGGGAGAATTGTTCTGGTTTGGCTATTTTGACCTAGAATTTTCCATTCTCCAATCATTCTCCTGCTTTTCACCTCTCTCTGAATAACCCTGATAGTGAATATATTTCCTTCATATTTATTTTCTGTGTTAATCTGTATATTTGTGTTGTTTTTTTAATATCTTGTATATTTTATTACATTGTATTTCTGTTACGACTGTAATAATTCAATGTTCTTGAACCCAGGACATACTTGAAAACGAGAGAAATCTCAATGTATCCTTCCTGGTAAAATACTTTATAAATAAATAATTGCCAGTGTTTGTTAGCACTGCAATACTGGCGTTTTTATCTGGTAAACAGACAGGGAAAAAATAAACAATAAAAGGTGAGATTTGTAATTTACTGTTGCCATTTAATCCTTTCTGATAGAATAACTGATGGCTGGGCACTGGGAAAAAATCTTGAGCGTTGTTATACATAGAAAAAAGGGCAATAAGTGATCATCATGTGATTTTCAAAACTATTCAGTGGTTTTGACCAAATAAAGCATTGCTGTTTATGTTATATATATATATATATATATAGTATATATATATGAGTTAAGCACAAAGGAAAGAACATGAATTCTATATTTTAGAGTATCTACACGTACAACAGGGACGTGCAGTCAGGGGTGGCAGGTGAGGCCCATAATTCCATTAAGTGGGGACCGTAAATTTTTAAAATAAAACCTGCTGCTATTTAAAAAAAAGTTCACATACTTACCTGCTCCACACTTCCCCGTTTGTCTCTGCCCCTTCGCTTTTTTTTTTTTGTTCGATGGCTGCTGTGTGATGTGAATCATCACACAGCAGCGGCAGCCTGCTCTGAGCCTACGAGATTTGCGTAGCTCAAGCTGGCTAATAGATTCATTGAAGTCTGCAGCGCATGTCTAGCACCACCTACTTCCTGAATCTATGCTCTTCAGTGCCTCAGAGAGGCACTGAGAGCAATTGAATTGCTGATCTCAAGCAATTCAAAAAACGCCTCCATGGGAGGCAGGCTCCAATGCTTTGATTGACACAGGACAGTCATGTGGCTGTCCTCATCAGTCATGGGGGCATGCCGAGGGGCTGTGTGCCTGGAGGCACATCCTGGAGATCAGCAAGAGATCCCTGGGAGCCCTGAGAGCAGCAAAAGATCCTGGGGAGCCCTGACAGCAGCAAGATCCTGGGGAGCCTTGAGAGAACACCCAAATGACTCATTGAGAGCAGTCAGTTCCTGGGTTGCACTGACAGCCAGATGCTGGGGAGCACTGACAGCAACCAGTTCCTGGCGTGCACTGACAGCAGCCAGTTCCTGGGGAGCACTGATAGCAGCCTGGTCCTGGGGAGCACTGACAGCAGCCAGATCCTGGGGAGCACTGACAGCAGCCAGTTCATGGGTAGCACTGAACCTGAACCTACGTAACCCATGTATATCTGGCTCTGATAATAGCCAGTGCCTCACCAGCCACTGACCTCACCGCATGTCACTAGATTCTACAATGAATATGTGAAATATTATGATAGGGAACAAGCACGCGATTTGTTTCAAGAGCACTGACAGGACGAAGATTAAATGAAATAAAAGGAATATGTTTTGCACATTTATTATATCGAAAACCATGGGATTGACTCCTGGCTACAGTCTCCATTTAATTAGATTTTTCCTGGAGTAACCCCTTACCACCAGGCAGGTTGTGTCAGGCAGGAGGGTGTTAATGCCAGCAGGGCGTACTAGTATGCTCCACTCTCCAGTTGCTGCGGTGGGCCTCCTCTGGCCCGCCTACTCAGCTGACGTCACTGGCTGCAGGGGGATGTCCTGAGCCCAGCTGGTGGGCGGGCATGATGAGGCACATAGATGCCAGCAGGACGTGCTATAACGCTACGGAACTTGGTAGCGCTCTAAAAAAACCTGTAACTGTAACTGAATCATATCATCATGTAAAAGAAAAAAATTCTCCTCGTTTGCATCCCTTATTTTTTTACTTTAGCAAGTTATTATACGTGACCTAAATTTATGTGATTTACCTAGCTGCCATGTCTGTACGCGGACTCCTGATTCTGGTGTGTATTTGAAAGAAATCAAAAGCCTGCACAGGCACGTAGCTGCTGAATAAAACATATGCATTTAGGTTAGAAGGGAGAGTTCTGCAAACTCCTCTTTTAAAAAAGAATAACTCCCTATACATAGGAAATAAATGATTGATGTAAATTAGGAAAATGTTTGTTCTAGGAGGCTAAATTAAATGTAACGTTAAAATCCACTAGTTGCTCCGCCTCTTAGGCATATGTTCATTTCCATTAGTCTTCAGTTGATTGGAAAACATCTAGATAAGCGTTTGAGACAAGTTATATGGAGTCTATTTTATGTGGACATAGGTTAACCAGTTCAGTCCTGAGGTCGGGATAACTCAGGTCATCAGACACCATCATGTGCTTGATATCCAGTTATCTCAATCCAAAGCGGAGCAAAACAAATGTTAATGAAATTTGTTGCAAACAAATTTTGTTTGCTTTTGGGGTCCAGAACATGCCCCCAAAGTTTTAGAACTGTGGGCATTAGGTACAAAAATGTTTTAAAAGTAGATGGGGAATGTCTGAGTAACTTTCCCCCAGCTGTTAATGCACAGACCCTGGACTGTCATTACACAATGTGGTCATGAAGCTTGACATCCTCATTGTTTGCCAGTTCACCATTTCAAGTAATACAAATGTAACGGATAATTTTACTCCTCATATAGAGAAGAATCAGAATCTGCCTGCCAAATGGTTACTACAGTAAGAAATACATTGGATATTAGCAACTTCTTACTGTATTTTCGAAAAGGGGGAAACAAAAAAAAACATACACCTGTTTCAGTCTTTTCTTTATATCACTTGGTAGGGAAGGGATATATATTTAAAAAATTACTCTTCTACATGTACATCCTTGTTGTGTTCCTGCAAAGTGCTGCAATTGTCCCACAAGACTTAACACCTGGGAGAAGGAATGGATGTATCCAGATGCAATTGGAAGATATGCTGTCAAGCGCAATCCACATCTATAAACCCTCCTCTGTGGAGAGCACAATGCTCCTCTCTGGGGTATCCATGTTTAACGCATTCTTTTACTAAACATCGTATTCACTGCGGGTTAGACAGGGACATGAAAATTAGCAGGTTTAGGGGAAGTGACAAGGATGACAACTTGGCCTTAAATAGAGGGTCGGTGGCAGCATTTTTTCCAGTCCATGATTGAAATATAAGCTTCCATTTACACAAAAGCTCCCTTATGAACCAGACTGTTCCCTTCAATTCTATAAATTGGAAAAATTAGACAAGGTTGTATGTATATAATTTTATTTGTATAAAAAAAAAAAAGGTACTTAAGGCGTGTTTACTATCAGCATTCATAGCAAAAGAGGTACAAATGTCTAAAAGAGCCAGGCCCTGATAGACGTCCCTAAAAATGGCAAATCTCTCAGGGACAAAAAAGTAATTTGTGCATAGTTTCCGCACATGCTTTAACTTTGTAACCTCATTAGTTAAACATATGTGGTGGTGGGGGAATATAACAGGAGCCATTACTAAGAAGACAGGGTTAGGTCACTACCTTTCTTGCTATGCTGTATGTATATGGTGTCAAAATTTCCGTGTGATGAAACACTATAAATACCTGTTAGAAAAAAAAAAAAGTTTAAAAACCTTTCATTGAAGTGCTGATGAACAACTAGGGAAAGGGGGGGGGGGGGGGGAAAAAAAAAAAGGGGGGGGGGTTGAGTCTGTCTCCTTCCTGAAGTGGAATACTCAGTATTCTCACAGAACATAGAGGTTTTACAACAAAATTTGCTGAGTTCACTGTGTTTCTTAGATTAGTATATAGCTATTTGTAAAGACATGCATTAGCGCAGCAATTCTCCCAAACGTGTTTGAATCTACAATAAGCCTGCCCAAAGATTAAACCAAATGTAATCAGTATTGTAGTTCCAAAATATGTGAGGCACAGAGGTAGCGGACAGCTGCGCTAGTGTATACATGATCCTGTTCAACAAATCATAAAAAAAAAACAGTAAGAATAAAAAAAAAAAAAAAAAGACAAAACCATATGAATAGTTTGAATTTTAGTTTCTCTGTTGATAAAAAGAATTAGTTTATTTTATGAAAATAATTCTCTATTAGTAGCACCAGAGCAGCATATCATGCTCAGTCATCTATAAACGTCAGTCTTCCAGGGCCCTCATTCTTCATCCACCTTCGATACCTCTTCCATCGAGGATCAGAGGCCATTTTTTGCTTCATTTCTTCTTCTTGCTCTCGCTTAAAGACCTGGTGGAGGAAATAAAATTTATAGAAGTCAAGATGGAAACACAAAAAAGGTGTTCTGACAATTGCAATTTTGAATTGTGAAACTCAACCCAAAAATATTAATGTAGGAGGTGCTCAACAACATGCACAGAACACCATGGTGCAACCAACACCACAAATGAATATATAAATGCTTATGTTCTTCAAAGTATGTTTCAGTGCTACAAAACTCAATGAACGGTCACAAATCCATGGGATAGTCAGGTCTGTAAAAGCTTCGGAATTGTTTAAAGAAAATTGTTTTCTTCGGGAAGAAAAAAGGAACACTTTTGCACAATTATATGAAATTGTTCCAATAGAGCATTGTTGCCAAAATTATCCCAGTTCACAAGTCGATCACCACAGGCAACAAGGTAGACCACAAGTGTTAGTGCTCTTGGACAATTTTAGAAGTGTCGTCTATGATTCATGGGGCCCACCCATCCTCCCATGTGTGATGCCTCCTGCTTTCCCATCTACAGGTGTATTGCACTGGCCCCTTCAATACCACGATCAAACGGGAGACACGAGAACAGGCTCCCATACAGCCTTAGAGCAAAGCGGGTGCAGTACTGTATGCCACCATCCACAAAAATCCATCCAGAGCTGTATGCTTGGCAAGGTGAGGTAGAGTGACTGTCCCAGAGTCAAAAACAGAGCACCACATTAGCATCCCACCTGCAAGCAAACCGCACCCTATTCTGAACCCAAAAATAAAAAAAAAACTCCCCCCTCCTGTCCCAAAAAAAGAGTAGACTGATGCTAGCTGAGTACAATTTTGTAATGGGAAGGATTACAGGCCTCCACCAACAATATTAGCGCATGATGGCACATGTGTACTTGGCAAGCCCAACACATGGAAGGCTGTCCAGCAACCACTGACAACCTTCAGGGGTAGATAGAGGTATGTCATCTCTACCTGTTCTTTGAAGCTCTGCTGCCGAAGAATGTGACGCAAGGGCATTGACATACTCCTGCCACAATGAGTACTCCAATTGGTTTTAGTACTAAATTATAGGTCTAGAATCAAAGTGAGCCTGACTATATGTTCAGTTTAATATGTAAAAAAGGTTCACATACACACATAATGCAGGCAACAGTCTACTCATGCTCACACCATTCTCTTACCTCGTAGTTCTCTCGGACCCACAACTGCCGTTCTAGAAAAGTTTGTTTCCGATGATCTTCCAGGCTCTCAAACTGTGCCTCTGACATCTTCATATTTTTACGGATGAGGTAAAGTTTTTCTGCGTCGCCATACTCTTCTCTCTTGATATTAAATGTATATATCCACCAGAGATACCAGGAAACATACGTAAACAAGTAGTAGGGGAACAATACAATTTGGAACAACAGTATATCATAGACTCTGGGCTTCTGATAACCTCCTTTGATGTCTATTTTGTTCTTGATGATGTCCCTAATAATCTCCTCTTCCTCTTGCCGCATTTCCTCTTTAGATCGCCTGCCCTTTCCTTTGGCCTTGTTGAGCATGCCTTGCTGTCGTGCTATTTCAGTGGCTTGGATTCTGTATTTTGGCACCGTCGATAGGTATTTAATGGCATCGTTGTAACTGCTCCACCAGCTGTAGAACTGAAATAATCAACCACATATGTTATAGACAGACATCAGCTGGAGGTTAGAACAATGTATATTGTTTTTATATATGGAACACACACACACTTGACTAGATCAGTGTTTCCCAAACCTGTCCTCGGGACCCTCGACCAGGTCAGATTTTGCAGATCACTTTGGGGAAATGTAGACTGAATCCTGCAATCACTGAGCAGCAAATTATATCACCTGTGCTTCAGAAATCTATCAAACCTGACGTGTCAGTGGGTCCTGAGGACAGGTTTAAGAAACACTGGACGGGGGCGTGGCTGCATGCTGGGGAGAGCAGACGTGTGCCTGCATAAAACTCTGCTTACTGGGGTATTTTTACCCTCTCCTTGGCACAACTGGCAGTAACACCAACCCGCTTCCGAGGTGACGCACCAGAGCCCTCTCGTGCCTGCCGCGGTGCTCTTTACCAGACTTGAGGCCTACCACCACGTGCGGACGGCATCATCTTGCAGGCTTCCTGGTTCCTTTACCTCATTAACGGGGAAACAGGACAAGAGACAGGGGGTCCCGGAGCCTTCTCGTCTCCCTGATATCCAGCTCTCACTGGGAGGCTCCTGGAGGTGTAACTCACCCACCTGACTCGCCAGTGGCCACTGGTGACTACGAGGAGCTGGGCCCTGCCACACCCGCTGTCGCTACCCATCCTGCTGACCCCGAGGATCTCCCGGCGACTAGGAGGGGCATTCGGACGCTTCTGGAGGACGCCCGCTCGTCCTGGCGGCAGGAGCTTGAAGAGAGCCGCTCTGACCTCAAGACTACACACGGGAGGTTGAGGGACTCAAGGACAGATCCCGCGAATTGGAGGGTGCGCAGGCTACTACCTCCTCTCACGTGGCGGCACTTCAGGCTCAGGTCTGCAATCGGCGGTCCTGTCCCTGGAGGCACGACATCGCTGTCGAAACCTGAGATTGAGAGGATCCCGGACTCCATCCATGACTGACCTCCTTGCATTCACTAACCATTTCGTGATTGCGGTGCTGGCCTTACCGACTGGGACACCTGATCCACTACTATCTGCCATACGGACTCATAAGGCCGCTAAGGCCCCACCAGCAGCTACCAGGGATGTCCTGTGCACACAAGATGCAGGACAGTAGCTCTCATTTTTTGTAGCCACAGACTAATAAAACACAGCTTTAAATACTTTACTATTAGGGGATTTTCCAGAAATCCACTGTCAGGAACCAGTTGGTTATTTTGGAAAATATTTTTTAAATTACACAGCAAGAAACATTTGGGGATAGCCGAGGTATTTCTTACTGTAATAACCTGTTTGACAGGCAGATTCTGATTATTTCTCTAAAAGAGGAGTAAAATTAGTCATTTGTATCACCTGAAATAGTGAGATGGCACACACTGTAATGAGGATGACAAGCCTCACGTCCACCTTGGGCGCCAAGCGCCTACTGTAATAATGATAGTAGTGTCTGTAGTGTTCTTCAGGGTGATCCAACATGTAATCATAATCCTTACGAGTTTCCTCATCCTGTAAGAACAAGAAAAAAAAAGTTAATATATACACAACTTGCCAATTTTCACTTGTTTGACTGCTGTTCAAACTGAAATGATTTGCACTTTTTGCCCAAACGGCTGTATTTTTTCTGCAAACAGAATGTGAGGGAGAGGGATATATAGATAGCTTGGTGATTTTATATATTATATAGACCTAAGAATACATGTTCTTAAGGAATTTGAGCCCTAGATAAAAAGCGACACCAACCATTGTGATAACATTTTGATACTTACTGGTTATGTGGTTTTGAGCGTCTCTTTAAAATCAAGATTGTAGGATACACACAGGGCCCTATTCAAAAGGTTGGTGTTAACAGCTCCATAGACTATAATGGCTCTGGTAAATTTACAACAGCTCTGGTTAAATTAGCACCAATTTTGGAATACTGTCCATTGTTTATAAAACACATTTGCAACAGCAAGATGGGATTTCATACATAAAATCCAATTTCCACTGTCTACGTAAAATGCGCTGACCTGGCTGGTGTCACTATGCCTGTGATGTCCCAACTCGGGGTGGGCTATTGGGTTGGTTCAAAAAGATCAAATTCTTCCCATGTGCGAGTTTGACAGTCACTTTTAGCTGATGCATCTGATGGGATTTTCCTCCTTTTGAACCCATAAGTCTGGGGTCAGCAACATTGGCCATGTCTTGGAACTACATCTCCCACGATGCTCAGCCAACATAACGAATAGCTGAACCTCATGGGAGATGTAGTTCAAGAGAACATGGACGACAAAGTATTGCAGACCCCCTGCCACAAGTGCATGGCTTAACACTTCTGGGTGAGAGAATGCCCCCTGCCGTCGTTAGGTTACCCCCTGCCGGTCGGTTTTCGTGATTATTCTAGGTGAGTCCATACAGAGAAAAACTGAACCTGCCTAAAAGGGTTTATTTGGTTCCTAGATTACAACTGTTCGGTTTCACCCATTGTACAGCGCTACAGAACTTGTTGGCACTTTATGAATACTTGCAACTGTTCCGAGATACAGCATGTGGTCGGCCCCAAAGCATCACAACGCTGTGGCGGAAGCCAGGTGGCACGTCAGTATGGACGCCCTTTTCCTGCAGCCTTTTGGCCTGTTGGTGAATGAAATACGCTTCTCGGCTATGGATGCAGAGCCTTCCTTTAAAGCAGGGGGTCAGCAACCTTGGCCCTCCATGTTTTGGAACTACATCTCCCATGATGCTCTGCTGCCTATTGGTTTAGCGGAGCCTCACGATAAAAAAACTTAAGGTTGCGGAGACCTGCTTTAACGGAATAAGAGCTCCTGATGACCCCCTGTCCTGGCACTGAATCTGACATGTGAGGTACCCGGGCTCAGAAACTGCCATGACAGTCCTATCAGTGCCCTACCGGTATATATATATAAGCAGAGCCAGCCGCACTGGGTGACGCCAACACAGGCCGTAAAGCAGGTTCTTACCTTTAGCGTCTCATAGGCCGTGGCCACCAGCAGAAACTTCTCATGGGCCTCCTCGTTTTTCTCCCCGGGTCGCTGCCGGTCAGGGTGATATTTGAGTGCCAGCTGTCGGTAAGCTCGGGCTATGTCCGCCTTGGTGGCATCTCTGTTCACCCCGAGCACGTCGTAACACACCTCCCGGCCGCAGTACAGCCCTTCCATCAGCGCCGCCGCCTGCCCGGCCAGGGAGAGCAACACTAGGCCCGCGAGCAGCAGGGACATGGAGGGCCCGGGAAGGAGGAGAGGGACTCCACGCGGAACCCCCTCCACCTTGCCCGGGTCCGCCATGTCAGCAGCTAACTCATCACTAGAGCGCGACACGCGTCATCTGCTTATCAAATAACTTTATTGACAGCAACAAGAAAACACGCCATATGCGGCCAATGACTGCATGACACGGCCGGGGATGCCTGTCACGCAGAGCGCCAGGCAGCCAATGGCAATAGTACAGCTGTGCTCTGTGGGCACCGGTGTGCTATCGAGATCAAAAACCTCGTCGGAATTGGAGACGTACGTCACCACGAGCTGAGACGCATCTGCTGAGCCGTTGGCGTCGGGTCTCGATAGAGCACCGGTATAAGACATGGGGATTGTCTCCTGCCCCTTATTTAGAGTCCCTGCCATTCTAAACTGCAGCCAATAAATCTCATCTGAAATAACCGATTATAAATATAATCCAAGGGTGAGCAACCTTTACCCTCCATGGGCACTATGCCCGGTAATCTCTTATTTTAGCGTCTTTAATTCCCTATGGAAGAATCAAGCGTCTTAAATTCCAGCCACTGCTGAACACTTTGCAACAAATGTTTATAAACACAATGTTGCAAGTTGAAGTAATTGCAGACAGCTTGAAAAAAAGCTACTGTTAGGCTTTCCCTGCACAACTGAGATTACCATACATTTCTATGAAGTATTTTGGCGTATTTAACCCCTTAGTGACCAGGCAGTGTTACGATTGTCTGTCCGTAAGTGCCCACTGCTGTTTTTTACGTTTCTGCACCGTTTGTGTATCATATCGAATAATTTACTTTAAATAAAATTTAAGAAATATGATGAAAAAAATGGATAACCCACACTTTCTCAAAATTTAATCCCCAAAATCCAAAACTGAGATTAGAAAAACAAAATTTTTACATGTTTTGCCTTTAGACCCCTTCAGTGCTGAGCCATTTCAACTCTGTGCGCTGAGCTCATGTTGACTCTTTTATGCTCATCATGTTTAAACGTCAATTAAAGTCCTATTTTATTATACTCAAGTTTTTTTTTTTTTTTTGCTGCTTTGGATTGGGAGATCCAAAGGATCCCCCTAGCACCACTTGGCAGCTAGTGAGTTAACTGGCCGACTAATGTAAATGCACATAGGGCGGCGACGTCAGTGGATGGGGAGATGACTAGGAGGCTTGGCTGACATCCAAGATGTCAGCCACTTCCGAGTTCGAATAACGATTCGGCACCTAAGGGGTTAAAGAGAGCCACCACTGAAAAGGGCAGACTGTGCCCTCATCAGCGGTGCTGCTCTTTCTCTTCTATGTGGAGTTGTTGTTTCTATGTGGAGCTGTTTGTTTCACATTTAACAATGCTGGCGCTGGGGGGGGGGGTGCCATCGCCACGGCCGGCCCCATAAATACATGGGGCAGCCATCAAGCATGCCAGACCATCGGAGCCTGGCCAGAGAGGTGAGTATAGTGAGGAAGGAGAAGTTAAAAGGACCATACGTCCTTAGTACATCCTGAGGAAAATTCCCCAGACTATGTATGTCAGTGGTCCTTAATGGGTTAATTATTGTCGGTATTTTAGACTTATATTAGGAAGCCTAGACACGCCAAGAGGGTCTCATATACCTTATAGGGGGACATGGGAACACTGGACTGAATTCTGCCTGGGTGGAGGCCCTATAGACCCAACAGAGATTACCATCCACCTCTATGAAGTATTTTAGCGTATTTAATTATTGCCGGTATTTGAGGCTTATATTAGGAAGCCTAGACACGCCAAGAGGGTCTCATATACCTTATAGGGGGACATAGGAACACTGGGCTGAATTCTGCCTGGGTGGAGGCACTATAGACCCAACAGAAAACACAATCCACCTCTATGAAGTATTTTAGCGTATTTAATTATTGTCGGTATTTTACACTTATATTAGGAAGCCTAGACACACCAAGAGGGTCTCATATACCTTATAGGGGGACATGGGAACACTGGACTGAATTCTGCCTGGGTGGAGGCACTATAGACCCAACAGAAATCACAATCCACCTCTATGAAGTATTTTAGCGTATTTAATTATTGTTTATTTAGACTTCTATTAGGAAGCCTAGACACACCAAGAGGGTCTCGTATACCTTATAGGGGGACATAGGAACACTGGACTGAATTCTGCCTGGGTGGAGGCACTATAGACACGACAGAGATTACCATCCACCTCTATGAAGTATTTTAGCGTATTTAATTATTGCCGGTATTTAAAACTTATATTAAGACGCCTAGACACACCAAGAGGGTCTCATATACCTTATAGGGGGACATGGGAACACTGGACTGAATTCTGCCTGGGTGGAGGCACTATAGACCCAACAGAGATTACCATCCACCTCTATGAAGTATTTTAGCGTATTCAATTATTGTTGGTATTTTAGACTTATATTAGGAAGCCTAGACACACCAAGAGGGTCTCAAATACCTTATAGGGGGGACATGGGAACACTGGACTGAATTCTGCCTGGGTGGAGGCACTATAGACCAACAGAAAACACAATCCACCTCTATGAAGTATTTTAGCGTATTTAATTATTGTCGGTATTTTAGACTTATATTAGGAAGCCTAGACACACCAAGAGGGTCTCATATACCTTATAGGGGGACATGGGAACACTGGACTGAATTCTGCCTGGGTGGAGGCACTATAGACCCAACAGAGATTACCATCCACCTCTATGAAGTATTTTAGCGTATTAAATTATTGTTGGTATTTTAGACTTATATTAGGAAGCCTAGACACACCAAGAGGGTCTCAAATACCTTATAGGGGGGACATGGGAACACTGGACTGAATTCTGCCTGGGTGGAGGCACTATAGACCCAACAGAAAACACAATCCACCTCTATGAAGTATTTTAGCGTATTTAATTATTGTCGGTATTTTACACTTATATTAGGAAGCCTAGACACACCAAGAGGGTCTCATATACCTTATAGGGGGACATGGGAACACTGAACTGAATTCTGCCTGGGTGGAGGCACTATAGACCCAACAGAGATTACCATCCACCTCTATGAAGTATTTTAGCGTATTAAATTATTGTTGGTATTTTAGACTTATATTAGGAAGCCTAGACACACCAAGAGGGTCTCAAATACCTTACAGGGGGGGGGGGACATGGGAACACTGGACTGAATTCTGCCTGGGTGGAGGCACTATAGACACGACAGAAATCACAATCCACCTCTATGCTGGGCCGGATTTGCACCTCAGGAGCCTGTAGGCACAGAAATGTGGAGCGCCCCTACCCCCCCCAAACAAACTAAAAAGAAACATTCCAAAATTACTATTTAAATTTTTGTTTTGAGGCTAACAAAACAAAAAATTATTTTAAAAAATCAACTGTTTTTCTCCACGCTCAAATCAAAAGAAGAGGCAAAATCTGTTGCCTTTTGTTGAATTAGTTACAGTTACAAGTATTTATAAAGCGCCAACAAATTCCTTAGTGCTGTACAATTGGGGAAACAGAGTAACAAATATACATATATGTTAGACACGGAACAGAAGGAGGGAGGACCCTGCTCGAGAGCTTACAATCTAAGAGGAGAGGGGTGACACATTAGGTGAGGATGAATAGGGTATTTGAACTAGCGTGTTGCATGAGGACTGAATGGGAAGATGGAGCAAGAAATGTGCAGTGGGGGATCATGGAGTGAGCCGATAGGCTTCTCTATAGTAATGCGTTTTCAGAGACTTCTTGAAGGACTGGAGAAATGGGCAAGTCTGCCATTGTGGTGGAGGGAGCAGTGGCGTCACTAGGGTTGGTGTCACCAGGGGCGGATCCAGACACAGGTTTCGGGGGGGGCAGTCTACCAGTTTTGGCTAAGAGCTGGTGTTGGGTTCGCTGTGACAGTGTGACATCCAGGGCCCCGGGTGGCGATCGGGTGGGCCCCGGACGCATGGTGCTGCCGGCTGGCCGAGTGCCAGTAGCTCCAGCGGTACCCGGCGCAGTTGTGGCTGATCAGGGGGCAGGGCACGGCGTGATGACACGGAGCCGCCGGGACTCTTAAATCAGGAGCGCGCGCTGTATGCCTTGCCTTGCCGTGGAGTTTCATTCCCGCATCGCTGCTTTACTGAAATATTGTGTATACTCGTTACTGACCCTGCTTTGTTTTGAGGACCCAATCTGTTGTGGATTTTGCCTGCCTATACGACTATTCTCTTTCTCTGTGCCCATCTGGTGTATCTGCTGCTGGTGTGTGCTATTGATCCTGCCACATATAGTAGCGCAGTACAAGTGTCTACACGTTGCTGACCAGGTTTGTTATCACGATTGTTCTCTCTCTGTACCCCTGTCTGTTGTGTCTGCCATCAGGTGTTTTTCTGGTGCGCTTCCATCCTGCTATGTACTGTAGCGCAGTACAAACTTATATAGAACTCGGCCTGTGGTGTATATTGCTGGTGCGGCCGCCAGTCCAGCATCCACTATCACGGGGGGGAGGGGAGGGGACGACGGCGCCCGTATCCGACCTCCAAACCCCGCAACTGCAGCACCTGTGGTGAAATCCTGGCGGCTGAGAGATGGGGGCCCTCTGTCTCCACAGACCACATCACGGCATCATCCAAGGGTGACAGGCTGCTTAAGTTTGGCACCGCCGCTGAGCTGAGGTCCATGCTGCGTGGTAGGCCACAAAATGGACGCCAGGGAGATGCTGTAGCTGGGGATCAACGGGCCAGGCCTCGAGTCTCTGTGGTCCGGAGCGGGGGACTAAACAGGCTCCAGACCATACACGGCCGATGGCTAGCCGCAGAGGAGCTCCAATACTGGAGAAAAGACGGAGGTATCCAGCCAAAATGCCCCCAACAAGGCACCATCTCAAGGAGCTCCGTCCAGGCACGTCTGTTCCCCTCCGCTGCCAGCCACCCCCCATCTTGCTGATTTCTACAAGGCGGGCCCTGACGATTGTCCGGCACAATTGAACATTTTCCATAAAGCGCAGATTCCAAAGATGTCCCTGACCGACCGTGATGCACTCTCAGCACCTATTACACACACTGACGTCCGTAACGCGATCATCTCACTCAAATACGGGACGGGTTTGGGGTGGAATATTAGAAGCTCCTTTCGGGCGCAGTGATCCCACACTTGGTCTCCCTTTTATAACAATATTTTGCAAGGGGAGGAACCTTGCACCTCATACCGGCCCATCGCGTTGTTAAAAACCAACCTGAAACTGCTCTCCACTATTATGGCTTGCCGCCTACAGCGACCTCTCGCACGTCTTGTGAGCCCCCAACAAACTGGCTTTCTTTCTGGCCGACATTCTACTACGAACATACGCAAGGCTATAGCGGCCATATGGTCCTCCTCCCTTACTCCCCACGCCTCCAATCTTCTATTGAGTTGTGACGCCGATAAAGCGTTCAACAGGATATCCTGGGCTTAGAGAGATTTATTAAGTTCCACCACTCTGAGAAGTTGTTCTTAACCCGATTTTGCGCGCTCTACCGAAACCCTTCCACAGTGGTCACCGCGAATGGACTCCACTCTGCCCCCTTCGTGCTAGAGAGGGGAACCAGACAGGGGTGCCCCTTATTGCCATAACTGTTTAAACTCGCCCTGGAACCCCTCCTCCGCATCAGAGACATGCCCGGCAATCACTGCTATCAGTTTGTCCTCCTCTGTAACTCCTGAAAGTGGTAGCTTTTGCAGATGACCTGCTCCTGTTTCTTTCGAACCCGGCATCCACTATCGACGTGATTTGATTCATTTCACGTGGCCTCGGGTTTCCAAATTAATTACACTAAGACTATTGCTTTGCCCCTGGGACCGAAACCGCAGGGCGACTGGCTCAGACAGTTTCCCTTTTCATGGATCCCCACACCTTCCATTAAATACCATGGGATCGTCCTACCGGCGGACCTGTCACACTTATATAGTCTCAATATTTACCCTCATTTAACCCAAACTAAGCAGCTCTTGTTGGCGTGGAGTTCTCTCCCTCTGTGCTATTTAGGAAAGGCCGCACTCATTAAAATGACCTTGTTCCCCAAAATGCTCTACCCTCTGCAGGTCTTGCCTCTATTCTTGAAACCCACAGACCTGCGTATATTACATAGGCAATATGCGGCATTCATTCGGCAAGGTAAACGAGCACGCATTCCACTCCCCGCGCTCCAACAGCCGCTAGATAAGGGAGGTATTAATTTCCCAAACATATTTGATTATAATTTAGCGGCCCTATACCGTTATGCTGCTGACTGGTTGAATGGCACTTCACACTTTGTACCCTTACAGGTCGGACAGGCATTGCTCCCCTCATCTTCCCTATTGGCATTCCTTCACCAAAGCTCGCCCATTGTCCCCCCCCAGCCTGCGCTCTAATCCATTATTTTACTCTACGAAAGTAGCTTGGATCAAGATTCGCAAGCTCCTTCAGTTGACCTGGAAAACGTCTTTGTGGTCCCCTATCCTTCACAACCCTCACATTCAAAACGTCTCCCCTGCTCCGATTTTTCACACCTTGGCTCAACGTGGTTTTACCCATCTTCATCATTACATTGATGGAGTATCGAGCGTGCCGTATTCTTATACGACCCTAAAGGACCAAATTGCACCTCCTAGACATACACCCGGTATTTTATTTACAAATAAAACAATTTCTCCTTACCCAATTAAGCGCACTATCCCCTAATGATCTAGCTAATCCACTGGACACGCACTTACTAGCCCACCCTTTGTCCCCCCCTCTACCTCTGCTACTTACACGCTCTTGCAATCTTCGCTACCTACCAAGCTCCCGTGGGCAGCAATAACTAGATGGAGCTCTCCGTGCATGACTTGATAGGGTCCACCTTACTATCCAGACGCTCCCTCCCTTCGGCTAACTACTGGGATATGTTCTATAGAATACTCCATCAAGCATATATGGCGCCCAACAGAACAGCTCGGGCTGGACTATCGCCTACCGCAAACTGTTTAAAATGTCAGGGTGCCCAGGCCGACTTGCGCCATTGCTTATGGGCATGCCCCTTCATTCAACTGTTCTGGGACACAATACGACAATTTGGTTTACAGGTTCTCCCAGGGGTCAAGTCCTGGCAAAAAAGTGAGGGAACTCACCCAAGAATTCCACAACCCCCATTACCTGAAGAAGAAAAAAAGTGTATGTGTCATATATATATATATATATATATATATACACAATCCTGAGAATCCTGTATAACCAGGCACAGGCCCCCAGAATATATATGTATGCACAGGCTGCCCCAGATAATATGCCCAGGCTGACCCCCAGAATAATATACCCAGGCTGACCCCCAGAATAATATACCAGGCTGACCCCAGAATAATATGCCCAGGCTGACCCCCAGAATAATATGCCCAGGCTGACCCCCAGAATAATATACCCAGGCTGACCCCAGAATAATATACCCAGGCTGACCCCCAGAATAATATGCCCAGGCTGACCCAGAATAATATACCAGGCTGACCCCCAGAATAATATGCCCAGGCTGACCCCAGAATAATATGCCAGGCTGACCCCCAGAATAATATACCCAGGCTGACCCCCAGAATAATATACCCAGGCTGACCCCCAGAATAATATGCACAGGCTGACCCCCAGAATAATATGCCCAGCAAATAATATCCCAGGCTGACCCCCAGAATAATATACCCAGGCTGATCAGCCCAGGCTGACCCCAGAATAATATGCCCAGGCTGACCCCCGAATAATATACCCAGGCTGACCCCAGAATATATGCCCAGGCTGACCCCCAGAATATATGCCCAGGCTGACCCCAGAATAATATGCCCAGGCTGACCCCCAGAATAATATACCCAGGCTGACTCCCAGAATAATGCAGAATATGCACAGGCTGACCCCAGAATAATATACCCAGGCTGCTGCCAGGCTGACCCCCAGAATAATATGCCAGGCTCCCAGAATAATAGCCCAGGCTGACCCCAGAATAATATACCCAGGCTGACCCCCAGAATAATATACCATGACCCCCAGAATAATATGCACAGGCTGACCCAGAATAATATAACCAGGCTGACCCCCAGAATTATACTACCCAGCAGCTCAGACCTCCCGCGCCGCGTCTTCCTCCCTGCTCCCTGCTGCCGGTGTTTCCCAGCCCTCTGTAGGCTATGACACGTCTAGCGAGATCTCGGCTGCAGGCCGCGTCACAGCCTTCCCAGGGCTGGGGACGACGGCCGCGCACAGGAAGCAGATAGGCAGGTGGTCAGGGAACGTGGCCAGTCGAGGGGGCTGCTAGCGGAATGCAGTTTAACGCATTCCGCTAGCAGCCACAGTGATAAGTCGGCCGACAGCGGAAACATGCGTTCCCGCAACATTCCCGCTGCGGGAGAAGTGCGGGAACGGCGTTCCCGCAGGACTCGAGCCGTGGGTTCTCCAGCTGGAACTCCCTTTAACCCCGGAATGGACCATCTTTAATCGTCTGACCCCTCCCACCCCCGGCCTTTTGATAAATGCCATCGGTTTTGGCTTACTCTGCTAGCCCCGACCGGCAAGAAAGCGATCTTGTCCCAAAGGATCTCCGCTTCCCCTCCTTCCTTTCGCATGGTTTACGAGAGAATTTATGCCGTATTTGTGGCAGACTGGACTGAGGCTTTGGTATCTCAGGAAAAGAGGACTCAGCCCTTCTTTTCCAAGTGGTCCCCCTTTATTCGTACTCTTCCATGCGAAACCAAGGACTCTTTGCAACGTACCTTTTTCTGTGCTCCCTGGTACTCTTTGCGGTTGCTGCGAGGTACACCGCCGATCCCACAAGGTCCTCCTGACCACCCCTTAACCCGTTTTCTGGCCTCCTCCCCCACAGACACTATAGCTATCTGCACATAACCACCCTTTTGCCTCTTGGTGGAATTCACTTCATGTAGATAATGGTGGAGATGTCAGTTCACGTACGGAATACCTGGACTTGATCTAATTGGTTTCGGTACAATTGTATTATGACTTCTTCGTTTAACGGCTGGATGCCATGTTTGTGTGGTTTTCATATCTGTCGTTGTTGTAGAATATGACGTCTCTGTTTGATTTTCTTTGTGCTGATCCAAGATAAATAAAAAATTTTTTTAACAAAGTAACCAGTTCCCAGTTCTATATTTTTTTTTTAATAAGTGTACCCGTAGAATAACCAGAAAGGCTCGGATGATAACATGTGAAAAAAAATAACTTTACACGCTGTAGATGATTAGAAAGTCCAATTTCTTGTTATAGCATTCTGGCAGGACATGACGTAATACATATAATAATGTTATATTATGAATCTTTCGAATCTGCTGTAAAAAGTGATATATAATGTGCCTGTGTCGTATAATAAAACATGACTTCAAATCACATTTAAACATGATGAGCAAAACCGGTAAAAATAAGCTCGGCACACAGAGGTGAAATGGCTCAGCAGCGAAGGGGTTAAATTCACTATTTTATTCACCGCTTTTCGCAGACGTCAGATAACTGCTGCAGAGACTCCAATTTTCACAAATTACGGTGACGATTCGCTAAATAGAGAATTCACCATATTTTTGGCAAAATGGATTTGCCGAAATGTGGCGAAAAGCAAAGGGTCTAAAGGTGAATAAACCCTTTAGTTTCTAACTTCCTAAAATGCATAAACCCAGGGAAATACAATAAAAAAATAAACAGTGTGGCATTGAGCCTATCCCTTAACCCCTAAAGTGCCATTAATTGAGGGAGAACATTAAATGAATACACTGTGAAATATGTAGCCTACCCAGGCCCGGACTGGGACAAAAAATAGGCCCGGACATTTTGGATTGAGCAGTCCACTTTTTTTTTTCTACACAGCGCACATTACTGTGAGTTTCATTGCTGTGGAGCTCTGTGATATGCTCATACACATTGCACATTACCGTGGAGCTCTATGGCACCCTCATACACACTGCACATTACTGTGGAGCACTGTGACACCCTGTAAAACACCACGCAGCAGTGTTTAGGAGGGTGTCACAGAGCACCACAGTAACGTGCAGTGTTTAGGAAGGTGTCAGAGCTCCATAGTAAACACTGCACATTACTGTGGAGCTGTGGCCCTGCGAACTTCTATGGCAACTGGCCCCTTCTGATTCCGACACAGGGTGCACCATGTGCCGCCCTAGGCCCTGGCGGCTGATGTCACGCAGCGTGCCCTGTGACCTAATCAGAGGGAGCCCCCATTGACTTGGTCACATAGTGCGTTGCGTGACGTCTGCCGCAAGGGCATAGGGCAGCGGACGTCATGCGCCGTGCCCTGTGACCTAATCAGCGGGGGCCGGCGGCCAGCCGGCTCCCGCTGACTAGGTCATAGGGTGCTTCGGATGGGATCTTAAAGTCAGCCTAGGCTGCCTCTCAGTGCGGCTGGTTATGATGACGGCCATCTGGCCCGAGAGGCTAGCTGCAAACGCCCAGCATGCCCGATGGCCACTCTGGGCCAGAGCCTACACGTTAACCCATAAAATGGCGGTAATCAAGGGAAAACATGAAATGTATACACTGAAGCATGTAGCCTATCCATTAACCCCTAAAATGGCATTAAGAGAAAAAGCTAAATTAATACACAATGTGATATACTGTATAGTCTGAGCGTTAACCCATTTCAACCATGTGGAGAAAAAAAACCTTGAGCACAAAACTGTGAAAGGTGAAATAACTCAATAGTGTAGGGGTTAATAACGTCAGTTATTTAGGGGTTAATGACAGCAGTTATTTAGGGGTTAATGACAGCAGTTATTTAGGGGTTAATGACAGCAGTTATTTAGGGGTTAATGACAGCAGTTATTTAGGGGTTAATGACAGCAGTTATTTAGGTGTAATGACAGCAGTTATTTAGGGGTTAATAACAGCAGTTATTTAAGGTAGTTTTGTGTAATGGTTTGAAAAAATACAACAATTCTGTAAAATACCTATAGCAGTGAATTTGTTGAGTCAGTAAAACTTGGTATGGGAGGAGAAACTCAAAGCTTTCTTGCAACATTGTATAAATATTGATTTCACAGCAGCAGCTCTGAGAATAAAAGACGCTAAAATACTAAATTGGCTTGATGGACTGAATAAAAGACGCTAAAATAAGAGATTACCCACTATGCCCTATCTGGCACTAAAATGGGGACTCTAACGTGGAAAACCAGCACCAGCAGGTTTCCCTGTAGCGTCCCCATTTTAGCACACTATGGGCCCTATTACAATCTTCGCACATACGTTTGCGCCCGCGGAAAAACACATTAACGCGAGGGGCAAACCCTTTGCGCTGAACGTCGTATTACAATCTCAGCGCAACAAGCGCGCGTATACGTCTACCGCGGGTGAACCTGCGCGGACGCTGCACGAGCTTACTTTACTGCACGCATCCTATACTTAAAGGGACACTAGGCAACATGACCACCTAAGCTATTTTAGGTGGTCATGATGCCCAGAGTATGCCGCCCTCTGTCCCCCCTCCCCGCTCAGCGGTTCAGCTGTAAATGCTGAAAACAGCTGAGAAGAGGCGGAGGACTTTACTCCGCCCTCCCAGCTGTCAGTCAGCAGAGCGGGAATCCTATTTCCCGCTTCTGCCGACTTTTGCCGAGTAGGAGACGTCATCGCGCTTTCAGCGCGATGACGTCTCCAACTCACCGCAGAAGCTGGCGGCTCCCTCTGAGGGTTAGTGTTGGGCACATCCTCTTGCGCGCAACACTAATCCTCAGAGGGAGCCAGGAGGAAGCCTGCCGATTGGACGCTTCTCACGTAAACCAGAAGGCAAGAAGACTCAAGAAGGACAGGAGCGGAAGAGGAGGGAGGTAAGTATAAAAAAAAAAAGATGCCGCTGGAAACAAGAGGATTTTAGGGTAAGTATTACAGTTACAAAAAAAACAAAAAACGAACGATTTATTAAGGGAGTAGGGATAGATTAAGGTTAAAAAACGGGGGGGGGGGTGATTTTTTATTAGAGTGTCCCTTTAACATTGTGAGCGCAAATGCGTTTGTGCGCTGGTACGCGGATTTTTTTACAAGCTATGCGCAGTTTGTAACGCACAGCCTTTGCGCGCATAATTTTAGCAACTCCTAAAAGCTGGTGTTAATGGCAAATTCTATCAACCTAGCCGAAACCAAATACACCAGCCCAAAAAAAAAAATGCAGCAAAGTATGGTTACACATTCCAAACATACCAAACCAATAAATTTGAGAAGTTGTGTGTGCATTTTTTATTGATGCAGCATATATGCGCAGATTGACTTTGACAAGCGCAAAAACTTAACATGAGACAATTGTGGTTCTTAATTCTGATTGGCTGAATCACGTGAAAAAAACAGTCTGCACACTGATTTCTGCATGCAATGCTGCTGCGTGCGCGTTTTTGCATGTCTGTTTTACGCGCGATATTGCTCGACAGATGAAAAAATGCGCGAGGATTGTAATACCAGCGGTGATTTACACGCGTTAACGTTTAATGCTTCACGCAAAAATTCACGCGTTGCACGTGCGTTTTTGCATGAAGAATGTAATAGGGCCCTATAACGGGACAGGCACTAATTCATCAGCCTGCCCCGGATCGCAGCGCTACCCTCAATGATACCTGCTGTAGCACTTCTGCACCGCCATAGGTATCACCTGGACTCCATGGAGAGTTGTGCTGCCGGGCCACGAGTCCTGCAAGATCAAGCAACGTATTGGTAAGACACTGGGGACTGTTTATCCCCAGTCTCACTCAGCTTCAGGCGGATCAAGCCACTGTCATCACCGTGGGATTAGAGTTATCTAATTTATTGGGGGGGGGGGTTAAGCTAGTGCTAAACGATTCTGCTTCTGCATATAACCTGGTCATGTTTGGTATCATTGGAAATGCCATGCTCTGGCTTTTCCAACGATACCAAACATGACCATCTGCTGTTCACGTGCCGTTTCGGTTAGTTTCAATTCGGATGAAACCAATTTGTTATTTTGGAAGTACTTACGAAATACGAATTAACGAATTTTCAAATTAATTGAGATTCGTTACAAAACAAATCCAAACCTCTAATATCTATGTTCAATCCACACTTTTCATGGGGCCCTATTTCAATTTAGCCATTAACAGTGGCTTGCTAATGGATAAATTGTGTGTTAGCTGTTATCCATCGCGGCAGGCTGTTTCATCGATCCCAGGCGAGCGGCTGCACTTCCTGTCCGCGGCCGTTCTAACAGGAAGCACGGGGCCGCCGGCAATCGTTCCCGCAGGACTCGGCTGCGCCCCTTCACAGCTGTGCACGCGGCAATGAGAGGTGAGCTGGGGGCATTATCCATGAGACCTGGGGGAACTATCCATGAGACCTGGGGGCATTATCCATGAGACCTGGGGGCAATATCCATGAAACCTGGGGGGCAATATCCATGAAACCTGGGGCAATATCCATGAGACCTGGGGGCATTATCCATGAGACCTGGGGGCACTATCCATGAGACCTGGGGCAATATCCATGAGACCTGGGGGCACTATCCATGAGACCTGGGGGGCAATATCCATGAGACCTGGGGCAATATCCATGGGACCTGGGGGCATTATCCATGAGACCTGGGGGCATATCCTTGAGACCTGAGGGCAATATCCATGAGACCTGGGGCATATTCATGAGACCTGGGGCATTATCCATGAGACCTGGGGCATATCCATGAGAGCTGGGGCATTATCCATGAGCGCTGGTGCAATATCCATGAGACCTGGGGGGGCATTATCCATGAGACCTGGGGGGGCATATCCATGAGAGCTGGGGCATATCCATGAGACCTGGGGCATTATCCATGAGAGCTGGGGCAATATCCATGAGAGCTGGGGGGCATATCCATGAGCTGGGCCATATCCATGTGAACTGGGGCAATATATACCCATATGAGCTGGGGTCAATAATATCCATATGAGCTGGGGTCAATAATATCCATGTGAACTGGGGGCAATTATATCCATGTGAACTGGGGAAAATAGTCGGGGGGCTCAGTGCTGTGTATATTATTCTGGGGGGGTGTATATTATGCTAAATGTTCTTTTGCTATATGTGCATGTATTCTGTGTGTACTGTATTTGTACATGTACTGTGTGTGCACTATATATGTAGGGCCCCATCACCTCCTTAACGCTAGCACTCACACATGTGAGCGTTGGTTCTAGGTTAAATGAGGTTACTGCATGCTGCCCATATCACATCCTAGCACAGGACCCTCATATTACAATCCGAACGGTAACAGGTTAAAAAATCCAGGAGATTGTGCTTTTCAGCGCGAGGTTACTGTACTTTGCGCTCCCTATACTTAACATGGGGAGCGCTAAGAGTAAATAGCGTTAGGATTACAAAGTCCTAACGCTAATTACCATCCTGCCATAGCTACAAAAGTTACCCACAGCTAGCCGCTGGTGCTAACTGATGCCGCTTCTGCAGAATCAGTCAGCACCAGCTGGAACCCCCCCAAAAATCACATACTTGCCTCTCATCCCACAGCGCAAAGGGTGGTCCGATCCACTGCTTCTGGTCACGGGGAGCATCCAGGAGCTTAGCACTGCGCCACTGGTCGGGAACTCTGATTTTTAAAATTATGTGGGGGGGGCACAATTTTCTGTTTTTGCCTCGGGTGCAAAAGGAGCTAGCTACGGCTCTGGTCCAACGGACTCCATGAAGAGAAGTGCAAACCTGCACTAAGTCCTTGTGAGCCTGCATATATGTCGTTGAGCCAGGATTGTGGAAATACACAGGGAATTCTTTATTGGGGATCAATATTTATTTATTCTAATCTTAGGTGTAAATACTCACCTTTTCTCCACCATGCGCGCTGCTACGAACATCCCTGCAGCTTCTTATGCAGTCTATGTAGCGCAATGTAAATTCCGTAGCAAATGCAAAACAAACTGAAATTTACTCGGAACTTGAACACTTTCTTACAGACGTCCTGCAGCACCTGAACAGAATGATGGATTGGTGCTGTGCCGTCGGCTGCCTTCTCTGAAAGCTCGCTACTTTGAGTGTTTGACCAATTTGGTCCCCGGCAGTCAGAATATTTATTTCCCGTATGCCTGGAGACACTTGTGTCAGTGATATTAGGAAAATGGGGTGAAAGGGGCTCGTGCATCCCACACAGCCTGACCAATTTAACTGGTTGGCTTTGGACGACGCGCTGCACGCTTCTTCCGCTTGGCTGCAGAGGACGCGCTTAGCATGTCGACGCAGCCTCACGGCTCGGCACTAATATGGCACTGACTGTGGTCTTGTCCCAGTGAGGGCAGAGGGCATACTCATTGCCTTTACCATTAGAGGTCTTTTTCTGTGGATCCTGGTACAGGATCCAGAGCAATAGACCTCCAACTGTAATGGCAGTGAGTATGAACGTACACAGAATCCACAGCAATAGACCTCTAATGGTAAAGGCAAGGAGTCTGAGCATACACAGGATCCACAGCAATAGACCTCCAACGGTAAAGGAAGTGGGTTTGAACGTACACAGAATCCACAGCAATAGACCTCTAATGGTAAAGGCAGTGAGTCTCTCCTTTTTCAGGTCCCCCTCCCTTTATCATGTCCATCTCCCCAACTCCCTTCTCAGTCCATTTCACCCCTCTTTTAGTTCTCATGTTCACTTCATTCCCCCTCCTCCGTTTTAAGTTCACTCCTCCTCCATTTTAATTTTATTCCTCCTCCACTTTAATTTCACCACCACTCCTCCGTTTTAATTCCATTCCCTCTCCTCCATTTTAATTTCATTCCGCCCTCTTCCTTTTTAATTTCATTCCCCCCTCTTCCGTTTTAATCTCATTCCCCCTCCTCCGTTTTATTTTCATTCCCCCTCCTCCGTTTTAATTTCATTCCCCCCTACTCTGTTTTATTATAACCCTCCTCCGTTTTAAATTTCATCCCCCCTCCTCCGTTTTAATTTTAGTTACTTTCACCTCCCCTTCCCAGTAATCAATTACCTGGGACTCATAGAAACATAGAAAATGTCGGCAGATAAGAACCTTTCGGCCCATCTAGTCTGCCCAATTACATGGATACTTTACCTGGATTTATCTTTTGTTTAGGATAGCCTTATGCCTATCCCATGCTTGCTTAAATTCAATTACTGTTTTGGCCTCTACCACTTCAACTGGAAGGCTGTTCCGTGTATCCACCACCCTCTCAGTAAAATAATGCTTCCTGATGTTACTTTTAAACCTTTGCCCCTCTAATCTAAGACTATGTCCTCTTGTTTTGCTACTTTGTTTCCTTTTAAATATACTCCCTTCCTCTACCTTGTGGATTCCCTTTACGTATTTAAATGTTTCCCCGATTCCTCCCTACTACCCTTCTTGTAAATGGGCACAACATTTGCTCATTTCCAGTCTTCTGGGACGACTCCCGTTAACAAGGATTGGTTAAATAAATCTGTTAACAGTTTTGCTATTACATCACTGAGCTCTTTTAATAATAATTTAGGGTGGATCCCATCAGGCCCCATTGACTTATTTGTCTTTACTTTAGACAGCTGCTGTAGAACCTCCTCCTCTGTAAACTCATATGTAAATGTCTCGTTAGTGTTTCCTCCTAACTGAGGTCCCTTTCCTTCCTTTTCTTCTGCAAAGACTGAACAAAAATATTCATTGAGGCAGTCAGCGAGACTTTTATCCTCTTCTACATATCTTCCTTCCTTTGTTTTTAATCTAACTAATCCTTGTTTTACTTTTCTTTTCTCGTTTATGTATCTAAAAAATGTTTTGTCCCCCTTTTTTACTGACTGAGCTATTTTCTCTTCTGTGTGTGCTTTGGAAGCTCTTATAAATTGCTTTGCCTCTTTCTGCCTAATCTTATAGGTTTGCCTATCTTCTTCACTCTGAGTTTTTTTATAATTATTGAATGCTATCCTTTTTGTTCTTCACTATTTTGGCCACTTCTGCAGAGTACCACAGTGGTTTCTTCCCTTTTTTGTTTTTGCTAACAAGCCGAATGCAGTTGCCTGTGGCCTTCAATAATGCTTCTTTTAAATAATCCCATTTCTCCTGGACTCCCTTTAAACTCCTCCAGTCTGATAATGACTCATTCACACAAAATCTCATTTTAGAAAAATCTGTTTTTTTAAAGTCTAAAACTTTTGTTTTTGTGTGGTGCGGCTCCATCCCTGTTCTTATATTAAACCACACTGACTGGTGATCACTAGATCCCAAATTTTCACCTACAACAACGTCTGATACCAAACCTCCATTTGTGAGTATTAAATCCAATATGGCCTCTTTACGGGTCGGCTCCTCAACTACTTGTGTTAGAGATAATCCCAGTAGGGAGTTTAGAATATTTGTACTCCTGGTGCACCCAGCTATTTTGGTTTTCCAGTTCACATCAGGAAGATTAAAGTCCCCCATGATAATAACTTCCCCCTTGATTGCCATTTTGGCTATTTCCTCAAACAGAAGATTATCTAGCTCTTCTACTTGTCCAGGGGGTCTATAGAGCACACCTACACGAGCTACTGTATAATTGCCAAATGTTAGCGTAACCCAAACTGACTCTATGTTCACCTCGCTCACTTTTATTTGGTTCGTTTTTATGTTGTTTTTCACATACAGGGCCACTCCTCCTCCTTTCCTACCTTCTCTGTCTTTTCTATATAAAGAGTACCCCGGTATTGTTATGTCCCAGTTATTTTTCTCACTGAACCATGTCTCAGTAACCGCCACTAAATCGACTTTTTCAGCTGCCATCATTGCCTCCAGTTCATTGATTTTTTTTGACTAGACTGCGAGCATTTATAGACACGACTCTGAGCTTGTCATTTTTTACCCCGCATGTTGCTTGCACCCTCCGATTTAGTTTTGGGGGTCAATCAGGCAGATTGGTTTTCACCCTTTTGTCCCCCCCTCCTAGTTTAAATATTTCTTTTGTGAAACCTTTGAACTTCTCACTGAGAACATATGTTCCCCTATGAGTAAGATGCAAACCACCTTTTTTATACAGTTGCTTTCTGCTCCAATTAGAGCTATCATGGGACACAAAGCCAAATTCTTGCTCCCGACACCATTCCCGAAGCCACAAATTAAATTCCCTATTGCGCATCTGCCTATCCTGAATGTTATGCACAGGCAGAACTTCAGTGAATGACACAGTGGATGCAATCTGCTGTATTTCACCTCCAAGAACACAAAAATCTTCCTTAATCTCATAAACCTCATTGCTAGCCAAGTCATTTGTCCCTAGATGGACTAGAACGTCCACTTCCCCTTGCTGCTTTGCTTGTTTGACAATATTGAGAATACGTCTCTTGTCTCTACGAGCAGTAGCCCCAGGAAGACATCTCACCAAACCACTACTCTCCAGCTCAACACCTCTTATGATAGAATCACCCAGCAACAATTGCCTTCTATCAAGTCCCACCTTTTCCTTTTTGTCCTTGGTTGCAGTCCTGCATACCTTAGGCATAGGGGATGGTGGTTCCTCAACTATGGTGTCTGAGCCTACATCCGTCTTACCACTACACTCTGAAAGTGCCTCAAAATAATTAAGAAGAGCTACAGACTGTGGGACATGCCTTCTATCCACAACTCTAAGTCTACCAGATCCTACAGTAGTCCATCTGCCGCTCCTGGGAGGCCTCTGTGGCAGTGGCTTTGTAACAGTCATAGCCTGAGTTTGTCTAACAGATAATTTACAAATCTCAGACTTCAAACAGGCAATTTCCTGCTGCAATAAGGACAACTGCCTACATATCAGGCACACTCCAAACCTCCAAAAATTGGATCTAAAAACAAATGCATGACAGCTCTTACACTGGACCAAGCCTGCCATTATAAAAGAATGGATTTAAAACCAGCAAATCTTACCTTTTTGTAGGTTTTCTACCTCCTGTCTAACCTCAGACTACCTCCAGCCGACTCGAGCCGGTGCTTCTCTGACTCTCTCCTACGTGGCTCTACGTGCATCATAGAGCGCTGGGAGGAATTGACGTTTTATGATTACTTCCTCCCAGCGCCGCAGACTACACGTGCGGTGGCCTGACTCGGGAGGAAGCCAGGATGGAGTCTTGAGGGGACATGGGCTGCCTGCAGATGTCTGGCGCGCCCCCCTCTGACATCATCAGAGGGGGCCCATCGACTGCCGGTCGCCATCTTTGAGTCTTTGCTTGGTGGCCAGGCCCAGCTAGGCCGCAGTACCTCCTCCGAGGCCTCTGGCCTAAGGTAAACATAGCCGCCTTACCGCAGCATGGGCCGTAATGCCCTGATGGCGACCCTGGGGGGGGCAGCATTTCATCCATCGCTCCAGGCAGCACAGTGGCTTGGGCCGGCCCTGGCGACAACACTGAGTGACAGACGATCTGATACTGCTTTGCATCACAAAATTTATTTATTGCCTCTTAAAAGCGATGAGGAGGAAATATGTATGTTCAGTGAGCATGCATTGTTGTGAGGGTGTAGTGTACCATCAGCGCAGTGGGGTGCCGTCTGAATGCAGAGTGGGGGGGGTTAGGATGCATCATGCAATGAGTGTAGTGGGGGAGCAGGCAGAGTGCAGTCAGTGACACAGTGAGCCCCATATCACCCACATGGTTCACACAGTGACAGATTGCGCTGATATCTGGGTGAGGCTCTTTGTACGGGATGTTAATGTTCACTATGGAATAGGGCGGCCCATGCTCTACTCATCATACCTCCATGTCACCTGTGCAGGATCCATCTATGTAAGATGCATGCTCTCACTAGCAATACACAGGGCCATGTAACCTGCATGACTAATTATCTAAACCTTGATGGGCCCCATGATGTTAAAACAATTGTTAATCAACGTTCATACACAGTGCACATTACTGCGAGTTTTATTACTGTGGAGCTCTGTGATACGCTCATACACACATTACTGTGAGTTTTATTCCTGTGGAGCTCTGCGATACGCTCATACACACTGCACATTACTGTGAGTTTTATTGCTGTGGAGCTCTGTGATACGCTCATACACACATTACTGTGAGTTTTATTGCTGTGGAGCTCTGTGATACGCTCATACACACATTACTGTGAGTTTTATTCCTGTGGAGCTCTGTGATACGCACATACACACCACACATTAATGTGAGTTTTATTGCTGTGGAGCTCTGATACGTATCCTTTTCGTTTGAATTTATCACAATATAGGGCTGGCCTAAATTTTGTTTTCCAAGGCTGCTTTTCATTCCCAGTCCGGCCTGGTTTCGGAGATGCAGCCCCTTCCTCAGTGTGCACTCCACACTGAAGAAGGGGTTGTGTCCCCGAAATGTTTATGCCACTTCTTGTCTTACGCTCTAATAAATGAACTGTGAAAAAGGGTTTATTTTTCATAATAATTGACAACATAAAAAGGTAAGGTATTTATAAATTTAGAGAAAAGTAAATTTTGTACTGGCCAGCATTAATTAAATATGGCTAATCCAAAGGAAGGCGAAAAAACACCTTGTGAAATATAAAACAAGGTGAAAAAATTCCTTCCTGACCCAATAATGGCGATCGGTTCACTCCCTGGATCAGCCTCCTTATGTTTACAGCTTCATATCACTGGAGCAGCTGCCTGAACTCTCCATGCATTACAGAGAAATGATCACCTGGGAAAAAGAGCATGCAATCTAATACAAAGGGTACAATAAAGAGAAATAACATTCCTGCGACTTCTCTTAGTGGCATATCGGGAGTGGTGGTAGTGGGCGCTTGATGTGCTATACGTCTTGCTCGAAGCAGTAAAAAGGCACGGTATGCCCTCTGGTCTTCATGCTGAAATCCACAAAGCTTACAATCTAATATAGTGGAACAAAAGGGACAAACAATCTAACTTATCTGGCCTCCCTCTGTCCCGCCTCTCCCCCCTACAATCCATCCTGAACGCCTCCGCCAGGCTAATTCACCTCACCCGCCGCTCTGTCTCTGCCGCTCCCCTCTGCGAGTCCCTTCACTGGCTCCCCATCCACTGCAGAATTAAGTTCAAAATCCTTATCCTTACCTACAAAACCCTCACTAACTCAGCGCCCCACTACCTGTCCTCACTAATCACCAAATACACCCCAGCCCGCTCCCTAAGGTCAAACAGTGACCTGCGCCTAGCTTCTCCCCGCATCACCTCTTCCCATGATAGACTGCAGGATTTCTCACGCGCAGCCCCCACTCTCTGGAACGCTCTCCCTCGTGCTGTCAGACTTTCCCCTAACTTCTCTTCCTTCAAACGCTCCCTGAAAACATTCCTATTTAGGGAAGCCTACCACCCAACTCACTGACGCAACCATCAATCACTCTCACCTTACAGTCCTCTTCCTCCTGTTTCCAACCCCAACCCTCCTAGATTGTGAGTTCCTACGGGAATAGGGCCCTCATCTCCTCCTGTACTGTTTGTCAAATGTTGTTCAATGTATTGTAACCCTGTCTGTACTGTGCTTATTGTACAGCGCTGCGGAATATGCTGGCGCTTTATAAATAAAGAATAATAATAATAATAATAATAACACAAAAAATATAGAGAATTAATGTTCCTGCTCGCAGAGCTTACAATCTGTAAAAAAATACAGAGAAACAATGTTCTTGATCACAGAGCTTACAATCTAATACAATACAGAGAAGTAATGTTCCTGCTGGCCGTGCTTACAATCTAATTCAAAGGATACAATACAGAGATATATTTTTGGTCCTTGTTAATCACGTTACGTCTAGTTCCTTGTCTCACTCGTTACATTGCTCCTCATTAGTAGTGTATCGAGGGGAGGCCAGGAGGGTGACTTCTCTGAATGGCATATCATGTGTGGTGGTAGTCAGCGCTTGATGTGCTGGACTTCTTGCTCCAAGCAGTAAAAAGGCACGGTATGCCCCCTGGTCTTCATGCTGAAATCCACAAAGCTTACAATATAATATAGAGGAACAACAGGGACAAACAATCGAATACAAAAAATACAGAGAATTTATGTTCCTGCTCACTGAGCTTACAATCTAATACAAATAATGTTCTTGCTTGCAGAGCTTAAAATCAAATACAAGAAATACAATACAGAGAAATGCTGTTCCTGCTCGTAGAGCTTACAATCCAATACAAAGACACAATACAAAGAAATAATGCCGATAGAGCGTTCGGACAGCCGCCCCAGCCCCTCGGATGCCGGGAAGCCAGCTCAATGCTGGTTTTTGGTATCGGGGGCACTGCACGAGTACCAAGTACTCCTGCAGTACCCGTTACCGACACCGATACCGATAATAGTATCGTATCGGTGCAACCCTACTAGATGGCTTTTTTTTAGCAGAGATTAGGTTTATGCAACTGGTGAAAGCCACTCCTGGACAGCGCTGTTTCGGGTTTTTTGGATCCTCTTCAGCAGGAGCTAGGTCTGACCAGTTGTAGTGGATGCTTGGACCCGTAGGGCAAATCTGTACTTGCTTGGGTTGTGGTGGAGAGCAAAAAATTAACTAAATTAACTATCAGAAGCAACATCCCAACACAAGATAGTTATCTGCCACCTCCACTCCCACAGGTCCCCTCTGCCACCCTCTGCCGCTTCCTCCCAGCCACTGAGGAGGAAGTCAATTCCTTATTGTCCTCCTCAAATCTCGCCACGTGCCCGCACGACCCCATTCCCTCACATCTAATTCCTCCCCTCTCCTCCTCCCTCACCCCTGCTCTCACACACATTTTCAACCTATCTCTCTCCACTGGCTCCTTTCCATCCGCCTTCAAACACGCGCTAGTTACCCCTTTACTAAAGAAACCATCCCTACATCCCAACTCTCCATCCAACTACCGCCCTGTATCCCTGCTTCCCTTCACATCAAAGCTCTTAGAAAAACTAGTCTTCAACCGTCTCTCCCTCTTCCTGTCCTCCAATTCCCTACTTGACCCCCTGCAATCTGGCTTCCGTCCCCTACACTCAACTGAAACTGCCCTCACCAAAGTCACCAACGACCTCCTAACTGCTAAAAAACACGGCCACTATTCTATTCTCATCCTGCTTGACCTCTCGGCTGCTTTTGACACTGTTGACCACCCCCTCCTTCTACAGACCCTCAACTCTCTGGGTCTCGGTGACACTGCACTTGCTTGGGTTGACTCCTATTTATCCAACAGGTCCTTCTGTGTGTCCTTTGCTGGTAACTCCTCCTCCTCATTGCCTCTATCTGTTGGTGTACCTCAAGGCTCTGTCCTTGGTCCTCTGCTCTTTTCCATCTACACCTCCTCCCTGGGCAAAATCATCAACAGCTTTGGCTTTAATTACCACCTCTACGCTGATGACACTCAGATCTACTTCTCTACCCCTGATCTCTCTCCCCCTGTCCTTTCAAAAGTCAGCGACTGTTTTTCTGGCATCTCCTCCTGGATGGCCTCCCACCACCTAAAGATCAACATGTCAAAGACTGAACTCCTACTTATTCCTCCCTCCAATGCCTCCCCACCTCCTGACTTCTCTATCACGGTGGAGGGTATCACCATCTCCCCATCAAACCAAGTTCGCTGTCTTGGAGTTACACTTGACTCTGCTCTTTCCTTCATCCCCCACATCAAGTCTCTTTCCTCCTCCTGCCGATACCAACTGCGTAATATTTCCAGAATTCGGCCATTTCTTGCCACTGTCACCACAAAACAACTCATACACGCCCTGGTAATCTCCCGACTCGACTATTGCAATAATCTCTTATCTGGCCTCCCTCTGTCCTGCCTCTCCCCCCTACAATCCATCCTGAACGCCTCCGCCAGGCTAATTCACCTCACCCGCCACTCTGTCTCTGCCGCTCCCCTCTGCGAGTCCCTTCACTGGCTCCCCATCCACTGCAGAATTAAGTGCAAAATCCTTATCCTTACCTACAAAACCCTCACTAACTCAGCTCCCCACTACCTGTCCTCACTAATCACCAAATACACCCCAGCCCGCTCCCTAAGGTCAAACAGTGACCTGCGCCTAGCTTCTCCCCGCATCACCTCTTCCCATGATAGACTGCAGGATTTCTCACGCGCAGCCCCCACTCTCTAGAACGCTCTCCCTCGTACTGTCAGACTTTCCCCTAACTTCTCTTCCTTCAAACGCTCCCTTAAAACATTCCTATTTAGGGAAGCCTACCACCCAACTCACTGACGCAACCATCAATCACTCTCACCTTACAGTCCTCTCCTCCTGTTTCCAACCCCAACCCTCCCAGATTGTGAGTTCCTACGGGAATAGGGCCCTCATCTCCTCCTGTGCTGTTTGTCAAATGTTGTTCAATGTATTGTAACCCTGTCTATACTGTGCTTATTGTACAGCGCTGAGGAATATGCTGGCGCTTTATAAATAAAGAATAATAATAATAATAATAATAGATAAAAAGCCTCCACGCAATAACCAATAAGGTTTATTATTGCAGAAGCTAGGGATGCACCAATACATCCGTATCGGTATCAGTGCCGATACCGGGTTCTGCACGAGTACTTGGTACTCGTGCAGATGCCCCCGATACCGGAAGCCAGCGCTGGCTTTCCTGCCAGTGTCTGAGGGCCAGGGCTCTAACGGCACTCTGCCAGGCCTCATCCGGATGGATTTGTTGCTTTGAGCGGCCGCTGGCTGTGCAAATGTTGCAGCCCAGCCGTTCTCAGCACTTGGGAACCGCCAGCCGCTATCTCGCGAGATCACAGAGTTTGGAATCTTGCGAGATTGCGGCTGGCGGTTCCCAAGTGAAGCAAGCGGCCTTTGCCGGTGGCCGCTCGAAGAAACAATGTCACCTGGAGGGGCCTGTTAGATGTGGAGGCTGGAGTGCTCAGAGATCTGTTGGGGTATGTACAGTTGTGTTCAAAATTATTCAACCCCCAATGCTGTAAAGGGTTTTAGGGAATTTAGTGTACATTTGTAATTGTATTCAGAATGAAATCCTACAAGGACTTTTTAAAGAACCAAATGCAACTAAAATGACATCAATTGGTTTTGTAATACAGTAGTAAATGTTTATTTTGTGAATTCTTCATTGACACAATTATTCAACCCCTTAAAGACTACCACTCTGAAGAACAGAGGTTCATTCAAGTGTTTTCAATCAGGTATTGAAAACACCTGTGGATGTCACGGAGCAGCAATAAAGCATAATAAGCACCAATTAGGCAGCTTTAAAATGACTGTGATACTCAGCTCCTTCTAGACATTTACTGGTGTGGTTACAAACATGGTGAAGTCAAGAGAATGGTCCAGGAAGACAAGAGAAGAGGTGAATACTCTTCACAGGAAGGGCAATGGCTATAAGAAGATTGCAAAGATGTTAAACATACCAAGAGAGACCATAGGAAGCATCATTCGCAAATTCAAGGCAAAGGGCACTGTTGAAACGCTACCTGGTCGTGGCAGAAAGAAGATGCTGACTTCGACTGCTGTGCGCTACCTGAAGCGTAGAGTGGAGAAAAGTCCCTGTGACTGCTGAGGAACTGAGAAAAGATTTGTCAGATGTGGGTACTGAAGTTTCAGCTCAGACAATACGGCGCACACTGTGTAATGAAGGCCTCCATGCCAGAACTCCCAGGCGCACCCCCTTGCTGTCTCCAAAGAATAAGAAGAGTCGACTGCAGTATGCCAAAAGTCATGTGGACAAACCACAGAAGTTTTGGGATAGTGTTCTGTGGACTGATGAAACAAAATTAGAACTGTTTGGGCCATGGATCAACGCTATGTTTGGAGGAGGAAGAACAAGGCCTATGAAGAAAAGAACACCTTGCCTACTGTGAAGCATGGCGGGGGGTCAATCATGCTTTGGGGCTGTTTTGCTTCTGCAGGTACAGGGAAGCTTCAGCGTGTGCAAGGTACCATGAATTCTCTTCAGTACCAGGAGATATTGGATGACAATGTGATGCAGTCCGTCACAAACCTGAGGCTTGGGAGATGTTGGACCTTTCAACAGGACAATGATCCCAAGCATACCTCCAAGTCCACTAGAGCATGGTTGCAGATTAAAGGCTGGAACATTTTGGAGTGGCCATCGCAGTCACCTGACTTAAATCCGATTGAGAACCTCTGGTGGGACTTAACGAAAGCAGTTGCAGTGCGAAAGCCTAAGAATGTGACTGAACTGGATGCTTTTGCCATGACGAATGGGCGAAGATACCCGTAGATCGCTGCAAGACACTTGTGTCAAGCTATGCTTCACGTTTAAAAGCTGTTATAACTGTAAAAGGATGTTGTACTAAGTACTTAGATTGAATGTCACTTGGGGGTTGAATAAAACTGATAATGATGTGAGCACAGAAAAGACATTTGTGGTTATTTCATTATAAATGTTATGTTATATTTGTCTGACCTACACGTGCCTCTTTTATTTAATTGTAAGCAAGATGACTGAATGATCAAAATCAATGTCAAACTGGCCAAAACACTCAATTTCAGTGGGGGTTGAATAATTTTGAACACAACTGTATATCTATATATACACACACACACACATATCCCCACAGACATACATACATATACATACCATGTATTGGTATCGGTGAGTACTTAAAAAAATATCGGTACTTGTACTCGGTCTTAAAAAAGTGGTATCGGTGCATCCCTAGCAGAAGCCATTTGCACATCAGTATATATAGCCGAAGTGCTGGCCTTTTTGCTGCATCCAGTGAAAAGACACAGTATGCCCCTGCTGTTCATTCGGATATACCCAATCTAATACAAAGAGTAAAATATATAAAATTGGGCAGACTAGATGGGCCGAAAGGTTCTTATCTGCCGACATTTTTCTATGTTTCTATGTTTCTAAAATATAGGACTATAATGTTGCTCCTCGCTCATTGTCCCATTGTCCCCCGATCTAATACAAAGATAAAATACTGGAAAAAAAAATGTTGCTCCTCACTCATCACCTTTTTTGTTACATTCCGCATTCTCGAGTTCTCAAAGCGTAGAATGTAATATAAAGATACTGTAGTGCTGGTTTAAATCCTGCCGCTGTAGTTACTTGTTTCTGGCCACCAGGGTGAGACGAATGCAATGTAAACTGATACTGGACACTTTCGGACTACGTTTTCCAGCATGCTTTGGGGCAGGAACAGGAAGTGGGTGGGGAGAACCGAGAGACATCCGCAACCTCGTGTAGAGGAGAGCCAGTGCGCGCCAAGGGGTGATTAGAGCAAGACGCACGTGAGACAAGGAGCGATCGTGACCAGGCCGGAGCACAGGTGCTGCTTTGCGGAGCTGGAGATCGGCCAAAATCACTTGCCAGAAGACCTATTAACCTATCGGTGAGAAGTTTTAAAGATACAGAGCTACAGAAGGACCCCGAGTTAGGAGACCGCGGTGATCTAACGGGAGTGCAGGCGGTGAGCTGAGCATCTTGTGGCAGGAACGGACAAGCAAGACAAGCGGATCCGGTGGCACAGAGTCCCAGTCAAGTCGAGCGGAAAGACGTCCTGGGTCGAGCAGAGCGCAGAGTATCTGGCAGATGGGTGAGAGGCCTTCCCGGCCACAGTGAAAAATAATAAAGCACGCTGCAGTTTGTCTAAACCTACAGGGCCCCAACGTGACTAGTCGAAGACACATTGAAACCATTCACTGGCCAGTTGAATTTAGTACCCGGGTACCAATACACGCATACACGTACACCTTCTTGGGACACAACCTGTACGGGACTCACATTTCAGCAACGAAGGGGTTAAAATTCCTTTTTTCTTTTCTGCTGCGCATTTCTCGCATTACGATCTTCTGTAAATATATATGTATACCGTGCTGCTCTATGCCAGTTTATTTGAGATCAGTAAACTATATAACTTATAAAATCCACAACAGTGCCGGTGTATATTTATTCCCTAGTGCGGGGAGACTGATCCGAGGTTTAAATTCAGCAGCTCCTCCGGGAGTGAGCGCTACACGTGGGGGCTCGTTTCCGGGATCCAGTCTCTGGAAAAAACGCATTTAAAGGGTTAAATATGGATCCAGACACTGCTGCCAAATGGTGTGAGGCGCAAAGTAGTCAGATAGAATTATGTATAGTCATGGATATTCCTGCACTTGGGCCGAAGATCAGATTCGCCGGGCCGTGGCCGAGCTGACACCAGATCATCGGGGGTTAATCCTGGACATTAAAGCGAACCCAGATACCTCTCACACGTATGTTCTTTTTGAATGGAGAAAGGGTGTTCCAGTGTGTTTTCAGGGCGCGAGCGTGAAGCTGACCGATGAGGTGGAAGTTCATCTGATTCAGCCAAGTGCGCCACGTGGCGATCCCGCGAGTGTTCCCGCGCCCAGTCCGCTGGCCATGATCGGGCCTGAATTTATAGTGGCTATTGGAGATTTGCTGGCTAAATGTCAGAAAACAAGCCCTCCGCACACTAACTTTGGGTATCGACGGTTGAGAAATTTTACAGGAAACGTGCCAACTCCGGCGGGAGAAGAAACCTTCGAAGAATGGGTAGAACAGGCGATGCAGGCTCTGGATGAGTGGGACGTCCCCGAAGTGCAGAAGAAGCAAAGAATTACTGAGAGCTTAAAGGGACCTGCGTCAGAGGCTGTAAGAAACCTAAAATTTAGTAAACAAGACTGCACTGCTTTAGATTACCTAAACGTACTACAGGAAGTTTTTGGGCGAGCTGGATGCAACGGGACATCGGTGGTTGGCCGCTCTGTCAGGGTTTAGGTTCAGCCTGAAGTATCGCCCTGGAGTGAACAATCGAAATGCTGATGCTTTGTCGAGAAGACCCTACACTACAGAATGGACTCAGTTTACTCCAGATGGGGTGCAAGCTTTATGTCAAGGAGCAGAGCGCCGGGTCAAGGGAGGGATTGAAGAAGAAGCCATAGGAGTCATGGCTGCGGCTGTTCCAGAGTTCTATTGTAACCCTACGCAGCTGAGAGATGAAAGTTTGCCTACTTCTTCGAAACAGGACCTGAGAGCTGACCAGGCTGGAGACCCTCTGATCGCATTGACCATGAAGGCTCTAAACGCGAACCAACGGGAGATTCTTCTGACAAATTCCCCAGAAGGGGCCAGATTGGTCTACAAGGAGTGGGAACGGTTGAAAATGTTGGATGGGGTAGTCTACTGAAGGGGCCCCTCAAGCGATGCTGGAGAGACCCAACAGTTGTTCCTTCCCACCAAACACAGAGAGGGTGTGCTACAGTCATTACACGATGACCATGGACATTTAGGAGCAGAGAGAACTTTTAAGCTGGTGCGGGACAGATTTTATTGGCCCTGCATGAGGCCTGAAGTTGAAAGTTGCTGCCACTCATGTCTGAGGTGTTTCCAAAGGAAGACTCTGCCAACCCGAACTGCTCCAATGAGCCACCTACAAAGTCAAGGACCCATGGATTTGGTGTGCATTGACTTCCTGTGCTTAGAGCCGGATGCTAGTGGGCAGGGAAATATCTTGGTGGTGACTGATCATTTCACGCGTTATGCCCAAGCTTTTTCTACAAGAGACCAACGTGCTCCTACGGTGGCGAAGGTTTTAATGGAAACGTTTTTTGTTCACTATGGACTGCCAAGGAAAATACACTCGGATCAGGGTAGAGACTTTGAGAGCCGGCTTGTTGGGCAATTACTGGAACTGCTGGGAATTCAGAAAACCCGAACTACACCATATCACCCTCAAGGTGATGCTCAGCCAGAAAGGTTCAATCACACTCTGCTAAATATGTTGGGGACATTGTCAAACAGAGAGAAGCAGAGCTGGAGTCGTCACATAGCCACGCTAGTACATGCATACAACAGCACGGAGAGTGACGCTACTGGATACTCACCGTACCGTCTCATGTTCGGAAGGGAAGCTCGACTGCCGGTTGATTTGGCGTTCGGGTTATCTCAGGTTCAGATGTCTGTAGCCTATCATAGGAATTATGTGGATAGACTCCAGAAGAATTTGGCCTCTGCGTTTGAACAAGCCCGTTTGACCTCTGGGAACAGGGAACAGAGGAATAAACGAAACTACGTTGAAAGTTCGGATACAGGATCTACAACCCGGTGATAGGGTTTTGTTGAAGAACTTGGGTGCTTCTGCCAGGCATAAGTTGGCGGACCGATGGAGTTCTCAGGTCTACATTGTCTGCAAGCAACTGCCGGGTCTGCCAGTTTACCAAATCCGACCTGATGGGAAGGCTGGGCCTCTTAACCATACCAGTTGGAGACGAACCTGATACCAGTTGGAGACGAACTTTCTCTGCCGAATCCGCCTCCGCCTGCTCCACGTTTGACTCCCGTTACTCGGTCTCAGCAGACACGAGTTGTTGAGGAAAGCGAAGGGGAAAGTGAAGAACAAAGTTTTTGTCTGGATTGGGTCCGCTCACCAGAGCCTGAAGAAGTCGTCCCAGTTGCCGAACGGTGGGAAAGCAATCTGAGGCCTGAGGCTCCAGAATTCCAGCTGGACATTTCTGAAACTTCTGAAATTCCTAGTTCCTGAAAACACGTCCTATGACAACAGTTCTATGCCTTCATTGGAAGGATCATACTCCGAGGAGATGTCTGTTCCAGTTTTGAATGAAAGACCTGAACCTGTATCTGTAATACTTCCGACTGAAGAAGAGCTGATTGAGCCAGAGCCAAAACGTTCTGTCCGACCCCCTCAAAGACTCACCTACGACTCACCAGGACATAGCACTGAAGAGGCTGTTACCACAGTGCGAAGGTTTGCTGAAGTGTCTGCTATGTTAGCTGAGGTAGCTAGAAGTATGAGTAAACTTGAGGATGTATACCTAACCCATTGTATGTTTGCTGCTGAGCCTATATATATCGACTGATGTAATGTTGAAATGTAATGTAACTGTTACACCTCCTTGGAGAGACCCAAGAGTTCTAGGAGGGGGAGAGTGTAGCGCTGGTTTAAATCCTGCCGCTGTAGTTACTTGTTTCTGGCCACCAGGGGGAGACGAACGCAATGTAAACTGATACTGGACACTTTCGGACTACGTTTTCCAGCATGCTTTGGGGCAGGAACAGGAAGTGGGTGGGGAGAACCGAGAGACATCTGCAACCTCGTGCAGAGGAGAGCCAGTGCGCGCCAAGGGGTGATTAGAGCAAGACGCACGTGAGACAAGGAGAGATCGTGACCAGGCCGGAGCGCAGGTGCTGCTTTGCGGAGCTGGATATCGGCCAAAATCACTTGCCAGAAGACCTATTAACCTATCGGTGAGAAGTTTTAAAGATACAAAGATACAGAGCTGCAGAAGGACCCCAAGTTAGGAGACCGCGATGATCTAACGGGAGTGCAGGCGGTGAGCTGAGCATCTTGTGGCAGAAACGGACAAGCAAGACAAGCGGATCCGGTGGCACAGAGTCCCAGTCAAGTCGAGCGGAAAGACGTCCTGGGTCGAGCAGAGCGCAGAGTATCTGGTGGATGGGTGAGAGGCCTTCCCGGCCACAGTGAAAAATAATAAAGCACGCTGCAGTTTGTCTAAACCTACAGGGCCCCAACGTGACTAGTCGAAGACACATTGAAACCATTCACTGGCCAGGTGAATCTAGTACCTGGGTACCAACACACGCATACACGTACACCTTCTTGGGACACAACCTGTACGGGACTCACATTTCAGCAACGAAGGGGTTAAAATTCCTTTTTTCTTTTCCGCTGCGCGTTTCTCACATTACGAACTTCTGTAAATATATATGTATACCGTGCTGCTCTATGCCAGTTTATTTGAGATCAGTAAACTATATAACTTATAAAATCCACAACAGTGCTGGTGTATATTTATTCCCTAGTGCGGGGAGACTGACCCGAGGTTTAAATTCAGCGGCTCCTCCGGGAGTGAGTGCTACAATACATTAGTGAGAAACAATCTAATAAAAATAGTAAAATACAGAGAAAAATTGTTCCTGCTCACAGAGTTTACAATCTAAGAAAAAGGCTTCATACCAAGAAATTATATTCATTGTCTCAAAGCTTACAATCTATTACAAAGAGTACGATTTGGAGAAAAAGAATATTCCTGCTGATATGTAATTCAAAACTACAATACAGCCATCATTTTAAATCTCATAGAGCTTACAATCTAACACAAGATGTGTAATGCAGAGAATTAATGTTTCTGTACACAGTTTACAGGGAACAATACACAGACGTAATTTTGCTCCTGGTTTCTCAGGTTGCTCCTCGTTCTTCATAATGCTTTAATCCTCTCTCCTCTTATAGCCTAGGTGCGTGTTAAGGACCAGTCAGATTTTGCCATTTCTGCTCTGGACATGCTCACCTGTGCTATTCTGCTGTCTTATTTAGTGCACCACCACATATTATATGTCGTTCTCTAAAGGACTGATACAGCTTTGTACGACTGTTCAATATTAATTTTTTTCTAATCAATTCACATAAAAAATAAAGACAATTTGAATTAAATTTATTTTCACAGTTTCACATAATTAATTTGAACACACAGTACAAGAGAAAAGGAAGCACCTCAGAACGTATTGAGAGAATAATAAGGGTTGTAACAATGCCACATATATTTCCAACCTTGCTGCAATCTTGGCTTGTGATTTAGAATTAGTGGCTGCCTATTATACATTAAAGCCTTGTATAATTTGTATAGAAGACATTATTAACTGCGCAAAAGGAGAGGTGAGGTATTCCAGCATAGCTCACTGTTCTTGACTGAAGTCAGTATTCTCTCAGAGCCTGGTGTTAAGTGATTTTGCATAAAGCAGAATCGCTTAACACTGAAAAATAAAGATAGCTAAAAATATTATACTTACCTCTAATTGCATGGTGAAGGGGGAAGTGTGATTTGCCACTTGTTCCTTGTGTTCTTTTGCCATCTTTGTGTGCTTGACTCCATGAAATCCGATGGACTTCAGAAACTGATACCAGTGGCACCGCTGCCAGTATCTGCCTGTGGAATTCCAAGTATTCCGATTTGAGCCATTAATACAGACGCAGGGTTGGAGCAGACCAGGTAACAGGGAGCCAGTGAGGGATATTGACTTCTGCCAATTTGTTTTCTCTTAATGGCTCCTTATTACTGGCAAGAATGCAGTAGGACCCCTCCTCTCTTTGATTCTTACATTTGTACTTTTGCTAGTTTAATTCTCTGCTCCTTACTTTAAAGTAGTATAGCAATGGCACTATATAAATGATAATTTTAATAATAATACTAAAAAATGGGAATGCCTCTAACGGCTACAAGAACGTATGAGACACGGCTGAAAAGGTCAGAGTATGACCTTTCCAATGTTGTGCCTCATTACAGTAAAAAAAATAAAGTATATAAAAAAGACACACAAAAAAAATTAAAAACTACTGCACAGGGGGTATCTATAGGGGTTTTTCAAAGAACACCAAATTGGCCACGAAATTGCAATTTCCCTGTATGCAGTGGTGTAGCGTGGGGGGGGGCCTCGGGGGCGGTCGCCCCAGTCGCAATTTCCTTAGGGGTGCAATATTTCAAAAGTTATTTGAACCACTAATATTTTCCAGTAGGGATCAGCACTGGTGTCCATGAGAGGCCCTTGCACGGGCAGCCGCCAGTTTTGCGGCATCGGCAGTGACTTAGCACTCAGCGTCCGGAAGGGAGGACCAAACAGAAAATTCTGTCCTGACTCCTCTTTAATGTTGACATGAATCACGTGAAGCAGCGCAGCATTATGCGACGGAACACCTTGTACCACACTTGTCAGCCCCCCTTGAAGCCCTATGCCAGCCCCGCGCCGCTGGCAGCCCTGCAGACGCTGAACAGGAAGGAGGGAGGGAGGCACCTGCCCTGCAGCACATTTAAAATCCAGTTCCCACTAAGCCCCCTGGACAGCTCCACCCCCCCAGGCCACCAGCATCTCCATGCAGGTAGGCGACACTGTGTGACCCCAGAGCAACGTGACCAACACACAGTGAGGGGGTACAGGGAGACTGGAGGTTTGGGGAGAGAATGATTGGGGATACTGTGAGAGAGTGACTGGGGGTACTTGGATAAAGAGAGATAGTGACTGAGGATACAGGGAGAAAGTGGGGGTACTTGGAGAGAGAAAGAGTGACTGGGGTACTGGGAGAGAAAGAGTGACTGGGGGTTACTGGGGGAGAGAGTGACTGGAGGGTACTGGGGGTACTTGGAGAGAGAGAGTGTGACTGGGGTACTGGGAGAAAGTGTGGGTACTGAGTGGGGGTACTGGAAGAGAGTGACGGGGTACTGGGAGAGAGAGAGTGACTGGGGGTACTTGTAGGGAGAGAGTGACTGGGGGTACTTGGAGGGAGAGAGTGACTGCGGGTAGTGGGAGAGGGTGACTGGGTATAGTGTGAGAGTGGAACTATGCTAGGGTATACTGGGACAGGGTATACTCGGACAGGGTGGCGTAGCAGTGGCGTAGCGTGGGGGGCATGTGTGTTTAATTTTTTTATTATATCAGTACGTTGTTAATATACAATACATGTGCTTGTGGTGTAAGGGGGTCAATACTCTACTGGTAGAAGGGAATCAGGGTGTGTTACCGTGTCCACAGGTTGGGGGCACGCATTTCTTGCCTTGCCCCGGGCGTAGACATACAACACTGTGCCACTGCCTGTACGGTACAATTTCGTGGCCACTTGGCCATTCAAACAGCTGTCAATTCGCTAGATATTGGCAAACTGCCAGTGAAACCATGTTTTGCTGTCAATTCGCCAGTATTAGCGAATACTCGGTCCCCAAAGTGCACGGAACGTGGAGCTGACCGCTGCCGAGCTGTAGAAAAAAAAAATCCAGACTACTGCTATTGTTTGTAGGGTGTTTAAAACAATAAAAATGCATGAAAATGTGTGCAAAATAATAGAAAAGGTCCTACTAACCCCTTCACTGTAGACGACGTGCGGCGAATGTCATAGGAGTCTCCCGCTGTATGCGGAGGACGTTCCCCACACGTCTTCCACTACCCGGGAGGTACTCACATCTCTCCTCTGGGGTCCCACGGCGTTCTGACTTCCTTGAAGTCAGACGCTGCTTTTGAGACGCCTCCTGATGCAATGACATAATATTCAGGCGGCCACCCGGCAAAGCCGGAAGATCGTCTGAAAGGAGGGAAGGTCCTTTTGGATCCCTCTCCCTCCCGATCGGGAGGAGGTGAAAGTTAAAGACAGGCAATGCTGAAAATGGCCAGTCAGCCCTTTCAAGTAATGCCTGTCTTTAACCTCTGAGGTGTCTACTTCGGTGGGGGCCGCCATCTTAGATGGCAACTCCACCTCCGCATCCCCTCTCGTCATCTGACATCATCGCGCAAGGCAGTTGCCCTTCTGCTATGCGGGAGGTTTCTGTCCTCCCTGAGCTTGCCTTAGGACACCTGCGTCACAGTTTGACAGGTGTACCGCCCCAAATTCCCCACCTGCCACTGTCCTCGGAGCGGGTGCACATGGTGCACAAGACAGAGCCTGAAGATGGCTCAGAGTGATGTGAGTGGGCTAACTATATTATTTAAATTGTTTTCATTTTTAAATAAAAATATTTATTTTATTTTTGTGTCTTGAAAGAGATGTTGAAAATGTATTAATGTCTATACTGAAGACGTATTTATAGTGAAGGTCGATATAAGATCCACTGGAGTGCTCTATTGAGATGGCTGTGGGCAGGGCCGGATTAACATAGGGGCAGATGGAGCAGCAGCTCCAGGCCCATGCCTCAGAATAGGTCCAGAGAAAGGATAACTATCAGGGTTATTCAGAGAGCCGTGAAAAGCAGGAGAATGACAGGAGAATGAAAAATTCTAGGTCAAAATAGCCAAACCAGAAAAATTCTGCCTTTCATCTCACTTTCCAAATCGGCTATTTTGACCTAGAATTTTCCATTCTCCAGTCATTCTCCTGCTTTTCACCGTGCTCTGAATAACCCTGTATGTCTGCATTTGGACCCCTGTATCTCCAACTCCATAGCAGCTACAGGGTCAAGTGAGGTATCACTGGAAAGGCTGGAGCATGGCCTTTCCTTTGATAGCAAACATGACCAGGTTTTAAGTAAAACAAAAAAAAATTAGGGCTGCAGTAATTAACGATTAATTAATCGATTAATCGTTAATTACCTTGGTCGATCAAATTTATTTTTGCTTTGGTCCCTACAAGCGGCCGCCGGCCGCTCGCCTGGGATCCACCAGCCGCGATTTCGCAGGGTCGCGGAGTTCACGTGAATTCCGGGATCTTGCGAGAAGTGGCTGGTCAGGTGGTTCCCAGGCGAGCACGCACGGCCAAGCCAGGGGCGGACTGACCCTTCAGGCACTCGGCATTGCCCGAGAGCCAAGATGGGGGGGGGCCCGGATTGGCCCTACAGTCCAGGCAGGTGTGCGGCCCTGGGTCTCCCATTTACTCGGCAGCGTGTGAGATCAAACTCCCACACGCTGCGCTGGGTAATAGAAGGAGGGGGAAGAGGCTGCGAGCCCAGCAGCTCACATGGTTACATGCTGGCTCCGCCCCTTCCCCCTCCAGAGACAGCCACGCGATGCCGAGCCTCCCTGCTGTGCTGGAAGTGTGCAGCACGTGCAGGGAGGGGGAGAGGACGAAGACCTGCCAGGACACTAGAGCCCCGTTCAATACCTCAGCAGCTGCTGAATTGCTGCAACGCAGCAATTCAGTTTGCTGCAGCAGTGTCATTGAACGCTTTGGATGCGAATTTCTAAATAAAATGGCCAACGATTTCTTAACCACTTCAATGCTAAGGACGCGCTCAGCGCGTCCTCAGCATTGCCCCTGGTATGCGGAGGACGCGCTGAGCGCGTCCTCGCATTGGGGTCAGCGTTCGGCCGGGTTCCGGCCGATCGCTGGCCCCTCCGGTGCGGGCTGACATCCTGGATGTCAGCCCGGCATCCGGAGCAGTGGCCGCCATTGTTATGTGTCATCGCGCCCCCGCGATGACACATAATTCAGGCGCCCCCCCCGCATGTGCGGAGGAGGCGCCTGAAAGGAGGGGGGGAGGTCCTTCGGACCTCTCTCCCTCCGATCGGCGGCTCACAGGGGCTTAACCCAGGCATCATTTGGAAGGGCACAGCCTGCCCTTCCAAATGATGCCTGGCATTAACCCCTGGGGAGCTGGATCGCAAATCGGCGCTGAAAAGCGCCGATTTGCGATCCTTCCCGGGAGCTGGCCGACATCTTGGATGTCGGCCAAGCTTCCGGGAACTCCCCCAGAGGACTGGCGTCATCGTGCGCAGCACGATGACGCCAGTCCTAGCATTAACCCCTAACTGCCACGAAGTGTGGAGATAGGGAGTTCCAATGAACTCCCTATCTCCCGATCCGTGGCAGTTAGGGGTTAAATTTTGATATCGTTGGATCGGCCAGAGCATGGCCGTTCCAACGATACCAAACATGAAAGTAAAAAAAATGTAAAAAAAAAATAAAAATAAAAATAAAAATAAAAAAAAATTAAAAAAAAAAATTTAAAAAAAAAAAATAAACACTTTTTTTTTTTGTTTTTTGTTTTGTTAATGCAGCAATATTGTTCCCATTTCAATTATAATGTGAACAATAATGCTGCATTAACGATTTTTGTATGCGGTGCGTTTGTTAAAAATGGTGTCATTTTCCCCAAAAAAAAATGTAACGAGACCCCATCTCTAATTTTTTTAACAAGCGCACCCCATACAAAATATAACCGCAATTGCTCGCATGTTAAAATGTGGAAAAAAACACTTTACACGCTGTAAATTATTGAAAATACATATTTTATTGCATTTTTTGTTATAATATACAAACATGACATAACGTATACATATAATAATGACATATTATGAATCTACCGAGTCTGACGGAAAGAACGATATATAATATGTCGATGTCATATACTAAAATAAGCCTTCAAAACAGGTTTAAACATGATGCGCAAAACAGGTAAAAAATGACCTCAGCACAGGGGCGGGAAAAGCCTCAGCAGCGAAAGGGTTAATTTTTATTTATAAAAGGATTTTACCAGGAAGGATACATTGAGATTTCTCTCGTTTTCAAGTATGTCCTGGGTTTAATGAAAGATTCAGATTGTTTTTCGTATGACTCGGTCAAAATATGATAAAGAAAAGCAGTAAGCACAATTCCATTTTGTATGCACACACCACAAATGATAGTTTTTATTGAATAAAAGTTATGTTTACTTCTGAAACAAAATATAATTGAACTGTAATATATCAGGATTCACACAAACAGGCACAAAATGCACAATCGGGAGCGCAATGGTTTTGTATGACTTTTTTAGTCCTTGATGATTCAAAAGTTTCTGAAAAGTCTTTCGTGCATGGAAGTCAAAAGAGTCCCATCTCATATGTTCGTCATGCAAAGAGAGAGAACAGAAAGAAATCTAATTGGGCAATATCGTACATTCCATAAATAACATCTAGAGATTAGATCACATGGAATAACACTCACAAGTCTGGAGCTAAAGAGCTTGAATCTGGACGCAGTTGAGCCACTATGGGGAGCTCTTCCCAACAACCGGAATACCGTTCTTCCTGGGGGTCTTCAGCAATGTGGAGAGTTCATATATACCTCAGAGGGAAATGTGTCATAGCGTAATTCAATTTAAATGACAGATGGAAGTGAACTCTAAGAGGAGATAAACTCACGTGTTGTAGAACCTCCTGTATCGGTGGTTCAGTAGGTGCACAGTAGACCACTTCCCAGGGGGTCTCAACCTCTTCGAGTGGATGTTCAAATAAATGGTTCAACATTTTCCTCAGTAGAGACCAGATATAATCAAATATGGGTGGATATATCGAGCGTGAAGAGGTTAAATAAAAGTGGTTTTATTAAAAAGAGTTTAAAATATATTGACAACAAGTGGGAATAACCGAAACGCGTTTCCCTTACCAAACTGTAAGCTTCTGCAGTCGGATACCCCCACAGTCTCTGTTCTGCAGTTTAAATAGCCTCTTCCAATCGCTCTGCACCACATGGTTTCAGCATGCGTTCCACCCATGTCTCTTCCGTATGCGTTCCATTTACGATACTTCTGCATGCGTTCTTCCTCTCTAACTTCCGGTTTGCGTTCCATTCTTCGCATTTCGTACTTCCGGTTTTCCTCCGCTAATTTACGATGATGTGGTAGGGGGAATGATTAAAGTTGAGATTCGTTGTACTTCATTTATGTGGCAGGGAAGATAAGTAAAATCCATATTACAAATCACCCTACCTTCATCATTCTAATTGCCCTATGAATTCATCATAGAGTGGAAACCACAAATACACATTTATAAAAGGGGCCCAAATCATGAACTACACCACTTATTCGATAGTGGGTACCAATATCATTGATTATGGGGTCACATCAGACAAAGTACAAGTAAAAAAGAAAAAAAGGAAAAAGGAGAAAGAAGAGGAAAATAATCCAGACAAAAATAGGCAGATAGATGTATCATTTCAGAAAGTGACCGATCTCAAAATCCACATTTAAACCTCCAGGGAGGAGTGTGTCAAGTGAGTAGATCCACCTCATTTCGGGTCATAATAAACTTTCTATGAAGATCCTCGCCTCTCCAATTACTTTTAACGGCTTCTATTCCAAAAAATTCTATATTTCTGGTACTACAGTTATGTGCATCTCTAAAATGGAACGAAACGCTATGTTTATCATAACCCCTAGTTATATTGCACAAGTGCTCATTAATTCTCACATATAGGGTTCTTGATGTTTGACCGACATAACTCTTGCCACATGGACTTCTTAAAAGATAAACCACGTTTTTCGAGTGACATGTAATGAGTTGTTTGATTTTATAAGTTGAATTATTTACAGAAAACTCTCTGAACGTTCTCTTTTTATTCATCGTCTTCCTACATGCAATACAATGACCACATCCATAAAAGCCTGCTTGTAGACCAAATGGATTGGCAGATCTTTCTTTCTTTCCTATAATATGGTTCTTCACTTGTTGGCACCCTGAGCTTCTTCCTCCTCTAAAGATAATTGTTGGCTTATCTGTCAGAATAGTATTGAGAACAGGATCTCTTCTTAAAATTGGCCAGTGTCTCTCTATAGACTTCCGAATCTCCCCGTTGAGTAGATTGTAATCAAGGATGAAAGTTACAGCTTCGTCTTTACTTTTATTTTGCCTTTTATAATTTAGAAGGGTAGATCTTTCTAGCTTTGATACATCGTCTTTGATCATCTTGAGGGCTTGTTCCTGATATCCCTTATGTGAGAATTCCTGAACAAGTTTTTCCCTTGTTTTGTATTTGCCTGTCATTATAACATGTGGTGTAACTTTGGACAGCGCCTAATAACACTACTGACCCATTTTGGGTCTGAACTGTAATATATGTCTATGTGCAGGGGTAAATAATAAATAAATATTTTGTGCTTTGGTGAACAAAAACCTCAAAATTAACATTGCCGTATGGAATTGTTACTTGCTTCATGGCGGCGGCCATCTTTACTACGTCACACTCAGCTACTCGCAGCATCTCCTCGGGTCGCTGCAAGTGCTAAGTTAGCAGTGCTGAGCACTGAGCGGCAGAATGGCGTTCAATTGCAAGTTGCTAACTTAGCACTTGCAGTGGCTGAGGTATTGAACGCGCCTCCGGATTCTAACCTAACCTGTAAGTAAATAACAGGGTGTGTGGGTGTGTGTGTGCAGAGGGTGATGTGTCACTGCTAGTGATGAGCCGAACACCCCCGTGTTCGGTTCGCATTCAAACTCGAACAATTTCAAAAGTTCGAGTTCGAACACGAACCGAACTCAATGCAAGTCAATGGGACTCGAAAGTTTGATTTTTAGAGTGCCCTCCAAGAGGGCATATATGCAAGATATTTGCCATAAAAGGTGTATGGGGGTACGGGTAGTGCCCTGAGGGACAGGAAACAAGGACAAAAAGTAAAAAAAAAATGTTTTTAAAGGAACGATGAGTTTTCCATGAAATAAAGGTTAAGAATAAAAACGAAAAATTCCTTCAAATATTGTGCCTAGGAGGTCCCCATAATCTGCCCGTGAAGTGGCAGATTTGTAGGATATATAGAAACATTTATAAAAACAAAAAAATGACATTTCAAATGACGGTAAATGGTTTTCCTTTAATCTATTCATAAACAACTGCTTGGGGCGGCAGCCTGTAAGAAAAGAGGAGACATTTTAGGACATGCAGAACAAGTTTAGCGATTTTTGGGCTAAATTATGGTGAAACTTATGCAGGCTTTGGATGAAAGTAACAATATGTGCTTTAAAATTGGGCCTTTAGTGTCGGCAACAGTGCCGTCACACCATAACCCCTCTGTGGTATTGTGGAAGAGTGCGGAGTTGGACCCTGCGGTCCAATATTAAAATGATATGAATCTGGTATAGGCGTCAGTGTGGTATTTTGGTGGTTTAACCTCATGCTTGCCGCTGGGGTGTTTACACGCTACCGGGGAAGTGTTCCTTTTCATCGGTGGGTCTTGTCCGTGGCCTCGCTAAGTGCCTATACCCAACCAAGGATTCACGTTCGCCAGACACAACGATTATTTTAATCCGCGATTGCTAAATCATGTTTATTTAATGCTGATTGTCAGTGCGCGCTTAACCTCAACAATACTCGTTCTTACAAGAAAATGGGGTTATACCTAGAATTGGGCGCTCTTCTTGTTTGTACAACAGACCTCAAAGTGTATGTGTTGGTTCCTACCATCCTAAGGTACCGCTGACTTGTCTCCGAATATCAGCAAATGTTAAAGATACATATTTCCTGACTGCCCTGCAGTCCGCTCAATTCATCAACTGTCTAAATGATCTGTGTTTCTCTGTATGTGCTCTAGGTATTCTATTGGTCTCGAAACCATTAGTACTTAGTAGCGACTCTGTGTATGGTTGTACCTTGTTGCCACAAGTGTCTGATTCTGGGAGATTTAATCAGTGTTTAAACGTCAAGAAGATTTCTCAGCCCTTAAGGATCTCAACTCCGCTACTCCTTGGTGGGCGATACCCCGCCCGTTATAGGCCTTGAGAGCTAGGGAAGGCCTCCTCTTCCTCCCGCTGCTCTGCCTCTAGTGTCACATCTATAATTCCCCGCAGAGTGCGCTCCAGCAGGAACACTAAAGGAATTGTGTCACTGATGCATGCACTGTCCCTGCTCACCATCTTCGTTGCCTCCTCAAATGGTGACAGTACAGTGCATCCAGGGCCGGACTGGGGATAAATACCAGCCCGGGAAATAATTTCATACCAGCCCCATAGCATAACGTCATTATTTTCTTGTTCATAAAAGCGATAAGACAGTAATGTGTGCTGTGTTTTGAGTGTACCACAGAGCTGTACAGCAATAAAACTCACAGTAATGTGCGGTGTGTATGAGCACGAGTTTTATTTCTGTGGAGCTCTGTGATATGAGTGTATCACAGAGCTCCACAGAAATAAAACTCAGGCTCATACACACCGCACATTACTGTGAGTTTTATTGCTGTGAAGCTCTGTGGTACACTCATACACACTGCACATTACTGTGAGTTTTATTGCTGTGAAGCTCTGTGATACACTCATACACACTGCACATTACTGTATCACGAAGCTTCACAGCACACATAGTGGTGTGCAATGACTGACGTGTTTATATTACAGTTGATTTTAATATATAATTATAATATTTTAATAAAATTACATATACAAATTCTATATTAAGATAAATATTATTGAAATAATTCTGTGAATTTTTTTTTTAAAATGTACATGCTTCCCCTTCCCAAATTTGCTTTTTTTTTTACAGAAAGGGGGATAATTCTCTGGGGACCAAGTAGGAACAGCTACCAGCTCTGTGGGGTAGATTGGAAAGGGAGTTAAATCCTTTCTGCTCTGCAGGTTGGGGTTAAATTCTTCCATTCTATCTCTGCAGGGAGGGGAGGTTTGGGGAGGGGTTACATCTTCCGAGTTCTACAGCAAATGGGTTAAATCCCCCCCCATCCTCCCAGCTTTAACCCACTCCCCAATCCTTCCAGCTTTGCATGGAAGTAGTTACATCCTCCCTTTTCTGCAGTGAACTCTACAAGCAGGGACTGATTGGGGAGGAGGTAAGTTCCCCCCCACCCTGCTCTACAGGGAGGCGAGGAGTTAAATCCCCTCCAGTTGAAGTTCTACAGGGAGGATTGATGAAGGGGTTAAATCCTCCCCTTCAATCCTTCCAACACTACAGGGAAGGGGTTAAATCCCACTTTTCTGCAGGGAGAGGAATGGTTTAACTCCTACTTCTGTAAGAAAGGGGATTGGGGAGGGGGTTAAATCCTCCTCCCACTCATCCCAAGATTTTTAACCCCCTAACCTGCAGAGCCGGAAGGATTGGAAAGGGGTTATATCTTCACTTTTCTGCAGGGAGAAAGTATTTGACAGCTGGCTCACTCACCACTGCTCAGCCTCTGTCTGTCTGGGTCCCCTCTCTCCTGCCTTCACACACACCAGCAGCACGTTGTAGGAGGCGTTGCTGCCTCTCAGTGCAGCCTGCTGGTGGCAGAAGGCAAGCCAGGATGATCTCTTTTTCTGCTGCCAGGCAGCCTCCGAACCCGTCCCTGTAAGCGACTGCGCGGTTCTCACTGTCTCACTGTCCTGCATAATAATTTCTCCCCGTATAACAATTCCCCCCCAGCACGCATGACAATTTCTCTCTTTTCTTTTGGGGAATTTTTTTTTCCCCAGCATACCATATCTGGGAGAATCCGCCAAGGGAGGGTGAGGTTCTCCTTCACTTCACGTGGCATGGCTTGCCTCGTTTTGCTGCTCCTTCCCATGTGACGAAATGCTGAAGACGGAAGGAGTTGAAGCCGGAGCACGCGAACCAGGGGCATGTACGCTGCTGGCTCTGCGTGGAAACCCTGTCGGAGGCGGAGCCCACATCTCGCGCACCCTGCAGCGTGTGTACAAGCACTCATGCAGCCTGCTCGAGTTCTTGTACACACACTGCAGCCTCCGCTACTCGCATCATTCGGGGGGGGCCCCAAATTATGCCGTGTGCCCCCTGGCTGGATCCGGCCATGGTCTGCAGTGTAGTGTCAGAGGGCAAGTCAGCTCCATCTCCCTCAGAGTCAGCCCGGCGGCCCCTCCTCCCTCACGAGCGCTGAGCGGAGTCACTCACTACTGGCGCCCGAAGCCCGCAGGCACTGACAGGCGGCGGCCAGGCCGCTGCTGGCTGCGGTCGCCGCTGCTGGCTGGCTGCTGGCTGCTAGTACCAGCCCACGGTTTCTCTAGTGATGCTGCGGGCAGCACAATGATTGCAGCAGCCTACCGGGATATCTCCCAGTATCCCGGTAGGCAAGTCCGGCCCTGAGTGCATCCATCCTTGATCATCAGCCACTGCGGGGGGGGAAACAAGTTGACCTGAACCTGTCCTTGTGCCATACTCACACAGGTACTCGTTGATGGCCCACTGCTGCTTGTGCAGGCGCTGCAGCATTACTAATGTCGAGTTCCACCTGGTGGGCATGTCACAGAGCAGACGGTTTGTGGGAAGGTGGAATTCTCTTTGAATTTCTGCCAGGCGAACACTTGCTGGGAATGACCGTCTGAAGTGGCTGCAGACTTTTCTGGCCTGGCTGAGAAGTTCTGCCAGCCCTGGGTACCTGGTTAGGAAACACTGTACCACCAGATTTAGGACGTGTGCTAGGCATGGTACATGCGTCAATTTACCCTGGCGTAGGGCGGAGTGAAGGTTGCTGCCATTATCACAGACGACCATTCCCAGCTGAAGCTGGCGTGGTGTTAACCAAGTCTGCACCTGCCCCTGCAGAGCTGACAGAATTTCTGGCCCGGTGTGGCTCCTGTCCCCTAAACAAACCAGCTCAAGCACAGTATGGCATCGTTTTGCTTGAGCCATTGCGTAGCCCCTGCCACACGTCGGTTTAACTGCCACTTCGCCAGAGACAGAGAAGGAGGAGGAGGAGGAAGAGGTGGTGGAGCAGACAGACCTCATACAAGTAACTTTCTGGAGGCGTGGTGGATGAACACGCTCCAGCACAGAGCCCCGTCCTAGATCCCTCCCTACTGCAAGCAGAGTTACCCAGTGTGCCGTGAAGGAAATGTAACGGCCCTGTCCATGCTTGCTGGACCACGTGTCTAAAGTCATGTGTACCTTGCTGCTGACTGCCTTTCCCAATGACTCCATAACATTGTGTTCCACATGCTGGTATAGTGCTGGAATGGCCTTCCATGAAAAGAAATGGCGTTTTGGAACCTGCCACTGTGGTACAGCACATTCAGCAAATTCACGGAAGGAAGCAGAGACCACCAGCTGGAAAGGCAGCAGCTGTAATGCGAGTAATTTTGCTAAGCTGGCATTTAGACGCTGTGCTTGGGGATGGTTGGGACTATATTTTTTCTTACGCTGCAGCAGCTGGGGCAACGTAATCTGACTGCGTAAATCTTCAGTTTATGGGATGTTGTCACATTCTGATGAAGGACCTGGTACACCAATTACTGTAGCATCATCCCTGTCAGTGGAGGTTGTAGGCAATGACATGGCAGGACATATAGTGGGGGTAGAGACAGATGAGGAGGACCTATGCAAAGTGTTGTGCTAACAGGATGCACGGCAGGTGGTCATATGTCGCCTCAAGCACGTGGTACCCAAGCGTGGGATGTCTTTCCCACACTTGATCCTCATCTGACATAGATTACAAATAGCAACGGTGCGGTCTGCGGCACATTTCTTAAAGAACTCCCAGACAGCAGACTTCCTGTACATGTGCTTTGAGACAACAGCGCTCTGCACCTGAGCAGCTGTGACTTCTGATGCCTTGGACTGGCTACGGTTGCTCATAGAGGACGTTGTGCCTCGTTTTTGTTGTGCCTCCTCCTCCTCACTAGACTCCTTTGTTCGATCAGGCACCCGGGTGGAGTCAGTGACCTCATCATCGTCATCACCCCCTATCTCCTCGTCACTGGAGCCAACTTGGCATTATGCTGCAGCTGCTGGGGCAACATGAGTGCCAGTTATTTGTGTGTCACCGGCACCCCCTTCCTCTAGGTTGATTATACTCCCTTCCTCAACCTCAGACTTTGAATCAGAGCACTGTAGTTGCTGCGCATCCTCAAGCAGCATGTCTCTGTCATTGTAGTCAAACAATTCAGCTGACTCCTCCGTGTATGTTGGTGAGGCTACGGCAGGAGTAGTTGTGGACATGGAGGCTGCATTAGATGCTTTGGCAGCTGAGGTGGACTTTAAACCACTACAAGCCTGGCTGGCAGAGGACTCGGAGGATGAGGATGGCCTGGTTAGCCAATCCACCAAATCCTCTGTATGTTGCTGCTGCTTAAGACGGCCAGCACCAGTTAGAAAGGACAAGCGTGCCCCTGCAGAGGATGCACCACGTCCACGATGACCAGAGGCAAAGCCTCCCGACACAGAGGCTGCTTGCCCTCTTATCTGTGTCTGGGAGCGTCTGCCTGTCCTTTTTGGTCTTTCTGACAGGGTGAGTGATATATAGATTAAAGATATACAGAACTCTGATTTAACTCTGTTATAAAAATTGGAGATATGCAGAACTCTGATTCAACTCTGGTATAAAGATTAAAGATTTCCAGAACTCTGGTATAACTCAGTGAGACACCCTGATAGCTGGCAGCCAGTGACAAGACACAGATTAAAATTCCCAGAAACCACCTATAAATCAGTGAGACCCCTTGATGGGTGGCAGTGACAAGACATAGGTTATAATTCCCAGATATCTGCTACAAGTCTGTGAGACCCCCTGATGGGTGGCAGTGACGACACAAATTACAATTCCCAGGAACCTCCTATAAATCAGTGAGACCCCCTGATGGGTGGCAGTGACAAGACACAGATTAAAATTTGCAGAAATCTGCAAGAAGTATGTGGGACCCCCTGATAGCTGGCAGTGAGAAGACACGGATTACAATTCCCAGAAACCTCCTATAAATCAGTGAGACCCCCTGATGGGTGGCAGTGACAAGACACAAATTACAATTCTCAGGAACCTCCTATAAATCAGTGAGACCCCCTGATGGGTGGCAGTGACAAGACACAGATTACAATTCCCAGATATCTGCTAGAAGTGAGACCCCCCAATAGCTGCTGGCAGTGAGAACACACAGATTACAACAATTCCCAGATATCTTGTAGAAGTGAGACCCCCCCAATAGCTGCTGGCAGTGAGAATACATAGATTACAACAATTCCCAGATATCTTGTAGAAGTGAGACCCCCCAATAGCAGCTGGCAGTGAGAACACACAGATTACAACAATTCCCAGATATCTTGTAGAAGTGAGACCGCCCCCCCCCCAATAGCTGCTGGCAGTGAGAACACAAAGATTACAACAATTCCCAGATATTTTGTAGAAATGACTGACCCCCAAAAAAGTTGGTGGCAGTGAGAACACACAGATTACAACAATTCCCAGATATCTTGTAGAAGTGAGACCCCCCCCCCCCCATAGCTGCTGGCAGTGAGAACACAAAGATTACAACAATTCCCAGATATTTTGTAGAAATGACTGACCCCCAAAATAGTTGGTGGCAGTGAGAACACACAGATTACAACAATTCCCAGATATCTTGTAGAAGTGAGACCCCCCAATAGCTGCTGGCACTGAGAAGACACACTAACAGAACAATCTCCTCTCAAAAAACACGTGCTGGGGCTGTGTGAAGCCTTATATAGTGTGCTGTGGGACTTAGCTCTGTGAGCCCGTGATTGGGCAACATTTGCCCAATCAGGACTCTGAGCCGTGATTGGCATAGCCTTGCACCTGACCTGTGGTCAGGTGCAAGGCTGTAGCCAATTACAAGCTTCAGGCCAGTGGAAAAGTGCATTGTGGTCCATTGTGGTGCATTGTGGGCGAACTCGAACCGAACACGAGGAAATGTTCGGAGTTTGGCGAACAGCCTGACGGCCGATGTTCGATGCGAACTCCGAACAGATCGAACTGAACAGCTCATCCCTAGTCACTGCCTGGCTAAACACAAAAAGGGGGCACTTGCCTGCCTTAAAAAAAAAGGAGACACCTGCCTGCCTAAAAACAAAAAGGGGACACCTGCCTGCCTAAAAACAAAAAGGGGACACCTGCCTGCCTAAACACAAAAAGGGGACACCTGCCTGCCTAAAAATGAAAAGGGGCACCTGCCTGAAAACAAAAAGGGGACACCTGCCTAGAAACAAAAAGGGGACTCCTGCCTGCCTTTAAACAGAAAGGGGACACCTGCCTAGAGAGAAAAAGGGGACACCTGCCTAGAAAGAAAAAGGGGACACCTGCCTAGAAAGAAAAAGGGGACACCTGCCTAGAAACAAAAATCAGGACCTGCCTAGAAAAAAGGGGACACCTGCCTGCCTAAACACAAAAAGGGACACCTGCCTAGAAAGAAAAAGGGGACACCTGCCTAGAAAGAAAAAGGGGACACCTGCCTAGAAACAAAAAACAGGACCTGCCTAGAAAAAAGGGACACCTGCCTAGAAACAAAAATCTCGACCTGCCTAGAGAAAAAAGGGGACACCTTCCTAGCAACACAAAACAGGACCTGCTTAGATAAAAAGGGGGACCTGCCTAGAAACAAAAAACAGGACCTGCCTAGAAAAAAAGGGGGGACCTGCCTAGAAATAAAAATGGGGGACCTGTGTAAAAATAATGGAGGGGCCGTGGGGGGTGTAATGAAGAATGGGATTGGCCGGGGGTGTCAAAAAGGCTGTGGAGATCTGTGATATGCTCATACACACTACACATTATTACTGTGAGTTTTATTGCTGTGGAGCTATGTGGTACGCTCACACACACTGCACATTACTGTGAGTTTTATTCCTGTGGAGCTCTGTGATACGGTCCTACACACCGCACATTACTGTGTTTTATTCCTGTGGAGCTCTGTGATACGCTCATACACACTGCACATTACTGTGAGTTTTATTCCTGTGGAGCTCTGTGATACGGTCCTACACATCGCACATTACTGTGTTTTATTCCTGTGGAGCTCTGTGATACGCTCATACACACTGCACGTTATTGTGAGGTTTATTGCTGTGGAGCTCTGTGATACGTTCATACACACTGCATATTACTGTGAGGTTTATTGCTGTGGAGCTCTGTAATGTGCAGTGTGTCAGTAATGTACAGTATCTTTTAAAGTGATCGTCAGTTTACCTCGTTTTCCACAGGGACTTTGTGTGCCATGGTGCAGGCTTGGCTGCAATGGGTGGGTGATGGCTGCAGCAGCAGAGCGCTGTCCTTCTGGAAGTCTGAGGGGACACAGTGGATTCCCCAATTCGCGTCTGGGTCCTAATGGATTTCTTTTTTTTTTACACAATTTTTGAAAGATTATTTTAATGAGTTAAGAAATAAATTCTTTAGTACAATAATGTACATGTGGATGTTGCGTTGTATGGTTGGGGTTTTGTGTGGGAGCGGCAAACGGGGGGCCCCATGATCTCCAATTGCCCGGGGGCCCCATTAGTTGTCAGTCCGCCCCCGGGCCAATCTTCCTTACCCGCGGACGCTTGTAGGGAGCAAAGCAAGCGGCGGCAGGAGGTGAGAGCTGGCGGCACTATATATCCATGTTGTGTGAGCTGGGGCAATACAGTTGTGTTCAAAATTATTCAACCCCCAATGCTGTAAAGGGTTTTAGTGAATTTAGTGTACATTTGTAATTGTATTCAGAATGAAATCCTACAAGGACTTTTTAAAGAACCATATGCAACTAAAATGACATCAATTGGTTTTGTAATACAGTAGTAAATGTTAGACATGTGCACAGCACAAAATTTCGTTTTGAACTAATGGATTAGTCCTAAAATGCAATTTATTTAGTTGCTAAAGAAATTCGTTTTCAGTTCTTTAGTATGAAAACTAATTTCATTCATCCGAAAACCAGTGGATACAATTACTATTGTAGTGGCTCCTCATAGGGCTGCTTGTTACAGTATCTCTCACTTTCAGCACAATGTGGGCCATATTACATAGTTGATGCTAACTTAACAGAGCTGTTGTAAACTTCCCAGAGCCATTATAGCTTATGGAGGTTTTCAGTTTACAACAGCTCTGGTTAAGTTAGCACCACATTCTAATACTGCCCTGTGTCAGGCAAAGCTGTTACAGTAACTGACTGCTGCTCATCACAGTGCTCAGTTTCAGTAAAACTAGTAAATAATATTTTTATATATAAGAGGTTAGAACAATATTATTTCCTTGTTTTACTGAAACTCTGAGAGCTGTTACAGTCAGTTACTGTAATAGCGGAGCCTGATACATTGTACTGAGAGATAATGTCACATGCAGCCGATCTCAGTGCTCACAGCCGCTGGATTTAAAAGGCTAAAAAAAAAAAGGCTCCCTCTGTATAATGTTTAGAACATCCTCCTGATTAATTAATACTCCTCTCTGTATAATATATAGAACATCCACCTGAATTAATTAATGTCCCTCTCTGTATAGAACATCCTCCTGAATTAATTAATGTCCTTCTCTGTATAGAACATCCTCCTCAATTTATACCTTTCTCTGTATAATGTATATAACATCCTCCTGCATTAATACCCCTCTCTTGTATAATGTATAGAACATCCTCCTGCATTAATTAATGCCCCTCTCTGTATAGAACATCCTACTGCATTGGCATGTGGAGGGTGCAGAACTTCGGATGTTGCGATGTTGCGCTCTTCATTGCTGGTCTCCTTCACTCATCAATGTAATATCACAAAAAGAACTGAAACTAAAATGTAGTGCATTTTATTTAGTTTCTTTCGTTTTTTGTATTGAGCAGTTTCGTTTCTCTTGAGTCATACGAAAAGTAAATTATCCGAAAATTCGGACTAAATCATTTTAGTACTAAAACGAATGCACATGTCTAGTAAATGTTTCTTTTGTGAATTCTTCATTGACACAATTATTCAACCCCTTAAAGACTAACACTCTGAAGAACAGAGGTTCATTCAAGTGTTTTCAATCAGGTATTGAAAACACCTGTGGATGTCACGGAGCAGCAATAAAGCATAATAAGCACCAATTAGGCAGCTTTAAAATGACTGTGATACTCAGCTCCTTCTAGACATTTACTGGTGTGGTTACAAACATGGCGAAGTCAAGAGAATGGTCCAGGAAGACAAGAGAAGAGGTGATTACTCTTCACAGGAAGGGCAATGGCTATAAGAAGATTGCAAAGATGTTAAACATACCAAGAGAGACCATAGGAAGCATCATTCGCAAATTCAAGGCAAAGGGCACTGTTGAAACACTACCTGGTCGTGGCAGAAAGAAGATGCTGACTTCGACTGCTGTGCGCTACCTGAAGCGTAGAGTGGAGAAAAATCCCCGTGTGACTCCTGGGAACTGAGAAAAGATTTGCCAGATGTGGGTACTGAAGTTTCAGCTCAGACAATACGGCGCACACTGCGTAATGAAGGCCTCCATGCCAGAACTCCCAGGCGCACCCCCTTGCTGTCTCCAAAGAATAAGAAGAGACGACTGCAGTATGCCAAAGTCATGTGGACAAACCACAGAAGTTTTGGGATAGTGTTCTGTGGACTGATGAACAAAATTAGAACTGTTTGGGCCCATGGATCAACGCTATGTTTGGAGGAGGAAGAACAAGGCCTATGAAGAAAAGAACACCTTGCCTACTGTGAAGCAATGGCGGGGGGTCAATCATGCTTTGGGGCTGTTTTGCTTCTGCAGGTACAGAGAAGCTTCAGCGTGTGCAAGGTACCATGAATTCTCTTCAGTACCAGGAGATATTGGATGACAATGTGATGCAGTCCGTCACAAACCTGAGGCTTGGGAGACGTTGGACCTTTCAACAGGACAATGATCCCAAGCATACCTCCAAGTCCACTAGAGCATGGTTGCAGATTAAAGGCTGGAACATTTTGGAGTGGCCATCGCAGTCACCGGACTTAAATCCGATTGAGAACCTCTGGTGGGACTTAAAGAAAGCAGTTGCAGTGCGCAAGCCTAAGAATGTGACTGAACTGGAGGCTTTTGCCCATGACGAATGGGCGAAGATACCCGTAGATCGCTGCAAGACACTTGTGTCAAGCTATGCTTCACGTTTAAAAGCTGTTATAACTGTAAAAGGATGTTGTACTAAGTACTAAGATCGAATGTCACTTGGGTTGAATAAAACTGATATGATGTGAGCACAGAAAAGACATTTGTGGTTATTTCATTATAAATGTTATGTTATATTTGTCTGACCTACACGTGCCTCTTTGATTTAATTGTAAGCAAGATGACTGAATGATCAAAATCAATGTCAAACTGGCCAAAACACTCAATTTCAGTGGGGGTTGAATAATTTTGAACACAACTGTATATCCATGTTGTGTGAGCTGGGGCAATATATCCATGTGAGCAGTGGCAATATATCCATGTGAGTTAGGGGCCTGGGGCAATATATCCATTTGAGCTGGGGCAATATATCCATATGAGCTGGGGCAATATATCCATGTGAGCTGGGGCAATATATCCATGTGAGCTGGGGCAATATATCCATATGAGCTGGGACAATATATCCATGTGAGCTGGGGCAATATATCCATGTGAGCTGGAGCAATATATCCATGTGTGAGCTGGGACAATATATCCATATGAGCTGGGGCAATACATCCATGTGAGCTGGGGCAATATATCCATATGTGAGCTGGGGCAATATATCCATATGAGCTGGGGCAATATGTCCATCATATACAGTCATGGCCGAAATTGTTGGCACCCCAGAAATTTTTCCAGAAAATCAAGTATTTCTCACAGAAAAGTATTGCAGTAACACATGTTTTGCTATACACATGTTTATTCCCTTTGTGTGTATTGGAACAAAACAAGAAAAGGGAGGAAAAAAGCAAATTGGACATAATGTCACACAAAACTCCAAAAATGGGCTGGACAAAATTCTTGGCACCCTTTCAAAATAGTGGATAAATAAGATTGTTTCAAGCATGTGATGCTCCTGTAAACTTACCTGGGGCAAGTAACAGGTGTGGGCAATATAAAAATCATACCTGAAAGCAGATAAAAAGGAGAGAAGTTCACTTAGGTTAGGGTCAGACGAACGCATTTTTCACGTCGTCCGTGAAAAAGTGCAGTCGAACGAACGTACGTATTTTTTCCCGGAATACGCGACAGAGGTCATACGATGCGCCTTCTCGTCCGTGATTTTGTACGGATCATCAATAAAACACTTTTTGCGTCTGGACGTTATGTTAGCCGGACATTAGCAGCGTCTGACGTCTCCTAATCACACACACACCGCTATGCAGCCGCAGCGCACTCTGTACGTCAGTAGTAGCGGTTTGACGTTCTCGAAAAAATGCGTTCGTTGGCCACTTGCGTTGCGCGGACGAACTTTCGTGCGGCCGTTCGTCGTATGTTCCCCGGCATTGGACGTCATTTGCTGCTAGTACGGCCGTGATTTCGTGCGGCTAAACGCACGTTAAAACTGCGCTAGTCTGACCCTAGCCTTAGTCTTTGCATTGTGTGTCTGTGTGTGCCACACTAAGCATGGACAACAGAAAGAGGAGAAGAGAACTGTCTGAGGACTTGAGAACCAAAATTGTGGAAAAATATCAACAATCTCAAGGTTACAAGTCCACCTCCAGAGATCTAGATTTGCCTATGTCCACAGTGCGCAACATTATCAAGACGTTTGCAACTGTAGCTAATCTCTCTGGGCGTGGACGGAAGAGAAAAATTGATGAAAGGTTGCAACGCAGGATAGTGCTGATGGTGGAAAAGCAGCCCCAAACAAGTTCCAAAGAAATTCAAGCTGTCCTGCAGGCTCAGGGAGCATCAGTGTCAGCGTGAACTATCCGTCGACATTTAAATTAAATGAAACGCTATGGCAGGAGACTGAGGAGGACCCCACTGCTGACACAGAGACATAAAAAGGCAAGACTACAGTTTGCCAAAATGTACTTGAGTAAGCCAAAATCCTTCTGGGAAAACGTCTTGTGGACAGATGAGACCAAGATAGAGCTTTTTGGTAAAGCACATCATTCTACAGTTTACCGAAAACAGAATGAGGCCTACAAAGAAAAGAACACAGTACCTACAGTGAAATATGGTGGAGGTTCAATGATGTTTTGGGGTTGTTTTGCTGCCTTTGGCACTGGGTGCCTTGAATGTGTGCAAGGCATCATGAAATCTGAGGATTACCAAAGGATTTTCGGTCGCACTGTAGAGCCCAGTGTCAGAAAGCTGGGTTTGCGTTCGAGATCTTGGGTCTTCCAGCAGGACAATGACCCCAAACATACGTCAAAAAGCACCCAGAAATGGATGGTAACAAAGCGCTGGAGAGTTCTGAAGTGGCCAGCAATGAGTCCAGATCTAAATCCCATTGAACACCTGTGGAGAGATCTTAAAATTGCTGTTGGGAAAAGGCGCCCTTCCAATAAGAGAGACCTGGAGCAGTTTGCAAAGGAAGAGTGGTCCAAAATTCCGGGTGAAAGGTGTAAGAAGCTTATTGATGGTTATAGGAAGCGACTGATTGCAGTTATTTTTTCCAAAGGGTGTGAAACCAAATATTAAGTTAAGGGTGCCAAGAATTTTGTCCAGCCCATTTTTGGAATTTTGTGTGACATTATGTCCAATTTGCTTTTTTTCCTCCCTTTTTTTGTTTTGTTCCAATACACACAAATGGAATAAAACATGTGTATAGCAAAACATGTGTTACTGCAATACTTTTCTGTGAGAAATAATTGATTTTCTGGAAAAATGTCTGGGGTGCCAACAATTTCGGCCATGACGATATATATATATATATATCTCAGTGAGTTTTATTGCTGTGGATTCTGTGATACGCTCATACACACCACACATTGCTGTGAGTTTTATTACTGTGGAGCGATGTTATATCCTTGTTTTAAGTTTTTCTTTTCTGATTTGTATGATCTGTATGTGCGTTTATAATTAATCAAAATTAATCGATTTCAAAAATTTTGATTAATTGAACACAGAAATTTTAATCATTACCAGCCCTAAAAATAATAAATATTTACTTTTTTCTTTTTCTTTCCAACAGCAATATTTTTCACTTTTCAATTATAAAGTAAACAATGATGCTGCACTAACTCACCATCTCATTTCACCAACAAGTGTGGAGGTGATGGTACAATCCATTGTTACGAATTGTTACATCAAAAACCTAAACTGCCGCACTGCAGCGAAGAGCACTGCGGGGAACTTTGGACCGATGCCTCACTAATCTTTACACCTCACAAGGTCAAGTGAGGTGTCATTGGACAAGGCAGAGTCTGACCTTTGCATTAATACCAAACCTGACCATGTAAAATCTAAAAGAATTATTTATTTATTTTTTTAGTTCCAAAGTGATGGTATTGTCCATTTGTCACGTATAAAATGAGCAATACCACTGGCATTACTCCCCTTCTCATTTCCCACGCTGGGAGCAAGGTCAGTGTTTTTGGCTAGGGTCAGACGAAAGCATTTTTCCCCGCGAACGTGAAAAAGTGCGTCTGAACGCATTGATGTATTTTTTCACGGAATGCGCAAAAACAGTCAGACGACGCGCATTTTCGGGCGTGATTTTGTACGGATCGTCAATAAAACTCTTTTTGCGTCTGGACGTTATGTTGGCTGGACATTAGCAGTGTCTGACATCTCCTAATCCCGCACACACGCCGCTATGCCGCAGCTGCGCACTCAGTACGTCAGTACTAGCGGTTCTGCGTTCTCAAAAAAATGCGTTCATTTTCCACTTGCGTTGCACGGCCGGACTTTTGTGTGGCCGTACATCGTATAGTGGCCGTCATTGCCCGTCATTTGCTGCTAGTGCGGCTGTAATTAAGTGCGCCAGAACGCACGTTAAGGCTAGGGTCAGACTAACGCATCTTTCTCATTGTCCGTGAAAAAGTGCGTGCGAATGAATGGATGCATTTTTTCACGGAATACGCGATAGCGGTCATATGATGCGCATTTTCGTCCGTGATTTTGTACGGATCATCAATAAAACACTTTTTGTGTCTGGAGCGTCTGACGTCTCCCAATCAAGCAAACACGCCGCTATGCGGACGCAGTGCACTCTGTACGTCAGTAGTAGCAGTTTGACGTTCTCGAAACAATGCGTTCGTTTGCCACTTGCGTTGCGCAGCCGCACTTTTGTGCGGCCGTTCTTCATATGCAGCCCGGCATTGGACATCATTTGCTGCTAGCACGGCTGTGATTTAGTGCGGTTAAACGCACGTTAAAACTGCTTTCGTCTGACCTTAGCCTAAAAGTGCGCTGGTCTGACCCCAGCCTTATACATAGTCATATTATTCGTAAAAAAACATGTTCCAAAACACAAGGGAAATATGTCATTTTTTTAAAAAACTATTTTGGTTAAAATTGTGTATTTCTCAGAAAAAATGCAGGAACAGGTTCCCATTTCACTTTTTTTTTTTTTTTTTAGCAAGAATGCCCTATAGAATATATAACCACAACGGTTTGAATGATAAAATGGGAAAAAAAAGTTTCACTCTTTAAATGATTGAAATCTGAATGAAAAATGAATCACACAGCATCTGCTCGGGTTAGATATAGCCGTATCTGCACTATAAAATAACATAAAATATGTTTTCATTTCACTAAATTACAAAAAAAGTCACCAAAATCTTCAGCTCCAGGCCCATAGAGATTTCCATCTGGCCCTGGCTGTGGGGGTAGAGAAAGCATTATTGTGGTCTATGGCTACATGTGTCTATTAGGAAATAAGGTTTTCACTATTTCTTGTGATGGTAAAGATATTCAGGGTTATTCAGAGAGTGTGAAAAGCAGGAGAATTACTGGCGAATGGAAAATTCTAGGTCAAAATAGCCAAACCAGAAAAATTCTCCCATTCCAGTGGCGGAAGTACCAGGGTCGCAGCGGTCGCAGTTGCGACCAGGCCCTGGCCTTCCGCCACTGGAGGGGGGCCCAGCGCCGCCGCCAGATTCCGGCAAAAAGCGCCGGAATCTGTGACCGCGCGCCTCTCCCTACGCGAGCGTCCGCTGACATGCAGCTTGGCCGCTCACGTGGGAGAGAAACCACCTGACCAGCGCACGAGACCTCGCGCTGATCAGGTGGTTTCCGGCGAGCGGCCAAGCTGGATGTTTCCAGCGCCGCTCGCCAAGGAAGGAGAAGACGCCGGAGAAGACGCCGGAGAAGACGCCGACGGAGCCTGCCCTGGGCCCCCCAGAGCAGGTAAGAGCTGGGCTGGGGGCAGTATATCCATGAGCTGGGGGGGCAGAGCTGGGGCAATATATCCATGAGCTGGGGCAGTATATCCATGAGCTGGGGCAGTATATCCATGAGCTGGGGGTCAGAGCTGGGGCAGTATATCCATGAGCTGGGGGGGCAGAGCTGGGGCAATATATCCATGAGCTGGGGGGGCAGAGCTGGGGCAGTATATCCATGAGCTGGGGGTCAGAGCTGGGGCAATATATCCATGAGCTGGGGGTCAGAGCTGGGGCAGTATATCCATGAGCTGGGGGTCAGAGCTGGGGCAGTATATCCATGAGCTGGGGGTCAGAGCTGGGGCAGTATATCCATGAGCTGGGGGTCAGAGCTGGGCAGTATATCATGAGCTGGGGGTCAGAGCTGGGGCAATATATCCATGAGCTGGGGCAGAGCTGGGGCAGTATATCCATGAGCTGGGGGTCAGAGCTGGGGCAGTATATCCATGAGCTGGGGGTCAGAGCTGGGGCAGTATATCCATGAGCTGGGGGTCAGAGCTGGGGCAGTATATCCATGAGCTGGGGGCAGAGCTGGGGCAGTATATCCATGAGCTGGGGGGGCAGAGCTGGGACAGTATATCCATGAGCTGGGGGGGCAGAGCTGGGGCAGTATATCCATGTGCTGGGGCAGTATATCCATGTGCTGGGGCAGTATTTCCATGAGCTGGGGGCAAAAATATCCATGTGTGAGCTGGGGCAATATATCCATGTGTGGCCTGAGGGCAATATATCCATGTGTGGTCTTGGGGCAATATATGACCATGTGAGCTGGGGGCAATATATGTCCATGTGAGCTGGGGGCAATACTATCTTTTTTATATTGCAGAAAAAGAAAAGGTAAAAATATGGATCTTTTTTGGGGGGGGGGGGCTTCATGGATTCTTGCACCGGGGCCCTCAGGTTTCTAGTTACGCCACTGTCCCATTCATCTCACTTTCCAAATCAGCTATTTTGACCTAGAATTTTTCATTCTCCAGTCATTCTCCTGCTTTTCACCGCTCTCTGAATAACCCTGATTGTATTTGTTTAGGGCATAACAGGTGCACTTAAGGTGTTGCTGGTTCGGTGCACCCTAGTGGGATTCTCAAGCATATCCAGTGCTGGATAAATAGGTTTGAAGGGGGCTTATCCACTAAACTGCAAATTCGAAAGAAAAATAGCGTTTTTATCTTATAATTTCCACTTTTCTGTGTCATATTCTTCTCAGATCCCAATTTAGTGAATATCCCCTACCCTATCAGTCATATCCAGCAATGGGCCCTGCACGACCAGGCTGAGCCAGGCCTAGCAGGGCCTATTCAGGCGCCGAAAGACAGGCTGGGAGCCTGGCACCATGGATCAGCTCTTTCTAAATATATATCTGCCAGGCTCATGAGAAGAGATGTAGGAGGCTTCCTGGAGGACCCAGCCCATGTGACTGGCAGTGCCCTCACTGCTTTATCGCGCTCATACCCCCCTGTGTGCCTAGTGATGGATGGGCTTGAGAGGAGAGGGTATGTTATATCGCAACAGAGCCTGTATTAGTAAAGATGGCACGACATCATCAATAGGAACTAAAAAAGAAACAACGTTTCCTTCCCAGGAACTAGTCCTTCCCAGCTTTTAGCTCCTCCTCCTGTTAGTACTGCCGGCAACATGGCTGCTGCTGCCCAGGACGAGCTGAGTAAGTTAGCACCGTGCCTGGCAGGGCCAGGGGGCAGAGGGTGAGGGTTGGGCATGGGCACAATGGCTCAAAGGAGATGCATGCAGGCTCTGTACCCTTTGACAGTGGCAGCGTCTGATGCTAATGTTCCGCTGGCAGAGGGGGCAGTGGGCAGTGCCTGGTGCTGCTTCTAGCCTGGCATGGTGGGGTTATGTGGCAGTTCAGGAGGGGCTCTCCGTGCTGGGCTTGGGGGTAGTGAGACGGTGATTTGCATGGAGAGATAAAACCAGCTCTCTATTTTTTAAATGGGCTTCCTTGCCACAGTGCTTTGTGCACAAGGCCTGTAGATGTGCTGCACTTGCACAGTCATGGGCTGGAAGTGAAAGCAAAATCAGCAGCAAGTTTCATGTAGCTTCCATGTACCCTCACTGAGCTGGGGGAGTGAACTCAGCAGGGCTCACCAAGGGGGCACATATCTCCCCAAAAACCCACATTAGAGTCACACAGGTCTATTCAATAAAGGTGAAACGCAGGAGAATTGGCAGAAGTGAAAAATCCAGGTCAAAATAGCCAAACCAGAAAATTCACCCATTTATCTCACTTTCCAAATCAGCTGTTTAGTCTAGATTGTTCTCCTGAGGTTCCCCTTTTTAGTGAATAGAGCTGCTAGTGTTTATTTTATTGTTTGGGATTACACAGTCTGGTAGAATTGTACTTTTTGTGTGTGTGTGTGTGTGTGTATATATATATATATATGTGTGTGTGTGTGTTACGGGTAAAGCCAGGAGTGCGGTTACTCCTAGGAGTACCCGGGTAATCCTGACATTACCCAGGCTCCATTTAGCAAAAGTCCTAAGTGAAATGAAATTTCGGACTTTACCCGGGTAATCTGCAAAGTATCCTGAAGCCTCTGGGTACTCCGGTTTTCTGCTGTATTTTAACCGGGTAATTCGCACATTATCCTAGTGTTGCTGGATAAAGTGTGATGTGCAACGAAACATCAGACTTTATCCGAGTAATCTGCAAAGTATCCAAACGCCTCTGGGTACTCCGCTTTTCTTGGGTTTTCAGCAGGTTACAGTTGACTGAATTCCGAGGACTACCCGGATAAAGCTGCAAACTGTCATCTGACTGATTACAAAATTGTGTTTTTTGTTATTTTTAATGAAATTGTATCCACAGTCACGAACCACACTAAATAACCATAAATTTACTCTGTGCATTAATTGTCTGAAAATTAATTTATGAAGATAAAGATCTTATATAAAGAGTAACCTAATGGTTTTTATGTTTTATAAATAATATATAAGCACATATGACACGTAATAATAGTAAAATTCACTTTTACCCAAGCGGGGTTGGATGCTCTACAGATTACCCAGGTGAAGCTGTGGATAGTCCTCAGATTACCCGGGTGAAGCTCCAGACTTGCACATTATCCGGGTAAAGTGTGCATTTTTCAGCTCTTCCAGACTGTTACCCAAGGGCAGTTGGTTAGTCCTAAAATTACCCGGTAAAGTTCGAAATTTTCATTTTTTTTGCAGCTTTACCCAGCGGTTTTGGGTAATGTCAGGATTACCCGGGTAATCCTAGGATTAACCGCACTCCTGGCTTTACCCGTAATATATACACACACACACACTCCCTGTGATCCTTTCTGAGGACGTACTAAACCTTTCCGTACATCCAATAACCACAAACACGTCATTTTTTATTCTACATTCTTTTCATCTTAAGGAGTCCCAATAAGAAGAAAAAACAAGTATTTCTGATTTTGTACAACTGGTTTAATAACTAAACCTGACATTGAGTGGAAAAGACAATTTTTAATCAAAATACAAGAAAAAGAACTATAAAACTCAAACAAAAAAACTAAAGGTAATCCCTTGCCAAGCGTTCTTACATTTTTGCAGTTGCCTTGACCTTCCTGGTTTTAGTGGATAAATCCTAGAGATGGTGTTTTATGATATATGTCGTTTCGTGCATGTGCAGTAGTTAAATGGTCACTCTACGCACCAAAATGCGTGCATGGTACAAGGTGGCCACTGTCCCCCTGCTATAGTATATGGCTATGCCATATGCCTGATCGTCTCATTGGATGAGCTGCTATTCTGACAGCCCATACAACTACTTGTACTGTCCTGACAGTCTGCAGTAATGCCTGCATGTGACTCCTGGGAGATCTAGTTCACTTGTCTAGAGAAATAAATTGCCAACTGAATTCTAATACCCCATATATCCCGCTGTGTAGGATCTACTGGGTAAGCACAGCACTAGCATGGAGGAAGTGTAGATTCTCTTGATTGGATATCTCAATTCCTGGTTTAGTCTGGTGAACTCACAACATATGTATGCAGCATCTGCAGTTGTTGTTATTATTATTATTATTGTCATTTATACAGCTCCAACAGTTTCCGCAGCGCTTTACAATAATCAAAGGGAACGAGATAAATGGACATATGATGGAAACGAGGTGTAGAGGGCCCTGCTCATAGGAGCTTACAATCTAATCCTGTTATGCAGTTGCTGCATACAAATGTTGAGTTCACCAGCCTTTATGAATTAACACTTGGGATCTCATGAGAGGCCCTCATGGTGATGGCCTACAATTCTTAGAATACTTTGAATGTAAGATGTAGATGGCAGGGAATGATGGGAATAGTAGTTCAGAAACATCAGGGTGGCCAGAGTTTGAGATACCTAATTTACACAATGCTTTAAAGCAGAGGTTCCCAACTGTGGTCCTCAAGTATCCCTAACAGGCCAGGTTTTCAGGATCACCTTGGGGAAATGCAGACTGAATCCTGCAATCACTGAGCAGCAAATCATATCACCTGCTGTGCTTCACATATCCTGCAAACCACCCAGGACATACTTGAAAACGAGAGAAATCTCAATGTATCCTTCCTGGTAAAATCCTTTTATAAATAAATAAAAAATAAATAAATCTGTTAGGAGTACTTGAGGACCGCGGTTGGGAACGATTGCTTTAAAGAATAGGTTAAATGCAATATGGAACGGATTTAATCAGTCTGGTGTCTCCCTTCATATGGTTATTTTCTATTTAGAGGAATATTCCAAAACATGATACATTTTCCATATTGCCATTCTTCTGTCACAACATCAAAGCAGAGTACTTCTTCTTCTTCTTCGTGCTGACACTACACATACTGTTCGAATGAAACATTCGCTGGATTGGTTTCTGGAATTAATGAATGCATCTCAGTTTAGTTATGTGACAGGAGTTTCCTTTTACATTTAAATGCTCTCAACACAAGCAACAGATCATCTGGTTTAAATAGATATGCTCATTATTATTTATTTTTTAGTGATTGTTTTGGCAAAAGGTTTCCATGCAATGTCCATTTAGTTAATTCAGGAGGTGGCGGGTGGGAGTCGCATGCAGGCAGAACTGTGTTAAAAAATAACAAACGCACACATTCTTTTGAGAACCCATACTTAGGCCGGTGTCAGACGACGCACTAGGTGCGCCCGTACTGACGTGTCTGTCGCAGCGTTGTGACGCTGCAACGGGGCCGGTCACACGATTCAGCGCGTGCACAAAGCCTCCCCCGTCTAAACGCTAGATGCACGTTGACGGGACTGCAAAGCGCGATCCTCCATAGGAGGATCAAGCTTTGCAGCTCTGAGCGCACTGACTGCGCTAAGTGAGGTGGCCACATGGGCGTCGAGTGAAAGGAATGTCCACTCTCACGGACGTTCCTTCTATTCTGATGTTCGCTCGTCTGACCCCAGCCTTACTGCTAACAGTGGGTTCTAGTCCAGTGGGGCTCCTATCAAACCAGCCATTAAGCAATGGCCCAAGCCGTTAGTGGTTCCAGTCCTTTTCTGAACCAAAATACAGCTGTTTACTGTACATTACGTCCAGTATTGTCTTTACTTTGTACAGGAAGCAGAAATTTTGAGCTAGAGAATATTGAGCAGTTTCACTTCCGCTCCTTATTCTCATTTGCACCTGCAAAGTTAAAAAAAAAATTACCCACTGCTGTGTGAAAATCCTTTTCTTAGCACAGGTCCTGCAGTGTTGAGGGCAGCATGTCCTATAGCCGCCATCAGTGGAGCACTGGGAACAAATAATTTTAGGGCTGTAACAACTGATCGATAATGAGAATAGTCGACAACTATTCTCATTATCGATTTAATCGGTCTTTGTATAGCACACACTGTTTAGAGACGAGTTAAATTTATCAACCTCAGATACTACTTTGGAGCTGATTGGAGAAGATGTGCCAAGGGTTTACCCTGTATGACTTTGTTCTAGGGTTATATTTGGCACCACATCTTGTTTTTATTTAGTTTGCAACAGTAGCAAAACAATGACCCGGATCGTGAGATGCTGCCACAGAGTGGTTGGAGCTGTTCCTCCAGTGTTTTATCTTTGCTTGGCACTAGAGTCCTGTGCCACCACCCACCCTCCCTCCCTGCGGTCCAGAGCTGCTGTCTCTCCCTTTTGGCCCGGGTCCCATCCCTGCAAACTCCCTCCCAAACTCACATCGAGCCTCTTGCCCAAACTCACTCCCTCTCCTCTCCAATCCCTCCCATCAACTCCGTTGTTCATGAAATCATTTTAAAGGGACACTACGCACCCTGATCACTTTAGCTTATTAACATGGTCAGGCTGTGTGGAGCATCCCCCACCTTCTCACCCTGTTTTGCGTGCGGTCATGATCCATCTATCTGAGCGTTTGTTCAGGGAGAAAGCAATCATGAGCTTGAGTTGGGCACGCAGCATCAAATTATCACTTTAAACAGATGCTTGCATACTTTGTGTGTGAAAAGCATGCAAGTTACGAGAGATACATAATTTGTGTAATATTTTTTTTATTATCCAAAGAATCAATTTAATCAAAATAATAACAGTTGCAGCCCTAAATAATTTGCAGCATCTGTCTGTGGCTCTAGCGCTGCCCCACGCAGGGTTGAGCTTGACTCCATTTAGTCCTATGGATTGCAGAAGCTGAAACCAATGGATGAGAGTATCTATAAATGGCTTTAAATATTCTGCTAGAGCGGCTCAGCTGGAATAGAGCCACTAATAGCAAGGCACAATGGCTCGCGCAGGATTTATCTAGTTGCTAGCCAATATTAAGAGTTAATGGAGTTGGGCCTCCTGTGTCTGGTTCCACCTTGGCTCGGGTCCTGAGGCCTTAGAAATGAATGCCCTCAATGTCTTCAGGATGTACATGGATACTCTACACAACTATCTCTACCTTTTTCTGGTTTAATCTTGATGATATTATTAACATGGGGAGCCATTATATTGGTTTTATTTGTTATCCTTAGAAAAAGACCGACTGGGCTGGCAACGCATGTTGATTACCTTGACTACCCTTAATGATTTTCGTACTCTTACTTTCACTAGATATAATGAACTGGAACTGTCCCCCTCATCAGGTGTTTTTGATACTGGGCATAAAGCTGGGTCTCTTCTAGTTCTTCTTGCCGAAATCAAGGCACGCTAAAACTTGAAACAGTGTATATTTGGAAAGCAATATGCTCTTTCATGTGGTTTGGCGCTATAGGTGACATTACTTCCGTGATACTTGTAAAGCACAGCGCAGGCCACGGGATAAAATTAGCAGTTCTCAGGCCTAGGCCAGTGATGTGTCTGGCCTGCCTGCTGTCATTCATATGGCTTGTGTCTTCCTCACTGTGTGTCCATCTCGTTCCTTCAGGAGGTAATGTGGCTTTACTGAAGAATTCTATATCTTGTTAATAGTAATTGATAGGTTTTACCAGACGGCAGGAAGCCCTCTCCTACTAGGTAACGTGTGTGCCTCTGTAATGTTTGAGTTGATGGCAAGTTTACCAGTGATGATGCCTAAAATGTTCAGTGTGTGTGAATTAAAACTAAAGTCATGTATGCTATTTTATTTAGATCTTTGTCCACATGCTAAACCAGTGATTCATACGACTGACCTTTTTTTTTTTATTATTCTTGCTCCATGCTTTCCAATGTGACATAAAACCACAGCTGGGAATCTGCATTCAGAGACACTAAATGCTGGGCAGTACTCAAGGGCTAGAGATGGTTTGTGTGGGTATCCATTGAGGGTGTAAGGAGGGCAGGGGAGGCAACATGTCAGGAAAATTCAACCTTAAAAGGTGCTTTAATGGTCCTAAAGGGACATGTTAATTGTAAGATACCTAACCAGAATAGCTGCACTCATCCTGAACATGCATTTTTCATAAGGGTGTCTCGGACACCAATGAATTCATACTACAAAATTCAAAGCACTCCACTTTAATATAGTTTTTTTTTTTAAAATCCTCCTTTAGGAATAAATGATGGCGGTCTCGGTTACAAATTCTGATCATCATCATGAAAACCTATGTTAATATGGAATAACAATATACCGATTTCGATCTTTGACCATCTGATACGGGTCGTGTATTCGGGATCGGCTGATGTAGGGTCTCAAACCTATACTGCACACCCTGGCTGAATAAGAAGCGCCCTGGTGAAAAAGATTTTCAGAGCCTCTGCATTGACTCATGGCGTCTTCCCTCCTGCCTCCATGACCCATGAGCAGGCAGGGAAGACACAGCAAGTCCATGCACAGGCTCCAGGTTTCCAAATGGACTCCAGAGGCTCGAAGTGTCATCTCTGCGACCTCCATCACACCAAGCAAGCTGGGAAAACTCCACAAGTCATTGAAAAGGCTCTTACATTTCTCGGGCTCGGGGGACTTGATAAACCTGATCCCAGAAAAATGCTGAGATCGCGTTTCGATCCCAATCCTAGGGATTGAATTGGGACATTCCTAATACGGAGTGCTCTGAATTTTGGTTATAGGATTTTTATTGCTGACAGCAGGAGTCTTGACTTAAATGTATTTCAAACATGGGTTCCAACCACACATTTTTAGGAGCCATGCAAATGATATATGAAATGTGCAATAAAATAACTTCAATATTTCGGAAAGGAGTGTTAGATTCTAGTATCCAGTGGCTGCCTGGTCCATGTGTCAAGCGCTTGCATAAGCAAAGCTCCTATATTTGGATAAATGTATTACAATTTAATGGATGTTGTTTTCACTTTTTTTTGTCATTCAGATCAACTCGAGCGTGTGTTTTTACGGCTTGGCCATGCTGAAACAGACGAGCAATTGCAGAGTATCATCTCCAAGTTTCTGCCTCCAGTTCTCCTCAAGCTGTCTAGTGCCCAGGAGGGAGTACGGAAAAAGGTACGTCCTGAGCTCTGACGGCATGAACCGTGAAATCTACCATTACCATATAAAGTGAAAAGAGATTGCTGTGAGCTTCAAAAGCCTCACCCCTTAAAGGGGCTATTAATAGTTAAGCCTTAATAAATCCAATCTGGTAAAGGAAGCATTATAACAAATGAAACTATTAAAATATTTTCTTCCTAAAAGGAGTTAATCCTATTTATGTAGCAGATTTCAGAATACTGCAGACTCACTGTAAACCTACATGTTTCTGTTGTTTCTCAAGAGAGAAAGCTCAACTGTAGAACAGAAGATTCACCTCTATTTTTCAGATGTTTCTGAACTACAACTCCCATGTTTCCCTAGCCCTCTTTTGATTGAAAGAATTCTTGGAAATGTAGGCATCAACATACGGGGGCTGTGAGTTTGACTTTGACTGCTCTGCTCTACATTACTAAAATACACTGGTATCTACAAAAACGTGTGTACTAAATTTACAGTCTAACACACCATAATCGCTTTTGTTTTTAGCAATTTTTCTGGTCTTCCTGCCCAAAGTGTCTATAGCTGCAGAGATTTTCCTTCATTGCACCTATCTAAGCCTGCTCATGCTGGCTTGCAGAGAAGATTACTGATTTTTCTGTATGTTAAAGGTAGGGATAGACCAGTATAATTTTTCCAGACCCGATACCAATATACCAATTATCGGCCACCTTTCAGGCCTATAGCCGACATCAGGTGCAGATATTCGTTACATTTCCCAGCGCTCCACAGCAATAAAACTCATTAATGTGCAGTGTGTATGAGCGTATCACACAGCTCCACAGCAATAAAACTCGTGCTCATACACACCGCACATTACTGTATCACACAGCTCCACAGTGCAGCATAATTGTTCACTTTATAATTGAAAAGTGAGCAATAGTGCTGCATTAGAATAAAAAAATGGTATATTTGGTTTTTACACAAACCCTGATCATGCTTGGTATCATAGGAAAGGAACAACCCACAGAACTAATCTAGATGGTGCTGAAACCCACACTCCGAAGGGCCAAACCCTCCTAGATACCTAAAAAACAGAAACAACCGTATAGCATTCCAATACAAAATTGCTAATAGAGGGGATGTGGGTCCCCAACTATACACAATATATTGCGGGTATAAATAATGAAACCCATGAATAAACATACTAAAAGAAACATATAATTGGAATATATTATATGTGGAGAGAATATAACAAGCCGCGTGTACTAGTAAATAAAAGCCCTTGAAGACCAATGTAATAATGCTGAACTTACTTCATACAAAGCAGGAATGGCCTGAAGGAAAAAAAGGTGTGCATATGGCTATATCCATCCAAAGCCAGCAGTATTTACTATCCCACTAATGCAAGGTCATTATAATTTCATATATGTCAGATAGACTTGGCATACACATGCCATTCAGTAATTACACCATATAACCATATATAAAAGAGGGAGACGTGAAGATCATGAAAAAAGAGGTCACAACACCACTTGATGGTATCAGACCATCAAATTACCCATGCATAGACTCATTATTCCCAAAGGGAACCACAATAACAACCAGAAAAAGACGGGATTTGAAGGCACCCCAAACAGTTAAAAACCTATAAACATCAGGACACACTCAACGCGTTTCGCCTGCCTGCACCTGGCTCCTCATCCCAGGCTCTGTTTGAAAGGTCTAATGGTTAACCAGTTATTTTTTTAATTTTGGGGTGTCTGTAAACATCTACTTGTCCACTGGGATAGGTTGTGTGTGAGAAGGAGAGCTGATGTCTAGGAGTATTCACCGTCCATTGGTTATGCTCAGGTCATATCACTGCTCAGACACTTGATCTGAGCGTGAACGCTGTTGTGAATGCTTTAAAAAAAATAAGCTGTAACCTATATGTGTTGCCTCAAGCTGTTTGAATAACAAAATTAAGCGGATAGAATGCAAATGCTGCCTTCCATGATAGGTTCCACAAAACTCCTTCATTTTATATTCGATTACATTATTAATATTTGAAGATAAAAAAAGCTATTCCAAAGAAGCCGAACTCCCATGATTCTCTGGCCAACTATTGCATTCAAAGGTTTTTTTTGAGATTGTAGGCCATCATTGGGGGGGGTGCAGTCAGAGTTTGACATTCCTGATTTATTCAGTTATTGTCACATAGTAGACTGTATAATGATCAGGGTTCAAAATTTTAATTCCTAAAGTACTAGCTAGACTGAAAAGTTACTCGCCACTTTTGATCCCAAGTGGTCAATAACAAATTCCACAGTTGTAAAAGGCCAAATTTCCACCAGCCATCACTCTTCCTAGGCGAAAGGGCGAATGGAAATTTTGAGTCCTGTAATGAATTATCGGTTAAGTAGTAGCTTATACTCCTTTTTCTGTAGGGTTTTCTTCATAAAGCTAGACGTTTACCATCAAAGTCATAAGGCTAATAATATGTAACCTAAGAATAAAGTACTATGATGACATGGGGTAATTGTACTTATTGAATAAATATTTTATCAATTTTTTTAATCTGTTTAGGTCATGGAGCTGCTTGTCCATTTGAACAAAAGAATCAAGAGTCGTCCTAAAATCCAGCTCCCCGTGGAAACCCTTCTAGTTCAGTACCAGGATCCCGCAGCTGTGTCTTTTGTGACTGTGAGTTTAAAGTAAAGTGTCTTTCACTGTTCTAAATCCTTTTTTTTTAATATTACACTGCATACCACCATTGTTTTCAATGTGGTTTCGTCTCACCAGTTAAAATAAGAATTTTATAAAACCTGGTCCAGTGACAACTTGATGGTTGCTAAAAGAAACCTGGTTTATCCTAGGTTATTTAATAATTTACTGTGACCCCTTTGTGCTTATTGAGAATGCATTATCGGAGTCCTTCACTAATCACTATAGTTGTTGCAAACAATGACAAATATTGCAACAATGATAAACTTTTGGCATTTCCAAAAAAGAAATATAAGCATCGGCAGAAGAAGCTTCAACAAAGAATCTTCTCCTGCCGTTACTTGAATTAACTGCCAAAGTTAATCATCATTACAACTATGGCAAGCTTCAATGGTTGGCGAAAAACCCTGTATGTGTGATTATTATTATACTTTATTTATAACGCGCCATCATATTCCGCAGCACTGAACAATGGGTATGATACAGACAGGGTTACAATACATTGAACAACATTTGATAAACTGATATATGAGGAAACGAGGGCCCTATTCCTGTGGGAAATCACAATCTAGAAGGGTTGGAGTGGAAACAAGAGGAGAGGACTGCAATGTGAGAGTGATGGACTGGTTGGGGCAGTGATGTGTATTAGTGAGTTGGGTGGTTGACTTCCCCGTATGGGAATGTCTTATACGAGAGGGAAATATGAAAATAGTGGAGGGGTTGGTGGTATAGAGGCAGGAGTTCCATTTTAGGATGAATGCAGAGTAAGAGTCAAAGAGACAGGGAGCGCATTGTGCAGCAGTATGTGGACCTTGCAGTTCCAATTCCAGCAGGGGGAGGGGGAGCTGGTGGCCAGAAAACCACTGCAGAGCTTGCATGGGAGAGATCAGAAGCCTGGTATTAGTAAGAGTAATTAGAGAGAAGTGGAGACAGCTGGAAAGGATGCCTGAAATTAGAGGCCGGTCCTGGGTGGGGGGGTTGATCAGTGTTGAAATGAAACTTTTGCTGTGTGTTTCTGTGTGAAAAGGAAATTCAGGTAAGTATCTAGGTGTCAGAGGCCTTTGGAATGGGGGGGGGGGAGGGCACTAGTGAAAGACTAGCTACATATTCTATCCAAAAATGCGGCAATTTAGATGATTATCAGCCAGAAATTAATACATGCAGACAGAAAATACAATTGCGATGATAGAATATTGCAGAATGTGATGGTGGCCATCGTCTTGAGATTTGGATACCTGGCTTGTGATTGCAGAGATGTTCCTTGCAGACTGATCAGTGTTGAAATGAAACTGAAATAATTACAGATCCTTTCATAAAGAATGAAGCTTGCCAACGATCTTTTTGTACATTATGTGGCATTAATAATCCAATACACTTGGAAATGAATCACAAGATATACAGTAGGAGATTATATATTTGCTTTTACCAGTGGAAACCGTTCAATTAGGGTTCTTGGTTTCAGAATCCATTTTAGATACAATTTCTGTAGGCCATGATTTATAAAATACAGCAAGGCAAAAATAGAGGAGTAGAGCCAACTGCCGAGGAAGGAGGACGCTTCTTGTCGGGCTCCACTGCTGCAGCTGTCATTTTCGTGATTTTTTTTTTTTGTTTGTTTTGTCCCAACATCGACCCCCCCCCCCTCCCCCGAGTGCTCTCGGATACACATCTGACCGAGTGGACGGCTTCTTAAGGAGCGTGAGGTCCTTGGTGGTGTTTTTCTGACCCAGATCGTTCTGGGATTGCGGGTGAGGCCTAGTGCGGTCAGCCATCTTGGATCCGAGCGGTTTCTCCCTGATCACCGTGAGGATGCCATTCTGGATACAGAGTTTCGGAGATGGGCAAGAAGTCTGCCAGGAGAGCGGGACATCCGTGAATCTATGGGAGGTGGTGGTATTTCCCAGGATGTGGCCCCCTCCCCCATCCTCCCGGCGGGATATGGCTCTTTGGAGGATGGGGACTATTACTGGCCTTGAGGCAATGAGGGTGACCAACGACTACCCACCTTTGCTGACCCCTGGGAAGGAGCCGAAAGCGGCCGGCACTTCAGCTAAGAAGAGGGCACAAGTGAAACGCCGCTCCCTGGCTGGAGCGCTACAGGGGGTCCGCCCGAATCTAGTGGCTGCACTGCGGGGGAGCTCGGAGGAGGATCTACGGTCCTCAGAATCTGACGGTTTGCTATCAGCTTCTGGTGGACTGGGGCCTATGGAGACTCAATGAGATTCAGTTCTGTCTTGCCGTGATAGCCATGTGCCTTCGTCGGTAGCAGGCACACCTTCTCCACAGTTATCTACCTCCGGCAAACAAGATGCTGCTGATGGCGATTCACTACTCTCCACGAAGGGCGACCTTCGAAAATTTATGGACGAAGTGAGGCTGTGGCGAGCTGACTTTTCGGGGATGCGGGCTGAGATTGAGGTAGTGCGAGCGGAGGTGTTGGCGGTGCGGATCCAATCGGATGAATCGGTTTCAGCGCAAACTCTTTTCTCAGCCCAGATGGTGGAGCTCCGTTCACAGGTTGCCCCCCTGTCCCGCTCCGTGGAGACCCTTGAGGCGAGGCATCGCCGGCGTAATGTCCGGGGGGGTCCTGGAATCTATGCCTGTGGCTGATCTCCTACAGTACATGGATCGCCTGGAACGCCAAGTTATGGGTCTCTCCTCCGATTCACCTGGGGTGTTCACCTCGGTATTCCGAGTCCGGAAGGCTGCGACGTCCCCGTCTGCTGCTCCAAGAGACGTTATTGCCACGGCTGTGGATGTTGCCATGCAGGTGACACTTATCTTGTCTCCGGGAGCACGATCTGATGTGCATTTTGAGAACTCGACACTACAGCTATACCGGGACTTACCCTTTCGTGACTCTGTTGGCACGGCGTAGATTTCGGGAGGTGACGGTGTTTCTTCGATCAAGGAGTGCGGTATTGTTGTGGACCGGCGGGTTCCCTGGAGGTGAACCACGGGAATATGCCTTTATAATATTGCTGATCCCGCTGAAGCCTGGTCACTTCTTTCCGGTGCTGGACTTTCTCGGGATGTGGTGGAAGACTGCCCCGGCTGAGCGTCCTTTTTTTATACCACTCAAGTTCAATCTGAGTTTGCCGTCGTCGTCTTTTTTAACTGGTGGCTTGTTACCGTTTTTGTTTTTTGTATCTGGGTTTGGGGCTTGATCGGGTCGCTTGCTGCGTCTTGGGCCTGGCTGTCTACCGGTCGAGCCAGTGGTTGATTTATTTTTTTTTTATTTTTTTTTTAACTCGAGATGACCTTTGTTGATAGATGCTCCCCATAGCCTTCATATGTTTCTGAAAATTTTTGAGACTCGACTGGAAGTGTTGCCTTTTGCCCCTAGGTGTGGTTCTGGGACTACTTCGGATATATATTTTTTGTTTGTTTTTACTTTATTTCTATGGCTGCGTTACTGTGATTGATCTTTTTTGGGCCCTGCGAGGCCTTTGTTTTGATGATCTAATTGTGATTTCTTAAACTCTATATATAATTTTTTTCTTTATTTATAAAGAGGAGTACTGGATGTGCAGGTCCACATTACTGCAATTCAAGTATGTGCAGTTACTCCAGTCCAGGGTAGTCAAGAATGCAGTTTCCTGCCGAATCCAAAGAGCTAATTAGTCTCTCTAGGAGCACAATAAGAAAACTCTGTTACCACAATCTTCATCTACCGGGTCAAGGGGATTCAGTGGGTAGTGGGTCGAAAGCGATTCTCACAGGTCAAAATGGGCTAAAGGATATGAACGTACCTGCCAGGGTGTCTGAAGAGATGGGGCTACTAAGTCTTATGTAAGTAGTTTATCCATTACTTTCATGCATGCTAGGTCTGGGCAAAGGCACATCATCCTTTATCAGGCCCCTAAATGCAGCAGTAAGAGTTGGCCGTAACCATCTGGACCTGATGGCCAGATACTGGGTCGCTCTGTCCATAATTTTGAAGTGCAATTGCTCAAGAGTGTGTATTTCTTCCATTTTGTAGAACCACAGAGTAAGTGGTGGGGGTTCAATACGTTTCCAAAAAAGTGGAATAAGGCCCTTTGCGGTGTTCAAGATTGAGATCAGCAGGGACCTTTTTGTATGCAGTAGTGGAGCCCAGGGGAACTCTTGGTTATAAGTCAGCAGTGTCATGGGGACGGGATTGTAGTGAAAGCAAGGTACTCCTGTGCCAGATGTTTTGATTCACCCAAATAGATGGGGAAACCTGTGAGAGGCGTGAACTTTGTGATTCACAGACGAGCATGGTGCAAATCCCCCACCAGTTCTCGATCCTACGTCCTTCCACTATTTACAAACTCCCTCCTTCGCCCATTCCATCAACCTTTAAAAGATGGCAAGCGTGATCTCAAGGGCAATCGGGCAGCGCCATCCCGCCTTGCTGTTTGGGTTTAGTTATAATGTGGAATCGTATACAGGGCCTTTTTACCTCTCCATATCTGTCTGATAAGACAAGCTCAGAGAGTGGCAAAGAATGATGCAGGAAGGGAGATTGGTATGGTTTGGAAAAGGTAACGCAAAGGAGGCAGCAGGGTCACTTGATCACTGCTACTGTCCCAAACCAGGATACATGGGTATAGTTCCCTGCCTTCAAATCCCTTTTGAAAAGTAGACCGGTTGGGGGCAAAATTTTCACAGTACAAGTGAATGTGTTTAAAAGGGAGCCATATACCTAAGTATTTCAGTTTATTGATAGACTACTGGAAGGGAAAGTCACGACAAAGCCAATGAACCCTGTCCTCAGGAAGTGAGACATACAATACATGTGATTTTAGAACCGTGTTTCTCAACCCTGTCCTTAGGTACCCTAACAGGTCAGGTTTTCCAGATATCTGAAGCACAGCACAGGTGATATGATTTGCTGCTCAGTGATTGGAGGATTCAGTCTGCATTTCCCCAAGGTGATCCTTAAAATCTGGCCTGTTAGGGGGACTTGAGGATCAGAGTTGAGAAACACTGATTTAGAATACTTGATTTTCAAGTTTGACAACAGTTTGTATTCACTGAACATAGACATGATATTTTGCAATGTGATCAGGGGCTATGAGATAAAACCAGGAGGTCATGGACATAGGCCACCACTTTATGGTGGGTGCAGCCTATGCATATCCCAGAGATGCCTGGATGGGAATGTGTGAAGCTCAGAAATGGATCTAGCGCTAGGACAAAAAGAAGCAGGGAAAGTGGGCATTTTTCTACTCGCGCAAATTGCTTTAGATCGCATTGGAGACTTCCACATGTCAGCAGCCCGGCGCCGGCAAAGTGCCCAATTAGCCTCTAGATTGTAAATTCATCCGAGCAGGGCCCTCTACACATCTTGTTTCCATCCCTATGTTTAATTTTGTCTTGTTCCCATTTGTTATTGGAAAGCGCTGTGGAAACTGTTGGTGCTGTATAAAAAAGGATGATAATAATTTAAACGGGAAAAGGGGGAGAGATTTAATAGTGTCCCTTTAAACCATGAGCAAGCCTGGGTGAAAATGTGCCATATTAAATATTTTTTACAAAGGGGATATGGGATGCATTGGTATTAGACATTTGTGTGTTGCCATTGTCAGTCTGAGTAATTGGCTTTTGACATCGGCTAATAAATGAGAATAATTCCCAGAACTCTAGATACAGTCTGGTTTCTCTAGTCTTTACCATTGGTAGATAGGTTTATCTTATAGCAGTACTCGCCTTTTGCTGAGGTTTTCTGGTATTCAAATCCAGTATGTGTCATTCGTATTTCTTTCTCAAATGTAGAAAGACATATTCTGTAGCTAGGAAATGCGTTAATAATTTAGTTCATTATACTGCTAATTCTAATTTTAAAATGTCACTTTTCATCCTTACATTTATATCAATGCTCACTTGCCTCCCTGCAGAATTTCACGATAATTTATATAAAAATGGGTTTCCCTCGACTACCAATTGACAAGCAGTGTGAACTGGCCCCGAGTCTCCTGACTGCAATGGAAGGCAGGCCCCAACCGCAACAAGACAGGTATGTCATCATAGATTGCTCCTCCATTTGTTTTTTGTTTTTTTCTCAAAACTCTGTGAAAATTTGGAAAATTTCTTAGTAAAGAAATAAACAACTCCAAGTTGTCCATACATACATATATCAATGTCAGTCAGGTACGGCAGCATATAGATACAAGATAGTGCAAGTAACAATGTTCAAGGAATGGAAACCCTCGTGAATACTATATCAGAACGCAAAATAAAAACACATCAGTCAGGACCGTTATCGCTGCGAAATTATACGAGAAAGCAATAATAAAACACTACAGCAAAACTCACGCGCGTCCTCCATGAGGATGAAGCAGTACAGGGGGGATACAAGGATCAGGAGAGGGAGGTTGCACCCCACGTGGTTAATGTGCTATCATCAAGGTTTGTTAATAACCATTTCCTGATTATTTTTATAGTTTCAATGAAATCCCATTTGCTCCTTTGGTTTCAGCCTCATGCACCTTCTGATACCGGCACTTTACTACCTGAAATATCGCAACGAATCCACCAAATTATCATCACTCTTTAATCTTGCCGAGAAACCAAAGATTGTGCATCTTCTTCTTGATTTTATGTTGGATGTTCTTCTCATGCCTTACGGGTAAGTGTCTTGGAGTGTTGCCCAGGTTTGTAGTCCATGCTGTTGCTGTATGAGTTACATAGTTACATAAGCTGAAAAAAGACATGCGTCCATCGGGTTCAGCCTCTCATACATCACCTACTGCTGTTGATCCAAAAGAAGGCATAAAACCCAGTCTGAAATGCTTGCCTATATGCAACACACTGGGAAAAAATTCCTTCGTGACCCCAGAATGGCAGTCAGTTTTCTCCTTGGATCAAGAAGCTTGAGTAAAGTATGAGTAAAGCAGGACCCTCTGAATTGTGATTTTCCTTTTTTTCTTTATTTCGCAAATGTGTTAGAGACATTCCAGTTCAGGACTCCTGAGAGATTACATAATATCTGTTACTGTATCACCTGGTTCTGGTATATAGGCGAGGAAGAAGAAAATCTATTCTTTTCCCACTCCCCCTTTCACTCCTCTATGTACTTGGCATGAATGTATGTGTCGTTGGGACTGAAGGACTTCATTAATTTCTGTGCTATGCACTTTACATTCTTCTCCATTTAGATTTGTTTTGAATGAACTGAGCCGCCAAAGCACACCTTCTGGACAGGGATCGTCCACCAGTGGCTCTGGAGGTGTAGGAATTCCTCAGCCTCCACCTGGAATGAGCTTCTATGCAGCCAAACGTGTTGTGGGGGACAACCCATGGACCGCAGAACAGTTAGAGCAGGTAATAAGCAGTGATTTGAGTTTCAGATATGAAATTATAAAAGTTGCTTTTCCCATTTATTTTGTTGCCTCTAAATGTAATTAATACAATCTTATTAATATAACCCTTCTTATTTCTGTGCAGTGCAAACTGGGCATTGTGAAGTTCATTGAGGCAGAGCAGGTACCGGAGTTGGATTGTGTCATACACCTTGTGGTGGCATCCAGTGATACGAGACACAGCGTGGCTACTGCGGCAGACTTGGAGCTGAAAAGCAAGCAGAGGTGCGTTCTGACACCAGGGAGATGCATGAACCCTCGGCCAACGCCCATGAGATTATTGCTAAATTACCAAATGCTACATCCACCATTTGTTTTAAAGATAATGTATAACATAATGCTAAGTGATGTACAAAACGTTCCGGATTCACCGGAGTTCCAGTCACTTATGTTCATTAGACATTATGCAAAATATGAATAGTTTTTATGCTCATTTTCTTGTGACTGTGCTCACATCAGAACAGTGACAATGTCTGCTGCCCAGACTTGTATATACTTTATTTTGTGTAGGTTTTAGCTCAACGTGTTAAGAGATTTATCCACTACTGGTAATTGCAACAACAGTAATTTTCACGATCCAGATACGGAAAATCAAAGAACAGCAAGGGAAGGTTCTGTCAATGAAACTTGGCCAGCCGGCCGTTGATTGAAGGTCCCGCTTTCCCTGTTTTACATTGGCGAATAGTGGATAAACCTCTAAAATTAGAAAGTAGGTTGTGTCCTAACCCATGAATCTCAAAGTAATTTTTAGTTTCAAAGTAGGCCCTACGGTTTTCATGCAAATATTCATATGGAAATCTACAATATACTCTGTGAATACAATTATTTTTTTTTTTTTTTTTAGCCTGATTGATTGGAATGACCCAGTCATCATTAACAAGATGTTCAAGGTGTATTTAGGAGACATACCACTTAAAACAAAGGAGGTAAGTTTATAAGCCATGGCTGATTAAACTGTAGATCTGTATTTAACTTTTATCCAGCTGGTAAAAATATGTTTTGTCGCCTTGACATTTTCATTATTTAATTTTTTTAAACTATTTAGGACAGGCAAAGAAAAATACTCAGGATCATTCATAGAGCAAAATACTTTTAAAGGTACAATCTAGCTACCATGACCAAAATTGATTGACCTTGGTGAACTGAGTGTCATCTCCCTTCCCTTTGCTGTCCCGGGGGCTGTGACAGCCTCCCACAGCAGAGGCTTTCCTCCACCCAGAAGGCTGTCAATCAGCTCACGCTGGGACAGTATCTGTTTGTTTCTGAAGGAAATGCTGTCAGTATTGCCAAGAGACGCCAGTGCTGGAAAAGGGGTTGCTTTACTGGAGTATCCCTTTAACTGATTGCCCTCAAAGTTTTCGTAAGGGAGAAAAGTGGAAAGAATTTATAACCAATCTAATATGGAAGGCTGATGTATTTGTAAGTTTATTTTTTGGATTGGTGAATTGGTCACAAGGCTAAAATAAGTGCCACGGCCAAGTAACCAGGGGTTCTGCGTTGATGAGTAAACCTGAGATAAAATGCACCTCTTCATTCCACAGTGCTGAGACTAGAGGACAAGACCACCATGGGTGGTTACTTTATTGTAGGAAAGTTTCCAGCTAAGAAGAGGAAGTTTATTTAGTTTCTAAAGTTTTTCTGGGGTCAGAACACTGCAACATTTTGTGTTCTTGCCCTTTATATTTCCACAAGTATTCAAGGGAGTAAGAATTTCCCAGTTGACCTTATAGTCTTTAGATGCCCAAGTCCATTTACATGACAGATTTATAGAGGAGGCCACAGGTAATGATTAGGAGGATGGAGTTCTAATTAGTGGAGATTTGGCCTTTCTATAAGGGAAATACAACGTAGGATTGAATTTCAAGCAAGAAGTCTCAATGTATTTAATGTATGAACAGCTGTGATGACAATTTAAAAGGAGAAGGTGTCAGTCAAAGTTTTTTTTTTTTAGGTTTGCAATTGACAGATCTGTGACAACAAAATAAAAACCCCTAGGGCATTATTACAAAGTTGGTGCTAACTTAACCAGAGCTGTTGTAAACTTACCAGACCTATTATAGTCTATGAAGATGTTATGTTTACAACAGCTCTGGTTAAGGCTGTGGTCAGACGAGCGATTTGAAGAGTGGAAGGAACGTTTGTGAGAGTGGACATTCCTTTCACTCTGACACCCGTCTGGCCGCCCCGCTGAGCGCAATTGGTGCACCCAGCGCCGCAATGCTCGATCCTCCTATGGCGGGTTGCGGAGAAGCCTTGACGGAGAAGCCTGCTGCACGGCCACTGTTGCGCGCGCAACAACGTCTGGATGTCCCCGTTTAATGCTGTGACTGACGACGGAAGCCACGTTAGTACGGACGCACCTCGTGCCACCAAGCACCATCCTTGTAATATAGCCGATAATGTTTTTAGAAACATTTACAGGGTTATTCAGAGAGCGTGAAAAGCAGGAGAGTGACTGGAGAATAACTGGAGAATGAAAAATTCTAGGTCAAAATAGCCAAACCAGAAAAATTCTCCCTTTCATCTCACTTTCCAAATCGGCTATTTTGACCTAGAATTTTTCATTCTCCAGTTATTCTCCTGCTTTTCACGCTCTCTGAATAACCCTGTATGTCTAGTGAGACTTTGTGTAAACATGCAAATAAAAAATCCTCAGTGTATGGTCAGTGAAATTCTCTTCAATTAGTCTGGACTTGCCAAAGAGGTTCTGAGAATTACACATGGTATCGGTTTTCTTCTAGGGAAATTTAATGAAACCAGAACTGAAGCGAGATCCAGTCAGCACCCGAGTTAAACTGAAGATTGTCCCCCATCTCCTGCGATCAAGACTGGCAGCAGAGCAGTTTCCACCAAATATACAAGTAAAACATCATTAGCATGATACATATTTATAGTCTTGCAGTGTTTGCAACTCTACATGGATTAGGAGTTTTAACAAAGGGTTGTGAGTTTTTCCATGTATGTACCACAGTGTTGCTGCTTTTTCCTGGTAGTTTGGTGACTGCATTGCTTTCCTTCATTATCTTCCTGTCTTTTCTTCCTTAGTATTTGCTTCTCTGTCCCAAGGTTTATGTTTTTGAGCACATTGTTTACTTGTTACCAAGAGCAATAAGAGTATTTATTACTGTGACTGTCAGGCCCAAAATATGTTCTTCTCATTGGTGGATAATTGCAAACTATATAAATGCAAAAGAGTTTTTTTCTTGTTCAATACCCAGGAAATTACTCAATATTTTACTATCAAAAAATCACTGTCCCTCACTTCCATTGGCATGCCACTTGGGTAGTGCTATCAGAGAGGGGAAGAGCCTTCCTGCGAGATGGAGCCTTCCTTACTCTTGGCAAGTGAATGGCTACTAACGTATTGAGTTAACATAACTGCTGTGGGCCAGTAGCACAGTACAGTGCTTCATGACTACGCTCAATGTGTGACAGGAGCAAAAGGCAGCACACAGTGTTCAAGTAAGGTAAGTTTGTTTGTGATATCTCATTGAGGCATGAGATACCACCTTGATCTTTATGATCCATGTGATATCCATCTCTTGATGAGGCGTTAATGTGAAACTGTTGATGACAAGTTCACTTTAATGCCATGATTTCTGCTTGTTTGTTACATCTGTTTGGTGTTTATGAGGCCAGGCAGGCAAGCAAGGATATAGCAATTAGCGCGCTCGTCTGATGCCAGCCTCTGTGCGCTCGTACTGACGTGCTTACCGGCGTCCGTCGCAGCATTCTGACACTGCAACGGGGCCGGTCACACGCTTGTGCATGGTTGTGCGAGTGCAAGAAATGCGCACGCAACAAGTGTCCATTATCCAAGCCTCTCCGACAAAGCACTAAGACGCGCGTTGACGGAGCTGCAAAGCGCAATTCTCCATAGGAGAAGGTAGCCAGCGAGGTGGCCAGACAGGCGTCGAGTGGAAGGAATGTCCACTCTCACGGATGTTCCTTCCGCTTTCCAAAGACGCTCGTGGATAAAGGCACCACCCTTGATAAATGCACTACGCCGAAACGTTGGGGGTACCTGGTCTTGGTTTATGCGTCTCTCCTGATGTCCATGTTACCTTGTCTTTTTGTACTCTATTGAGGTATTTATCTTATTGTTTAGCAGGATACTGGTGTTGCCTTCTCGTTGCTTTTCGAGTTTACTGCCACTTTATTTTACATGCTTTCAATCATTGAGTTAATACAGCTCTACTCTGCATGAATTGTTATACATTTGTGATTCTTGGGAATTACTGTGGCAGTATACTGTAGTTCATTGCATTTATTGGCATATTCATAACATTCAGTTATCTGCAGTTTTGTTTTTTGTGTGTCTGCATTAATAAACTCATATATAATTTTATTGGTGTGCATCTGGTCCCTTTTGTGTTTTCATGTGGATTTAAAATATAACGGCCCCTATTATGATCTTCATGCTAAAGGTAGCGCTCACCTGCGTGAGCACTACCGTTAGCTGCGGTATTTACTGCATATTACAATCCAAATGCAAACGGGTTAAAAAAACCATTTGCGTTTGGTATCTTGCACTTCGCAGCGCGTTACTGGTTACTGCACTTTGCGCTCCCTATACTTAACATGGGGAGCGGCGCAAAGTGTTAATCACGCTGGTATTACAAAGTCCCAGCGCTGATTAACCCCGGCTGTGGTTAGCGAAAAGTTAACCAGAGCCAGGACCTGGTGTTAACGGATTCCGCTTCTGCAGAATCCGTTAACACCAGGGAAAAAAATTAAAAAAGGAAGCCTATACTTGCCCTCTGTCCCGCTGCGAGGACCGCGGCTCTGTCCGCCTCCTCCGGCCGGTGGGATCAGGGAAAGACTGGGGGGAAAAAGTCCTCCCAGTCTCTCCTTGGCTATCCCTACGCCGACTGGCTGGATCTCGCGAGGCGAGATCCGGCTGGTCATGTGACAGCCGGCGTCTCTCTCAATGGAGTCCTATGGACTCCATTGAGAGGATGCGTGCAGCTGCCGCGCGCATCCAGCGACATAGCAGACGAAAACAATGCAGGCAGCATATTTTGCGCCTGCATTGTAATCCCCCCGCTAAACCGGGGATGGTAGGGGGAATATCGCAGGCGCAGTTTTTCCTCCCTATCGCCTCCGGTTTAGCACGGGGATTGTAATAGAGCCCAACATATTTTATATTTACTACTCTAACAAAGATTGGTGCTTGATTGAAGAAAAATAAAAGCCACAAATGTTTTTTCATTTCTTCTAGGTTGTTTATGATGGCCTTTTTGGAGGAAACACAAATGCCAAATTAAGAACACTGTCCCTTCAGTTTGTGCATCACATCTGCTCTATGTGAGTAACTGCACTGATTACATAAGGGTGTAAACACCGCATTCTGTATTGTTTTGTTGACGTTATAAAAGGCCGTCTTTGGGGGATTCTTTGTAAGATCCAAATGTCTCTTGTGTATGTCTTTGTCAATTTTCCTAAAGCAGGGATCTCAAACTCTGCCCCACCAGACATTGTTGCCAAAAATTCCTGGAATCCTATGAATGAAACAGATGGCCAGAGAATCATGGGAGTTGTAGTTCTGAAACTTTTGTTTCCAGAGTTTGAGATACCTTACCTAAGGCAATGTCTGGCTAAACCTTGCTCTGCTCTTACCTGAATCAACGGAAGTCCTAATTCCGCTCGGATACCCCAATGTACAGACAGATTTCTGTAGACTGCAATTCAGCCACTCTTTGGTTTGGCAGATTTAATTAAGCGTTTACTGGGTTTCGATTCTTGTTAGAATAATGAATTCGTTATCAGACCTTGAGCCTGTGCTTCATAATGGAAATATTGGCTTTAGAGCGTCAGATCTATCAGTATGCTGAATTAAAAAAATATATGAAGTGGTGAATGGGATTGATAAATGTCTCTTTCAACATGTAAAAAGAGAGAATCCCACTGAAACCCTCATTTAAACAATTTTTGACTACACATGCTCTGTATCCTTAATCAATATGATGCTGACTGTAAATATGCTGTTTAGCATGCAATGATAGTCCTTAGTGTTGCTTTGAGTAGCAAAACTTTGGATGACCTGTAGCAGATTCATGAGGCGGACATGACAATGGAAGGGAATTTAAATGTAGGTTTTCTAAGAGAAAAAAAAACAAATTCTGAGAGGCTGCCAGAGAGCAGAATTAGGCTGGGGTCAGACGTGCGCCTGTACTGATGTGCCTTTCGGCGTCTGTCGCAGTGTTGTGATGCTTTGACGGGGCAGGCCACACGCTGTATCGCACGCACGATTTGCGCGTGCTACAGCAGGCATGTTGCAGACGTTTTGAAAGCCTCCCAGTCGCAGTGCTACGATGCACGATCCTCCATGGGAGGATCGAGCCTTGCAGCACTGAGCGCACGAACTGCGCTCAGCGAGGTGGCCATACAGGCATCCGAGTGGAAGGAACGTCCACTCTCACAGACATTCCTTCCTCTCTGAAAAACGCTCATCTGACCCCGGCCTTAAAGGGACACTAACATCAAGAAAGAAAATGATTTATTTTGTTTATTTTATTTTGCTGAAATCTTACATATACTTTGTTCTTCTCGTGTTAAAGAAAACATTTTACACTTACTTTATTTTTATATGTAATTACTTCAAAGTAAAAACAGCAAGTGTTTTATAAAGTGGTTTTGTTTGTAATGCACAAGGAATCTAGTTATGGCTTATGTTAGTGGTAGTGTCGCTTTACTCAAATAAATCTTACATTTCATTAACGACTGGGTTGGGCACTTCTTTCTTTTTCTTATAGACTTTGCAATGGTTTAGGGGCTAGAATAGTGTATAGGACTTAAACTCTTGAGGGGTTATTCAAAGAGAGTCGAATTACACTGAACGGTGAATTACCCCGTACGTTGTAATTTTGTGGCAATTCGCCAAAATTGTCAAAGCAAAAACTCTTTTATTTTTAAATAAAATGTAGGCATTTTTCTGGAATTGTTTTCGGCGACATTTTTGATTCCGATTATTTTATTTCGTAACAGACCTTTTTAAAAAAAAAATTAAAGTTTTTATTGATTTTTATAACATAGATCAATGGGATACAGAGGGGAAAAAGTTAGGGGGATACAGTACACCAACACAAAAGAAGAAACACTACATACATAAATATAGTCAAGCCACCAAATCCTATTTTCAAGTCGGCATAAACCACCTGGTCCAGTAGTGAATTAATCGACTCTGGAGACAACCATGGGGGGCAGAGCTCTGAGCCGAAGGACCCTGTGCAACCAACATGGAATCCCAGAGGGACTAGTGATCCCGGTCAGGTTGTTTGGGACCGTACATATTACTGGCCAACAGCTCGTATGTTCTGAGATCATTCACTAAGTCGCGAACCTCACAGATAGCAGGAACCACTGTCTGCTTCCATTTACGGGCTATCAATAGCAATGTGCCAGACACTATGACGCAGTATAATTTGTGCTACAACGAGCCCATCCGCACGACGGCATGCCCAACAGGAGGTCCGCCGGCGTGAAAGGGAGGGACGCCCCATCGCCTTTTCAATAAGGGACGCCACTGCCTTCCAAAGTGATTGAAGCGGACGGCATGCCCACCACACATGGATCATAGTGCCCGTCGATTGGGAGCAGCGCCAACATAACGGAGAAATAGTTTTGTTTATATGGCATTCTCGCGCCGGCACCAGGTACTACCTATATAAAACTTTGCGTCTCGCCTCCATCAAGAAGGCACCCCCGTAAGCCCCCCTATCCATCCCAAACGCCACCTCCCAGGCCTGGGAGGACAACTGCAACCCCGGGTCTCTTCCCCAAGCCATCTGGAATGGCCAGACTCGTCCGGGGAAGGGACATTCAGCGCCTCGTAGCACACGGACAGGAGTTTAGTCATTATGCTTGGGTTGACCACAAATCGCGCAAACTGAGACAGATGAACCTGAGGAAGGGTAGGTGGAATTCGCATGCCCGGACGGAGGACCACCGAGGATATTTAGTAATAGGAAAGTCTCCAAGTCTCTGGCAAGGAGTATCGTGTCCGCATCGCTTCGAATGACATTAAATTCCCCCCGCCACCACATGTTGGGAGGTGTGTGATCCCTTTAGAGACCCATTTGGCGTAGTCAAAATCCGCTATCCAATGCGCGAGGACCGCCACGGGAGTAGCCAGGGAGAGGGCGGTAACAGACCTTTTTTATTATTTATAGAACCGTACATATTATTTCCATGCATTATTTTTGTTTAAAACACCTTTTAAAAAATGCGGTTTATTTATTTTACCACTGATCGGCAGCTGGTTGGCTTTTTTCAGCAGCGTTCAGTGGTTTGCAGCTGTGTTCGGCGGTTTATCGGCTTTGTTTGATATTTTTTCAGTGACATTCAGTGGATCCATTTGGCACACTTAGGGACCCTGTGTTGAATGCTGAATTCACTGCAGGGTTTTTTAATTGAACTCGCCGAAGAGCGCCAAACGAGAGTGCACCAAAATGTCTGAATAACCACTTTGGCTTCCTTTCTAGTCTGTTTTCTCATCTAGGCTCTCTTAAGTGGACAGGGAATCACTATTCGCTAATCTGTTACCAGCTCTCATAGAGCGGAGTGTTATTTTAGGGCATATTTTCTTGCCAGCCAAATCAATAAGGCTAGTATTGTCCTCCAGGCCACTCTCCTAGAATAATAACCCTACTCTTGTTTTCAGTGAGCCCTATAGATAACACAACAAATTTACATTTCTTTTTTAAACCATGTGTAACACTGGGATTTTTTTTTTTTTAATTATTCCTAGATAGGGGGCATCAGGAATACTTTTTTTATTATTTGCATGCAGCATGTAACGTGTATGACTGATTATCACAAACACCAGTTTTTAAAATGTTTTTTATTTTGTTCAAGCAATACCAATTACGTTTTAATAAATGATTACTTGATGTATCCATGTTTCATCGTCATATGTTACAATATGACTTTCAAATTTGTTGATCTAAAAATTCAATGCTTTTTGCATTCTAATGATACCTACATCTGGATTATTCAGTTTATGATTACCGAACACAAAGCTGACTACTACACCATACACACAACCTGTTTAACTGACATCAACCAATTGGCTCCTTCTTGAAACAAATCTCTCTATAGGATAGTTGTGTGAGTTTTTAAAACTAATGGGGTGGGGTTATAATATACCACTTAAACGAAAAAGACAGGAGAGCTTCTTCTACGAAAGCCTATTCAAATAGTATGTATTGTTATGGTGTTTGAGAGGTGGTGTTGCTGATATTTTACATTTATGATTGAATCATTTACTACAGTCTCCAAATCTACAATCACTATGAACCAGACTATAACCTTTTACTTGTTCTCTTCTCTCTAAGTTGCCCTGAGAGTAAATTAAAGCCACTTGGTCCAATGTTGCTGAATGGCCTGACCAAGCTTATCAACGAGTACAAAGAGGTAACTAAACATGTCAATAATATTTGTCTTCCATTGTTGGATTCTCGTTCTGTCCGGTTCTGCATCTTATTATTTGTTCATTGAAAAGTGAGGCATGAGATTAGAGCAGTGATGGCGAACTTTGGCACTCCGATGTTCTGAACTACATGTCCGATGATGCTTAGTTAGCCTTAGTGTAGCACCATGGGACATGTAGTTCAGAGTTATCTGGGGTGCCAGGTGACATGCTCCTAGCTTTCTGACACGTCCAGGGCATTTCATGACCATCAAAGCAATGGAAAAATGTAAGTTTTAAAAACAACAAACACTTTAGAGTATCCCTTTATGGCAGGGATCTCAAACTCTGACACACCGGATGTTTCTGCACTACACCTCCCTTGATACCCTGGCCGTAAATTGCATTCAAAGAATTCTGGGAATTGTAGGCAGCATGCATCCTATTCATCTTAGGCTTCTAATGACCGTGCCCTTGTCTGAGGCTTCCTACTGCCCCAACATGATTACATTTTTAGAACAGCCACGGTTTATATAACAATAACATGATTGTGTACATTACAGATATGTAGCTGGTTTTCTGTTATTAAAAGTACAAAGCATTTATAGAGAAAACTACATTTAAAGCACATGTTTACGCCTGCAGTGTCTGCTCCCATATGTGTTTTGTGGTTGATGAAGAACAAACTAAGGGCACTATTCCATAGTGAACGTTAATATTCGGATGTGTAAGCGTTATCACTAGGATAAGTGACTTTAATTCTGCATTTGCAATATCATATAACACCCCCTACAACCCCCCTCCCCAATAAATCCGATACTTACCTCTCACCTGTGGCGATAACAGTGACCCTATCCTCTGCTTCCTCTGGTTGCGAGCACAGTGAGATTGGGAACAAATAGTCCCCAGTCACCCTCTGCAATTACTCCGCGGTGCTGAGCGATCTCGTGGCCCGGGAGTGCAAACTTCCATAGAGTCTTGTGGACTTCAGGAGGTGATATTCGTGGCGGCACAGAAGTGCTACTGAGAGTATCCCAGTGGTTAGTGCTCCGTCCTGGGGCAAGGTGTCGAGACAGCGCCTGCCTCAGAATATGGTGCTAAAATGGGGATGCTACGGGAAAACCTGCAGGCACAGATCCCCCCCCACCCCATTTTAGTGCAAACTAGGGAATAGGGCCTAGTATGTAATAAGGGTGTTTGCTGTAGTTGCAAAAAGTGCTGAAAATTGCCAATTTTTGCAACAACACCAGACCTTAGCATTCACGAAGAAATTCAAACAGTGGTAGAAGTTTCATTGATAAAACGTCTCTTTTCATTGTTTTAATTTCTCTTTGTGAAATTCCAACTTTTGCCACAATGGCAACTATGGCAAACACCAGTGCTTTCTCAATAAGTGCTAAAAAAGCAGTCTAATTCCCTTTTGTTGCTGTCCTCCTAGCCAGACCTGGCAGTGTACATGTATCCTTACGCTTCATTCAGTAGGCTCCTGCAAGCTCTAACTCCTCTGAAATTACCAGGTTGTACTTGTCAGCATAGGCTAATGCCCTTATTTAGTGGATGCTTCTCGGTGCGAGTAACTGAACTGATGCTAATAAGGACAGCATGGCGATTTCAGACAAGAGGCACTAAGTGAATGAGGCCCATTGGTGTTTATTGTTTGTTTATACTAATCAATGTCCTTTTTTTATTTCTTTAAGGATCCAAAGCTGCTGTCTACAGCATATTCAGCTGTTGGGAAACTCTCAAGGTATGTTCACTGAGAACTCCGTTGTCATACATGTTGCTTAAGCATATGTACATAGAAACATAGAAACATAGAAAAATGTCGGCAGATAAGAACCTTTCGGCCCATCTAGTCTGCCCAATTACATGGATACTTTACCTGGATTTATCTTTTGTTTAGGATAGCCTTATGCCTATCCCATGCTTGCTTAAATAAAATCACTGTTTTGGCCTCTACCACTTCTACTGGAAGACTGTTCCATGTATCCACCACCCTCTCAGTAAAATAATGCTTCCTGATGTTACTTTTAAACCTTTGCCCCTCTAATCCACTCTGTTATATGTTATGCATTGTAAGTTCATTTATAATGTACAAATACATATCGTAGGTTATAAGGTTACTGGTATATTATAGTCTGGGTATTTGGGTATTTTTTATATCTCCCCAAGTATATTCTCTCCCTATGATGTACGTATGATGGCTGTCACATGTTGTCTTATTTCATGAATTACTCTTGCTTTTTACAGCCGGATGCCCCAGCTGTTTACTAAAGACATTGCAATGGTGCAACAGTTCTTCGAAGCCTTGAGGAAGGTAAGAGGCATAACCACACGTACATAGGCTTGGAAGTGATTATCGGTATATGTTGCTGTATTTTGTGTGGGTGCTTTTTTTGTTTGTTTCTTAATGTTGAGTAGAATTCCTTGCAAAATTGTAGAACTGTATAGTGCTTTAACTGCTTGTAAGATACTTGCTGACCAGTCAGTAGACATAAATTAGATGGATATATTGAGCGGTAGGCTGCAGATCTCATACGAAAGGTGTGGTTATTGAAGCCCTACTCCATTCTTGCTGTTAACTTAAAGGAACACTCTATTGAAAAGTAGACAGTTTTTTTCTGCCCTTAAACAATTGGGCAGAGGCTACTGACAACCTCTGCCTAATTAGTTTTTATTTACTTTTCTTATTTTTGGTAATTTTACACACCCTTTGTCCCTCGGCTTGCGTAGCTCCTTCTCTTTGATGCAGGGACTCCCGGACATCCATGAGGCTTTTCTGTGCAGTTGTGCTCCCTGCACTTCTTGTGCAGTGTGGGGAACACAAATTGCGCACTGCAACAGGACTTGCAAACTTTACGCATGCAAATTCCATAGCGCCTGCGCAGTACGTTGAATCACAAACATGATCAGTCTTCGGGTGAGTGGCGTTGGCACGCTCTGTGCGTGCCAACGTCACTAGAAGCAGAACTAGTAGCCAGCAGCTAGGAAATTCAAACTACCCGGCTGCTGGTGACGCTGGGAGGGGTGGAACAAACTCCTCCACTTCACCCAGCTTTTTAACCAGTTTGGCTGGGCTGAGTTTGGGGAGGGGGGGGGGGGTGGGCACTCCTCACATCCTAACCTCTTCAAAATGATAAAGTGGTCAGGATGTGTAGTGTTTTCCTTTACGTATGGAGCTGGTATTCAGATTTACTTGCAACTTGAAATCTGTACTTAATATTAATATTATTAATAATATTATTATTATCATCATGCCTGCTGTAAGTTAGCAACTACTACATTTTGTATAGGAGCCATTATTAATGGTTCAAAATATCAGCAGCGGGCTGTTCCACAATAGGTTGCTGGTCTGTACTCGAACTGGTGTTCTGCAAAGAATACCGTCTCTCAGAGCCTGGTGTTAAGTGATTTTGCCTTTGCAAATTAACTTAACACTGAGAATTAAGAATTCATAAAAAAATCCCCCCCCCCTCTAATTCCACAGTGAAGGGAGCAACACAATCTGCTGGTTCCTATTGCCGTATGCCGCAGAAGACTGGGAACTAATAGCTCATGCGGGGCCAGTAGTGTCATGCTTCGTTCTATGGACTCCTGGAGCTGATGCCAATGGCAGGGCTGCTGCTGGTATATGCAGCTCTGAATTATTCCTTTTTGAGCCACTAATACAGTGACTTGGTCAGAATAGACCTGCCTGTACAGAGCTGGTCAGGGATATGAGATCATGCCATTTTTTTTTTTATTCCTCTCCACTTAGTGGCTTCCTGTTATCAGTAACAGTAGAACAGAGTCCCTTGAGTTTCAGAATCTTCTGCACACTGCTTGTTTAAGAGATCACAACTATGTGATAACACTTGTGTTGGATGCATCTGGAACCTGTATCCTAAAAAAAGTAGCTAGATGCCTGCAAATGGTGACGTTCCTGTATTCACCCCACGGTGCTCTGAAGCTCTACCCCAGGGATACATTTTATACCTGTTCTCATTTAATGTGACAAGTTTATTATCAGCAGACCATCTCGCATACTGGTTGAATCAGGGGTGGTTTGATGACTTGAGAAGGTGCTGTATAATATGAATTAAATCAACGTTTTGATTTTTTTCTTTGCAGGAGGACACTGATGTTAGGCTTTCTATACAGGAAGCACTCTCTATGATGGTAGCGGCTTACAATAATTTGGAAGGAGCGCAGTTGACCCTCATGGAAGCTCTAGTTAGTTCATACATGATCAAGGTAAGCATTGTCTTTACATTATCACTTTACTTCTTGCTAACAGAACAATAATTCTTGCTTTAAAAATAAGCACAAGGGCCCTATTTCAAGGTTGGCGATAAGCTAACGTCTCAAGGCTTACACATAATGTCTTGACAATATTTAGTCACATGGACTCCCTATTCCACTCTTGGCGCAAGCTGGGATTGCACCTCGAGTGTTGTGCTTCCTTGCGTTTGATTACTGTAAATTAACGTCTCTTATACTTTGTATAGGAGGCAGTAATTTTCATCTCCTCTTGGAATCACAGACCAAAGTAGTCTGCACTTCCTCATGAGAGAAGGTATTTCACTGTGAAATACCATCTTATAAAAGCTGGTGTTATGTGATTTTGCTTTAGCTTCGCTTTAACGAAATCATTTAACCCTCCCAACATTGGAATAGGGCCCCAGATTTCTGTACAACGATGGCTTTGTATCCTATGTAACATATGGATAAATGATGCTGGCGTTTAATTCTTGGTGAAGTGCAATTACTTATTATGGTATCATTAGCTCTGGAGAGTCTGTACAATTTCTCTTGTGTGTCCTTTGTCTTCAGCCAGAAGTGCAAGTTCGCCAAGTTGCTGTGAAGTTTGCAAGCAGTGTATTTGCACCTGACCACATCCCTTCAAGATACTTGCTGTTGCTGTCAGCGGGAGATCCGTAAGATTTATTTAGCATTTTTTTTTTTTTTTGTTCTGTGGTTATAATTGCTGCAAGCCTACCATCCGACTCATTAATACCCCTCACTGACGCAAACAGTCCACTCTCTCCAGTCCATCACGCTCACCTTGCAGTCCTCTCCTCCTGTTTCCACCCCCAACTCTTCTAGATGTGAGTTCCCATGGGAAAAGGGCCTTCATTTCCTCCTGTACTGGTTTGTAAAAATGTTGTTCCGTCTCAATACATTGTAACCCTGTCCATATTGTGGCCATTGTTCAGCACTGCGACATATGCTGGCGCTATGTAAATAAATAATAATAATAATAATAATTTCCTGCTCCTAAAATCCCAAGGCTATCCTTGAGTTCCTAGATATCTAGTATATACATATTCCATAATGCTTTGTATAGCATAAGGGATACGTGTAGTCTTCGAACATCTGCGGTGTCACTTCTAGCCATCACTGGGCTATATAAATTGGTTACAAATGTTTCTTTGTACATTACGTTTCATATTAACTCAGCACAAATCTTGAAATGTCAAAATTTTGTAAACCAACCCCCTGTCTTGTATCCATACAGACCACCATTGTTTTTCTAACTTATTTTTTTTGACTCATTCCTTCATTTTGGTTGCACGGGATCCCTCTGATTTTTCTTTTTAATTTGTGATATACATGTGTTACCGTTGGGACATTATCTGTTGTGAACATTGTTTTGTTTTTTATAGCCATAGGTAATGTTTATTGACAAACATTGCAATTTAAACTTTTCTTACATAAAATAATGGATTAACAATAGAGAGACTATCAGTTCTGCTATGGTTTAGAGAACCTTGAAGCGCCTAGTTATACATGACACTTTGAATGTTATTGCTAAATTAAAAACAATTTTTTTAACATCAAGACACTCAAGAAGAAGAGCCGGTGGAAAATGCTAACTTTAGCTAACAGGGTTATTCAGAGAAAGGTGAGAACTAGGAGAACTGGCAGGAGAGAGAACAATCTAGAGCAAATAGCCGATTTGGAAAGTGAGATGAATGGGAGAATTTTTTTGGTTTGGCTATTTTGACCTATAATTCTCACTTCTCCAGGGATTCTCCTGGTTTTCACCTCCCTCTGAATAACCCTGCTAGAATTTTCACTGCTCCTGCCAATTCTCCTGAGTTTCACCTTTCTTTGAATAGACCTGATAATCTATTAATTCCCCCATTCTTTAGACATTAGTGAATTTAACAGAGGCCAAATTAAATTTTCATAGCCGGGATCCATGAATCTATTTTTCAATTTGGACAAATTATCTCACACCTACACTTGAGTGAACATTGTTTATGACTTGAAAATTATGATAACAATGTTCTGGCCATTTTCCATGTACAGCGTTACCATTAATCTACCACTTCTGGCAGCTCTTCCCTCCCCCTCACATGCGGTGTACTCCAAGGCTCGATACTCGGCCCCCTGCTATTCACGATATTCATAAATGATCTGCCTAACATCTGCAAAGCCTCAACTGTACACATGTACGCAGATGACACTGTAATCTATACCAGCAAACCAAATCTCCCACAGCTGGAGGCCGTGCTGCAAGAACAATTCAGATGTAGAAAAGTGGATCAGAGATAACAAACTTTTTTAAATACTGACAAAACTGTTACAATGCTCTTTGGAACAGCACCTAAACTACATAAATTACAAAATCCCCATCTATTTGTCAGGACAAAATCAAATGACATGCTGACCACATTCACTGCTCCCAAATATCTAGGTATGTGGTTAGACCCAAATCTATCCTTTGGCCCCACATTGAAAACTCTCATCTAAAGTTTACCCCAAACTAGGTGCCCTGTACAGAAACAAATCTTGCCTGAGCCCCGCGGTAAGAAAACAGATTGTACAATAAATGCTTATGCCGGCTATTGAATACGGAGATGTAGTGTATGCAGCTGCCCCGCAAACACACCTCCAGAAACTTACTACATTGTATAACTCATTCTGCCACTTTGTGCTACAATGTAACTACATGACCCACCATTGTGACATATTAACCCCTTAAGGACCAATGGTCTTTAAAGTCAATACATTTATCACATAAGTTACGCCATTGGTCCTTAAGGGGTTAAAAGAGCTAAACTGGCCGTCGCTGGAAACTAGACGCACCCTTCACCTTTCCAAGGTGTTTAAGAGCTTTTCTGGGAAGCTGCCACCCTACCCGACTAGGCTGCTTCCCCTAGCAGTTCCCTCATCCTATAACCTCCGATCCAGGACCTGCACCTTACTTGCAATACCACAATACAAAAAGAAAGTGGCTCAATCCTCATTTTCCTACAGAGCTTCACAATTATGGAATAACCTCCCAGACACCATCAAATCTTCCCCCAGTCTAAAGTCACTCAAGAGCTCCCTATTAACACACCTCAATACGGAATGCACCTGTAAACATGTAACATAATGACTATTTCCTACATATTTATGTTCTGTAGTTGTATATTTGTGTTTTTTAATATCTTGCATTTTATTACTTTGTATCTCTGTAACGACTGTAACATTTCAATGTTCTTGAACCCAGGACATACTTGAAAACGAGAGAAATCTCAATGTATCCTTCCTGGTAAAATACTTTATAAATAAACAATAAACTGTTCTGTTGTAAAACATTTTACAGTTTTATCCTGGCTGGATAAATGAAAGACAATTCGCAATGCATAAGTTAACAATCATAAAATTGCAAAGACTTGGGAAGTGAATACGGTAAATGCAGAAGTCATTCAATTACTCTTGGTATTTTATTGTTAAATCACAGACGGGAAGAAGTTCACGGAGAAGCACAAAGGGCTCTGCGGTCATTCTCTGCCAATAATGAAAATGATGGACCGCCACAGAAGCTTCCTTCCTTTCCAGTGATGGTCTGTCATATCGCAGAAAAGGTGTGTAAACCTGCATTTTGTTCATTGAACGTTCAAGGTGTAGCGGGGGTGCTCGGGGTGCTGAGGGTGTAGCACAGTGCAGCAGCATATGGTGCATTTGGCTTTGTGGTCACACTAGTGTCTTAAGCGCTAAATGGAATTTGCACGTGTTATTGATAGTTTTAATTGGTGTTCTTTCTGTGGCATCAAAGAATTCTACTTATTTTTTAATACTTTTCTTGACACATTGTTAGCAGTTGTAGTCCTGCCACGTTGTCCTAGTCTTTCAGAATATTTTCAGTTTAGAGCTAACAACCACTGAAGATTACCTTTGCTCGGATAAAAGAGAATACCATTCCCGGATGCTGCAGACACACACACACACCGATTCACTATTTCCAATAGACCTGTGTCTATTGGGTAACAAAAATAATAGACACAGGTGGTGCAGTAGACATTGTTTATTTAGATTTCAGTAAGGCTTTTGATACTGTTCCGCATAGAAGGCTTATCAATAAATTGCAATCTTTGAGTTTAGATTCCAATATTGTTGACTGGATTAGGCAGTGGCTGAGTGACAGACAACAGAGGGTTGTGGTAAATGGAGTTTATTCGGCACAAGGTCTTGTTACCAGTGGGGTACCTCAGGGGTCAGTACTTGGACCCATTCTCTTTAATATTTTTATTAGTGATATTACAGAAGGTATTAATGGAAAAGTATGTCTTTTTGCTGATGACACAAAGATTTGCAACAGGGTTGACGTTCCTGGAGGGATCAGCCAAATGACAAATGATTTAGGTAAACTAAAAAAATGGTCGGAGCTGTGGCAATTGAGTTTTAATGTGGATAAGTGCAAGATAATGCACCTGGGACGTAAAAACCCAAGGGCTGAATATAGAATATTTGATACAGTCCTAACCTCAACATCTGAGGAAAGGGATTTAGGGGTTATTATTGCAGAGGATCTAAGGGTAAGTAGTCAATGTAATAGAGCAGCAGGAAATGCTAGCAGAATGCTTGGTTGTGTAGGGAGAGGTATTAGCAGTAGGAAAAGGGAAGTGCTCATGCCACTGTACAGAGCACTGGTGAGACCTCACTTGGAGTACTGTGTGCAGTACTGGAGACCGTATCTCCAGAAGGATATAGACATCTTAGAGAGAGTTCAGAGAAGGGCTACTAAAATGGTGTACGGCTTGAAGGAGAAAAGTTACCAGGAAAGGCTTAATGATCTTAACATGTACAGCTTGGAAAAAAGACGAGACAGAGGAGATATGATAGAAACATTTAAATACGTAAAGGGAATCCACAAGGTAGAGGAAGGGAGTATATTTAAAAGGAAACAAAATAGCAAAACAAGAGGACATAGTCTTAGATTAGAGGGGCAAAGGTTTAAAAGTAACATCAGGAAGCATTATTTTACTGAGAGGGTGGTGGATACATGGAACAGTCTTCCAGTAGAAGTGGTAGAGGCCAAAACAGTAATTGAATTTAAGCAAGCATGGGATAGGCATAAGGCTATCCTAAACAAAAGATAAATCCAGGTTAAGTATCCATGTAATTGGGCAGACTAGATGGGCCGAAAGGTTCTTATCTGCCGACATTTTTTCCATGTTTTCCATTTCCTATGTTAGAAATCCTTTTCCTATTTTATTAATCTGTCTTTCCTGTCTCCCACAGGCTTCCCAGCGCATGAAATCACGGGCCAAAGTTGTGACCACAACTGCAGTACTCCCATATAACCCTGCTACCTTTTTGGAGGTACCGTAAATGTCCACCCCCCACAGTAAACCTAAAGCAAGAGAATGTATTTTGATGCCTGCCCTTTCTTCACCCTACCTTTGTAGATAATCCTGTACTTGAGAATGTGCCTGGCTCACAGTGCCGGTGTGAAACCCACCAGTCAGTCTTTGGCAGACATGCAGGACCAGGCTCCAGCAATCGGACGTTACATCCGAGAACTAATGTCCACTGACTTTATTTCCTTGGACTCTTCCACTTCGAAGAATGGGGACTCAAACCCAGTGGAACTGTACATAAGCCTTTTACAACAATTATTATCTGCCGTGGGAGGTAAAAACTGACAGTCATTTGCATGATTTATGTTCGCAGTCCTATGTTTTGTGCATATATTATTGTAGAGTGACTTTGTGTATACGTGCAGGTTTGCAGGTGATGTATTGCCTTCTTGAAGTAATCTCGGCGTATCCACAGAAGCTTTCTGCCAGACTAGTGGATTCCACTGACTGGATAAAGGTAGGCAAACTGTGCTGTCTGTATTTTCTTAATGAATATCATACTAATATTATGAGCTGTATAGATCACATACACCAGGGTCTGTCTGGGAGAATGTGCCTTTACAGATAAGTGGTACAGAATGGAGATATATCGACATGTATCAGTGTCTGTCTGAGCAGATTTTGTGTCAACACAGACAAATTGAAGACAGGATAAATGGATGTATAATGTGAACAGTATACAGATAGGTATATAGTGTAATCTAATTATGATGTTGTACGCCCGTCTCTGCTGGGTTTTAGAAGACAAATATAAATGACATTGCCTTTAAATGCTCAAAAGTCCATAATGTCTTTACGTCCGCAAGAGTACTGGGTGGAGTTGCTTTGTTGATCCTTAACCCTTCTGAGGTCTTTGTTCCCATTTAACCTCCGAGATATAAACAGAGACAAACGGCAAAGAAAATAGTGCGAACTGTCATTAAACAAGTGTCTGGTGGAAGTAAGAGTAGTTGCACTTACATGGTCCAGAGCTACATATAGCTCAATGGTCTCGCGTTGTTAGCCCATAAAGGTGGCCGAACATCCCTTCTTTACACTGCTCCGCTTCCTCTTACTCCTTTAGTAAAGGACTGCACGGCCGGGGATCCTTGCTGGTTCACACTCACATAGATCTCAGGGTTTCCGCAGGCTGGCAGGGCCCAGAATATCTCCAAGTGCCTCACTTGGAAGGCTTGCACTTACAAGGCTCCTTGTGAAGCCTTCTGTCTCTGTTTGTTCCCTTTAACCTCCGAGATATAAAGACCCCAGAACGGATAAGGATCAACAAAGCAACTCCACCCAGTACTCTTGCGGACGTAAAGACATTATGGACTTTTGAACATTTAAAGGCAATGTCATTTATATTTGTCTTCTAAAACCCAGCAGAGACGGGCGTACAACATCATAATTAGATTACACTATATTAGGGATCGACCGATTATCGGATCTACCGATATTTTGGGCCGATTTTGGGGTTTTTCTAATTTATCGGTATTCAAGTCCCCGATATTACCGATTTCTACTTGCCGCTCCCCAGCGCGCTCGGTCACTGCGGCGCATGCAATGTTCTTGTTCCTTTGCAATAGAAGCTGACCAATGAGGAGCTACGCCGCCCACCACATGGTCCTCGCGTCAGCATATCCGGAAACCCTGCCCCTGCATGCAGATCTCAGAGAGAGCAGGGTAAGACCCGGTCACCGGCCTGAAAAAAAGTTTACTGGCTGTCTGTTTCTTTTTAAGTATTACAACCAGGGTGTGCTGCTGAGTGCTCTGCTCCCTTCACTAGCCCCACGCAGTCACTGTCTGTCACGCACTAACCAACCCCACTAGCTGAAGCAGCTCCCCCTCCTTCCTCGGCTCCATCCATCTTTAAAGCCCCTTTGCTCCGTCCATTGACTCCATCCATCATAAGCAGTTACGGCCCGGGACACAGCACTGCAACCCAGAGCTCAGCCTGACCTGAAGCCCCCTTAAACACAGCCCTGCCTGAAGTTGAACCTGCAGCAGGTGAATAAAAAATGGCCCACAGCTAGTCTGCAGTGCACACACACAGCTGTGGGCCATTTTTTATTCACCTGCTGCAGGTTGAACTTCAGGCAGGGCTGTGTTTAAGGGGGCTTCAGGTCAGGCTGAGCTCTGGGTTGCAGTGCTGTGTCCCGGGCCGTAACTGCTTATGATGGAGTCAATGGACGGAGCAACGGGGCTTTAAAGATGGATGGAGCTGAGGAAGGAGGGGGAGCTGCTGCAGCTAGTGGGGTTGGTTAGTGCGTGACAGACAGTGACTGCGTGGGGCTAGTGAAGGGAGCAGAGCACTCAGCAGCACACCCTGGTTGTAATACTTACTTAAAAAGAAACAGCCAGCTAGCGATACATGCGATATACAACACACACAGCCCCTTGCACACAAATCTGTAAAGATAAAGAAGTCATTTTTCCACGGTGTGCGCTGAGCTAATTTTACCGTTTGCGCTCAAGTTTAAAGCGCATTTGAAGTCACGTTTAATTATAACACCCAGACAAATTAAATTATATATATCCTTTTAAATGTGTTCGTTTTCAAAAATTTAAGCGCACAGAATATCGGCCCCTGACTTGGTTATCGGCCTGAGAGACGGCCGATAATCGGTATCGGCTGGAAAAAACCATATCGGTCTATCCTACTGTTCTGTTTCTCCACCAAAGCACTGAGAATGTGATCTCTTAACTTACTGTTGTGATGAGATGGCTATGCTCCAGTCTAGATGAATTACAGACGGTGACTCCTCGAGATGACATGAAGATCTGTTGAAGTTTTATTCCAAAACTGTAGAAAATCCACAACAATATACATCCGATAGATCATTATGATTTTTTGACCTGAGTCCATAAGGCTTGCAAAGGATTGCTGGGAAGGGAACAGGGTGGAGCTATCTGAACAGGAATCCCTGCGCCATGAGAAGGGAGGAGAGAAACCCAGGGGTAGATAAGACATGTGCATTCTTAAAGGCATATCACAAGTCATGTGAAACATAACACTCCCCGTCGAAATCTATGATTTCATAATTAAATAACTTTGACTAAAGTTCAAAACAAGTGAAGATTCTTTTCCAGGAACATCTGAAAAACAAGAGGGAAGGGAAGAACAAGAGAAAATAATGCAACATTTAAACAATTCTTGCAGATCTTGATCTTGAGGTCCGGGCTGTGAGAAGAACAGTCAGTGAGTCCATCTTCAGAGGGGAAGGCAGCACATGCACCAATCCTTCTTACCTCTCTTTGTCTCAAATTGATGACTTGTGAGCTTGTCTTCCTCTTTGGGGAGAAGGAGTACAGTTCCTTTATAGGCCTGAAGTAAAAGTGTGGAGAATCTTCTTCATTACTTTAACTTCTACTTTTCTTACTTTCCCATTCATTACTTGGCATAGTTTTTGTAATAAGACCCATAGGCCAATGGGTGCGATGAGAATTGTCTCTTCAAGAGTACTAGTCTCCCACTTGTAGGTTGGGTTTGCTAGTTTGCCATTTACTGCGACCTTGAAGGTTGGAAAGGTACTCCATCTTCCAACGGCCCCAAAATGTATTAGCCAGCTGTTGAACTCGTTTCCATTGATGCTTGTAAACATTAGGGCAATCAAGTTCTTCTGTGGGTATGGTGGCTATCCCAATTTTTGGGTAAGAAGAGTGGCTGGAGTGAGCAATACTGGAGACTCTGGATCTGAAGACACAGGGACCAGTGGCCTTGCATTCATTATAGCAGACACCTCTGCAAGAAGGGTGACTAAGATTTCATGGGTAAGTTGGAAAGTTCTCTGGTCTAGTAGCATAGAGTCCAGGATTTTCCTTGCAACTCCAATCATGCGTTCCCAAGAGCCTCCCATGTGAGAGGAGTGCGGTGGGTTGAATTCCCATTTACACTTATTGTCATTCAAGAAGTTCAGTATTTTTTCTGCTCCTGTAAAATTAGTTCCACAGTCAGATCTAAGTAACTTTACAGGTCCTCGTACAGAAACAAATCTTCTGAAGGCATTGATGAAACAGGAAGAATCCATTGATTCAATCACTTCTATGTGTACTGCGCGAATACTCAAGCAAGTGAATAGCGCAGCCCATCGCTTATTGTTGGCAGCTCCGCCACGAGTTTTGCGTGTAACAACAGTCCAGGGGCCAAATATGTCCATACCAACATTCGTAAATGGTGGATCAGTACTTAATCTATCAGCTGGTAGTTCTGCCATCTGTTGTTGTAGGTGCTTTCCTCTTAGTTTTTGAGACTTGACACATTTGTGGAGTATGGACGATATACACCTTTTCATCCCGACGATCCAGAAACCTGCAGATCTTAATGCTCCCTCTGTAAAGTGACGACCTTGGTGCTGAACTTGCTCATGGTAATGCCTAACTAACAGAGCAGTGATGTGATGACGTCCTGGAATAATCTTCGCTGAAAGATTTGGACCTTTCAATGCGACCACCGACTCGAAGTAGCTTGTTTTGATCAATTACTGGATTCAATTTGTACAAAGGGCTATCCTTAGATAGGTTAAGTCCTTTTGCTATGACCGCAATCTCTTGTGAGTAGACTTCATGTTGGACACATTGGATGATGAGCCTTTCTGCTTGAGAGACCTCCTGAATTGTGGGGGGGCCTTTACAGGTGTGCCAGTTGTGACATTCTTTGTCCGTGTCAGAGCTGTTTGTAAATTGATGAGCAATGTGAATAAGACGTGCAATGGCTCGTACAACAGAAAACCACTTGGAAAAGCGTTCAAAACGGTGAGGACTCAGCCTTACCCTTTCTTTCACAGAGGTGTTGAGTGTAACGGTAACAGCTCTAATTTCTTTATCCAATTCTGGTTCAACCAGTTCAAATGTAGAATTTGAGATGAGGTCTTCATTCAAGAGTATTGGTGGGGATAGCCATAATGTGTCCAGAAATGCAGTAGCAGGTACTGCACGCGTACCTCGATCAGCAGGGTTGAAGTTAGTGGACACATAGTGCCATTGTTCAGGTGCAGAGAACTTTCTTATACGTTCCACTCTGTTGCCTACATACACGTGGAACTGTCTTGTCTGATTATGTATGTATCCTAGCACTATTTTACTATCTGTGTAAAAGTCAAGGAGTCTATTTCAGTGTCTGTTTCAAGTTCTATAAGCTCAGCAATTTCCACACCTAACACAGCTGCGCAAAGTTCAAGCCTTGGAATCGTATGTGCAGGTTTTGTGTGTGAGCTTGGACTTGCCCATGATAAATCCTAGACTTGCTCCACCGCTGGGATCTGTGACCCGAAGATAAGCCACTGCAGCTATGGCTTCGTTGGATGCATCGGAGAAGACATGGATCTCTCTTCTGGTGGCATTCTTTAACGATGAAGGGGTGTAAGCACGTGGTATCTGGAGTTGTTCTAACGCTTGTAGAGATTGTTTCCAGGATTCCCACCTTTGTTGCTTCTCCTTGGGTAAGGGGGTATCCCAGTCTGAGCTTTCAGAAGTAAGCGGTCTCAGCAGTATTTTACCCTGAATGGTGAGAGGTGCTATGAAACCCAATGGATCATAAATACTGTTCACTGTAGACAGAACTCCTCGCTTTGTGAAGGGTTTATCACAGGTTGATGCTTGAAATGTGAACGTGTCTTGCTTAACGTTCCAAAGCAATCCAAGACTGCGCTGTGTAATGGAAAGGTCCGTTCCTAGTTGGAATTTCTTCACACTGACAGCGTAGTCAGAGGGAAAGGCTCTCATGGCCTTGTCGCTGTTCGAAATGATTTTGTGAAGTCTGAGGTTTGCAGTGGCAAGCATGTTCTGAGTTCTAGTGAGAAGGTCAATAGCTTCTTCTTCTGTAGGCAGAGATTTGAGTCCGTCGTCTACATAGAAGTTCTTTTCGACGAACTGTCGTGCATCAAATCCAAATTCTTTCTCTCCTTCTTGAGCCGTTTTCCTCAGTCCATAAATTGCTACTGCGGGAGAAGGACTATTACCGAAAACATGTACCTTCATCCAGTAGTCTATGACTTCATCATTGACATCATTATTGTGATACCATCGGAATCTGAGGAAGTTTCTGTTGTCTTCACGGACGATGAAACAGTGGAACATCTGCTGAATGTCAGCCATAATAGCAATTGGTTCTTGTCTGAAGCGAAGTAAAACTCCTATGAGGTTGTTGTTCAGATTAGGCCCAGTGAGAAGACTGTCATTGAGGGAGACACCTTCATGACGAGCACTTGAGTCGAAGACCACCCTAATCTGATCAGGCTTGCGAGGATGATAGACACCAAAGCATGGAAGATACCAGCATTCTTCTCCTTCCTTAAGCGGAGGTGCAGGCTCAGCATGATCTCTCTCAAGCACTTCCTGCATAAAGTCCACAAACTGTCTTTTCATCTCAGGTTTCCGATTCAAACTGCGTTGTAAAGAAGTAAACCGTGCTTCTGCATGTTCTCTGTTGTTTGGTAGTCTCTTTCTTGGAGTACGGAATGGTAGAGGTGCTACCCAGCTGTTGGAATCATCTTGGTGGAACTCTTTACTCATGGTTTTCAGGAATTCCTTGTCTTCCATGGTAGCTGCCAACTCGTTGTCTTTAGATGTTACCTCAAACACTGTGTTGCCGATGTTGTCATCCCAGAAATTAAGAGCTTTCTCTTCGTCCTGTATGATGTGTCGTTGTGCGCTCTTATGAAGCAGTCTTTCCTTCATATGATATTGGTGTGGTCGTTGTGCAGAACAAGAAGTCCGACCATTTGGCAGGTCGTGTGTTTTAAAGGAGGACACAGAGTAAGGTTTTCTGCCTTTGTCTCAACAAACATTGCCTATGATGACCCAGCCTAGATCCAGACACTGAGCATATGGAGCATCATGTGGACCGTTGATTTGTTGACGAACTTTGTGCACCCTTAAGATGTCTCGGCCGAGCAACAGTAGGATCTCAGCACTTCCGTCGAGGGCTGGTATTTGGTAGGCTATGTCCTTCAAGTGAGAATGGTGCAAGGCAGCTTCCGGAGTAGGGATCTCCTCTTTGTTGCTTGGAATCTGGTTGCACTCAGTGATAGTAGGCAAAGGTATTTCCACATTGTCGTTCAGAGGAGCAACCACAAGACCGCTGGCTCTCCTACCTAAGACTTCTGTAGTTCCGGTGCAAGTAGTTAGGGTATATGGTAGAGCATTTTCTTTTATGTTCAAAAGTTCAAAAAATTGTGTTGTTGCAAGAGATCTGTTACTCTGATCATCCAGAATGGTATACAGTCTTATGGCCTTTTCAGGTTGACCTCTTGGGTATACACGAACCAAACATATCTTTGCGCAGGATTTGTCACAGAGTCCTTCTCCACAGACTTCCGTACATGAAGAGAACACTGAGGTGGAAGGTACTGCTTGATCTGTGCGCTCCCCGCCTTGCTTTGCCTCAGGAGGATTGTTTGTGGGCTAAAAGTTGTGCGGATATGGATGAAGAGCTTGTACATGGTCATCGCTGTCACACTCTATGCATTTAATGATAGCTTTACAGTCCTTTGCAAAGTGTTCTGTGGAGGCGCAGCATTTGTAGCAGACCCCAAATTTCTTTAAAAGTTCTTTTCGTTCTTGTAGGGTTTTCTTTCTGAAGCCAATACATTTCTTAAGTGGATGCGGTTTATGTATGGGACATTGGCGATTTGGGTTCTCGATGTTCTTGTTTTGTTCAGTCTTTTCAAGAACTGTAGCAGGTGCAGGTAGAACAGTGGTCCTTTTCACGGACACTGGTCCTCGATGGTCTCTGTGTGTCATACGTGTGTTTGTAGGTCTTGGAGGGGGTGAACTGAGAGGGTTACCTTCACCATAGGAGAAACTTGGGTCATTCTTTGTGTCTGCAATTCGTTTGATGAACTCACAGAAGTAGGAAAAAGGAGGAAAGGCAACTTGATGTTTTTCCTTGTATTTTGATCCAACGCTGCCCAATTTTCTTGAAGGCCATACGGTAGCTTGAGAACAATAGGGTTGATGCCACGAGGGGTGTCAAGGTAACTGAGACCAGGTAAGCGGATGTCAGCTTTAGCGAGTTGAAGCTCCAATAAAACATCGCTGAGTTCTTGAAACTTTAAATTCTCTCTAGCGGAAATCCTTGGGAAACTGTGCAATCTTTTGAATAAGGCATCTTCAATGGCTTCTGGACTGCCAAAGGTACGTTCAAGTCTGTCCCAAGCAGCATTAAGGCCTGCAGCAGGGTTGTCAATATGAACCGCTTTGAGCCTCTTGATGCGTTCAGCAGACTGGGGACCTAGCCATCTGATGAGCAGATCTAATTCTTCTGTAGCAGTAATGTCTAGGTCACTCATTGTGGCTTTAAAGGTGGATTTCCATCCTCTGTAATTTTCAGGCTTGTCATCAAACTTGGTGAGACCTGTCTTTGTGAGCTCTCTGCGAAGCATGTATTTAGCAAACTGCGACATGTCCGTGTTTTCAGACTTTGGGTGCATGACTGCAGGTGACTTGGGAACATATGTTGGTGCTGAGGCATTTAACACTGGAACTGGTTTAAAGTTCATTGGCATGTTGGTTTGTAGCTGTGGAGCAGTGTGCTTGCTAGTAGGTACTTGGCTGATGTCAAGGTAGGGTGGATAATTTATTATGTGCATGCTATTGTCCACTGCTTGGTGAGATGCTGCAGTCTGGTGTACTGGAAGATATGAAGGCAAATTGTCTTGGAGTACAGTAGGTGCAGAGAAGAGACCTTGGTTGAGTGCTTTGGTTGCTGTGACAGGGAGCTGACGTTCTGGAGAGGAATGTGAAGAATCTGAGGCATAAGACACAGCTGAGTGTCTGCTGCTACTGTTGTCTCTTTCACTTTCACTAGCAGCCTGTTCTAAAACTTTTAATCTTGCCATGGCCGTGGCATGTTCACATTGTTTTTCCAAAAGTTCCATTTCCACTTTGTGGCGTGTGGCTTCAGCTTCCTTTTCTGCCTTCTGGCGTGCGGCTTCAGCCTCCATGCGTGCGGCTTCAGCTCCCATTTCTGCTTTCTTTTTGGCGAAGGCTGCCTGAATTTTAGAAGCTTCAGCATCAGCACGGGCCTTTATGAGTTGTTGACTGAGTGTGGAAGACCTTGATTGTAGGGATTTGGAAGACCTTGAGGAGTGTCTGGAGGATGCAGAGCGGTGGGATCTGGATTCATGGAGCTGTGCAATTCTTACTTCTGCCTTTGTCTTTGTTTGCAGCACTAAATTGTCTCTTTCTAGATTGAGCTCATTGAATCTCTTTAGTTCTTCCAGTGACACTTTAGTGTTGTACCGCTTTAAGAGATGAATATATTTAACACACAGTCTTTGATAATTCTGATAAGCGACATCTAATTGCTTAATAGTGCTCTCTAGTTGTAATACATCATGACATGGTTGAGAGAGAGCTGACATGCATGTGACATTAGTACACCATAGATCATTCGTTTGAGACACCAACTCTTTTGCGTGAGCTTCAAGATTTTCTTGTACTTTCCAGGTTGGTTTTGTTAATCTTTTTTCTCTTTTGTTTGGTTCAGGGTTTAATTCCTGATCTGAAAGGATTTCTGAGTCTGGTAGTGTGTCAGTTTGCATGTTGATTTGCTGGAACATTTTGCTGACAAGGAGAGGGTTAATGATCTAGTTCTATAGCAGCAGAGAAATGTATCAATTTTGCTCAGCTCAGCTAGGATTTCTAGGCACTGGGTGAAAAAAGATTTGTTTTTACTTTCTTTTCACAGTCAAATCACATGCAACGCGTACAGAGAAATAAACTGGTTGTAGTGTACAGATGCACTGGATAAACTGTTTGTAAGGCACAGATGTATTGAACTTTCACAGCACTAATATCCTTTGTTGAATGCTATGCTGGGACTTGCTTGCAGGCACATACAGGCTTGTGGTAATGGCTGCACTGTGTGAAGCTGCTATTTCCACTGTCCCTACAGCGTCTCCCTGTGTATCCAGAGCTAGCAAGGATCCTATGGAGGATGTCTGACTGATCTTTCTTGATCTTTTGGCTGATCTTTCTAAGATCTTCTGACTGATATATATGATTTTTTGACTGTTCTGTTTCTCCACCAAAGCACTGAGAATGTGATCTCTTAACTTACTGTTGTGATGAGATGGCTATAGCTCCCAGTCTAGATGAATTACAGACAGTGACTCAATTGAGATGACACCTTGAAGATCTGTTGAAGTTTTATTCCAAAACTGTAGAAAAATCCACAACAATATACATCAGGCTTGCAAAGGATTGCTGGGAAGGGAACAAGGGTGGAGCTATCTGACCAGGAAATCCCTGCGCCATGAGGAAGGGAGGAGAGAAACCCAGGGGTAGATAAGACATGTGCAATTCTTAAAGGCATATCACAAGTCATGTGAAACATGACACCTACACTATATACCTATATGTATACTGTTCACATTATACGTCCATTTATCCTGTCTTCAATCTGTCTGTGTTGACACACAATCTGCTCAGACAGACACTGATACATGTCGTTATATCTCCATTCTGTACCATTTATCTGTACCACTTATCTGTAAAGGCACATTCTCCCAGACAGACCCTGGTGTATGTGATATATACAACCAACCGGATTCAATTTCAGCAAGCAGCGCCAGATAGAGTCACTCCATTGAACAAAGAAACTTTGGCAATATAGCAAAGCATTGTCATTTCACTCTATTAGGCAGCAGCACGCTCACATATTTAACTCTAGACCAGCAGGAAGAGCGCGCACGGAGGGTAACATTCCCTTTTTCACACTAATATTATGAGCTGGCACCATAAAATGCAAACACTCATCCTCCTGTGACTTTAGTACATCAAGAGAATTTGGCAATAAAAAGGGAAAAAAAAAAAAAAAAAAATCGGTTTATCTTTCAATTGTCACATTTCACATTCAAAACAGATTTTGTACCCAAATGGTAAAACCCAGTGTTTAATTCACAATGTTAACTTTAGCATTTTGGTTTCTAAAATCTTTTTTTTAAATGTATTGTAATTACGGATATTCATAGTGGAGCATGACAGCATACTGTAATTATGGTGCCTATTATTCATTTCCTTTGAAGTTCAAAGAGAATGTGTTAAACAAGTTTTCGCACCGTACACTAGAACAGACTGAATATAAAAGACTGAAATTAAATGGATACTCCCTTTATGTACAGTTGTGCTCAAAGTTTGCATACCCATGCAGAATTGTGAATATATTTACCATTTTAAAGAAAACCTGAGTGAGCAGGCGAAACGTTTTTTATTTCTTATGACCTGCAGTTAAATATGAATCCCATAACAGAATGGCACAATCATAACACATCACAACAAAAATTAATGAAATGTCCCCTGTTCAAAGGTCTGCATAACCTTAGTTCTTAATACTGTGCATTGTTCCTGGTAGCATCAATGACAGCGTGCAGACTTTTGTAATAGTTGTCGATGAGACCCCGAATTCTTGCAGGTGGTATAGCTGCCCATTTTTCTTGGTAAAATGTCTCCAGGACATGCAAAGTCTTTAGTTGTCTTGCATGAACCGCATGTTTGAGATCTCCCCAGAGTGGCTCGATGATATTCAGGTCAGGAGACTGTGATGGCCACTAGAGAAACCTCATCTTTTTCTGCTGTAACTACTGGAGGGTCAACTTAGCCTTGTGCATAGGGTCAATGTCGTGCTGGAAGTTCCAAGAGCGTTTTATGTGCAGCTTTCGTGCAGAAGAATGCAAATTGTCTGCCAGTATTTTCTGATAACATGCCGCATTCATCTTATCAACTTTCACAAGATTCCACGTGCCTTTAGAGCTCACACACCCCCAAACATTAGTGAGCCACCATCATGCTTCACAGTGGGGATGGTATTCTTGTCACTATAGGCCTTCCAGACCCCTCTTCAAACATAGCATTTATGGTTGTGACTATAATGCTCTGTTTTGGTCTCGCCTCTCCAAATTACAGTGTGCCAGAAGCTGTGAGGCATGACAATGGTGTTGTCGGGCATGTTGTAACCGGGCTTTTTTGTGGCAATGACGCAGTAAAGGCTTCTTTCTGGCAACTCGACCACGCAGCTCATTTTTGTTCATGTATCGTCTTATTGTGCTCCTTGCAACAACCACAAGGTTTTGTTTCAAAAGCAGCCTGTATTTCTTCTGAGGATACATGTGGGTTTTTCTTTGTACCCTGAACAATTCTCCTGCCAGTTGTGGCTGCAATCTGACCTAGTCTTGGTATCAAGAGATCCCCAAATATTCCACTTCTTAATAAGTGATTGAACAGCTACGACTGACATTTTCTAGGCTTTGGATATTTTTTTATATCCATTTCCATCATTATAAAGTTCCATTACCTTGTTACGCAGGTCTTCTCCCTGTGGCTCAGTAGCTAGTCTGCTCACTGCATCCACGTGTGCGTCAAAAAACTCATTGACTTCTTTATACACAGACACTAATTGCAATTTAAAAAGCCAGATGTGGGAAATTAACTTTTAATTGCCATTTTAACCTGTGAGTGTCACATTGTGTGTCTGTAACAAGGCCAAACATTCCATTGTATGTAAACTTTTGATCAATGCCATATGGGTGATTTCTGTTATCGTTATGATTTAAAAAGGCGCCAAACAACGATGTGATAAGCAATGGCTTCATATGATCACTATCCTTAAATAAAAGTCAGTTTTTTTGGTTTGATTAGTCACACTTTAAATATCAATGCCAAAATTTTGCAATTTCTGCCAGGGCATGCAAACTTGAACACGTCTATAAGTGTAGGCAGCACAATTTATTGGTCATTATTGATGCCGTTCATAGCACTACACCAGGGGTCAACAGCTTTGGCCCTCCAGATGTTTTGGAACTACATTTGCCTTGAGGCTCAGCCAACCTAATAAGTGATTGAGGATCATGGGAGATGTATTTCCAAAAACACCTGGAGGGCCAAGGTTGCTGACCCCTGCAGTACCACAATGTCATGCGCTACCCGTGCTGACCACTACTAAAGGATTCAGAAGACAACGCACTGCCTTTTGCGTGTTTTATCACATGTATTTTATTGGTAAACTATTGGCGCTCGAGGCACATTAATTTTTTGTTGCTGAATTCTCTAGGAAAATCTATAGATTCTACCTGATTAAACAGAGATATTTAACTTTATTCTTTCTTATACTCTCGCTCTATTCCTGCGCAGAGGTTCAGTTTTTAAGGGAGTTAAAATACATGCAAGCATAGTCTTGAATATGTCCTCCCCCAATGAGAAATTCCTGGTCAGTGTGTCCATTTTTATCAGAATGATCCTACATAATATGCATTTTTAATAGGGCAAACTCCTATCTCTCAGCGTGTCCCAGCTTCAGTCTGCTTGGAATTATTTCTTTAAAGTGAGCAGTGCCTTAACATAAGCTAGAGGTAAATGAGTGACTTTGCTGTTTTTCAGAGTCTGCTGTTTTCAAACAAGGAGGATATGCGAGAGCTCGCAGCTCAGCTATATGCCAATGTTCTGTCTACACTTCCTGGACCAGAACTAAAATCCAAACTGCAGAGTCTAATCAAGAGTGCCAAAGATGTCCATGTAAGGAAATGACAGATGTTCTTATGGCGTTATTGCGTATTATGTGATGTGCAGATTAAACCTTTTTTGACAAAATGCAGTATATTAAAGAGACTTTCAATCGCTACATTAAATATGCTCCGTTTTGATTCCCAATGCTGTCATTCAGCGAACGCATTGGCAACATGCTCATCAGAGTGCAAGATCTTGTGATTTATCCCTTTTCAGTGGTTAAGGCTGGTCACGCACACAGTTCTTCAGATGACCGTTTTCTTACTGCAATATCCTTTCATGTGATGTAGTCTACTGTTAACAAACTCAAAGATTCCTTTGTATTTTTAAGCTGCCATAGTTTAAGATAGCAATAGGTTTGTTACATAGAAATCTTATTATTTTCCCCTAGTGTAATCCTTTTGAAGACCAAAACTGAAAATGTAAAATTACACTGTGGCTTTTTTTTTTTTTTTGTCTAAATTTTTTATCAAACACATGTATTGAAATTGTATTGTGTGCTTAATTTCAAATGCCTATTTGGGAATTTAGTTTCGCCATGAGGATAGTTTTGTATTGATTCTCCCACTGTGTTAAACAACAACATCTGATGATACTAACGCAGCAGACTTCACATTGCAGATAAATACCGCTACATTATTGCAACACAAGTTCCCCTATTTATCCTGTTTGGTGATTTTGAAATATATGTTAGATATTTAGATTGTAAATTTTCTATGTACGTTGCTGTGTATTTTTGTCAAAACAGAGGTCAGTTCCGCAACAATGCTTATTAACCCTTTCATTGCTACGATTGGTGTTTAAGCAATCAGCAACAGCAGGCTAAGCCGCCAACAATCAATTAAACGCAATGTGGAGGTATGCTGTGTAATTGCAAATTAAATTTGTGTGTTGCAAAACTAAATTTATTTGCATTTGGGCTTCAGATTGTGCTCCAAACGTTTTAAAACCTCAGACAAGACATCTGAGGTGCTAAAACAAAGGGGAAACACTGCTTTAAAAGCTGGGAATCTGTCTCTAAGGCTGCGGCCACATGATCACACTAAGTGCGTCCTTGTGACCGCACTTCCCTGCGTCCGTCGTAGCTTTGTGATGGATCTATGGGGAGGGGCGCATGAATTGCCTGCGCTACCACAGGACATCGAAAAGACCTCCCCGTCAAAAAGCTACAACGGATGTTGTCGGGACTACAAAGCACAATCCTCCATAGGAGGATTGAGCCTTGCAGCGCTGAGCGCACTATCTGCCACACTGGTGTCAGAGTGGAAGTAACGTCCACTCTCGCGGGCGTTTCGTCCACTCTGAAAAACGCTGGTGTGCCCACAGCTTTAGACATGGATCCCCAGCTGATTCAGCATGGATCCCCAGCTGCAGTAGCACTTTTTGGCTAGCAGATGGCGACGTTTGCCTATCAAATAGGGCTCCAAATAAAGTTAGAATACTTATATTTGTTTGTTCTTTTTTTCTCCTCCTCAATTTATCCTCTGGTTGGCTCATCTGATTAAATGCAGAATCGCTATATGAATTGAGGTTCCAGGGTGGAGGGAGGATTTTCCCAGTATGAGCAGTGCCCAAGTAAAAAATTGCATAAAAAATAGGCAACAAGACAAGAAGCTAATATATTAAATATAAATTTTATTTATATAAAAAGCCATATGGCAAGGCATTTATTATTTATTTATTTATAAAGGATTTTACCAGGAAGGATACATTGAGATTTCTCTAGTTTTCAAGTATGTCCTGGGTTCGAGAACATTGAGTGGTTACAGAAATACAAAATAGTAAAATGCAAGATATTAACACAGGACCAAATATACAGATTATAAAAATAATAGAATAAAAAAATTAGTGAGAAACCTTTGCGTAGATCACTAGAACGCGTTTTCGCCTGCCGGCTTCCTTTGTAAGTGTCCTCAAATATAGAGTAGTCGCTAGCGAAAAAATCAATAAGGTATCTTGTGTAGACGTCTGTTTTTATGTGTCTTCTTAGTCTTGCTGCTTGTTTGGTTTGATTGAAGAGTCTTCCATCACGATGACATCCGGGTTTCCGTTGTGCGTCCCACCTTGAACCGCACACGTCTGTCATCTGGAACTGCGCATGCGCGTCCTGCGGCTTTCCCCAGAAACTCCCTGTTCATCACCTCGGGGCGCACGATCTTTATCTCGGCATCTATGGAGTTTGTTATAAACATTGATAGTCTGAAATCTGCACAATGAACACCCATCTTATCATAAAAAGGAGATAAATGTCGAAGAAGCACCGGTTTATCCTAAACTTAATATAAAATCTAATTAGTGTAGTTCAAAATCTTCTTTAATATGAACAGATCAGGGTATCTTTCTGTCATATTTGAATTCGTACTTTATACTTCTATTATGAAAAAAACCTTTTAGGATAGATTAAAATTAATTTTCAAGCATGTGATAATTCAGCATAAACTTAATATGTATGTATGTGTGTGTATATATCGTTTTTTTTATTCCGTGCATAGTCACTGGAATATACTCCTTCCTTTTGTACTACATATTAAGTTTATGCTGAATTATCACATGCTTGAAAATGAATTTTAATCTATCCTGAAAAGTTTTTTTTCCATAATAGAAGTATAAAGTAACTAATTAAAATATGACAGAAAGATAATTTCTCCTGATGAAGACCGCATGATGCTGTCGATACACGTTGAGCTTTTTTCTTTCATGTTATTGTCCAAACATCTTTATGTTGTTTTAACAGCTGGGGTGCCCTTCAAATCCCCATTTATTGGATTTATTTGTCTGTAGGTGTATCTGATTTTTGATTTGCCGTGTCACCACTATTAATGATTCGGTGGCTCACTAGCCTTTTTTTATAGACCGTATTTCACCTTTAACTATATTTCTCTCTTGTTATCTACTCTTCTGTCTTGGTTTTCCATTTAATTGTGGTGTCATTGCAGTTGATTGGATCATTTCCATTTTTAATCTTTTCATGTGTTTTTAATATTGATGTGCTTTTTTTATGTGATTTTTCTTGTTTAATAAATTGTGTTTGTGACGGGGACCACATCCCCTCTATTAACACTCCTTGCACTTTTTCGTGCTGGACCGTTATTATAAGTATTTGTTTTTCTAACATTTGGTGGGTTAGGCCCGAAGGATTGTGGTGTTTGGGTGGTTCCTTTTTGGAATTGCCTTGTTGTGTTGCCTATTCTTTATGCAATTTTTTTACTTGAGCACTGCTCATACTGGGAAAATCCTCCCTCCACCCTGGAACCTGAATTCATATAGTGATTCTGCATCTAGTCAGAGGAGCCAACCACAGAGGACAAATTGTGGAGAAAAAAAGAACCAACAAACCTAAGTATTCTAACTTTATTTGGAGTGCTTTCTTGGTGCAAAAACACCTATTGTTTAATTACAGTTGCAAGAAAAAGTATGTGAACACTTTGGGATTACGTGGCGTTTTGCATGAATTGGTCATAAAATGTGCTCTGATCTTCATCTAAGTCACAACAATTTGAAAAACACAGTCTGCTTAAAATAATACAACACAAACATTATATGTTTTCATGTGTTTATTGAACAGAACATGTAAACATTCACCGTGCAGGGTGGAAAAAGTATGTGAACCTTTGGACTTAATAACTGGTTGACCCTCCTTTGGCAGCAATAACTTCAACCAAACGTTTCCTGTAGTTGCAGATCAGACCTGCACAACGATCTGGAGTAATTTTGGACCACTCCTCTTCACAAAACTGTTTCAGTGTAGCAATATTCTTGGGATGTCTCGTGTGAATCGCTCTCTTAAGGTCATGCCACAGCATTTCAATCGGGTTGAGGTCAGGACTCTGACTGGGCCACTCAAGAAGGCGTATTTTGTTTTGTTGAAGCCATTCTTTTGTTGAATTACTTGTATGCTTTGGGTCAATGTCCTGTTGCATCACCCATCCTCTGCGGAGCTTCAGTTGGCGGACAGATGGTCTTACGTTTTCCTGCAAAATGTCTTGATAAACTCAAATTCTTTTTTCCATCAATGACAACAATCCGTCCAGGCCCTGAGGCAGCAAAGCAGCCCCAAACCATGTTTTACAGTGGGGATGAGGTTTTGATGTTGGTGTGCTGTGCCTTTTTTTTTCTCCACACAGTGTTGTGTGTTTTTTCCAAACCTCTCAATTTTGGTTTCATCTGTCCACAGAATATTTTGCCAGTAGTGCTGTGGAACATCCAGGTGCTCTTTTGCAAACTTCAAACGTGCTGCAATATTCTTTTTGGACAGCAATGGCTTCCTCCGTGGTGTCTTTCCATGTACTCCATTCTTGTTTAATGTTTTCCTTATTGGACTCAAGGTTGGCTCACTCCTGGCTCCAATTAGCTCTTGGAGAAGTCATTAGGCTAGGGGTTCACATACATTTTCCACCCTGCACTGTGAATGTTTACATGTTCTGTTCAATAAACACATGAAAACATATAATGTTTGTGTTGTATTACTTTAAGCAGACTGTGTTTTTCAAATTGTTGTGACTTAGATGAAGATCAGAGCACATTTTATGACCAATTCATGCAAAACTCCACGTAATCCCAAAGGGTTCACATACTTTTTCTTGCAACTGTATTCATACTACATATTGTTGATACAGTATATATGTAAAATAATTTAAATAAATATATATATATGTTTTAGTCACGATTGGGGTGCGCCTGGAATAATTTTCTTCTTTACTGTAATTGTGTTCTTTAAGGTGTGTGGACACTATATATTCCATTCCGGCAGCACCCACTCGAATAAGTTTTTCATTATTATCAGTGGCGTAGCGTGGGGGGGGGGCAGGGGGGGGCCGTGGCCCCGGGCGCAGTTTTGTTAGGGGCGCATAATTTCAAAAGAAATTTGCACCCCTAAAACTTGATGCCCGGACGGACCCGCCGGGCCCTCGGGCGCCGCCCAAGGGCCCGCGGGTTGAGGGGACCCAGATGCCGGGCAGCAGGAGTGCCTGCCCGGTCCTGAACAGTGAGTCCATCCGTGTTGAAAGGGAGGCAGCTGCGTGCAGGCGCAGCCAGTCACGTGGTCCGGCTAATCCGATGGTACTGAGTCTCTGTACCACCTGACTGGCCGGACCGCGTGACCTGTGCACGCACGCAGCCGCCTCCCCTTCAACACGGACGGACTCACACGCTGTTCAGGACCGGGCAGGCACTCCCGCTGCCCGGCATCTGGGCCCCCTCAACCCCTGCTGGATTCGGAGCTGGGGCAAGTATCCATGTGAGAGCTGGCTGCCGCTGGGGCAATATCCAGGTGAGAGCTGGGGCAATATCCATGTGTGAGCTGGGGCAATATCCATGTGTGAGCTGGGGCAATATCCATGTGTGAGCTGGGGCAATATCCATGTGTGAGCTGGTGCAATATCGATGTGTGAGCTGGGGCAATATCCATGTGTGAGCTGGGACAAATCCATGAGCTGGGGGCAAATCCATGTGAGAACTGGGGCAAATCCATGAGCTGGGGGCAAATCCATGTGAGAACTGGGGCAAATCCATGAGCTGGGGCAAATCCATGTGAGAACTGGGGCAAATCCATAGAAACATAGAAAAATGTCGGCAGATAAGAACCTTTCGGCCCATCTAGTCTGCCCAATTACATGGATACTTTACCTGGATTTATCTTTTGTTTAGGATAGCCGTATGCCTATCCCATGCCTGCTTAAATTCAATTACTGTTTTGGCCTCTACCACTTCAACTGGAAGGCTGTTCCATGTATCCACCACCCTCTCAGTAAAATAATGCTTTCTGATGTTACTTTTAAACCTTTGCCCCTCTAATCTAAGACTATGTCCTCTTGTTTTGCTACTTTGTTTCCTTTTAAATATACTCCCTTCCTCTACCTTGTGGATTCCCTTTACGTATTTATATGTTTCTATCATATCTCCTCTGTCTCGTCTTTTTTCCAAGCTGTACATGTTAAGATCATTAAGCCTTTCCTGGTAACTTTTCTCCTTCAAGCCGTACACAATTTTAGTAGCCCTTCTCTGAACTCTCTCTAAGATGTCTATATCCTTCTGGAGATACGGTCTCCAGTACTGCACACAGTATTCCAAGTGAGGTCTCACCAGTGCTCTGTACAGTGGCATGAGCACTTCCCTTTTCCTACTGCTAATACCTCTCCCTACACAACCAAGCATTCTGCTAGCATTTCCTGCTGCTCTATTACATTGACTACTTACCTTTAGATCCTCTGCAATAATAACCCCTAAATCCCTTTCCTCAGATGTTGAGGTTAGGACTGTATCAAATATTCTATATTCAGCCCATGGGTTTTTACGTCCCAGGTGCATTATCTTGCACTTATCCACGTTAAAACTCAATTGCCACAGTTCCGACCATTTTTTTAGTTTACCTAAATCATTTGTCATTTGGCTGATCCCTCCAGGAACGTCAACCCTGTTGCAAATCTTTGTGTGTCATCAGCAAAAAGACATACTTTTCCATTAATACCTTCTGCAATATCACTAATAAAAATATTAAATAGAATGGGTCCAAGTACTGACCCCTGAGGTACCCCACTGGTAACAAGACCTTGCGCCGAATTAACTCCATTTACCACAACCCTCTGTTGCCTGTCACTCAGCCACTGCCTAATCCATTCAACAATATTGGAATCCAAGCTCAAAGATTGCAATTTATTGATAAGCCTTCTATGCGGAACAGTATCAAAAGCCTTACTGAAATCTAAATAACCAATGTCTACTGCACCACCCGTGTCTATTATTTTTGTTACCCAATCAAAAAAATCAATAAGATTAGTTTGGCATGATCTCCCTGAGGTAAACCCATGTTGTTTCTGATCCTGTAATCTATGTGTTTTTAGATGGTCAACAATCCTTTCCTTTAACATGGTTTCCATTAATTTCCCCACTACTGACGTAAGACTAACTGGTCTATAGTTCCCAGATTCCTCCCTACTACCCTTCTTGTGAATGGGCACAACATTTGCTAATTTCCAGTCTTCTGGGACGACTCCCGTTAGCAAGGATTGGTTAAATAAATCTGTTAACGGTTTTGCTATTACATCACTGAGCTCTTTTAATAATTTAGGGTGGATCCCATCAGGCCCCATTGACTTATTTGTCTTTACTTTAGACAGCTGCTGTAGAACCTCCTCCTCTGTAAACTGATATGTAATTGTCTCGTTAGTGTTTCCTCCTAACTGAGGTCCCTTTCCTTCCTTTTCTTCTGCAAAGACTGAACAAAAATATTCATTGAGGCAGTCAGCGAGACTTTTATCCTCTTCTACATACCTTCTTCCTTTGTTTTTAATCTAACTAATCCTTGTTTTACTTTTCTTTTCTCGTTTATGTATCTAAAAAATGTTTTGTCCCCCTTTTTTACTGACTGAGCTATTTTCTCTTCTGCGTGTACTTTGGAAGCTCTTATAAATTGCTTTGCCTCTTTCTGCCTAATCTTATAGGTTTGCCTGAGTTGTTTTATAATTATTGAATGCTGTCTTTTTGTTCTTCACGATTTTGGCCACTTCTGCAGAGTACCACAGTGGTTTCTTCCCTTTTTTGTTTTTGCTAATAAGTCGAATGCAATTGCCTGTGGCCTTCAATAATGCTTCCTTTAAATAATCCCATTTCTCCTGGACTCCCTTTAAACGCCTCCAGTCTGATAATGACTCCTTCATACAAAGTCTCATTTTAGGAAAATCTGTTTTTTTAAAGTCTAAAACTTTTGTTTTTGTGTGGTGCGGCTCCATCCCTGTTCTTATATTAAACCGTACTGACTGGTGATCACTAGATCCCAAATTTTCACTTACAACAACGTCCGATACCAAACCTCCATTTGTGAGTATTAAATCCAATATGGCCTCTTTACGGGTCGGCTCTTCAACTACTTGTGTTAGAGATAATCCCAGTAGGGAGTTTAGAATATTTGTACTCCTGGTGCACCCAGCTGTTTTGGTTTTCCAGTTCACATCAGGAAGATTAAAGTCCCCCATGATAATAACTTCCCCCTTCATTGCCATTTTGGCTATTTCCTCAAGCAGCAGATTATCTAGCTCTTGTACTTGTCCAGGGGGTCTATAGATCACACCTACACGAGCTACTGTATGATTGCCAAATGTTAGCGTAACCCAAACTGACTCTATGTTCACCTCGCTCACTTTTATTTGGTTCGTTTTTATGTTGTTTTTCACATACAGGGCCACTCCTCCTCCTTTCCTACCTTCTGTCTTTTCTATATAAAGAGTACCCCAGTATTGTTATGTCCCAGTTATTTTTCTCACTGAACCATGTCTCAGTAACCGCCACTAAATCTACTTTTTCAGCTGCCATCATTGCCTCCAGTTCATTGATTTTATTGACTAAACTGCGAGCATTTATAGACACGACTCTGAGCTTGTCATTTTGTTCCCCGCATGTTGCTTGCACCCTCCGATTTAGTTTTGGGGGACAATCAGGCAGATTGTTTTTTACCCTTTTGTCCCCCCCCCTCCTAGTTTAAATATTTCTTTGCGAAACCTTTGAACTTCTCACTGAGAACATATGTTCCCCTGTGAGTAAGATGCAAACCATCTTTTTTATACCGTTCCTTTCTGCTCCAATTAGAGCTATCATGGGACACAAAGCCAAATCCTTGCTCTCGACACCATTCCTGAAGCCACAAATCCATGTGAGAACTGGGGCAAATCCATGAGCTGGGGGCAAATCCATGAGCTGGGGGGAAATCCATGTGAGAACTGGGGCAAATCCATGTGAGAACTGGGGCAAATCCATGAGCTGGGGGCAAATCCATGAGCTGGGGCAAATCCATGTGAGAACTGGGGCAAATCCATGAGCTGGGTCAAATCCATGTGTGAGCTGGGGCATATCCATGTGTTAGCTGGGGGCAAATCCATGAGCTGGGGCAAATCCATGTGTGAGCTGGGGCAAATCCATGTGTGAGCTGGGGCAAATCCATGTGTGAGCTGGGGCAAATCCATGTGTGAGCTGGGGCAAATCCATGTGTGAGCTGGGGCAAATCCATGTGTGAGCTGGGGCAATATCCATGTGTGAGCTGGGGCAATATCCATGTGTGAGCTGGGGCAATATCCATGTGTGAGCTGGGGCAATATCCATGTGTGAGCTGGGGCAATATCCATGTGTGAGCTGGGGCAATATCCATGTGTGAGCTGGGGCAATATCCATGTGTGAGCTGGGGCAATATCCATGTGTGAGCTGGGGCAAATCCATGAGCTGGGGCAAATCCATGAGCTGGGGCAAATCCATGAGCTGGGTCAAATCCATGTGTGAGCTGGGGCATATCCATGTGTTAGCTGGGGGCAAATCCATGAGCTGGGGCATATCCATGAGCTGGGGCAATATCCATGTGTGAGCTGGGGCAAATCCATGTGTGAGCTGGGGCAATATCGATAACGTGTCCACAGGTTGGGGGGGGCGCACAATTCTTGGCTGGCCCCGGGCGCTGACAACCCACGCTACGCCACTGATTATTATACACCCACGATACACAGAAGCGCTGGCTTCACCTTTTTTTTTTTTTTGGTCAAATAGGGCTACTATAGTGAAACATGCATTGGGAATTTTCCCACTGTTTTACAGTAGTATTGACGGTGGTCTTCTGAAGAAAAAAAAAATCACTTGGCACTGAAGGGGTTAAGTTATATGTGCTTTTGGTTGTGTGTGCTGTTATTCTAGCTTACCTTTACAATAGCTGTACATGTTGTCAGTTGCCCAGAGCCACTGTAGCTGCTTGTCGGATGATTTAATGTCCGTTATGGATAAAGCCTCTGACTTCTTAACCGTACATGCCACGAACAAGAGGGATTACTGATTACCTCAAAGGAAAAACATGCTCTTTGTGCAGCTCCTTCACTCTCAGTAAGTGTAAGTATTGTAATTTTTCCTTCTCTGCTAATTTGGGTTTGCAGAATCCGGAAGCTCAGCATGGATCACTACTTGCGCTTGGTTACTTGATTGGAAGATATCTGGCCAAATCCAACAAAAACTACGTAGAGCTGCAGGACATGGAACAATCTGATTCAAGCCCTATACCCGATGGAGATGAAATTATCCCAACCTCCATACAAACAATTGGTAAAGTTACAGTTCTAAACTAAGCAGAAAGTCCTTCTGATTAAGTGAAAACCGTTGCCATGTGCCAGAATGTTGCTTCATATAGATGGACCTATCTTTGTTGCCGTCATCTTAAACCATCAATACTGTTTTTTATTTATTGTTGCATTGTTTATGTATCGAGAAGATCTATAGGGGATATTCACAAAGCTCCAGTGTGTCTTATACTGGTACAAGTTTTCCAGAACGCGCTGTATAATTCGAACACTGCTGTTAAGTAGCCGCCATTCATACTGTGCACATACATAATCTCAAACCCCAAGTATCTCATATGACTCTCCCGTAGCTTTCAATGAAATAAAATGTGCAGCAGCAATATACATGCATGGTTGCAACCGGGTTCATTCACAAAAACAGATGTGTTGTGTAATAAAGGGACGTATTTTTGGCTTTAAGCTACATCCCCGTTGTATGCAAGAGTATACTGTATTCTTAACCTAGGCCAAATGGGCCTGGGGCAGCATATTTGTTTTTACTGTCCTTTCTTTGACACGTTCAATATATTTGAGGTATGCAGGGGTATAACCGGGCTGAAAAGCAATAAAACACCCAGCAATAAGTCACTAAACTCTGTTAAATGTTGCAAGAAATCAATTGCCGCATATTGTTCTACTTCTAAATTAGACTTTTATTGATATAAATGACCTAATAGCTTGTCAATTGTCTTAATTTTGTGTTTATTATTATCATCGGATGGGGTGGTGAAAGCAGCAGAATTTGGAGTTCATAGGACTAACGCCAAACCCATAAACACTCCTGAATGCATGGGTCATAAGAAATGGGCAGCTCTCCCATCAAATGTCATCAAAACCATAATTTAGAAGCATAGCTACTTGTAGTTACCTGCAGATACTGCCATCAAGATACTGTTATATATGTTTACAATGGTGATTTATACCTTGTCCTTTCAGGCTCATTTCTGGACAACCCTTCCGCGGTGCTGGCGGTCGCAGCTATCACTTCTTTGGGGGAGATTGGTAGAAATGGGGCACTACCTATTCCACATGAAGGATCTGGGTTTACCAAGAAACAACTGGTGGAAAATCTTTTGGCAAGAATAACATCTGGCAAGGAGACAAACAAGGCAAGCCACGCTACCACTTTATTATATATGGTTTTCATTGATCACCTGCAACATTCTCTCCATGCTATGACGTAGTACTAGGTATTGGTGTTGCTACTAGAAACCAGTGTCTTTTGTGTCAGAACAATTATCATTTGTTTTTAATGAGCCTCTTTTCCTTCCTGATATGAGGCGTTTGAAGCTGTTTATTAACAATAGTACAGTCTTTGAATGCAATTTCTGGTTAATGATTGTGCAGTGGCCGTACAGAGGGATGTGTTTGCAGTTAGCTCACTGTACTATTAGCTACTGCTCTCTGATTTTTGCTTAATTTGTTGTTTTTAGGGTCATTTTAGCATATTGTTAACATTAAAAGTTAAGATTTGCTCGTCACTTTTTAATTCTTCTGACAACCTCTGTGCCTTTTTGATTTCTTAGGTATATTTTGGGGTTACCTCTGTACTTCAGGCCATGGTTCTTCAGTTTTCTGATATGAATTCTCTTGTGGTTGTTACTCCTTAATTATCTACCCACTCCCCTGTATCCAAATCACTTGCCATACAGAGGGAGACGAAGGCAAGTGTCAGACGAGCATTTTGAAGAGCGGAAGGAACGTCATTGAGAGTGGCCATTCCTTCCTCTTGACGTCCGTCTGGCCACCTCGCCGAGCGCAGTTAGTGCAGTCAGCACTGCAAAGCATGATCCTCTTATGGAGGATCGCGTTTTGCAGCTGTCAACGCATGTCCTAGCACTTTGACGGAGAGACCTGCGACGGACGACGGAAGCCACATCCTTACGGGAGCACCTAGTGCGCTCGTCTGACCCTGGCCTAAAACGAAATCTGTTCTTTAAAAATAAACAATGCTCGGCTTATAAATCTTCAACATTAAAATACAAACTGGCATTATGTGTTCCGGCTTCTTGGTGTAATAGTGCACATTTATTCCTTATTGAAAATATATATTTACTTGGTTAATCAGATGCCTCTAGGACTACATTGCTTTTTCCTTTCATTATTTATTTTTAGAATTGTTTGAGTATTTTTAAAATGTCTGTAAGAGTGAGTTATATGACCTTGCAAGTATGTTTGCGCACATTGGTTTTGGTGTGAAAAAAAATAATCATTTTGTCACAGGTGCATTATATAGGCTCTGATGGATTTTGGGCACCTGTGACAAAAAGTATTTTTTCTTGTGCAAGTTGGGGATGAGTTCTAGCTTGCATTGCTCCTTCTGTGATAGGATGTGTGCACACAACTTCCTGTGATTTGTTATAATACTATATAATAAAACAGGACATCTTTCCAATTGCTTTCAATCTAAACCCATTTGCAGGCCAAGGAGCGAGCTATAAGGACATTGGGTTACTTTCCTGTTGGAGACGGGAGCTTTCCCCATCAAAGAATTCTGCTCCAAGGACTCATGGATTCAGTAGAAGTGAGTGATCTCGTTTAGAAATACATTAAGTAATTGCCAGCTTCCACATGTTCTATTTGACCCCTTGGAATTTTTTCTTTCTTCGGCCTTTGCAGAACGGTTCCCTTATTTGTGTTAAGATCTTTTTAAGCAGATCTTCCGTTATGAACAAACCCAATGTCAATCCTGATAGATCCCAGCAAAGCCATTATTTTTTTCTCTTGGTCAAGATAATACAAATGTTAGTTGGAGCCCATCAGTTGTATCCCACATAGCTTACTACAGTTTGTAACCCATCTACCAACATCCAGAGCCTGCCTTTTTACTCTGCTGTTCCTTTCACCCAGTCCTGGTCTAAAACTTCCCTTTCAGCTGCTTCCAGTTTGCTAATTACCCTAACTAGCCCAAGCTTCTGGCTCTTATCATGAAATCTTATTTTGGTCACCAGCTCCACACTCCCCCTGCTCCCGCTTGTTTCACATACTTCTGTCCCTTAGATTGTAAGCTCACGGGATGTCTGGCTGAGCACTGGTGTCAACTGCTGTTTTAGCTGGACCATTATCCTAAGGGCAGTGCCGTCTGCACCTAATGTATCTTTAGTATGTCTCACAGTTGTGCTTACCCCATTGCAAAGCGCTATGGAGCCTGTTGGCGCCATATAAGTACTTAACCGTAAGCCACAAACTCTATACTCACCCAGCTATAGATAGCAGTTTCTAGCAAAATGTTTGGACACATTGGGCTTTATGTGCACTCTGTTTGACAGTTGAATTTTTTGGCGCTTGATTTGCACCCTTGGATCCCCCCCCCCTGTGTTATGCATATTAATTTGCTCTTGTATATGGTTTGGAAAAGGATAACATTGTTAATTATTGTTAGGAATATTTCCCAGTAAGGGGTGTTTTAGGGTTTTTGCTACCTCTGTTTTCTAAACTAGGTATAATGACTTGCTTAGCTATTAAGATCTGGTTTGCTGTTTATATATCTTCCATTTAGGCAAAACAAGTTGAGCTGCAGTTCACTGTTGGGGAAGCCATTACGAACGCTGCAATCGGTACAAAATCCTCAGCGGCTAGAGATGCTTGGATTATTACAGAAGATGAATACCGTCCTCCCATTGGTAATTACTGTCTTGTTTTATAGATGAAGAAATATACTACTCTGTATCCTTATGTATTGTATTTATGGGCATTCAACAAAAACCGAATACGAATGTTGGTTGCAGTGTGCTAAGGTTTTGTTATACAGGGATTCAGTGATGTTCCAAACATCAATGGGAGCAATTCACTATGGTCTGACTTGGTACCGGAGTAGGGAAACGTGGCCATTTATTACAGAGTTGTGCTGGTCCACACTGGCTTGGCTAATCCTACGACTACTATTTAATTAGCCATTCCTAGATTCTTAGCTGAACTGATGCTGACAAGTACAACTCCGATATTACAGCCGACTTGCACTTTAAGGTTCAATGCTTAGATGCCCAATGTGCATCACCGATTTTCAAGTCATTACAGTCTACAACAGTGGTTCCCAACGACGGTCCTCGAGTTCCCCCAACAGGCCAGGTTTTGCAGATCATCTTTGCAGACTGAATCCTGCAATCACTGAGCAGCAAATCATATCACCTGTGCTGTGCTTCAGATATCTGGCAAACCTGGCCTGTTAGGGGTATTTGAGGACCGCGGTTGGGAACCACTGGTCTACAACATAAAATATTCAGGCATTCGCAATGATAGTTTTCAGTTTGAACGTGCATTTTGATAAAGATGAACTGGATGAGAGAATTAAATAAAAACTTTATTTTTAAAAACCCGTGAAAATTGATATCCTATATAGCTTATATATTCATATATAGTGAGAGAAAGGTGGGTGTGAGGCTCCTGAGGACGAGCAACAGCACTAGTGGCCTGCTCTACGGTGGGGCCCGCTCGGGTCTCACAAGGTTTTAGCTTGCTTGTGCCATTACAGGGATGAATGCTCCATATGCAAATCAGTCTGCTCTCACCCAATGAGGGTGGCCAGTACTGACTGCCAAGGACGTCATCCCTGCACGAGCGGTGCAGCAACCCACCGGCACCCACCGTAGAGCAGGCCACTAGTGCTGTTGCTCGTCCTCAGGATCCTCACACTCCCCTCTTTCTCTCACTGTAAGTTTACAGGGTCATCCAGACGTGGACCCCTTGCTTGTTGTGCCTAGAGGGGTGTCAGCTATACCCTCCTGACAAGGCCTAACAAGGCTGAAATGATCGTCGGGGGTTGCTGCACCTCTCGTGCAGGGGGTGACGTCCTTGGCAGTCAGTGCTGGCCACCCTCATTGGGTGAGAGCAGGCTGATTTGCATATGGAGCATTCATCCCTGTAATGGCACAAGCTAAAACCTTGTGAGACCTGAGCGGGCACCCACCGTAGAGCAGGCCACTAGTGCTGTTGCTCATCCTCAGGAGCCTCACACCCCCCCCCCCTTCTCTCACTATATTGATATATAACCTGGGATACTGTTAACAGGAAAGAGAGTGATTATTTAGAAGAATACAATAAAGTATTTGGAAACCTTTCCTTTTTGAGAATTGCTGTAATATGTCATGTTTTAGCACTCTGTAAATTGTTGTAACAACCCGTCTTGTCTAATAGATGTGAAGGCAAATGACGTGGTTCAATGGGTCGTGGATCAGGTTCTTAACAAATACGTAGTGAGTGTGAACCCTCATGTCCGGCAGGCCGCCTGTGTCTGGCTCCTTTCTCTGGTGAAGAAGCTGAATGACCATCCTGAAATAAAGGTATTTTTTATACAAGCCAGCTGATATTAAATTTCCTTTTCTTTAGCATTCTAAAATCTTTTTTTATTTCATCGGTCTATTGTGGTTATTGTTTTACATATTTATTTTTCACTACGACTCAAAATGTAAGAGCGGTTACAGACCTTTTTAAATGGCCAGTTTAGACCATTCCTTCTATGGTTTGAGGATTATTAATATTAACATAATGCCACAAATTACATTATTTAAAGGGACACTACCACCAAAAAATGTCCGTAATGTGTTCATTTTATGTTGCTGATATCTTCTAGTGTTTGGTTTTTCTCTTGTTTCTTTAGTTAAGAAAATATTTTACTCTTTATGTGTCGCTGGGTACATCCATCGTGTGATCTTTTTATGTTGTAAACTGCCTCCCTTCACTATCTTTAATCTCACTTGCTCCTCACTGGATGGCTTTGGCCATAGAATGAAGTCTATTGAAAGATCACATCATAGTATTGTGTGGGATGTATTCAAAGGACATCACTAGGCGGTAGATCAGAAGTCTTTTAAGCTCCTTGATTTATCTCATTCGGCTGCAATTTCTTATCTGATTTAGCCCGAAGAACAACACCCTCCTGCTGCCTTATTTAAACATTCCCTCCTCAACCTCATTAACTGTTAAATAAATAATGTAGACTTAATAAACATGAGCCACAAAGCAAAACTTTTGGTAAATGTTGCATCATGGGAAAAATACACAAACTGGAAACAAGTTCAAAACCTTACTTTATTTTTCCTTTTTCCATGCAATTACTTCAAACAAAGAAAAAAAACAGCAGCACGTGTTTTATATAGTGGTTTTATTAGTAATGCACAAGTAATCTAGTTACAGTTAATGTAAATGGTAGTGTCCCATTAACCTTGGAACAAAGACTTCCAACAGGTTATCCATCTGTCTAGTGACATCCCATGAAGAATTTTAGGGTTTTAGTTGTTAAAGGAACACTATTTCCCCTTCCATTAGTGTCTTAGACCAATAATGAGATAATTATCAAGTGTGTCAACACTGCACTCTGCTGACAGCCATAATTCCTATTTAGCTGTCACGTGTCAGATCACCAGTTCTGATTAGTTTTTACAATGACTGCCAACACAATCCCTGACTTCAATCTATACTCAAGTCCTTTTATAGCTTGATTTGAACCTGTGCAATTTGAAGACAGGACTGCCACAGCTTCTTCAGAGCTTACTTGCCATTGCTAACTGCATGTACCAGCTCTGGCATCCCACATGTAACCCATGCACTGCCTGTCACAACCCAAAGTGCACAGTAACCCTGTGGCATTCTGGATATATTAAACATTCTGGCTTATACATCCAGTTTTTTTTCTTATTATTAATGCATTTATTAAGGCCATGTTCATGCCTTGATGCATCTGAGTGTTCTTTCAAAACTTTATTTTTTTCACTTAGTAAAATTATTTTTACTTCTCTTTATTGTTCAGCTTTAATTCTGCACTTTATTATTTTTTATGTCAGTACCGTTTGATGCTCTGCAGTACAAATAAAATCATCTATTATGTATACAGTCTATTAAGTCCTCGTCATGTATTCGTTATCCAGCTGTTCTGTGGAATAATCCGATTTTTGTTTCATTTTAGTCTAAGCTTAAAGAGATTCAAAGTGCCTTCATATCTGTCCTGTCTGAAAATGATGGTATGTATGGGATTGTTTCCTTTTTTTTTTTTTTTTTAAACTCTCAAATAATTCTTTAGTCGCGAATGTAAATGTGGCTATAACATCTTGACAATAGCTTTTCTGTATGATAACACTGGTCAATAGACATTTCCAAGCAAAACAGGAACTATATATATTTAATAAACATACAAAACCATGTACAACAGCAAAAACGACCAACTATACACATCAATGAGATGCATGGAAGAGTACTTCTAGGTTATTCACAAAGTGCCATTGTTACAAATACCAGCAAAAATCACCAGATTTGCAACGCAGACAAATGCTGGAATTTTGCAAAACTAAAATCGAAACCAGACAAAGCTCACTGTGAAGCTTCACCTGTCAATCGTTGTATTTTACTTTTGCAAATAAGCGGCACTTTGTGAATTTTAACGTACAGAAAATTGACTTTTTGGGTTTATTTAGCTAGGACCAGGCTGAATGCATTAGTCTTTCTTGCAAAGATTGTGTCCTTGATGTCTGAGAAAATGCAGCTATGTGATACCTGAGTTTGCATTTACAGATATTGTTGAATAAGTGTCAGCAGTGTTGGCTCTCCAGGTGATTTGGAACTACATTTCCCATAAGCCTCAGCAAATATGAGTAGATGCTCATTGGATTTAGTTCTAAAACATCTGGAGGGTTAACGCCTGCTTTTTTATACTTGTTGATAATCTGACAATAAGGGCTGACCGCAATATCACCTAGAACAGGTGGTAAAAAGGTCTTGCTGCATTTTTTGTGCAGAGGAGACATCCGTGGCATTTCAGCTCTGGCCACCCTTTCTGGGTAATAGCATTCTGATTTGCGCATGGTATTGTCTTCTCTGTAATGACACAATTGGGCTATCACCTTACGAGACCTGAGGGTGAACCCATTGTATGGCAGACCACTTAGGCCACTTTACATTCTCCGTGTCCTCATAATTTGTTTCTGGGTTCCCATAGATTTAAAAAAAAAATTGGGAAATATTTGTATTAAAAGATGCTTTACCATGGCTGTGTAGCTGTTCGACCAAGAATTGGAGCAGCCGTAAAAACAAGGTCGGAGGCAACGTGGGGTGGACATTCCAGTCCTAAAAAAGTCATGGGGTTAGTAATGTGCTGAAAAGTAAGAAATGTGGAAAGTAAGGTCCCTATTTTCATGTGAATGCAAACTGTAGCAGTCGAGTGAGTAAGCGTTAACGTCAGGATAAATGACTTTAACGCATGGCTCTCCCCCATATTACCTTCATAACACTAAACCTTGTAAAAATCCATTAGCGAATCTATGATTGTGCTAGCTTGCACAAACTTACTCTACTTTGCGTGTCCCTTGGTAAGTATAAGGAGCGCAATCAGTAATTAGCATTAGGATAAGTAAGGTATTCAAAAGTCCTAGCGCTAATTACCTCACCAATGGGTTAAACCGATTTTTACCGGCACCTAGAAACGGGTGCTAAATGATTCCGCTTTTGCAGAATTCTTTAGCGCCAGCTAAAAACCCCACCAATAAATCAGATCCTCACCTCTCATTCCGTGGCGAGAACGCTGGCTCAATTCGCCGCTTCTGGTCGCCAGGAGCAGATTGAGACTGGGGACAAACACTCCATGGCGCTCCACGATCTCGTTATATTACCTCATATGTTGTTTTTGGTGTTGGCTCATAACAAAAAAAGTACTGCAAGTGCTAGAATGTATCACGCACAAATACTGATGTTGAGCGCCTTGATGTGGGGTGAGGCTGCTGTTGAATTTGTGGCTTGGAGGGCTGTTATTTGAATTTATGCTGTTAATGTCTCAGTCCATTTATCAGCCTAACTCCTTTGAGTTCACCAATGATCTTGTCTGTGATGATCCTCTCAAAGCCATAAAAAGACACGTTGCTTATTGCACACAATCTGTTACAGAACTTAGCCAAGACGTTGCATCGAAAGGTCTTGGGTTGGTATATGAACTGGGCAATGAGCAGGACCAACAGGAGCTGGTGTCCATACTTGTGGACACACTCATGACTGGGAAAAGGTACTGTCAATCCTCATGTTTTCAGTGTGTGCCACCTGTCTGTATGTGCCAGTGTAACATTACTTGTATAAACTGTAACACTAACCTGTAAATTACGCATTGTTTTCAGTGATGTGCAGTATTAATCTTTTTGCCATATTTTCCATTTGTACTTGAATCTTAAGCATCACTTTTTATGTTTATTATTTTTTTCCGTATTATCAAGAGGAGGATTTGCTGTACTGACTAAGTGTTGATTTTTTTCCAATCATATGATAAAAGTTACATTATTAGCATAGCACTTATGCCATCCATGAAATCTGCATGCATGTGCCCAAAAATTTCCATAAAGGGTAATTATGTCTTTGTCTCTACCGTAAATATTGAGTACACCCGTGACACACAGATAACAAAGCCAGTACCATAACAAATGTCCTTAAAGCCTTAAATACAGGAGAGAGTTTGCTACAGATTAGACAGAAAGTGTATAGGTAATTGCAGTAAACATACATCGAAAAATTAGCACGGGGCTGCAAAGCGTTGAAAGATTAACGCGTCTATTTTTTTCTTTTAACTTTGACATATTAAAACTATAATATAGAACATGGTATGATGTCATGGTTATTAAAGGTTTCCTTCTTTTTCTTTGCATCAGGGCCAAGCATGAGGTTTCTGGAGACACAGAGGTGTTTCAAGGCACATCCCTGGGAAAAACACCGGATGGGTAAATCCAAGCAATACTTTTTCATCTACATGGAGCACAGACGCAAAGCAATCAAAGTATCACATTCTAAACTCCTTCACTACCAAATGGCGTTTCCATAAAGCCACTGACAGGACCCTGTGATTTTGTGGAAAACCACTGTCCATTACCCAAACTGTAAAAATATTCTGTAATATCCGTACAATACATCTTACAGCCAGGCAGCACTATTAGTACTCTCTCTGCTGGCCAAAAAGTGCAACTACATGCATAATTCAGCGGGGGCTCTGTGCTCTTTGATTGAGAAATGCAATTGAAAACCGTTCCGCTACACCAGCCCTTATGTATAATGTGCTAAAACTATTGGAGCTCCTGTAGCCCCTTTGCAAACACATTTCATTTTGCAATACACAAAGTTTATTTGCGTTGTTCAAAAACACGACCTGATGGAGTTAACTCGATCTCTGGCATCTGTAAGCTGGTTGTCCCCTGGGTCCGTAGTTGTACGACCGACTTGGTCGTCAGACTACAGACGACCTAGGGCATACGACTAGGGTCGTTCACTGTGAGCAACTATGAACAACCCAGGTCGGACATTTTTGATTAAATTAGCATATTATTTGTGGGAAAATGCAGTAACAGCTTCTCCATATTAAAATAGTACCCCATAGAATATATCACAATAGAGGCTTGAATGTTAACCTGTGCCTAAATATACACCTGGCACATAAGGGGTTATGGAACAGCTGCAATAAGACCTGAGCATGTTTCCCCTACCCTCAAAATTAGATTAACAAACGTGGCTAGCCTGTCTTCCCTACACTATAAAATATATTTTTCACCCCACCTTATGAGCTTCTCCTCACCCATCTTGTGAGATATGTTGTACCAGGTAGTACGACAAATCCCATCTGAATGGGAGCAGTCACTAGTCTGATGAAGTCATCCGATGAAAGTCAGAAGCAATGGACAAGGGCTGAATCTCTTCTGTGTTGTGGGATTAGTCGTACAACTATGGATCCAGTGGACAAAGCAGCCTTATCTTTGTATACTGCCAATGCAGACTTTCTGGCTATTGAAAGTTGGTTTTCAGCAGTGGAGCTTTCCCTTTTTGGTTTCATACTTGCCACACTTCTAGAAAGACGCCTGTGGGATATGTGTCATTAGCTCAAAAATGGGATGAGTTCTTTTTACTTTTATTTTGTCACACAATAATTACAGCACCTATATCATCATTACTTGTGTTCAGATAAACATACCAAATACAGCAATCCCAACAAAACTTAAATACAACAAAGGAAAGGAGACAGTACCACTGTGCAGCCCCTTCTCGTCGCTAACGTAATTTAAAAGATCAATGTACACTCCAAACTCCTTATCTACATACTACAATCCTAGTCAGATTGTAATATTTGTGGGTTTTGATGGGTCAGGACACACATGGATAAATGAGTTCTATTTTTGTTTTTCCCAAAGACAGGGGCTGACTACATACAAGGAGCTATGTGCACTGGCCAGTGACCTTAGTCAGCCTGATCTTGTATACAAGTTCATGAACCTGGCGAACCACCATGCCATGTGGACATCCAGAAAGGTAAATGTCTGAAGGGTTAATACGCAGTATTAGGCATTTAGTGATTCTTCATATTGTACAGCCTTCTATTGGAAAGGCGCTTAAAAATATTGGAAGCATATTATCTATTATCCCTGCATTTACAAACCCCTCGGCTTTCTGAAGAGAGCTCTCCATGGATCAGGAGTTTGCAATAGAGGCCGACCATGTCTAGCAGCTCAATGCACTGGGTTTATGGGATGTGTAGGTCAGCACTTGGTTGCAGGTCCATTCATAGGGCCATATTACATAGTTGGTACTAACTTAACCAGAGCTGTTGTTAACTTAACAGCTCCACAGGCTATAATGGCTCTGGGAAGTTTACAACAGCTCTGGTTAAGTTAGCACCAACTATGTAATATGGCCCATATTGTGTGACTCTAACTTTTACCCAGGGAGGGTGAGTTTGAAACCTATTACTCTTTAAGCTTAAATGATCATAGAAGCTGCTGTATGTAACTCATTTTGCAATTACCCAAACATTGAAGCCGTAGTGTTCGTATTTGAGAGGGGAAGCCAATGTAGATGTCACTCTAAAGTCTTGAGCTTCTTGTAGGACAATATTAGTGAGATCTCCTATAATATATATCTTTTTTGTTTCCAGGGTGCTGCTTTTGGGTTCAATGTGATTGCTACCAAGGCAGGGGAGCAACTTGCTCCATTTCTTCCCCAACTTGTTCCAAGACTATATCGCTATCAGTTTGACCCTAACACTGGAATTCGCCAGGCAATGACCAGCATTTGGAATGCCCTGGTCACAGACAAGACTACTGTAAGTACTTCCTGATTGAAAAGAAAATAAAAATGGACCGCATTTGCCCAACGGTTATAAGGTTTCTATGCTTTTCGGTATCCGGGTAGGATCAAAAGATAGAGAGGAAGGGGATATGCCAAGGGGATAGGACTTTCCCAATGTCAGTCATAACTAACTGATGCTGTACAGCCTTTTCAATTCTTTTTCTCTACGTCAGTCATAACCAACTGATACTATACAGCTTTTTTTTTCTCTTAACGTCAGTCATAACTGATACGATGTAACCACAATGTCATCTGTTATAAAGTGCATCCAATTCAACGGATGCACTGCGCAATCAGTACGTTCATGTGAACGCAGCCTGAAAGTGGCCTCTCCCACAGAGCAAGGAGTGACCTGGAGACACCCTGTGTAAGGGTTAGCTGTAAAGAGTATTGGGTCAGAATTCAAAGCGCTTTCATGAAGTGTTACAAAACGTGACTCAAAAAGGCAACAATCCAAATTGTGTGCGGGTGTAAAAAGTGGCCAAGTTGTATTTCTGAAAATATCGTGTTAAACAACTGACCTGTTCTGTTGCACAAAAGTGAAACTACTTCATATTAACTTTTGCCAGGTAGATAAATATTTGCCAGAGATTCTTCAAGATCTGATCACTAATCTGACAAGCAATCTGTGGAGGATCCGTGAATCAAGGTAAGGAAACCCCTTCTATCCTGTCATAAACATCTATCAAAGCATTGTGTTTGACTATCCTGCGCAACGTAAAACATGATTTTGGAGTTACAAATTGAGGTTGCTTATATTTTAGTCAGTCTCTTTTTTTTTATTATTATTTTTTTAACTCCTTAACAGATATTTGAATTAAATTTTTTTTTTTTTTTTTTTTACATCAAAAATCTTTTTTTCAGCTGTCTAGCTCTGAATGATCTGCTTCGGGGTCGACAGCTTGATGATGTTGTAGATAAGCTTCCTGAGATATGGGAGACTCTCTTCAGGGTTCAGGATGATATAAAGGTAAGTAACACTAATAACCGCTAACACAATGTGACATCATACTTTTATACTTTGCTTTCATTGGCGTTTTGCAAATGTACAGTAGAAAAAGATGTGATTCAGAAATTAAAAAGGAAACCAAAAATACGGTATAAAGAAGTGTTTCTCAACCCTCATCCTCAAGTCTCACTGACAGGCCAGATTTTAAGGATCACTTTGGGGAAATGCAGACTGAATCCTGCAATCACTGAGCAGCAAATCATATCGCCTGTGTAGATATCTGGCAAATCTTTGCCTGTTAGTGGGCCCTGAGAACCAGGGGTGAGAAACACTGATATAAAGAACAAGTGAAATAAACACGCATCTTCAAAATAGCGATAAGGATAACATCACAAACATTAGGCACACCTTAGAGAATATTTACATGTCTAGTCACATTTAGCAATGTAGTCCATTGTACTCAACAATATTGATGCAGAGTCTATTTTGTAGATGTCCCAAAAAGACTGAGGCTCATGTCACAGAGATTCTGTACCAGATTGTTGAATCTTCTTGATTTGATGAACAAAAGAGGGGATAGACCTCCAGCGGATAAGAAGTGCCAATCGGTTTATTAAGGGAACAGCACCCCTTAGAAAAATTAGTGACGTTTCGACCCTGAGGTCTTAATCATACGTATGATTAAGACCTCAGGGTTGAAACGTCACTCATTTTTCTAAGGGGTGCTGTTCCCTTAATAAACCGATTGGCACTTCTTATCCACTGGAGGTCTATCCCCTTCTTTTGTTCAGTTGATCCAGGGGGCTGGTGGCGACCCCATCTGATAGAAACCTCGTGGAGACGGTTGGTGAATTGGGTCTCCCACCGAGCTGTGTTCGTGGTGCTTTGACACTGCATCTTCTTGATTTGAGTCTCTGATATATAATATTTGTCATCTGTACTTGCTGGCAGCAGAGTATGTTTCCAGTTCCTGACTATAAGAATAAATTTAGCTGTTGGTGAAACGTACATTTAAGAAACATACATAATCTAAAACATTCTGGCAGGAAGGGTAGATCATTATTGACTACCTTTGTGGCCGTAGAGTGAGCCTGTTTCCATTGTTGTTGGATGGATTATTTTGCACTTCCTCCCAGTATTCAACATTGCACCTCAAACAACATCCATTTTTTTAACTGACAAATTTCAAACTGGCACGGAGAACTTCTGTTGTGATTTCATTTCACGTTTTGTCTATCTTGCCTAAATATCATCTACACCTCTTTGATGTGCCCAGTGAAGAGTAAGTCAATCATTTTTGCTGTATCTCTCATGTAGTGCAGAGTGGATTATGCCTGGCAATTTTTTTGCTGGATTGCTCAATATTTGGGATCCGATTGATATGCCCAAGGTTTGCTAAGGTCTGTAATTGCACAGGTGAATCAAAGTGAACCTGTCATGCCCAGCATGAGTTGGACTCATTTGATGGAAAATACACAGGATGCAATTCTTTAAAGTTTTTCTCTACTACAATATAGAGTAAAATGTTTAATTTCTGTTCAAAAAAATCCCTGTCGCTCACTTGCAGTTCATGCTGAAGGAGTGAGTGACAGCAGGGAGCAGACAAGCTGTGCTACAGAGAAAGAAACACTGAGGGAGCCTACACACATCAAAAAGTATAACACAGAAAGAATAGGTTCCTCACAACTCCAGGGGATGCCATCCTGTCTGTCAGAGAGGGCAGTCACACAATCTTCAGATTATAAAAGAGTGGGTTTTGTTCTGGAGAGCACAAACGTTGGCTCTTTAGCCTTTTTCAAGTAAGATTTAAGAGCCGAAACTTTGTGTTCTTCAGACTAAAACCTGTTCTTTTATAATCTGATGTGAAGATGGTGTGGCCGGCTTCTCGCTTTCATTTTTTGTTGGCATTGCCATCCTACAGGACAGCCCTCTACTCCCTCCTGGCAGGCGGGTGATTAATGATTCTGGCTTGCCCATGTTACTGCAGAGCGCCTGCCAGGCAAAGTCACACAATATCCCTCACTGTGCTGCACCTGCTTCTGGACATTTGTTTTCTAAATTGGTGTTCAAAATTTCGTGTTGACTATTCAGTGCAGATATATAGGCCAGTCATCCTTTTGTGGACAAATTGTTTTGTAGGTTTTAATGTTTCTTAAAATTGTTAATATTGCCAGTATGTAGATTAATATATTTGTGTGTTAATTCCATGTGTTGCCTTTTCTTAACAGGAATCCGTTCGAAAAGCTGCAGAGCTTGCTTTGAAAACCTTAAGCAAGGTAAAGCCACGTGTGTGTTATTTCCTTTTTGTTCATGTTATCAGGTCATCAAACGTGAATAGTCAATTCGTTTCACTCAAGGAACTTACTGCCAGGTAGCCCATTGGAATGCAACCACAGAAATAAATGGGTTTGTGGAAGCACTGGAGGAAAATGACAAATGGCAGGACTGCAAAGTATTGCCACCATTATTATTACTCCAAATTTATGTAGCGCTGACATATTCTGCAGCACTTTACAAATGGGAAATACAAACAAGAGACGTAATGGTACATAAGGACCAGAGATGCAAGCCCTTGGAATAGCAATTTAGAAATTACTGCACTTTATACAGTATGCTCCGAGACATACCAATCGCTTACAAACTAAGGTGACGGGACCTAAAGGGAGTAGGTGGAGTCTAAAATCAACAGAGTGTAATATGCAACTGCAAGAAAAAAAACCAGAAGTTTAGGTTTTGAAAAGGTTAATCGGAGAAAGAACAACAGGTATTTCGAGATCAAAGGTATAAAATAGGGGTGGGGCAGAGAATATCTATTTCAGTGGTGGTGGAGCATGATCTTTATTGAGCTAGGTGGAAAAACAAAAACCTATAGATTACATAGTTACATAGGCTGAAAAGAAGACAAATGTCCATCGGGTTAGAAACATAGAAAAATGTCGGCAGATAAGAACCTTTCGGCCCATCTAGTCTGCCCAATTACATGGATACTTTACCTGGATTTATCTGTTGTTTAGGATAGCCTTATGCCTATCCCATGCTTGCTTAAATTCAATCACTGTTTTGGCCTCTACCACTTCTACTGGAAGGCTGTTCCATGTATCCACCACCCTCTCAGTAAAATAATGCTTCCTGATGTTACTTTTAAACCTTTGCCCCTCTAATCTAAGACTATGTCCTCTTGTTTTGCTACTTTGTTTCCGTTTAAATATACTCCCTTCCTCTACCTTGTGGATTCCCTTTACGTATTTAAATGTTTCTATCATATCACCTCTGTCTCATCTTTTTTCCAAGCTGTACATGTTAAGATCATTAAGCCTTTCCTGGTAACTTTTCTCCTTCAAGCCGTACACCATTTTAGTAGCCCTTCTCTGAACTCTCTCTAAGATGTCTATATCCTTCTGGAGATACGGTCTCCAGTACTGCACACAGTACTCCAAGTGAGGTCTCACCAGTGCTCTGTACAGTGGCATGAGCACTTCCCTTTTCCTACTGCTAATACCTCTCCCTACACAACCAAGCATTCTGCTAGCATTTCCTGCTGCTCTATTACATTGACTACTTACCCTTAGATCCTCTGAAATAATGACCCCTAAATCCCTTTCCTCAGATGTTGAGGTTAGGACTGTATCAAATATTCTATATTCAGCCCTTGGGTTTTTACGTCCCAGGTGCATTATCTTTCACTTATCCACATTAAAACTCAATTGCCACAACTCCGACCATTTTTTTAGTTTACTTAAATCATTTGTCATTTGGCTGATCCCTCCAGGAACGTCAAGCCTGTTGCAAATCTTTGTGTCATCAGCAAAAAGACGTACTTTACCATTAATACCTTCTGCAATATCACTAATAAAAATATTAAATAGAATGGGTTCAGCCTTTTCCACATCACCTACTGCTGTTGATCCAAAAGAAAGCAAAAAACCCAGTCTGAGGCGCTCACCAATATGCAACATACTGGGGAAAAATCCTTCTTGACCCCATAATGGCAGTCAGATTTCTCCTTGGATCAAGACACTTACCCACATATTAAATATTATGACCCTTAATATTCTGTGTCTGCAGGAAGTAAACCAGTTGATTTTTAAAAGTCTGTACAGACTCTGACCCAACCACCTCAACAGGCAGAGAATTCCACAGCTTTATTGTTCTCACCGTAAAATAACCGTTCCTCTGCTTTATGCTGAATTTCCTTTCATCCAGTCTAAATGGATGACCCAGTGTCCTGTGTATAGTCCTGTTAATGAATAGGTTTCTAGACAATGGTTTATAATGGCCCCGTATATATTTATATAAGGTTATCAGATCCCCTCTAAGGCGCCGTTTCTCTAAACTAAACCGGTTTAAACTTGTTAGCCTTTCCTCAAAACTTAACCCTTCCATTCCCCTTATTAATTTAGTCGCCCGTCTCTGCACTTTTTCTAGCGCTATAATATCCTTTTTTAAGACAGGTGCTCAAAATTGCACGGCATATTCAAGGTGCGGTCTGACTATTGATTTATACAGAGGCAAAATTATGTTTTCATCCCGAGAGTGAACTCCCCTTTTAATGCATGCCAATACCTTGCTGGCCTTGGCGGCTGCTGTTTGACGTTGTGCATTGTTACTTAGTTTGAAGTCTATGATTATTCCCAAATCCTTCTCCTGCTTTGATTTCCCTAACTCCGTACCATTTAGGGTATAAGTTGCTTGTTTGTTCTTCACTCCAAAGTGCATAACTTTGCATTTATGTACATTAAATTTCATCTGCCATTTAAGTGCCCAGTCCCCCAAACTAAATCCCCCTGCAACGAAGCAACATCCTGCTCACATTGTATTACTTTTCCTAGTTTAGTGTCAACTGCAAACACTGATACATGACTTTCAATGCCTATATCAAGGTCATTTATAAATAAATTGACTAGATTATGATGAAATGATATGAAGTGCAAATATCTAGCTATTATGTTTTCTAAAGATTCATGTGGGTTTTTGCTTTTGTTAAAAAGGTGTGCATAAAGATGTGTGAGCCCGGCAGAGGAACAGCAGGACAGAAAACAATTGCTGCCCTCTTGCCATGTCTCCTAGATAAAGGAATGATGAGCACAGTGACTGAAGTCAGAGCATTAAGGTGAGTGATATCGTCCAGATAAGGTAAAAGTGTCCATTTTCATGAAGTGTCATGGATGTTACAAACGGAAGGATTGTTTTTAGGATCTACCATATGGGGTAGTACGGTTGGGGTGAAGAGTGAGAGCAAAGAAAGAATAAGAATACAGGTGGGAAGCACTGTGAGATCTCATTGTCTGAGTAAGGGGAAAAAATAGATCACGAGTCACTCATTTTTTGATTGTATCACTTTGTTTTTTCCTTCAGATTATCAGGGGTTAAGCCCCGTTAGCTCCGGGTGTGGGCTCTTACACTCCGGATCTGCTTCCTCCCTATCCGCTGCATTGGGGAATTGTTTTGGTTTTCTCCTTCATTCCGCATTTGTTTTACTTGATTAAAAAAATAGTTTGTTTTTTTCCCTGAGTATCACAGTCTACTTTTTTAATTGCAGGGCTTTATTTCCACAGCGTATTTGAATTGTATTAACCCGGACAAAATCTGTTTTCCTTTTCCCCCCTGTCTGTGCAGTATCAACACACTTGTTAAAATTAGCAAAAGTGCTGGGGAGCTGCTGAAACCCCATACGCCAAAACTCATTCCAGCTCTGCTGGAGGCCCTGAGTGTTCTCGAACCCCAGGTTCTCAATTACCTGAGCCTGAGGGCGACAGATCAAGAAAAGGTGAGCTAAAAGCATATTTATTCCTTAAGAAAAGAACAGAATTAGTTTGAAATGGATAATGACTATATTGACCATGCAAAACATGACAAGAATGGCCGTGGCTCAGATCACTGTGACAAAGTCTCATTCACTGTATAGAATTGAATATTTCTTCAAAGCTGGCAAACACCGGAACATGTGCTTTAACCTATTGTACCTCAGTGAAGCTAGGACCGAAAAAAGGAAACCACTCCAGACAATGGAAAAGGCTATACCCGTCCATGTTGCTGGGATGCTGTTTTATAGCCTGTGGAAATGATCTACATTTTGAATCATACAATTGATATTGTTCTCACAGAATGATGATTCACATTGAGATCTTGGGTTTTGCCTACAATTCATTATCATTTTTTGTCCCTTCAGGCTGCAATGGACAGTGCAAGATTAAGTGCTGCTAAATCCTCCCCAATGATGGAAACCATAAATATGGTAAGAACCCTTTTATATGCCTGGTGTATGGTGCCAGGATTTTCTTGTAGATGTTGGTACGTCTGTTATGTTCTGTTCCCTGCATAGAGAGTGTTTGTTGTGAATCTGATGACAGTCACACCTAATCTACATTAGCTTATTATATGTTTTATTATTTAGCTGTACTTGCTTCTCTTTTGTGCTATAGCTTATAAATGTGGTATTTTATAGCATTGTTATGAAAGTGGATATGAAGTAACATGTTATACCCCTTGCCTGCCAGTATATCTTGTGTAAGTAATAAATATAGACTTACAGTTTTTTTTTATTTTTTCCTTCAGTGTATACAGCATCTGGATGTCCCTGTCCTAGCTGAGCTGGTTCCAAGACTCTGCGAGCTGATCAAGGGTGGGCTTGGCCTTGGAACGAAGGTAAGGTGCCTGTTTTGAAAGAATAGTTTTTCCCTTTTTGTAATCTTAGGTTTACATGTTAAGATCTGTTCTTGCACTGGTCTTATGGTAACTCACTATATTCCCTCCATTTAACCTCCCCATATTGCACCCACTCTGATCTATTTCCCACACAGCCCTGTGTATCCCATTACTACTTAATTTCACCCTCACCTTTGTGTATTTATTGCACTCCTCTTGTAAACTCACTTGAGCCTAGTCCCTATTTCCTATTGCTATCTGTGTATCAAACATTTTTAGTTACGGTAGTTATTGTTTGTTTTTGTCTTATGATTTGTACAGCGATACAGTGTATGTTGGTTCCATATAAATAATTGTACATTTTTTTTAATCCTATGAAACTCCAGCCCTTTTTTAATTTCTCCCCTCCCTACTGTTGTCTAGTTCGTCTCCCGTTTCTTTACCTTTCCTTTTGCTTCACTTGCCCCTCTTCCATTTTGACTGTATCCACTGTATATTGTAAACATATTTTTCCCTTGACGTACTGTGGTGAGCGCTAGGTTACTGGTGAGCACCAGGTGAGACCCTTTAGATGAAATAAATCATGTTTTTCTATTATATTGCCATTATTATTACCTTTTTCTACCATAATTGTTATAGAACAGGAAAGGCTTCAGAGGATGTGACACAGATCAGTTGTCCCTTTAGTAGTTTGCAAGGAGAAAGAAGATCTTGAGTAGCGGAGTATAGTCTGATAAGGACAAGCGCTCCTGAACCTCACGAGTGACAATGAGGTGCAGGATCAACTGGCCACCACACAGTCCAGATACAAACAGTGAAATGATAGCGGAAGAGTCTATCAATCCATATTAATTGCATCATCCCAAGAGGGGCTCCATGCTTTAATAAATGGGGGCTCTCAGTGGGAGAGTCTTCCTCAATTCTGCTTTTCTGCACACTGTGCTTACTCAGTCTGGCTGTTATTTGAACACATGGTGCATTGATAATGTTTCTTGTAGCATCTGCATTCATTCCTGTTATTTCTGACTTTCTGTTCATGTAAACATGCTACGTCCTATTGTGCCTTACAGGGAGGGTGTGCCAGTGTGGTCGTATCACTAACAACACAGTGTCCCCAAGACTTGATGCCTTACTCTGGTATGTTAAAGGAGCTATACGGTGTTTATATTCTACATGCCTTTGCAATAACGTATGACACCATTGCTGCCACAGTTTTCTCTGTAAAGCTAGTTACATTGTTAAACAGGTTGAAAAGGACACAAGGCAAGGCTTTCTTCCATGGCCGTCAGTGCCCTGCTTTGAACCTAAAGGAACGAAAAAAAAGGATCAACCAGCGCTGCTTGGCAATGGTGCACTAGTGCCACCACATTTATTGTGAAAGAGAACACAAGTACAGACGTTTCAGGGATACAACCCTTTTCTCAGTGCATTGTGCCCTAATACAAACAATCCAGATGATCCCCTTATATACATAACATACATAGGGTAGGCGGAACACATGGAAGGAATAAAGAATTAAAATGCTCGTTCACATAATCATACCGTTTATAGAAAACACACAGTTTGCGTTGGTCCATATTGCAGCGAGGTACGCCAGCCGGCGTTACCATCATGGCGGATCGTAGACTCAGGGGGCATGCGCAGTATAGGAGCCACCCCAAGAACGGGGGGGATCCAAACGGCACATGCGCCGGGTCCAGCAATAGACACAATCTATCGATCTGATAGTGTCTGTATTCTGCAAAAGACGTTCAATTACATGGTTTTAACCATTTGAGACGATCCTCTTAATTCCATGGTGCACGGAAGCACTGGAAAGAACAAGTCCAATCTGAAAGGAATGAAAATAATCAACCACCTTGCCTAAACACTAAATGATAACAGCCATAGTGACATATTTAAGTGAATAATAAGAACAGAACCACAATACTAAAAAGTTTTAGTCACTCTTGTGACACATATAAAACCAAAGGGATAATAAATATCCCAAAATGAGACAGATCAAACAAATGGCAAGAAGCATAAAACGGCACAGTCACAAAATAGGGATATGGCATAGGGAGGAGGAGGAAACAGCTCACCTAAACTGCAGATGCCTCTAAGGACGCAGCTACAAGAAACCGTGCCACTCAAGTTTCTCATTGAGACCATGAGGGGACACTGTATCCAGCAGGTACGTTCCTCTAGCCTCCCTTTGTAACAACAGCCTATCCTGATCGCCTCCTCGTGACAAGGGAGAAATCTTATCCAATATTTGATAGCGTAGTTGTGAGACATTATGTCTTAATTCTCGAAAGTGTCTAGCAACAGGAAGCTCAGATGTAGGATTACGAATGGAGGTTTTATGTTCTGAGATTCGGTCCTTGAAGGGTCTTGTGGTCTTGCCAACCTAGCCTAACCCACAAGGACACTTCAAGAGATAGACTACAAAATCAGACTGGCAAGTGAAAAAACCTTTGAGTTTAATGCCTTCACCGGTACGAGGGTGAGTACATGTATCTCCTTTGATACCGTTACAGTGATTACATTGTAAGCATGGGTATGTCCCATGAACTGGAGTTGAAAGGAAAGTTTGTTTGGCCCTAGGGGAAGAATCTGCTCTAACCACCTGGTCACGTATATATTCCTCTTCCTTCGCATTGCAAACACAGGGGGAGTAGAGAATAGGTGACCCACATCTCTATCACTCTGCAGGATACGCCAATTAGATCTAATAATCTTTTTGATATCTTTAGAAAGAGGTGAATATGTACTCACAAATGGAACCCTGCTTTGAACCCTGTTGTGTCCACTTGGGCTTGATAGGAAATGACATCATATACCTGTGCTGGTATTTTCGGTTAATACAATATATAGGAAAAAGTTTAATTCACTCTAAAAATTTTTTTAAAAAAGATGCTATTTCTAAACCTCATACTTTTATACTGTTTTCGGCAGGTAAGCTCATGAGCGCGTTATTAAATGGATTAAGTGATCGCAATAGCGTGGTGCAGAAGTCTTATGCCTTTGCATTAGGCCATTTAGTTCGGGTGAGTTTCTTTTTGTCTTGTATATATACATTGGACTGTGTGTATATGCATTTATAATTACACGATTTTCATTTTTGCCAAAACTTTTACAGACAGCAAGGGACAGCAGCACCGAAAAGCTCCTGCAGAAATTATGTACATGGTATATGGAAAAAGAAGGTAAGAGCAGCTCCTGGGTCTTTTTTGTCTCTGGTTCTCCCATTCTTCTTAATAGTTCATACATGTGTAAAGATAAAGAGTGAATTAACAAAAGTTCTGTGTTTCTGTGAGTATGATGGACTTTGCTGCTCTACAGGTCACAGAAATCTCCCACACATTACTTTGAATATACAGTGTGCACACTGTCTGAGACAAACGTCACTTCTTTTTTGGTTGCAGACGTTTTTCTTACAGGATGATTGCAGATTTCCCTCTCTGGGTGCGTTGCTTTTCTTGGGCAAACTTGAACAGTTTTTACTTTCTAATTGTTAGAGGCTGCATACAGGTCAGGGTGCACATTGACCGTTCACGCCATCAGTCGCTACAGCCCAGATATTTTAAAGAATCACTCTGCACTGGTTTTGCCGCTGGCTTTTCTCGCTATGCATGAAGTGTCGGATGAAGAGAAAGGGGAGAAGGATGACTCAAGCCTTTGGAAAGAAGTATGGCAGGAAAATGTTCCAGGTAAACGAGTTACTTGTATGAATGGATTTAACATCTTAAAGGAGTGATGATCTACCTTCATAACCAGGTGACTCACGATGCTCAGACAGGTCACTAGTGATTTATGGTGTTTGATACACCGGTGGTGGCAAGGCTGACCATCACTGCCTAAGGCTAGGGTCAGACGAGCGTGATTTCTACTGACTGTACGTCTGTGCACACGGACGTATGTCCGTACGGAAGACGCAGTAGTGGCCACACAGTCCGTTTATTCACTGACGTATATTTTGACGGATGTAGGCGGGAAAATAAATTAAAAAGCAAAACCATTTTGTCCGTGAAAAATGCTGGACGTATAAATGCAGTCCGTCTGACCACGTTCCATCACTCACACACAAAGCTATGCGGATGTTATGTACGCAGCGCACTTTGTGCGGCCGTTCTAGGGGTTGTACGTTCTTGCCTGCCTTGCGTCCGTGGGCCGCGGCCGTTGTGCGTCCGCAGTTCAGTGCGGACGTACTTCGTGTGTGGGGCTCCAATGGGCTTTCTGTCATGCTATCACGGACGTGAACACTACGCTCGTCTGACCCCAGCCTTAGTGTCCATCTTATCATGAACCTAGAAACAGGAGTTTTAATACAAGAGCTGTTGCAAAGGTTCAAAATTACCAGGCAGCTTGAGTACAGGAGACAATTATGCTATAATAGCGTAATAAACTTATTATGTAGCTGGAAATAGTAAAGCAAAGGAACACTCACATTTTATTGTGTCTCAATCAGACACTAGATGCCCCAGGCAACCGGCAAAATTTGGATGGGAATGCCGGATTACCCCCAGGATTCGTAGTCTTGCCGTTCCAATGATTGCTGGACGCCAAATATTGGTTTTAAAGGCAAAAATTTATTAAAATAAATAAAACAGGAACATGAATGTATCACCTAAATGCATTTCGTGAGGTTTCTCGCGAAACGCGTTTAGGTGATACATTCATGTTCCTGTTTTATTTATTTTAATAAATTTTTGCCTTTAAAACCAATATTTGGCGTCCAGCAATCATTGGAACGGCAAGACTACGAATCCTGGGGGTAATCCGGCATTCCCATCCAAATTTTGCCGGTTGCCTGGGGCATCTAGTGTCTGATGGAACACTCACATTTTATTGTCTCATTTTCTTTACTATTTCCAGCTACATAATAAGTTTATTACGCTATGGCAGCGTTTCTGCTTATTTTAAAGGTATACAGAAAAGAAGAAAACACTGATTGAAGGAAGTACTGACTCGATCGTCTTTTTATTTTTGTCTGATTTATTATCCTCCGGTGGGTTTGGATATACCACCTATCGAAAGAGACAGCTGCTGTTTCCAATTCCAAGAACTGTTTCCAATTTTTTTTTTTTTTTTTTTTTTTTTTATATTTAAGATTTTTATTTTGTAAAGCAAAAAGAGATCACAAACCGACCAGCATAGTTGGCCTCGCAGGGCCAAATATTGTACTCTCATAAAACTCACTTATAACAAAAAATTGGGGGGGTTCACAGGAAAAATCAGCAAGAAGTCGAAAAATAGGGGGGGGGGGAGGGGGTCAAAGCAAAAGTCAGCGAAAAGAAAAAACTTTGGGTTCGCAAAACTAAAGTCTCAAAAGTTATCCCCGGCCGGGGAATGTCATCAAGAAAAAATAAAACAAAATAAAATAGTGGCCGAAGCGTCTCTGGACCAGCAGGATGAAGATTAAACAGCAAGAGGAGAATCCAAATAAGAGTCATCGGTGTGAAAGAAAATGGTCGCAGGAGTTAAAACAACAGGTCATCCAGAAAATAAAGGATTCATCACCCCGTATCCCGAAATGGTAGCTTACGTAAGACAGGTAGTACAGTGCATGCGAGACCGGGGCTTCCAAGCACAGCGAGCCTGCAGTCATAAAGCTGACCTCCAAGTCGACTCTGGACCTGATACTCTCCATACCCTCCTCCGTCAGATGCTCGGGGTACAGCTGCACGTGTCAGTGGGTACCGCGGTGCCGTCTGAACGGCCATCGGCAGGGGGTCAGTCTCCGCAGGCTTACGTCTGGAGTACGGTATTTCCGGGTCCGGTGAATCCAGCGCCACCTGGACGTCGCAAGACTCCAGCTCGCCCCCTCCAGACAGCCCCGGGGTCAGCGTCTCAGTCAGGTCGCCGATCCCGACGTACCTCTCCATAGCATCAGGCACGATCCAGCAGGGTCCAGCGGGGCACAAGGTTGGATCCTCTCCGAGAGCGTCCACCTCCTGGATCTCTGCATCCACTCTCTGGTCTGCGGTCACCCGGCCAGTCCTCCACGCGGCCATCAGTCGCCCCCACGAGCCCCGGGAAATCGGGCTCTCTTCCTCCTCCCCCAGCTGCTCCAAGCAGGCCTCAAGGGCCGCAAACGCAGCCTCCATGCCACCGGTGGGGGGGGGCCGCTCCATCCCACTCGCTCCGTCAACATCAGGTCCCCAGGCATCGCAGACACAGCCGGAAGACAGGGGCCCTCCATCCTCTCAGTCTGCATCCACCAAGCACCGGGTCAGGCTCTCTACAAGCGGAGCAGGAGGGACAACGAGCACCCGGAGGCAGATGGGTAGGCCGCAAGATGGCCGCCAGGGAATCAGACCCGCCGGGCTAAAACTCTGCTGTGCTCCGGGTGGAGGGCAAAAACGGTGACCGGAGCAATCCCCGTTATGGCTAGCCGTCCAGGGACCCTAATAATGGGCAAATTGATGAGGGGTTCCAGCTAAAAAAAACCAATATCAGGCGAATCCAGCAGAGCTCCCTCACGACACGTCTTGTCCCTTTCAGAGCCAGCCACGCCCCCCCCCCCAATTTTATTATTTTTTTTTTTTTTTTACTTTGTTCACACGCAAATAGTGTTTTGTGGAACATTTTACATCTATTTCCTGTAGGTGGCGCCATCGATACAGACTTCTTTTTTCCATTTAATTATGCTATAACCCTTTCCATTCCCTGACTCCATCAGTCTGACGTGTAGACCACTCAATCAGAAACCGATTACAGATATGCCAAGAAGGGACTTGAAAGCATATGCACTTGGGCATATACAGAAACAAGGCATATACACATATAGATGTACTCCTATACATACAGACAAACTCGGAGTTCTTAAAATAAGGTCATCCGCAGGCACAGGCAGCCCCATGTCCTTCTCTTTTGTTTCAGTCCCCTACCTGCCAGCCCTTTTCCTGTACCTGTTGCTCAGCCTGGCAGCGACCCCTTGTAGCCTTCTTCACTGCAGTCCTTGGTGTAGCATGAAACCAGAGCATCCTGCAGCTGGGTTTGAAGAAGAAAGCTGTTGTAGCTCCACAATGTCGAAGTAGCACTCCAGTTAAGGAGGCAAGCATACTATATGGTTAGCCACACAATCATTACTGTGGAATAGAACACCCAGGCCAATTAGATGTTAAGGTCCAGGGCAAAATAATTTCTCTATATTCAAGACTTCAGCCCCTACAGCTGCCACCTCCCTTGCCCAAACAATGCCACTGCATTATATAAAATGTGCAAAGCAACACATTAAATTGTATTCTAAAAACTTACATTTTAAATTCCTACACTTTGAAGCTTCCATGGTGAAATATGCTCCAAAGGTGACAATAAGGATGTTGCTATACCTTCCGTCAACTTTTTATTATGTGTTGTTCAAATGTATTCTCCACTTGTGTGCTGATCTTGTACAGCGCTGCGGAAGCTGCTGGTGCTGAATAAAGTATAACAATATACCCTTTTTAGCTGAAAGCGATTTCTTGCTTTTTATTCAGGGAGCATCAGTGGCGGAATTCGGTTATATATGAGGGAATTAATCGATATAACCCAGAAAGCTTTGCAGTCACCATCATGGAAAATGAAGGCCCAGGGTGCAGCTGCCATGGGTTCCATTGCCAAGCAACAAACTGGATCTCTGGTACCACCTCATTTAGGACTGGTGCTCGGCGCACTGCTGCAGGGTCTGCCTGGAAGAACATGGGCTGGGAAGGTATGAACCTGATCATAAAGTAATATTTAATTCCTGTTTGTTTCATGCAAGGCATGACGACCTTAACCAATCCGTATGTTTTTCTGTTCTTTACTTTTGTACTTTTTCTTTATAGTAAGTCAGGTGTTTTGGAGTTTTTTTGTGTTTAATCCTTTGTAATAAACCTCACTTGTTAACAATAATTCACTTTATATGTACAACTGTCCACTTATCAATGAACGCAAAGCATTTTAATGTATTGTTTTATGTTGGAATATAAAAACAGTATAAATTGTGTTAATGGGAAGCACGTGTTGGATAGAGTGTGTTAAGGGGAAGCACGTGTTGGATAGAGTGTGTTAAGGGGAAGCACGTGTTGGATAGAGTGTGTTAAGGGGAAGCACGTGTTGGATAGAGTGTGTTAAGGGGAAGCACGTGTTGGATAGAGTGTGTTAAGGGGAAGCACGTGTTGGATAGAGTGTGTTAAGGGGAAGCACGTGTTGGATAGAGTGTGTTAAGGGGAAGCACGTGTTGGATAGAGTGTGTTAAGGGGAAGCACGTGTTGGATAGAGTGTGTTAAGGGGAAGCACGTGTTGGATAGAGTGTGTTAAGGGGAAGCACGTGTTGGATAGAGTGTGTTAAGGGGAAGCACGTGTTGGGCGGCTGTGAATGTGCTCACTCTTTATATTGCCACACAAGCTTTTCTTTGCTTCACAAGATAATTTGCAAGCATCATCTAAACTGTGTCTAGTACAGGGTCATTGGTGTCCTATGCTAAAGTCGACCCCTTGTGGGTGAATGTAGAAACAACACAATAAAAATGCTGCTCCATTTCATACCATTTCGAATTTGACGCCTCACTTCGGTTTTGGGGGCACTCGGATTGGAAGACCTGCAGAAGCTATCGAATTTTAGGGTTAGGGTCTTTCAGTTGGGTTTACTTTACGATGTGTGCTTCTTTTAGGGTATCAAGGTTCAGGTACTATTTATGCTTTTAAGGGATTAACCATAACCTTGAGCTCCATTTTTGCTTAATCTTTAGGCAACACATTCTGCTTATTGTTTTAATGCAAGCGTGAAGGAAGCCGAATCTATTACCTAAAAATGAAACAGAACCGCATAGGAACTCGGCTAAGTGTATACGTTTAGGTCAGTAGGGACGAATCCACCGACTCCTCTTTTGAACCGGAATAAGTGAGGGTAGTAAATAATGCATATAATATAGGAAAGTGCATGTTTTAATATCCAAGCTGGGATGGAACAAGGAAACCTAACTGGAGCCATCTTCCTTGATTTTGCCAAGGCCTTTGACACGGTAGACCATGGCATCTTGTTAGAAAAACTTAAAAACTCTGGCATTGGTGATCGCACGCTAACCTGGTTTCAATCATATGTATCCGACCGATCACAATATGTGTCAATTTCTGGCAGCTCCTCCCTCCCGCTCCCAGTCACTTGCGGTGTACCCCAAGGCTCAGTACTAGGCCCCTGCTATTCACAATATTCATAAATGATCTGCCCAACGTCTGCAAAGCCTCAACTGTACATATGTACGCAGACGACACTGTGATCTATACCAGCAAACCAAATCTCCCGCAGCTGGAGGCCGTGCTGCAAGAACAATTCACAGAGGTAGAAAAGTGGATCAAAAACAACAAACTTTTTTTAAATACTGACAAAACTGTAACGATGCTCTTTGGAACAGCACCTAAACTACACAAATTGCAAAATCCCCATCTATGTGTTGGGACAATATCAAATGGCACACTGACCACAGTCACTTCTCTCAAATATCTAGGTATGTGGTTGGACCCTAATCTATCCTTTGGCCCCCACATCGAAAAACTCTCATCTAAACTTTACCCCAAACTAGGTGCCCTGTACAGAAACAAATCCTGCCTGAGTCCCGCGGTAAGAAAGCAGATTGTACAGCAAATGCTTATGCCGGCTATTGATTACGGAGATGTAGTGTATGCAGCCGCCCCGCAAACACACCTTCATAAACTTACTACACTGTATAACTCATTCTGCCGCTTTGCGCTACAATGTGACTACATGACCCACCATTGTGACATGTTAAAACAGCTAAACTGGCCATCGCTAGAATCCAGACGCACCCTTCACCTTTCCAGCCTGGTGTTTAAGAGCATCTCTGGGAAGCTGCCACCCTACCTGAATAGACTGCTTCCCCCAGCAGCTCCCTCATCCTATAACCTCCGATCCAGGACCAGCACCTTACTTGCAATACCACAATACAAAAAGACAGTGGCTCGGTCCTCATTTTCCTACAGAGCACCACAATTATGGAATAACCTCCCAGACACCATCAAATCTTCCACCAGTCTTAAGTCACTCAAAATTTCCCTGTTAACATACCTCAATACAGAATGCACCTGTAAACATGTAACCTAGTGACTATATTTCCTACATATTTATTTTCTGTTAATCTGTATATTTGTGTTGTTAATATCTTACATTGTATTACTTTGTATTTCTGTAAATGTAACACTTCAATGTACTTGAACCCAGGACATACTTGAAAACGAGAGAAATCTCAATGTATCCTTCCTGGTAAAATCCTTTATAAATAAATAAATAAATAAATAAATATTCTGAATTGATTTTAGGCTCAGGTTTAAAAGCAATAGAATGTCCCTTTAGAGACGCACAGTATGGAAATGCTGCCTTCATGGAAATTGACTATTTCAGCAACGACTATTGGTACCTTTGTGGAATATGAATAATAAATAGAAAAAATGTATCTTGCAAATACTATAACCTACCGCTAGTTTAATATGTTGGTTATTTTTCCCTCTGTTTTCAGGAAGAGCTGTTAAAAGCTATTGGGACAGTGGTTTCTGCCTGCAGGTGTGTATTCCTCCTCACTCGTTTAGATAAGAGCGTCCCACTGACCAGAGCCACACTGTCTTTTCAATGACACTCAAATTCTCATTTTGTTGGCCTTTTTTCCCTCCCAGTGAGCAGCTGCAGAAGCCCACCCCCGAGCAGCCCAGCGTGGATGATATAGTTCAGGCAGTGCTGAAGGAGTGCCGCAAGGAGAACATACGGTACAAGATCAGTGCTCTGAAGTGTGCCGCTGAGGTGCTCGAGTCCACGAAAATGGATCAATTCCATGACATGACAGAAATCCTTTTTCCGCTCATAGAGAAGGTAAAGGTTTTGTTTGGGATTTGTGCTATTATTGTGCATGTGTATTTTAACTGGTGAAACTAATTAAATCATTAACCACCTTTAATAAAGTGTGTGTGTGTGTGTGTGTGTGTGTGTGTGTGTGTGTGTGTGTTTTCGCGTATATATTATTAATTTTTTTTAATCCTTTTATTTGTAAAAACAAAAGTTTTATTAAGAGCATAAGTTGACAAATACAGATGTAATGAACCTCAAAATGACATAAATGACAATGCAACATCAAATGTGGACAAATCATATAAAGATCCAAAACCGGAATACTGAAACAGTATACATCAAAAGAAGTCCACCACCCCTCAGACACATTGGCACAGGTCGTATCGACAAGGAAGGCGCTCGAGACCTGGGTTAGGTCACAGCACGAGTCAGGTAACAGAAAGTTACGAGATAGGACATTGGAGAGAGAATTAGAATCAAGAAGATAAGCAGAGAGAGGAAAACGAGCGAGAGAATATATTATTATGTGCGTGTATGTATGTGTGTGTGTGTGTGTAAAGCCTATTGTAATTTCAGGCAAGTCGTTATTTGACCTTTAACCCCTTCACTGCTGAGTTATTCCACCCCTGGGTGCTGAGCTCATTTTCACCCTTTTTTTTTAATGTTTAAACGTGATTTGAAGTCATGTTTTATCGTAGAAACCAGACAAATTATACATCCTTTTTTCAACAGGCTCAGGAGATTCATAATATAAAATTTCTATGTGTATAACAAAAAATGAAAATTTCCAATCGGATTTCAATCGCTTGCGTGTAAATTTTTCCACATTTTATCATCCAAACATTTGTGATGATATATTCTATGGGTTAGTCTTTATGAAAAATATCCTAAATTACTCCTGTTACTCTTTTCTGTTTTTTTTTTTTTTTTACCCAAAAAACATAAATTTAAGCAAAACGGGAAAAAAATTGCTAGTATTTTGGCGCATTTTGTGTTATGAAAAATATTGCTATGTATAAAACAATGAAATTGTTCCCCAATGTGGGAAATGAGGAAGTGAGTAATGGCAGGGATATTGCTCATTTTATACGTGGAAAATGGCCCAGCCTTAAAAAAAACCAAAACAAATAACACTTTTTCTTTTTCATTTTTATCTTTAATATTTTACGTCTTGTTTGGTATCATTGGAAAGGGCAGATTCTGACCTGTCTAATGACACTTGCCCAGGTGGGGTGTAAAGAATGGCGATACGGGGGTCCAAATGACCCCACCTCTCCTTGCAGCGGTGTGATGGATTGTGTTTTAGATTAAACAATGCGTAATAACACATTATGCCATCAATTCTGAACTTGCTCAGTGCGGGAAATGATAAGGTTTGCTTGGCATGGTCTGCTTTTATAAGTGAATAATGCCACTGCCTTAAAAGGTGGTTCCCCTAGTTGTGAATATTCTGATGTGGAGTCTGGGAGTCAAGCAATGCTGTCCTGTTTTGCTGTAGTTGTGTGCACTGGTTCAATTTGTAGTCCTTTTAAAAACACTTTATAAGAGGGAGCAAAGTTATCAGGTGACAATTTACCTTTTTTTCAGGTTTTGCTGGAGAAAGCATAAATCTGCCACATAAACCTGTCAGTATATGTAGATGTTCACATTACTAGTATCTAGATATAGATGTACGTGCAGTTTCCTGTGGGACAAACAAAACTTTTCATTTAAATGATGGTAAATCACCACAGCTTTGCATTCTGTATTCCAGACATCCATGGAAACTGTTGGAACTCGTTCTCCAAAAGATGACGATGATAATGAGAATGTGAAGACAAAGGAATTAAACATGGATTGTCTATTATGTGCCTTTTCTACATTGGGAAAGGCCTGGCCCAGAAACCCAGACACCCAATGTGAGTTACCTGGGTCATACCAAGCTTGTTCATTTCATTCCACACTCAAAGTTAAATTTTCTTAACAACGACCTTTTTATGATTCTGTTGTGTAGTATTCCCAGTGGCTTGCATGGCTTTGGAGCTTTTATATAATATATTTTATGTAGTATATCCATCATATTTTATAAAGTTTAGTATTGTATGCCATGTTTGTTTATACCTTTTTAAAGTACACCTGTATTGTGCAGGTGTTCTATCACTGTCTTAAAGATCAATGTGATATCTCATCCCTTGATGATATTTTTCAGTTTGTACACACCCCAGTCCAGTGACGGGCACAGCCATCTTTCATCATCTGTGGGTGGAGCTAACTGGTTGGCCAATGAGCAGTGATGTGTAATTGGTCCGGACAGTCAGTGGTGTGCACAGATTGAGTGGAGGGCTGTCCTGTAGCATGCCTTTACGCTCAAAGTTGTCATTTCCATCTGGTGCACACGAGGGACAACAAAACGTTTGAGACGTAATAACTCACTTTTTACAATTATGTATGTCAGCGAAACAGTTCTGATTACATATAATGGGATGATTCCATGCCATATGAGCCCAGCTATGTGTTGGGCATGACCGTGTCACTATAACGACATACTTAGGAACCAGGAAAAGTTAGTTTTTTTTAGATTTGCCTACCATAATACAAACATTTAGGGTCTGGATGTAAAATTATAGAAGCACGACGCCACGGCCCTGAATTTGTCTCACCCTGGCCGAAGGTAAGGATAACCCTCTCTGTAGAAGTAGTTGTGGTTGCTTAGAGGTGTTCATGCCCATTGGAAGTGAAATTGTGGTGGAAAACACACTCTGTTATTCCTTGTAAGAAAAGGTGTCCTTTCAGCTTGCCATTTGAAGAGTTTAATTTGTTTTAATGGCATGATCTCACAAGCCATTCACTTTGTATTTTCTGGATTAGGTCGCTACCGGTTGGAGGTTTGCAAGTTAATGGCTGAACGCCTAAAACTCAGCACATGGAAGATCCAACAGGCAGTCCTCCAGTCTATGAACACATATTTTCAAGGGTAGGTTTTTCTAACAGATTGATATCTTGTGATATGTTTTCCTTCTGGAAACATTGATTACTTAAATCTCCAACGTCATATCTTTGGTTACTGGATATATCAAGTCTAGCCAGGTCAGATTTCATTGTACAGTTGTATCTTGAAGACCATAAGCACTCGCAATAAATGACGCTGTGTGAATAACGTATAACTAGTTGGCCAAATTATACGTGAAAACAAAACCTAACACAATATTGCCAAGCTTGAATACTCTCCGGGTTTCATTTGGAGTCTGAAGGCAACTGCCCAGATCTTCAGATCAATCTCCACTCCTACATTCATGGAAAAAACATAAGGCCTTTAATAGCCTCTAACCCGTTTCCAGCCTGGTGCTAAGGACTGTTAGTGCTTCGTCCCTTTCTCCTTCCTTTGTAGATTATCCCCATTTTTTTTTTTGCAGCAGGATATTCCATATCCATAATACTGTAATTGCTAGACCTGAGTGCCATTACGGCTTCTTACTTACATACAGTATGTAGGGGGAAAAAATCCATTGTGCTATATGTACTTTAATTTGCAGTGTCCCATAACACTACCTCTTTGCTGCTTCTGTTTCAGGTTACTGCTTTTAGAGAAAGAACATAAAGACAGTGAAGCGCTCACAGACATCCTCAAAGAAACCTGTCCGGCGGTTGCACACTCTATAGGTAAATTCACTAGTTTACATTAATTCAGATGATCTGCTCAGGGTCAGAGTTAAATCTTTGGGGCTAAATGAGAAAGTGTTAAAACGTCTGGCTAGCACAGTATACTATGCTCCTCATGCAGTCTCCCACTTCATCCTTCCTCCTAATGCTTGCCATTTTATTCACTTTCACCATCTCTTTTTTTAACCCCCTCCATCACTCTCTCTTTTCGTTGCTGTGACAATCTCTGATCCTCTTTATTTGCTTGGACTCTCCTAAACTCCCACCTATTCTTCCATCACATCTGCCTCTTCCCAATTGCTCTTGTTCTGTTCTTTTTGTTTAGAATGAGGTTGGTAAGATTGTACCGTCAAAAAAAAATTAAAACTAGAATTAAAATGTATTGCTGCTTAAAATCGAAGCGTGGTACAAACAATAAAAAAGCAGAACCAAAACGGGAAGAGACAGAGACATAAAATTCACAAGAGGTAGCTGTCGTTGCAGAGCTACAAACAAAACATAACACACACATCCAAACATGTAGGGTCCCTGGAACACAGATTCATCTCTCTACCCACACTATATGGAAAAAGGAAATCTGTAGCCTTTGGCGCCACCTGGTGGTGTTGGAGAGGTAGTGTGCCTTTTAACTTCAATTCAGACAAGTAAAAACAGGTATAAAATCAAACTTAAAATATAGTATAAAAATTAGCAGTTTGTAAGGTGTCTGTGTCTCTAAGGACAAAGTCTCTGTGTGGCCTCTTTCAAGTGCCAGTGTTGGTGGGGGGGGGGGGGTTCTTTAACCCCTCTACAGTCAGCAGCCTCTTACATCCACTTGGTGGTATATCCCTTTCAACCTTTGTGATACAGAATGAAGAGAAAATGTGGCAAAGTTGGCGCTTCAGATGGTGGTATATTTGCAGGCTCTGTGCTTGCTTCTGGGGTCCTCTGTAGCCGTTTTCTGGTGTCTCAGAGCTCAGACACCAGATTTGAAGGCAGCCAGTGATATTCTCTAGTTGCACTGGATCACCTTTCAGCCTCAGCCACCTCCTTGGTAGATGTAAATCAGCCAGCACTTTATATTTTATACTTTTTACTATTAGGATAAAAACGTGGTGGTTTTATTAAAGCTATTGGGTCCTGGCTGATTTACATCTACCAAGGAGGTGGCTGAGGCTGGTGATCCGGTGCAATTAGATAATATCACTGGCTGCCTTCAAATCTGGTGTCTGAGCTCTGAGACACCAGTAAACGGCTACAGAGGACCCCAGAAGCAAGCACAGATCCTGCAAATATACCACCAGAGTATCTGAAGCGCCAACTCTGCCATATTCTCTTCATTCTCTACCCACACTAGTTACTATACTCTGCTGGCAGGAATACTGACCTGTCTCCTGTATGTAATGTAGAATTGTCCTGTCTTTACCCATTACACCTTGTACAGCGCTGCAGATTGTGTTGGCGCTTAATAAAAAATAATACTCCTGATGAAACAGATTTAAGGCAGCGAGACAAGTATATATTTTTTTTTTAAGTGACCTGGTACTGTGGCACTACTTATCTATCTCTTGTATGTCGGTGACATTTCAGTGCTCTCTGAATAACCCCTTTTAGTTTCTTTAACCCTTACTTCACGCACTCCCCGATTTGTAAAATCGGATGTAAACGGTTATTTGAATAAAGGTTAAAATAACCGTAGCTTAAATACCCAATCTAAGCCTATATAGTCACCTTAAATTCTTACTATAAATGTAAACTCTAAGCGTAAATGCAAGAATTATTACATCTCGTTACAAACTTAAATTGTATCCCAAAATAAATGCCATGAATGTCGCACGTAAACAACCCTAGATCTAATCGCAACTTCCAACCTCCCCTTCTATATTTCACAAGCAATGCCTATTTTCTAGAGTCTGCTTAAGGCTGGTCCAGGAACCTATGCCTTTTTTTTTTAACAATACATTATTACTGTAATCTTGATCTGCGCAAGAGACCTTTATGTTCGGTGTGCCAAATGGCCAAAAAAGTATCAGAAGAGCAGCTACTTCTACTGCATACTAGGTATATATGTAATTTAGTTTTAAGATCTGTGGAAAGGTTTTGTTTAAAAAAAATTATAGAAACGCGCTTGACACCTAGAAATTTGAAAAAGGAAAGACAGCTGAAGTTATTCTATAATACATATACATTTTATGATTTTTTTTTTTCTTTTCAAAGAAAATAAGAGTTACTCCTCTGTACGAAGTGAAGCATTGTTGGTATTAGAACTGCTGCTTAGAAAACTGGAAGGTGAGTTAATGGAGGAATGGTCTTTTCTAACATAACATTTGACATAGCCGGTTTCACAGCTCCTTCACTAGCATAGAGCTTACAACTAAACCTAATGTGTGTCAACAGAAGAAACTGTTACACTGAACCTTCTGACAGTTATTTGTGAGTTCACTCACTCCCCTGCAGGGCTTAATATAAAAACTGAAAAGATATTCAGGGTTATTCAGAGAAAGGTGAAACTCTGGAGAACTTTGAGAAGTGAAAATTCTAGGTTAAAATAGCCAAACCCAAAAAAATTCCATTTATCTCACTTTCCAAAATGGCTATTTTGACCTAGAATTTTCACTTCTACAGAATTTCACCTCTCTCTGAATAACCCCGATTGGCTTCACCGATACTGCTGAACTACAACTCCCATGACCCTCATTTGCATTCACAGAACTATTGGAATTGTAGGATATCAACATCTGGCCAGACTTGAGTATGAGATGTGTAAGACCGCAAAGATATATGTCAGGGTTTTTTAACCCGGTGTATAGAACTAACATATTGTGATTGTAGCTGTTGGAATTTTGTTTACTGCATGTATATGATCTAACTAAATTTAGAGTGAGGCTGTTTCACAGCACCTTCTGGAAGTGCACGCTACCTTGGCATAACATCTCCTATGATAAGTATAGGAGACATGAATTATAGTAACCTCATACAGGGAATCACTACACTCGAGAGCGGTTTTAAACTTAGCAACTCCATAGACTAGAATGTCTCTGTGTTGGAATATAGATTCAGCAGTGTGAGCTACTAAAAAGTGCCGCAAGTTGTGACTTTGAGTAGTGTTGTCCATAACAAGAAACTGGCTGACTTAAATATTTACCTGTCCTTTTTACTTATTTGTCCCTGCTATACATAGTCATGTTTTCTTGCACAATTAACTGGTCTGATTCACCTTAACACAATGTATTTTCTGCTTCAATTATTTCTAGATACTGAACAGTGGAAATGTCTGACACAAAACAACAGGAACACACTCATAGCATCATTAACCACAATGGAAACGGAGAGCAGGCCTGATTTGAAAGAAAAGGGGTTATTGCTGAAGAAAACGCTAGAGAACTTAAACTGAAAGATACAATATAAATGTGCAGTGAACTATGATACAAAATTAACACAATATCGCATCAGTCCTGTAGCATGCATCATTCCATGCCCAAAATAAAGATTCCCATCGATTATGTTCTCTTTATATTGTTGGTGTATGTTTTTGACTGCTTCTTCACCTGTTTGTTTAGCAGTTGGTTTGCAGAGTCCTCCCTTTTACTCTCTGTACCCTTGTTTAAAAGCCATGAATGGGAGAACTATGCTGATTTCTGCAACCTTATTAATAGAGCAAGTATACATGTAGATCACTAGTGTCGCTGGGTGGGGGCGGGGGGTGCGGCCCGCCCTTAGGGTGACACCAAAGACTTTGATTTTTGAACCGGCCGGTTCCAAAATGAAAGTCTTGGGCGGACTGACCCTTCGGGCCCTCGGGCGCTGCCCGAGGACCCGTGGGTCAGTGGGGACCTGGTTTTGTAAGGGATGTTAACTTCCGACCACGGCGGGGAAACAAACAATCTGCCTCATCGGCGGTGTTCCAGTGTGCCTTCCTGGGCCCCACGTGCACCCTGCATTGATGCCGCCCCCTCACATGAAGCACGCACATCACGTAGGGGGCGGCGTCAATGCAGGGTGCACGTGGGGCCCAGGAAGGCATGCTGGAACGCCGCCGACGAGGCAGATTGTTTGTTTCCCCGCCGTGGCGGATGAGGCGGTTTAACGTCCCTTACAAAACCAGCCTCCTGAGCTGCCTGCTGGGGTCAGTATACATCCGTGTGTGAGCTGGGGGCAATATATATCCATGGGTGAGCTGCTGGGGGTAATATATCCAGAGCTGCTGGGGGCAATATGTCCATGTGTGCCTTCACTTTCACTGCCTTCAAACAGGCACTGTACTTGCTGGCAGTTCGCCAAAATTTGTGTGTGAGCATATGAGAGAACCCCACAGCAATAAACCTCACAGTAATGTGCGCTGTGCAAGAGCGTTCAGTGTTATATGGGAGTACTGATTTATGAGTAAGGGTAGTTTAAAAGAAATCTGCAAAACCCGGGGGGGGGGGGGGTGAAACCAACCCTAGTGATGCCACTGATGTAGATATCCGTATTCTAACAACCAATTTGATGTGACGGCCTAACCCAGGGGTCAGCAACGTTGGCTCCCTGATGTTTTGGGAACTACACCTCCCATGATGCTCAGTCACCCATTAGCCTGACTGAGCATCATGGGAGGTGTAGTTCCCAAAACATCAGGGAGCCAAGGCTGACTTCTGGCCTAAAAGTTTTTCACTTTAGTAAATGGGGCCTCATAACGCAAGACTAATTCCCCTATTCTGCCTGGATGATTAGGATATCAGTTTAGTTTAAGGAACCCTTCAGAAGCTAACATTTTAAAGGTTCGGTTCAATACGGTAAATGGTTTCTCCTCAAAATTTCCTTTAAAAACCGAGCCAAATATTGCATTTGAATTACCTTCAGTGTACTCTTATCTCTGTATCCAAACAGCTTATTTTCACATAAATAGAGCTCTAGTCTACTTTGACAATTTAGGTAGACATGCCCTTATTCCAACTCGCCTGTAATAGGGAGCCACGGAAATAAAATCATGCCAGAGCTGCCACTGGTTTCTCTCCTGGAATAACACCACCAGCATGAGAAGTGCGGCTGCAGAAGTGAATGAACAACTTGGCAATGCTAGTTATTTCGACAGGGGATGCAGATGTGAGGTATATAAAATATACAATAAGTTGCTGTTCAAACAGAGGTATTGCAGCTCAATTTGAAACCGCAGGGAGCGATTAAAAACCATTAGCTTGTGCGTCACCTCAGCCTGCCTGGCTCTGTTGCCCTGAGAGCTGCTATCTGCTGGATGGCGTAATCTTTGGGCTGTGCTGACTTGTACTCTGGGCTACTCATCTACTCCTGACCGGTCCTGGAAGCCGCCTTGCTTCTCCACGCTGGTGTCCGACCCTAACTCAATGCTGCTCACGTGGGGGATGCTGGCGGCGATGGAGGAATTCCAGGAGCTGCGGTTTCTTACCAGGCGGGAGGCTGGGTGGAGCTGCAATGTGGTCCCGGCGTTGATGGGTGCTGAGCAGCCTGGTACGTAGACATCAGTGGTATGACCCTGTAGGGCTCCTGAGTGCGGGCGAGGTTCCGGGTGGATACCTTCCCACCCCGGCTGGGCACACTGGATTCACCTTTTTTTTGCCAACTGTCTTGCCTGTGCCCGATGTCAGTGAGTGATCCGTCGACTGCTTTGGTCCGGCGAGGCCCTCTGGCATCCTACCTTCTTTTGCAGCGCCAGCTACAGGTGAAACTCTAAAAATTAGAATAATCGTGCAAAAGTTCATTTATTTCAGTAATGCAACTTAAAAAGGTGAAAATAAGATAATTCAAGCCGTGATTTGTCAGAATTGTGATTATGGCTTACAGCTCATGAAAACCCCCAAATCCACAATCTCAGAAAATTAGAATAGATTGGGACACTTTGAGCCTAGAATATTGCACCTTTTCACAATAATCAGCTAATTAAGCCATAACACCTGCAAAGGGTTCCTGAGCCTTTAAATGGTCTCTCAGTCTGGTTCAGTAGGAATCACAATCATGGGAAAGACTGCTGACCTAACAGTTGTGCAGAAAACCATCATTGACACCCTCCATAAAAGGAGGGAAAGCCTCAAAAGGGAATTGCAAAAGAAGTTGGATGTTCCCAAAGTGCTGTATCAAAGCACATTAATAGAAAGTTATGTGGAAGGGAAAAGTGTGGAAGAAAAAGGTGCACAAGCAGCAGGGATGACCGCAGCCTGGAGAGGATTGTCAGGAAAAGGCCATTCAAAAGTGTTGGACTTTCACAAGGAGTGGACTGAGGCTGGAGTCAGTGCATCAAGAGCCACCACACACAGATGGATCCTGGACATGGGCTTCAAATGTCGTATTCCTCTTGTCAAGCCGCTCCTGAACAACAAACAACGTCAGAAGCGTCTTACCTGGGCTAAAGAAAAAAAAACGACCTGGTATGTTGCTCAGTGGTCCAAATTCCTCTTTTCTGATGAGAGCAACTTTTGCATCTCATTTGGAAACCAAGGATCCAGAGTATGGAGGAAGAACGGAGAGGCACACGCTGCAAGGTGCTTGAAGTCCAGTGTGAAGTTTCCACAGTCTGTGTTGATTTGGGGAGCCATGTCATCTGCTGGTGTTGGTCCACTGTGCTTCATTAAGTCCAGGGTCAACGCAGCCGTCTACCAGGAGATTTTGGAGCACTTCCGCAGACTAGCTTTATGGGGATGCTGACATCATTTTCCAGCAGGACTTGGCACCTGCCCACACTGCCAAAAGCACCAATGCCTGGTTCAATGACCGTAGGATTACTGTGCTTGATTGGCCAGCAAACTCGCCTGACCTTAAACCCATAAAGAATCTATGGGGCATTGCCAAGAGTAAGATGAGAGACATGAGACCGAACAATGCTGAAGGCCGCTATTGAAGCATCCTGGTCTTCCATAACACCTCAGCAGTGCCACAGGCTGATAGCTTCCATGCCACATTGCCGCATTGAGGCAGTAATTGCTGCAAAAGGGGCCCAAACAAGTACTGAGTACATATGCATGCTTCTACTTTTCAGAGGTCCGATATTGTTCTATGTACAATCCTTGTTTTATTGATTGCATGTAATATTCTAATTTTCTGAGATTGTGGATTTGGGGTTTTCATGAGCTGTAACCATAATCCTCACAATTATGACAATTCACTGCTTGAACTGAGTCTCATATTAGTTTCACCTTTTAAATTGCATTACTGAAATAAATTAACTTTTGCACGATATTCAAATTTTTCAAGTTTCACCGGCATATGGCACTTGCTGGTCCCAGTCATCCAGTGTTGCCTGCCCTCTGTGTCGTTCCCCCCCCACCCTATATTTGTACACTGGCTGAAATCCTCCCTTCTGTGTCCCTCATTTTTGAAGAATTTATGGCTAATGATTCCCCCCCCCCTTAATTTTTCCCCACGGTCTCTCCCCTTTTTTGCTTGAGTTGCTGGACCTGGGATGCCGGCCCCCCCCCCCACACGCTATTTTACATCTCCAGGATGCGGCTTCGTGTGGCGGTTGGGAAGTCTTGACTCCTTTCATTTGTGTGTGGGATATTGGGTTGATCTGGGTGGGCCACTGGAGTGGATACCATGGCTTTGACAGCTTCCACTGGCCCCAGGGCACCCGGCCATTCCACGGCCTTCAGTTCCCTGCAGGATCGCTGGAGTGAGCCGGGAATGGCACTTCTCCCAGGTGGTCCTCCACCGATCCCTTTGTTTTACCTGCATAGATGCCCCGTCTGTTGATTGCCTGCTGACTCAGCCACCTTCGCGGTACTGCTGACCCCCTTCCCCTTTAGGTTTCATTATATTCTAGGTGTCATGGAGACACTCACTGGTCTACTTATGCATTTTTCCTCCTGTTGGGCATCCATTTCCCTGTAAATTTTATGTGACTAAAAAAATTTATTTTTATAATTTTGCACAAAGCCAAAAACTTCATTGATCATGTTAACTGCCTCACTGGAACCATGCTCCTAATCATTGGTGTTCAGTGGGAGTCTGAAATAGAATACACGGTTCATCATTTTTGCAGCTACAGTGAAAATCTGTCTAGATAAGGAAAATTCAACCATAAGGAACGGTGCCACTTCATCAGTTCGTAACATGAGGAGACTGGCTATTTGCACACCAGTAAATGTACTTTAACATCACTGAACTTAAACTGTAGAAATGCTAGACAGCGTCAACTGAAGCTGAATAGGGAGCTGCCACTGTAGTTTAACTTCGAAGCTATGGTAAAAGAAAAAAAACCCTTAAACACAATTCATCTTACATTTCTCTACTTGCTACACTGTAGTTCACCAAAATAAAACCACTGTTCTTTCATTGAAAAGATCAATGGTTAATGAATAACCTCTGATCGGTTAGGTAAATTAAGGAGCAATAGTTTCAGGCTGCACCATATAAGTCAGAACAAGGAAATAAGGTGTCATCTGCGCTCGTTTCTATGTGTTCCATATACAACAAAACTGAGAAAAACTTTTTGAAACAAACAAAAACCTCAGTTTTGTTGTACATGGAACACATAGGTGACCTCTGCGCTCGTTTCTTTTTTCCTTGTTATGTTTTATACATTAACTGGGCTGTTACTCCTGGCAGTTGCTGCCGCTCCGGTGAGTATGGGCGCGACGCCATTTTTTCTGCACCATATAAGTATTTATCACTGAGTTTTAAATTGCGCCTCCATTTAACAGAGTTTATTGTACAGTCTCACAAAAATGTCAAATGGCCATAAACTCAGACAAAATCATGAAGATAAAGGTGTGTATATTGATGGAATGCTCTAGCCACCATTACAATGTAATGCATTTTAAACGGTCATGGCTGGCAGGATATCCTGCAATAATAGGCAGACAGATTGGATGCTTGAGTGAACATGACCGCTCCGTGACCACATGGCTACCAAAAGTAATTTAGGGACATACTAGGCAAGACAACCAGGTGTTTATTCCGAATCTTTGCAGGCTGCCAATCATTTCTTTTTGTCTAGAGTTTAAATCCCCCTTTTTTTTTGTGGCGTCCAATGAATGAAAGGAAGTTGAAGCTGTGGGATCTGAATTCATACTCTGTGGCGTAAATCCCATTTTTTAATCCAGCACTAGTCTCCCCTCTTCCTTTTGGCTTTTCTATAGCAGCTAAACAGAATACTCAATCCATCCATAACAGGAGGATTTAAGACCTTGGTTTCTGAAGAGAATAATGGTCTCCAATTGTCTGTCCTTAACCCCTAAGATCCTGTCTTAGGCACACCTTGAGTTAACTCTCCTTCTGCGCAGGGAGAGAGAAAATCCTTTCAAAAAAAGGACACACGAGGCATGTAATTTTGTCTGGCAATTTCTCTCTGCCTTCCAACGTTTTTTTGACGCATATTTATGCTTCTAACAAAAACGTTGTCTCTTTATTTCATTGGTTAACATTTCAAAACATAACATAGTTCATTGGCCAGTTTCAATACAGGTCTGGTGACACATTTCTAGACAGTCCCGTGGCCTCGGCATGTGATTTCTTGAGATATCAGCATTTCTTAAGACATCAGTACTTTTTTTAAGACATCAGCACTTTTTTATCACTTCAGAAAAACATTTGCAAACATCAGTATCCTTGTCATTCTAAAGACATTTGCAAACATCAGTATCCTTGTCATTCTAAAGACATTTGCAAACATCTTGAGAAGTGAACCTTAGTCCTATAATACTGCTGATTATCAATTTATCTTAAAACTATTTCTTATATTTTAAACCTTAATTTATCTATTAATATTATAATTCATGGGGTGTTATTTAACTACTTATAGGGTCCTTCTTATAGGTTAGCAGATGGTGGTCTGAGGATTCCTTTTCCTTCAATCCCCTCTTAGAATCATAGTATGATCATACTATTTGATTCTTTCTTTGTTTCATCTATCTACTGTAAGTTAGTATGGGTTGGGGAGCGAGACCCTCAATACCCATGTGGATCAATATAGAACCAGGGGGGCTGTACCTGCCACGGAACGGGTAACACATGGCAGTCTCCCAGTGCCTATTTATCTTCCTAACCTACATTCTTATTAATAGTAACAAGAGGTGCTAGGAATGACTCAAACCCTGCCTTTACCTGATCCCTTGCTTTAAATTCATCAGGGACCCCTCTTGGTACCCCTATAACATCAATATAGACATGCGGATCAAGACTACCTTGTGGGCTTGGGACTTCCCTTTTCCTGCGACGTGAGCTAATATTTGGAATTTCCTCAGGATCCGAAACAATATGAAATCCCATTATGACCTTATGAATTCACCTGACCATTGAAGGGGCAGACGCGCCCTAATCTTGAGGTCTCCACATATCCAGTAGAGATCCCCAATCAGAAAAACTTGATTCTGTAACTTAATACTGTTGATATTGCTATAATTGGCACAATAACCCTCGGGGAAGAAGGTGAGGTTCCTACCTTTTTCTGCTGACCTATAGCAGGTATAGTTCCCTGGGTAAACATGTATCCCTTCTCCTGGTTGTGGGAGGCGTGTTAGTATGGGGTAGCTATTCTTCCAATATTCACATAAACTCTGGCTATTAGTGGTGTTAGTATATAAACTAAGAAAACATTCTTCTACATCTTGCGGAATATTAAAAGGTACGGTGCCTAGATGTGGCCTAACAGCACCACACACATAACAATTTGTACGGTTATTGTTTAGGGCACTAAATTTTACCCATTCTAGCCAAACATTTACATCTGAAAATCCTGTTTCCATTGCTATGCTGTCTTCATAGGTGGGATTGGCTATTGATTTGGTGTTAGGTAGGAGAGGAGGAGGTCTCACTACCTCTCCATATTTCCTGGGTAGGAATGGGTTCTCTTCCTTCTTATAAATGGCCATATCTTGGAGTTTGAACTTGTATCGAGGGAATTTGGTTGTGGCAGTTGCGTATATTCCCATCTGTTAACTACGGCATCAGAGGTACCAAATCCCATATTGCCCGTGTCCCACCCCACTGCGCCCCAATAATCACAATTATGTCCCCAGTACTCATCGGTTACACATATATATATATACAGTTGCCTTGTACAGTATCATACTGCAGTAATGGTGGACATAAAAAAACAACAGTGGCCAGACAGTGATGGTTTGGGTTGGGGTTCTTTCTGGTAGGGGTGTGGACAATAGGGGTTGTGACATATGTTCCGAAGGGGGGGGGAAACATTATTTCAGTCTTTTTCTTCCCCCACAATGCGTCTCCATACTCTTCGAAAAATCCTGGTTGTCATTTCTCCTTGTTGGAAACCAGGGCTATCTGCCCTCGTGAGTGTCTCTTGTTGAGTCCCTTGTTGAATCCGCTTGACTCGAGAGGGTCCCTTGTTGAATCCAGACCGGGCTGTCCTCTGTCAGTATAGCTGTGCGGGTTACGGCTACCACCGTGGTCTCTGGTCCATAGGCAAAATCCTCTGGTCTTTTTCCTTTCTGTAGCCGCTTTACCAGCACCTTGTCTCCTGGATTAAATAGGTGGGTAGATTTGTCTGAAAGAAAGGGGAACTTAAATATAACTTCGTCTCTGGTTGTCTCGAGGGTTGAGATCAGCTGCCTAACATATTCATCCCTTATCTGCTCTAAGTCCCTTGTCTCCACTGTTAGCCTACCTGTAGACCATGGTAATGGAAAGGGTCTGCCCATAAATATCTCGAAGGGGGAGTAGCCTGTGTTCCTATTAACCGCCATTCTGATTTCAGCCAGAATGATGGGGAGTACCAATTTCCAATTCTTTAGCTCTTCTGTGGTTGCATATTTTTGTAAGGTACAAAATATTGGTCCCTATCCATTGTGGGAGGTTGCAAAAACCCGGCATTACTAGTTTAGCTATGTCCTGTTGTGCTGCTCGTTTAGCTGCTTGGTCAGCCAGATGATTCCCTTTTGCAATAGGATCTGAGGCTCTGGTGTGTGCTCTAAAATGTAACACCGCTATCTGAGAGGGCATAAGAATGCTTGCTAGGAGGTCCGTGACCAGGGTCGAATGGGAAATCTTCTTGCCATCTGCGGCCACAAATCCCCTCATTTCCCATATCGTCCCATGGTCATGGACCACACCATAAACATATGTGGAGTCAGTGTATATCGTGACAGGTCTACCCGCATAGAGCCTGCATGAGAAGTGTTGTCATTGGGGCGGGTACAGGAGCCGTCAACAAAGACGACATCTGCGTCCGGAACAGGTGTTGACATACAGTTGTGTTCAAAATTATTCAACCCCCACTAAAATTGAGTGTTTTGGCCAGTTTGACATTGATTTTGATCATTCAGTCATCTTGCTTACAATTAAATCAAAGAGGCACGTGTAGGTCAGACAAATATAACATAACATTTATAATGAAATAACCACAAATGTCTTTTCTGTGCTCACATCATTATCAGTTTTATTCAACCCCCAAGTGACATTCAATCTTAGTACTTAGTTCAACATCATTTTACAGTTATAACAGCTTTTAAACGTGAAGCATAGCTTGACACAAGTGTCTTGCAGCGATCTACAGGTATCTTCGCCCATTTGTCATGGGCAAAAGCCTCCAGTTCAGTCACATTCTTAGGCTTGCGCACTGCAACTGCTTTCTTTAAGTCTCACCAGAGGTTCTCAATCGGATTTAAGTCAGGTGACTGCGATGGCCACTCCAAAATGTTCCAGCCTTTAATCTGCAACCATGCTCTAGTGGACTTGGAGGTATGCTTGGGATCATTGTCCTGTTGAAAGGTCCAACGTCTCCCAAGCCTCAGGTTTGTGACGGACTGCATCACATTGTCATCCAATATCTCCTGGTACTGAAGAGAATTCATGGCACCTTGCACACGCTGAAGCTTCCTTTACCTGCAGAAGCAAAACAGCCCCAAAGCATGATTGACCCCCGCTGCATGCTTCACAGTAGGCAAGGTGTTCTTTTCTTCATAGGCCTTGTTCTTCCACCTCCAAACATAGCGTTGATCCATGGGCCCAAACAGTTCTAATTTTGTTTCATCAGTCCACAGAACACTATCCCAAAACTTCTGTGGTTTGTCCACATGACTTTTGGCATACTGCAGTCGACTCTTCTTATTCTTTGGAGACAGCAAGGGGGTGCGCCTGGGAGTTCTGGCATGGAGGCCTTCATTACGCAGTGTGCACCGTATTGTCTGAGCTGAAACTTCAGTACCCACATCTGACAAATCTTTTCTCAGTTCCTCAGCAGTCACACGGGGACTTTTCTCCACTCTACGCTTCAGGTAGCGCACAGCAGTCGAAGTCAGCATCTTCTTTCTGCCACGACCAGGTAGCGTTTCAACAGTGCCCTTTGCCTTGAATTTGCGAATGATGCTTCCTAAGGTCTCTCTTGGTATGTTTACCATCTTTGTAATCTTCTTGTAGCCATTGCCCTTCCTGTGAAGAGTAATCACCTCTTCTCTTGTCTTCCTGGACCATTCTCTTGACTTCACCGTGTTTGTAACCACACCAGTAAATGTCTAGAAGGAGCGGAGTATCACAGTCATTTTAAAGCTGCCTAATTGGTGCTTATTATGCTTTATTGCTGCTCCGTGACATCCACAGGTGTTTTCAATACCTGATTGAGAACACTTGAATGAACCTCTGTTCTTCAGAGTGGTAGTCTTTAAGGGGTTGAATAATTGTGTCAATGAAGAATTCACAAAAGAAACATTTACTACTGTATTACAAAACCAATTGATGTCATTTTAGTTGCATATGGTTCTTTAAAAAGTCCTTGTAGGATTTCATTCTGAATACAATTACAAATGTACACTAAATTCCCTAAAACCCTTTACAGCATTGGGGGTTGAATAATTTTGAACACAACTGTAAGATCAGGGCGGGGTGCAGTTTCAGACTCAATAGAGAGAGCACAGTCATGTTCGAGTGGGATGGTATCTGAGGGACTCTTAAGACCCAGTAAAGCGTTTAGGATTGGTGCTGGACCAGAGACACTTGAACTGTATTCGATGTGCAGTGCAGGGTTGCTTAGCAGTGTGACTTCATATCCACTAAAGCGCTGTGATGACATGTGCTGTGTATGTATGCCCTTAAGTAAAAATAAAACATCATGGGTTGTGGGTAGGTGAGGTTCGTACCCTAATGTGTATTGGCTTGCCATACTAACGGCCATTGCACATGCTGCCAGGGCACGCAAACAGGCCGGCATCCCTTGTACCGTTACTGGCAAAATCTAAAAAAAAAAAAAAAAATACTACGGGGCAACAACCGGCCCCCATGTTCTTGCGTCAGTACCGCGGCCATGGTTTTACAATTGTCCCTTGCAAACAGATGAAATGAAAGTACATAATCAGGGAGGCCAAGCGCGGGACTTATTATCATCATTGCATTTCTGAGAACCCTAAAGGCATTTAACATTTCATTAGACCACGTTATCACATTGGATTGACCCAACAGGGTGGCTTGTCTCAGAATGTTATCGTAGTAGGAGCAGTCAGGGATCCACTGTCTGCAATAGTTTATCATGCCTAAGAATGACAGCATGTCCTTCTTAGTTTTCGGATTGACCAGGCCCGTGACAGACTGGACTCTCTTCTGACTGATGCTCCGTTCCCCCTGTCTGAGAACAAATCGTAAATATTCAACTTGCATTTGACACCACTGCATTTTTTTTTAAGGGAGACCTTGTGCCTACATTCCTGTAACCAACTGAGAAGTTATTTACCATCCTCCCGGCAGGCCTCCTCTGATGGACTGCATACGAGGAGATCATCCACGTATTGCAGCAGGACCGAACCATGGCTGGGGTGCCAGAATTTCAGAGTGGCCTGCAGTACAATACTGTAGACCACCGGGGCGTCAACGTACCCCTGAGATAACCTTTTCCATGTAAATTGGGTGCCTTCGAATGAAAATGCAAAAAGCAATGCCGTGTCAGGGTGTACAGGGATGCTAAAAAAAAAAAAATGCATTCTTCAGGTCAATTACAGAAAAATGTGTATGTGTCGCTGATATTGATGACAGAAGTGACGTGACATCTGGGACAATTGGCGCAATTAGAATCACTAGGGAATTAACTGCGCGCAAGTCTTGAACGAACCTGACAGTCCCGTCAGCTTTGTTCACGGGGTTAATTGGGGTACTGAAGGGGAAGACTACAGGTTCCAGGATACCATCCTGTAGAAACTGGTCAATCATAGGACGTAGTCCGTCCTCTTTCTCTTTTTGACAATGTTTAAAAATTCTATTAATATCTTCTATTTCTAAGTAACTTATTCCCCACGGTCATAAATGGAAAATGGGTTTTGTTGGTGTTATTCTCATATCTTAGGGCTTATTAATGGCGATCCTTTGTTATATACGAGTGGCCATAATAACGAAAGGCAGTATATATTCTTCTGCTTTTTTTTATTTTTTTTATTTTCTCTTTTACTTCCTCTTTTTTTTTTTTTCATCTTTGGATGTGGATGGGGCCGAAGGTTTCAAATCCTCCATTGCCCCTACCGCACCCAAGACCTCTGTCTCAGTAAAGGGACGGATATATGGATTGTCTATAAGACGGAGGGAGTCGTGGTTCCCAGCTGGCACGGGGTATTTCTTGTTTATTCCGTGGTATACTCTGTTCTATTCTATGCAGTCTGGCGCTGTCAGAGGACAATGGGGTCCCTCTTCTACATTGTTTCACCATTAATCATTGTCCCCCCCCCCCAATTTCATATACTGCATGTCCCACTGAGTGTCTCCCTGATAATAGGGCCATGCCTCGGTGTCGTCGAGACATAATCCTTTCACTATATCCATATAGAATGGGCTGTGGTCTCCCTGTCTGAGGAAAGGATCACAACTCCCACTGCTTCTGTCCATCCCGCCAGATTATCTATCCATGGGTTAATTAAATAGCAATCTGTGCCCCCTACTCGTGCTACATAATCTTTACAAAACTCTCCTATTTTCAGTAAGGATATTCTTTAACCTTGCTACTTTAAATACCCATGGTTAGTTGTACAATTGAATAATCAGGCAGGTAAAATAGAGAAAGAAAGAAAAAAAAGAGGGCTTCACAGTGCTCGAAAAGAAAAACAATTTAAATTCTTATATATATATATATATATCTCTATGCCACATGGATCAACAAAAGATGAGCTAATTTAAGGATAAGTAAATAAAAAACTTATTTAGTGAATCCTCCCCTAATCTCGAGAATCAAACTTCTAATCTTTTGCTTTTTATTTTGTAGTTATATAATTCCTTCACATCATAAACAAAAATTTATAAACCACAATCCAATAGTATATAAAAACTAGCTTCACAATATATATATCTCCGGTTAGTAACTGCATACATGACCAACATCATCCACCCCATCAGTCAGCAACTAACACACAAATGGCCAACAAACACCTCTGCTTAATACAACATGCACCTCACAGCAAACAATGTCCAACCAGTCAGCTCTTATATATACATATATATATATACACACAGTACCATCAGTATACAAAGGGGCAAAAGTCTGCATACTTTACAGATTTTCCTGCCACCCAATTAACTTAGCACTCTAATAATATATACTTTAACAATATATACATGTATATACATGTAATTAAACCGGTAATACAGAATGACGAGCGTCCGTCTTACCTTACAGACCACTCGGCACCTTAACTTATACCTCTACAATTTATATAATTTACTCTATTATCACAACTGAGGACGTCTGTCTTACCTTACAGATCGTTCAACAGTGAATCTTAACACTCTAATATTCTTATACTCTAATATTCTTACACTCTAATATTCTCACACTCTAATATTCTCACACTCTAATATTCTTACACTCTAATATTCTCACACTCTAATATTCTCACACTCTAATATTCTCACACTCTAATATTCTCACACTCTAATATTCTCACACTCTAATATTCTCACACTCTAATATTCTCACACTCTAATATTCTTACACTCTAATATTCTTACACTCTAATATTCTTATACTCTAATATTCTTATACTCTATACATTTTATGAGGGTTAACGCAAGGTGTGATCAATTGGACATATAATGTCCCTTCTATTGAGTGTGGTCCCTGACCCACTCCATCTTTAATAAACGGCCCCTGGCAACGTTTTCTTTTAATTTGTAATAAACGGCCCCTGGCAACGTTTCCTTTTACACTATAGGACATGGACAACTAACTTTAGTTCGAGATAAACGTTGTCATTGCCCTCGTCCAGACAAGACAATATACTCACCAGGACGAGGGGTGACCGTTCATGTCGGCAGTGCCTCCAGATTGAAGAGAATAATGGTCTCCAATTGTCCGTCCTTAACCCCTAAGATCCTGTCTTAGGCACACCTTGAGTTAACTCTCCTTCTGCGCAGGGAGAGAGAAAATCCTTTCAAAAAAAGGACACACGAGGCATGTAATTTTGTCTGGCAATTCTCTCTGCCTTCCAACGTTTTTTTGACGCATATTTATGCTTCTAACAAAAACGTTGTCTCTTTATTTCATTGGTTAACATTTCAAAACATAACATAGTTCATTGGCCAGTTTCAATACAGGTCTGGTGACACATTTCTAGACAGTCCCGTGGCCTCGGCATGTGATTTCTTGAGATATCAGCATTTCTTAAGACATCAGTACTTTTTTTAAGACATCAGCACTTTTTTATCACTTCAGAAAAACATTTGCAAACATCAGTATCCTTGTCATTTCTAAAGACATTTGCAAACATCAGTATCCTTGTCATTCTAAAGACATTTGCAAACATCTTGAGAAGTGAACCTTAGTCCTATAATACTGCTGATTATCAATTTATCTTAAAACTATTTCTTATATTTTAAACCTTAATTTATCTATTAATATTATAATTCATGGGGTGTTATTTAACTACTTATAGGGTCCTTCTTATAGGTTAGCAGATGGTGGTCTGAGGATTCCTTTTCCTTCAGTTTCCCAAACCTGTCCGCAGGACCCGCTGACAGGCAAAGTTTGCCAGATAGCTGAAGCACAGCACAGGTGATACAATGTGCTTCAGTGATTGCAGGATTCAGTCTGCATTTCCCCAAGTGATCAGTAAAATCTGGCCTGTTAGAGGGTCCTGAGGACAGGTTTGGGAAACACTGCCTGTTCAGTTCCTCAGCAGCTGCTGAATTGTTACATTGCAGCAGTTACATTTGCTGCAGAAGTCTCAATGAACACTTTGAATAAGTTGCTAACTTAGCACTTGCAGCTGCTGAGGAACTGAACAGGCCTGAGGCATCTGTGCAAATATTAGCTGGGGAAGATCAAAACATTGACATACATTTGAAGATAGTCTTTAAATTTCTGTTTTGTGCCTTGTACATGACATTAGAATATTGAAAAGTCCTGCAGATGAACACTATAGGTAAAACTTTCAATGTCTTCAGGCAGGGGGTGAAAGTCATTTGCTGTTGAAAGTTTAAAAAAACAGATATTTTTAAAAGACATTGGTGGTTGTTCAATAGGCCTAATTTAGAAAACCCCATCATAACCTATACATATGTGAAAATGTTTGTGTCAATGGAGTTTTGTTTTTTAGGACTTTGCTTTCAAAAGATACTGACATGCATAACTTGATGAACTTTGTCCTTTATGAAAAGAAATAACTATTTTACTACCATGTGGTCCATTTTGACTATACCGTAACACTTAACTTCATAGGCATTTGACCGAATAGGTTGTTCTCACTTAACAAAAAAGGAAAAAGTCAAGTTGATATGGAAATATTTAATATTTATTAGTACAAAAATTTTAAAAATATTTGTAATTGGTCTCAAATCGGCAGGATCTGCCCTATGACCAGCTGTTTGTATTTAGACTATGAATTTGAACTCCCACCACATCCTGCTCTGATGGCAGTGAATTATGCCCGGGTCAGAAGAGCATACGGACGTGCCTCCCAGCGTCCGTTGTGGGGCATCAATGGGGCCCGCCAAATGCTGTAGCATGCACACGAATTGCGCTCGCTATAGGGTCCATGCACACAGCCTCCCCATCGAAACGCTATGACACACGTTCGACGGGCTGCAAAGTGCGATCCTCCATAGGAGGAACGAGCTTTGCAGCGCTGAGCGCACTAACTGCGCTCAGCGAGGTGGCCACACAGGCGCCAGAGTGGAAGGAACGTCCGCTCACAGAAATTCCTTCCGCTCTGAAAAATGATCGACTGAGCCCAGCCTAAAATGTGCAGAAGCAAGGGCATCAACTGCATATAATCATTCCTTAACAGAATGCAAAAATGAATTAGCCAAAGGCTAGGTCAATCACAGTACTCCATCTGGCAGGAATCATTATCAAGCAAGACTGCATAACGTGTTATTTCGATAGGGCCAGTGTTTGCGAATGCTGAAAAAGCAACAAAAGCCAGTGCTTGACAAAAAAAATAAAAAAATACAGCCACAGGAGAATCTTCACAATGAGGCTTCTCCAGCTGGATTTCTCTTTTGCAAAGCACCAGTGTTTGTCACCATTGCAGTAACAGCACTTTCTGAACATCCCCCAAAATATGGCTGACGACGTTTCAAGGGAATTATAAGTGGCTAAAACGATACAGACCTAGTACTGTTAAAAATACCTTTTGTACATAGCAAAGCTATACATTTTGTAGCATATATAGTTTCTAAAAATCAGACATTTACCCAAGTAAATATATACAGTAAGGGAGTGTCCTAGAAGCAAATAGTCTCTTAAGAGGGATCTTTTTTCTCTCCAGTCTGAAAGTATGTTCCAAAGGACTTGTCAAAGCGGTTAGGAAAAGTTTATAGAGATTACTGGCAGTGGCATATTAAAACAAGAATTCCTTCTTGAGGTTTAGAAAAAGTCAATTTTTCATGCATCGCGACCTCTTTTTTCCTTTGATTTTGCTTTATCTGCCCTCTGCACGGAGCCTGTACCACTGCCATTCTGGTTCTGGGCAAATCGTGACACTGTAGATACCCCATCCACAAACTTGGTTTTGAAGAGGACATTGGCATTGTTGAACATTCCATCTTTAAGGGACACGACGACAAACTAGAAACAAAATAAAAAAGCCACGATGAAATAAACTAGAATACAACAACAACAATACATCCTTTGCCTATATTAGAAAAGGTTTAGCTTACAAAAAAAAGCCAAAAATTAAGATTAATATCAAATGTTATAGGATAGCTGCTTAGAGACACATTATCAGGCCTATTCAAAGAAAGGTGAAACTCAGGAGAATGGCAGAAGTGAAAAGTATAGGTCAAAATAGCTAAACCAGAAAAATTCTCCCATTTATCTCTCTTTCCAAATCGGCTATTTAGATTGTTCTCTTGTGCCAATTCTCCTGGTTTTCACCTTTCTTTGAATAGACCTGTATGTTAGCAATCTGAGTGGATCATGAGCAGTTCTGACAAGAATCTCATTCCCTGTATTCGTAGCCACGTCTCAAGCAGTAAGTGTGTGAAAAATTTTAAAGAACTCAGAAAAGTGAATAAATGGTGGTTTTTCTTTTGTTATTGGCTAAAATTTTCAACAGCGTTTTAGATGGTTTGCTCAAGATCATGGTCATGCACGCAACTCAAATACTTGAGTGTCTGGCTGACGACGGATCACACACGCTTTTACACTGCAAACTTCTCCCTATGCTAACTACCTTTCAACGGGACCTTAAGGCCTGGGACTTTCCACATGTGACGTGGCTGGGGAGGGTGTCGGTGGTCAAGATGAATCTCCTGCCCAGACTGCTCTATTTCAAGTGATTCCCATTGCTTTACCAAAAAAGGTATTTTTCACTCTGCTCTGCTTTAATCACATTTGGCAGAATAGGAGACCGAGAGTGCGCTTCAACATCTAGACACGCTATAGGGATTGGGGGGGGGGGGGTGGCTGTACCTGACTTTTTCTGCTACTACACAGCTTGCAGGCAATGGAGTTGACTAATTCCAGGGTTTTCAACAGATGGAAGGAAGTGGAGCAGGCGTTTGTGGGTGCCCCTCTTTCGGTGCAATTGTGGATGCCGCAAAGCAGGGTGTGTGGCTTTCAAGGTCTTCCCCTTACTCACTGGCTACTCTCCACTGCTCGCATCGCTCAGTTATACCAAAAGGGTTGACCTCCTTCCCCCTCACCCATCGGCTTCACACCAGGTCCCTCGGTACACAGCCATTGGGACGCAGTAGATTTTGGTGTCTACAGCGACTTCATTGTAAGTCCCCCTATAACAGGACTAGGCTTGTGGCAGTTTGACAGTTAATGCCGAGTGTTTCTATGTTGTAATTCGTCTCAGTACCCCTCCCTTTTTGGGCAATCTCCCCTCATGGTGTGTACCCCCACCCCTTTCAGTTTCACTTATGTTGCCTTTTTCTTTAGTTGAATTGGTAGGTTTTTGGTTTCTTCCACTACTCATTGGTTATATGTTGTCCTTGCTCGGAAGCTGCATGTTCTGTATCATATGTTGGACCTGTGTGTCTTCTTACTGCTCTGTGTGCGTGCCTTCTGCTATTGCGCTTTGTTTCAGCCTCTTCTCGCGGCTCATAAATGGCCTTGGTATGCATATCTTGTTACACTGCACTTAATGGGAACCTGAGCGTCCAATTTTTTTTCCGTTCTACTCTTTAACCTTTACGGGATGGCAAGGCTTTTTACTAGGGCTACAACTAAGGATTATTCTCATAAATCGATTAGTTGGCCGATTATTATTTTGATTAATTGATTCATCGGATATTAAATAAAAAATATTGAAAAAAGGTTTGCTTAAAAGGAATTTGATATAAGAAAATAAGCAATTTGCGTAGTGTACGTATCTTTTGTACATACATACACAAATTGCGTATCTTGTGTACTTTTCACACAAAGTATGCGAGTGCTTGGTCAGAGGGATGGGTTGATGCTGCATGCGCAGCTTAAGGCCATGTTTGCTTTCTCAAATGAACACGGCTACAAGCACTTCGCCATAGATGATGATGTCAGCATGAAACCAGGGTTAATAAGCTAAAGTGGCCAGGGTGCGTAGAGTGTCCCTTTTAAATATTTTCGTGAACAAACTGAGTGGGAGGAGGGACTGGAGGTGGAAGGGAGTGACTTTGCTCAAGTGACTTCATCTGAGTGTGAGAGGGAGTGGGTATGGACAAAAGACCGGATCTGAGTGTGGGAGTGAGTTTGGGGAAAGGGACCAGACTAAAGGGAGGGAATGGCAGTTCCCGACCAAAGAGGTTGTAGCCGGGAGGGTGGGGTGGTGGCACAGGACTCCAGCTTCAAGGATAAAACAGATGTACAGCTCCTTCACCCAGTGGCAGTATCCTATTGTTTGTGTTACAGTTCTACTGTCGTAAACTTAATAAAAACAAACTTGTTGTGTCTGACATAATCCTAGAACTAAATCATACCTAGTAAAGCAGCGGCGTGTCTTCTCCAATCAGCTCCGAAGCTGAGGTTATTTACGTTTAACTCAGTCTGACTAAACGTGTGTGCTGTACACAGGACGATTAAATCGACACAGATTAAATCGATAATGGAAATAGTTGACAACTACTTTAATAATCGATTAGTTGTTTCAGCCCTACTTTTTACAATTTTTTTTTTTTAAATGAATCTTTGTTCATGCTGTTGTTGCAGACTGCCATTCACAACCACTAGAGACTACAGTTTATTTTGTTCGATGATAGAGTTGTACTAAGTATTTTTGGAATTATATATACATGGAGCTGTACAGTAATTGCATCACAAACACGCACAGGATGGGGAACTATAATTAAATTATTAATTAGTAAATTAAATGCCAATTCTAGGGTGAATGCTACTAGTTGGGCTGAAATGTTATAGAATTTTATTGCATATCCCCAGAGGCCTGTTTCTTAATTAAAAAAGGAATAGTCACTTAATTTTGTCAATTTGCAACAGAGATAGCAAAATTAGCTGACCATTCCTCTTTTAAGCTAGCAAGTCAATTCTGGGACAGCAAAACTGCACCACCACAGCGTAAAACATGCAGTTTCAGCAAATAGGGATTTCGATTTGCCAAGCAAAACGAACTTTTCACTTGAGAAAAAGTCAACAAAGTCTTTACAGCAGGTGTTGTGTTACTTTCTTGCTATGCATTTTCCTACCTGCGAGTGCCGGAAGTGTGTACGTAGCATTTGTCCAATGTTCTGAGTGTGAGAAAGATCCAGAGCTGCATCAACCTCATCCAGGATGTAGATTGGTGCAGGTTTGAAAAGCAACATGGCGAGGATCAGCGATAATGCAACAAGTGACCTACAAAAAAACAAACCACAAGGATGTTACGGAATAATGTAATGTGAGCGATGATCTGTTGTTACTCAAGCTACCCTGACGTATGTTACAGGCATGGGGGTTTAGTGTAGTCCCCTTCTGTTTGCATGTGTAGTGAAAGTCATGATCAACCTTACAACAAATTTGATTAAACAATGCAAAAAATGGAGGAAACCAGAGAACAAGTTGAGTTTCAGTATAACAAAAGCAGAAATTCAGATGACACCTGACATATTGGTAGAATGACGATATGTAACTACCTCTGCCCTCCACTTAGTTCTGTAAGGTTTTCTTTCCACGTGCTGCCAAGAGCTACTTTAAACTCCAAGCCGTCTAAAGCAGTTTGCCCTTCTGGAGGTGCCAACATTGCATTTGCACCGGGCAACAGGGTGGAGAAAATGGAACCAAAGTCTTTGTTCACCTAAAAGTGAATATGGGAGAGGGGGTTAATGTCAAAATAAACAAACAGGCTAGCTGCCAGCACTAATAATGCAGTAAATAAAACATAAAAAAGAAGGGCACCAAACCAATATTGAAAATATTTACCACCCAAAACATTAAAATGCTTTACACCAGGTAAACAGGACGTTTTCTATGTAATCTATTCTAGCATTTATCGATCACTCTTCAACACAGAAAAGAACTTCCGAATGCAACCTGTCCTTCATCCCCCAAATCCAATTACTTTCCTCATCATGCTGTAACCAGCTGAACAATATCGCCATAGTCTTTCCTGTTCTGAACACTGACAGCCAAGCAGCGTAACCATTCCCTTGGAATTTCCCAAACTCGATTGTAATAGCCTACTGACTGGCTTTTCTCTTTCCTGCCTCCAGTCCATCGTAAATACATCTGCCAGACGTATACACATTACTAGTCCCATCACAGGCTCCCCATTCATTGCAGAATTAAATTCAAAACTCTCACCCTGACCTACAAAGCCCATGCTGCTCCCCACCACCTGTCCTCACTAATCAGCAAACAGCCTGGTCCATAAGGTCGAACAGTGACCTGCACCTTGTCTCTTCCGGTATCCTCTCTTCCCACGCTAGACTGCAGGACTTGTCACGTGCTGCACCCACCCTCTGTAAAACACACTTCCTCACAATTTCAGACTTTCCCCTAACCGGCTCGCTTTCAAATGCTTTGTTAAAGCTTCCCTTTTCAGGAAGGACAACCACCTAACTCAGTAACACATGCATTTCATTAACCCATTAAATGCCCTCACCTCAAATCTGTATTAATGTCATTCTCATACTCACTTCCTGTTTCTCACCCCTCATTAGATTGTGTGTAGTTTGTCGAAAGCTGTCTTGTCGGTCAGATATATTATTTGTACCACTTTCGTGTTGGCTTTATAGAAATGAAGTAAGCACTCCACGTGCACCAATTAACATACCTTTTGCCACGCAATATTCAAAGCCTCATTTTTCTTCTGATCCAATTCTGCAATTGTTGCCAAAATCTTTGTTTTGTCATTTTCAACAATTCTTTTCTTTTTCATTAAGTCGTTGTACTTAAAAACAAGAATATGAACAGATTAGATTTTATTCAGGGCATGTACATATCTACATTACATCAGTCTGACACACTTTCCTCCTTTTACATAATAAATTGTGTGTATTTCCTGTATTTTAAACACAAGTAGAGCTGCTTGCTGTGAAAAAAATCACAAGTTCGTCAAGTTTCAGGTGGTAAAAGCTTGAGGAAGTTTCACAAGCTCATAGGTGCTTGATACAACATCTCCAAATTGGTAGACTGTTCACTGATTATGCTGGCTTGAAAAGCACAACAAACAGTTATTCGTTCTAAGAGCATTAGTAGTCTGAGACCCAAATTTTAAAAACAAAGCTCGGAGGCTCATACTGCTTTATTTCTTTTTTCTGCAAGATCTCACAGCACCATAGAAAAACAATTTAAAAAAGATTGGACAAAAGTAACAACCATATAGGTTCCTCACCCTAGAGCATGTCACCAATCCCAAAGTCTCCAACACTAGAGAGTCCACAGTCCAGCTTACGCTTTGCTGCAGTCTCAAAAAAATGTATCATTGCTGGTGCACCTTCTTGGGTTTGTGGGCGTTCAGTGCCAGCGGCTATGGCTATGCCACATCACCAGCTTATTGTCATTGTATAACCGTTTTTTTCCCCTCCGTATATTGCACAGTCCGAGCTACAGAGGTTTCTTGTGGCCCATCCGCTTGGTGCTTGTGAGACTTGAGGATGTTACCGCGTTTCCTCATACTCCACCACCGCACATGTCGTAGATGTGGATCCAACGCGAATATCTGGCTCCTTCTCACCCATGATGCTTTCCAAAGCTTGTAAGTGCAGCCAGTCCCACGCAGATGGGTCCGGCCAAGATGCTCCTTTCCTATGAGGAGCCCTCAACTCCCACTGATCTCTCCCTGTCGTTTAATGAGACTGTTACCTCGGTGATACAGTCTTCCTTTGCCCTCACGTCTAACACCCAACAGTCCGTTATGGATCTGATAGCAGCTACCAGGGCCCTTGATTCCCCCAAGGAGGTGAATCGTGTCAGCTGTGCTCGACCCCACACCACTAGTTCCAGGGGCCCCCTGCTTACTAACAGTGCCCCATAAGGTTAAATACCTTGAAAACAGAGGGGATGGCACCCCCACATCACTGCTATTACTGAGCAGCGAGCAGATATCGTGCAAAAGACATGGACCTGGTCATACCTTACAAACAGACAAGGATAAGAAGCTCACATTTGCTTCCTGGCCCACTGAGCTTTCTAAGGACCTTGACTCTGAACCTCTGCTTCAGGAGGTAGAAGAGCTGGAGAAGGATGGTGTGCTCCTGAGGATGACCTCTTAGAGTCTGATACCCTCCTGACTTTGGCCACTACACCTATTCCATCTAAAAAGTGGATCAACAGGGTAATTAATGGTTTGAGCCAGAGGAACTTATTAATTCATGCTCCGCCGAGCACACTCCAAGACCAAACATCAAATATATCAATGCTTGCCTCCACTACCCAATAGACATAAGCTTAGCGAATGTCGCTGTGTGTGCAATCACCTCACCACCAAGGGCAAGACCTGTGCTACACCGACCACTGATCCCATTGTTATCGAATCCCTGTCTAATTCGGCTATAACACCAAAAAGGGTCTGGACGTCCCAGTCCCTTCTTCCCCACTCACTCCTGGCAAGGATATCTAGGTTCTGTCAGATCAAGATGCCTGGTAATCAAATAGATTCTCCCTTTTTCCCAGTTCAGGGTGGACAGTCATACTAAAATGTTTCTCCACCATTGGGGCTTTATTATTCCTAGGCTCCCCCTAGGGTCTTTTCAGTGATCAACAGCCTGAGTGGTCATGAGGAGATTATGGCCCTTTGGAACAAAAGGGCTATTGAACTGGGAGACCAGGTTACCTGGGGTTCTTGAGCAATATCTTCCTTTTCCAGAAGAAAGGGTTTGTAGTATGTCCCATTATCATTTTGAATCAATACCATCAGTTCAAAATGGAGGACGTAAATACTCTGAAGTCTTTGCTCTCGGAAGGCATTTAGTTAGCCAAGATAAACCTATAGGTCGGTACCTATTGCACAGGAATGCAGGGATCTGTTGCAGTTCCAGTCATAAGGGCAAGTCTCGCGCTTCAAATGCCTCCCATCTGCACCTGGTGCTTCAACAAAATGCTGAAGCCCATGATGTTGTATCTCCACGTTCGTCTGGTCAGATCTAGGTGATGTGCGACTAGCGGTGCAATTCCAAAACATGCTTCTAGTACATTTCCAATGGACAGGTTTCAATCTTCTGGTTTCTCATTAACCAGGAGAATCTTGTCCTGCAGCTTACGCAGTCACTGGAGTTTCAGAGTTTTCTCCTCTCATCGATGGATCTTTACCTCTACATGCCCCCTTTACAAACTTTAAACTGTTCGGAAAGAGACTCTGACCCTCCTCTGGTGGGACAAGTTCTCTCTTCGCCTCTGGGTGAGGGTCTGCACCCTGTTTGCGACGCTCCTGGTTGTTCCAAGATACCTCCACGCCAATCTCCCACCCACCTACCTAGATGTTCTGCTTTGCCGATGGCCTGTTGGTTCAAGTACATTTTCTACCAGGACTAGCTAACTCAGTGGCGGACTGGCACTACCACCACCTAGTGGATTCCAGGGGCCAGGGATTGGAGTCTGCACTCAGTGTTTGCCAGGCTCTCTAGGTTATAGGTCCCATTCCAGTCCTCTGAGCCACTTGCCTGAACACCCACTGCCCAGACTTCAGCTGGAGGCCAGACCCTGGAGCTCTGGGGATGGATACGGTTCAACAGGCTTGGGCAGGAGATCACAATGTCTTCAGCATGGTTGCTGAGGACTCTACACTATCCCCAGACCCAAAGTGCCTTGATAGTCCTCCTTACCCCATGGTGGAGGGCACAGCCATGGGTTTCTGACCATCCTGAAGCGGAGTATGAATTTATCCTAGTCTGTTGCCCTCCTTCCCATACCGTATCATAGATATACGACCCTTCATCCGCATCTGCTGTTGTGCCTCATTCATCTGCTTCTAGTGGCCTGGTTGCTGTCGGGGATCCTTAGTCCATCCCTGGAGTTTCAGATCAAGATTCGCAGTTCATGCGCAAAGCATGAGGCCTTGGCACCATTTGTCCCTGTAGATCAGCTTGGGGATCATGGCATCGTTAGTGTTTGGTCTGGCACAAGAATCCCTCTAAATCTCCTCTAACCTCCATCCTGGATTTCCTAATAAACCTTGCTATCACTGGCAAAGTGTTCAGGACTGTCAATGTGTACTAGTCTGCTATATCTGCCAGCCATGAGAGTCTATTTTGGGTCCCTATTGGTCAACACTCCATTGTTTGTCACCTGATTACTAGTATTCAGCGTCCGTTTCACATCCTCCGGTCCCTCGTTACATGACCCTATGAGATGTACTCTGGCCGGATAATGACCTATCCCTAATACAGCTCCCGGTCAATCTGCTTATGCTCTTTTGCCGTATTTTATGTAAGAAGGTGTTTGATTTCAGGGCGCCAGACTTCTAGGGTGATTAAGTCTGTTTCCTACCAGCTTTTCCAGACTCTTATCTGTGTCCTGTACACTGTTGTCTCCCTCTGTTTATTTTATGGGTTGCTCTAATGCATCTGAAATTAATTTTTTTTTTTTGTTGTACTCTGCCTGTGTCTGGGTTTTTCGTGCATGTGTTCCATGCCTTTACATTGTTCTTTTACATTCTGGTTGCCTGAGTATGCCCTGGGTTGGTTCTTCTCGTCACTCATTTGGATGCTTTGCATTGTTTGTATGTACGTCCACCCAATTCAGATTCAGCTACTTATCCACGGTTCATGGTTCTCTGCCAGCTTTCGCTGGGTCTCGATCATACGGTTTTCTTCAGTTGGTGCTCACCATGATCGTTTGAAGTTTCCTAAATGGATTTGCAGTGGACTCTCTCGCAAGTTGTTCCTGTTTCCTGCCTCATTTGGCAAGTATCCAAGTAAAAGTATCCAAAGAAAAAGGAAAAGTATCCAAAGAAAGAGGAAGCTGGACTGCCTTACAAAGGGCATTATCGTGTTAGAGACTATGGGATCGGTGGAAGGGCCTAGTGGGAAGAAAGTTTATGATTTTTTTAAATGTGTTTTTCTATGCTGCTGTGAGATTTTGCATTAAAAGTAGTCAAGCAATATGAGCCTCCGAGACTTTATTAAAACCAAGACTGTCATAATTTGGGAAAAGCTTGGAATTTTGCTCGTCTTGGACCACCAAATTTGGCACAGTCCATGTTCTGACTCTAAGTGCCATATCTTTTCCAAGTGATCCCAACTTATACTTTTACATTCATACTCACATTTCCTCATTCTCCTACATACTCATTCTCGCTCACTCTTGACTAACTCACTCATATTTTGTAAACTTTCATACAAGAATTTGTGAAGACAACAAAGTTTGATCAAGCATTAAACTATCCAGGATGAAACTCCATCTATAAAGTACTGTAGTTTAATGTTAAGATGGCACCAGTTAAAAATATTAACAATTTTATGTATCTTAATATTTCCATCCTGATATATATATATATATATTCAAAATAACTTGCTGTGAGGACTCATGTGCCTTAATACTGATATGCAAAACAAACAGGTTCACAAAGCACCAACCAGCTTACCCGTTCCTCTGCCTGAGTAAGCATGTTCATTGCCCTCGTGTTGACATTTCTGCTGAGTTTTTCCTTTTTCTCCTGTAAATTTTGCAGTCTTTGTCCTACTTCTTTTGGGCTATTTGTTTTGAAGTCAAACGAAGTATTAACTTGGCCAAAAAGATGCTTCTGTGTCACAATCCAGTCATAGTCGTTCAGCATTTTGTTAACCTAAATATACGAAGACATGTGAAATACCGTATCACTGGCAGTACAACAGGAGAAAAAAAAAAGAAAACTCAACCATAAGCCTTGTATTCTTAGCAAGAGTTATTTTAGGGGGAACTTTTAAAAAGAACGTTAGTTCTTTAACAATAATATACAACATGTGTGGGTACACCAAAAGAGAACAGGAGGAATTATGGCTCAAAATGAACAAGCCACAACAAAAAACAAAAACAAAGTCCCATCAGTAAAATTTGTGATAAGACACATGATGAGATGCTACATCCATGAGAGTACATTCATTCCAAGATTATCACAGTTTTTTGAAGGATAGACGGATAGGCTGTGGCTAATTTTAGTGCAGACAATTTGACTGGGGACTTAACTGTAAAAATCTGGTGTTTGGCGTGTCAGCAAGAACGTATAATAATGGAATACATAGCTGGGTCAGGAGAAAAATAACAGCCTGCTTCGCATATGTATTAATCATTACAAAGTACTCATACACCCTTTCAAAGTCACACTGAAATTCCAACACAATTAAAAGGAGATGTGGAAGACAATGTTGGAATACTTTGTTTTCATGTCAAATTCTGATAAAATGTAGAAGAGAAGAAAGCTGATCCTGGCTATTTATGGGGGAAAGAGCGGTGATTATAGGGAGTGTCAGTGTGGTATACATGTTTATTATGGTTCCCAATTTTTTTATGTTTTATTTGTTAATACTTGCTCCTATGGAAATAGTGAAAGCAAGACTAGAGATGCAATTGGAGCCTCTGAGTCCTTGTATTTAAATTTGTATTTATAAACAAGAAAGCAATATAGTATGGAAGCAAAATACAAATTAAGTGTTACCCTTGTAGCAGCATCAGCACTATCCTTTTTGTGCTTGCTGATATTGTGTTCAAGCTCCTTGATCTTTAGTTGTAATTCATTGTTACTTTCCCGGATTTTAGCAATCTCCGCCGACTTAGTCTTAATTTCTTTGTCGTGCCCCATGATCACTGCCTTCTGCTTGGCTAACTCTTCTTGGGCTTTCTTTACGGTTTCCTAAGACAGACATGACTTGCACATCAGAAATGGTTGACAGGCAGCGATTAATGCTAGCATTAACATGACTCAAAAGTAAGGTTTCTTGATATCCATAGTATTCGTTTGTGAAATACAGCAGCACCATTCTATGATGCACCGATTGCATATTTTTCCATTTGTATAGAAAAAAAAAAAACTCACCTTGTTTTTGGCAACTTCTGATGACATGCTGTCAACTTGCTCTTGGAAGGCTTTCATCGCCTCATCCACAGATTCAATTTGCTGTTTGCATGTTGTTTGTTCTCTCTGCAGTTCTTCCAACTCTAGAACCAACGCATCCACTTCCTGCAGTGAAAAACCAACAGTGTTGACAACATACTTGATGCGATTGTACTCCTGTGTAGCCTACTTTAAAAAAACTAACCTTACAGAGAATGCTGTAATCGGGAGAACAGGGGAGTAAAATGAAGCTTAAAAAAAATAAAACATTCTCCCAATTTTACATTTTAGCCACTTTATTATACTACACAATTACTATTAATACTATAGTCCATTTGTCACATATAACATACCACTGCCATTACTCACTTTTTCATTTCTCATGCTGCGAGCAAGTTCAGTGGTTTAAACAGTCCTATTATTCATAAAAAACAATCCACCAAAATACAAGCAAAATTGTTTTGTTTTTTCTAGTTTCGGTTTAGTTTTTGTTCTGGGGGGGCCCCCCTTCATGGATTCCCACACCTGGGCCCTGAGATTTCTAGTTATGCCTCTGGGCATTGGGGTGGAGAGGAGCAGAGATACAGCGGTGCAAAGACCTCTGTCTCCTGCAATGAGTTGCGCCCCCCCCGGCTGCACCATGGAAGGGAGCAGCTCCCTCCCGTGACCCAGCGAGTCTTTGTCACTGGCAGGGGATTGGAGAGGAGTTTCGCTTCCACCTCACTCTGCTCACACTGGGGCCTGTTGTCTGGGTATACATGTACCTGGGGCCTGTTGTCTGGGTATACAGGTGAAACTCAAAAAATTAGAATATCGTGCAAAAGTTAATTTATTTCAGTAATGCAACTTAAAAGGGGAAACTATTATATGAGATAGTTCAAGCCGTGATTGGTCATAATTGTGATGATAATGGCTTACAGTTCATGAAAACCCCAAATCCACAATCTCAGAAAAATAGAATATTGTGAAAAGGTGCAATATTCTAGGCTCAAAGTGTCCCAATCTAATCAGCTAATTAAGCCATAACACCTGTAAAGGGTTCCTGAGCCTTTAAACGGTCTCTCAGTCTGGTTCAGAAGGAATCACAATCATGGCAAAGACTGCTGACCTGACAGTTGTGCAGAAAACCAACAACACCCTCCATAAGGAGGGAAAGCCTCAAAATGGAATTGCAAAAGAAGTTGGATGTTCTTAAAGTGCTGTATCAAAGCACATTAATAGAAAGTTATGTGGAAGGGAAAGGTATGGAAGAAAAAGGTGCACAAGCAGCAGGGATGACCGCAGCCTGGAGAGGATGGTCAGAAAAAGGCCATTCAAAAGTGTTGGGGACTTTCACAAGGAGTGGACTGAGGCTGGAGTCAGTGCATCAAGAGCCACCCCACACAGATGGATCCTGGACATGGGCTTCAAATGTCGTATTACTCTTGTCAAGCCGCTCCTGAACAACAAACGTCAGAAGCGTCTTACCTGGGCCAAAGAAAAACAGACCTGGTCTGTTGCTCAGTGGTCCAAAGTCCTCTTTTCTGATGAGAGCAACTTTTGCATCTCATTTGGAAACCAAGGACCCAGAGTATGGAGGAAGAATGGAGAGGCACACACTGCAAGATGCTTGAAGTCCAGTGTGAAGTTTCCACAGTCTGTGTTGATTTGGGGAGCCATGTCATCTGCTGGTGTTGGTCCACTGTGCTTTATTAAGTCCAGGGTCAATACAGCCGTCTACCAGGAGATTTTGGAGCACTTCAGGTTTCCTTCTGCAGACGAGCTTTATGGGGATGCTGACTTCATTTTCCAGCAGGACTTGGCACCTGACCACACTGCCAAAAGCACCAAAACCTGGTTCAATGACCGTGGGATTACTGTGCTTGATTGGCCAGCAAACTCGCCTGACCTGAACCCCATGGAGAATCTATAGGGCATTGCCAAGAGAAAGAGGAGAGACATGAGACCGAACAATGCAGAAGAGCTGAAGGCTGCTATTGAAACATCCTGGTCTTCCATAACACCTCGGCAGTGCCACAGGCTGATAGCATCCATGCCACGCCGTGTTGAGGCAGTAATTACTGCAAAAGGGGCCCAAACCAAGTACTGAGTACATATGCATGCTTATACTTTTCAGAGGTCCAATATTGTTCTAAGTACAATCCTTGTTTTATTGATTGCAAGTAATATTCAAATTTTCTGAGATTGTGGATTTGGGGCTTTCATGAGCTTTCATGACAAACCACGTAATAAGTCTCTTATATATTAGTTTCACCTTTTAAGTTGCATTACTGAAATAAATTTTGCACGATATTCTAATTTTTCGAGTTTCGCCTGTATATGTACCTGGGGTCTGTTGTCTGGGTATACATGTATCTGATAATCTAAGAGGGTGTGTTTAGGGGCAAAGTTAACGGTATAGGTTAGGTGAGGCAATTGGTGGCGAGTAACTCTTAAGGTTTGACTAGTATTTTAGGACTTGAAATTTTAAGCCCTGGACTAAACTAATCTATGCTATAGATTATTATATTATACACATTGTTTATCCTTTGCTGCTAGCAGTTTGAATTGAAATGGCCACTTGACCACCCTCTTCTGCTCCACACACTGCATCAACTTGGCTTCGGTAACACGGCTCTCTCCTGGTTCTCTTCCTAACTCGCTCTTCGGTGTCTCCTTTGCTGGTGCCTCTTCATCACCAGTTCCTCCGTCGGTTGGGGTACCACAAGGTTTTGGGTCCCCTACTCTTAATGTATACTGCCTCTCTGGGAAACCTCATTTATTCCTATGGACTCCAATTTCATCTCTATGTTGATTACACCTAAATCTACCTTTCCTCTACTGATCTCTTCCCTCCGGTCTTGGACCGTGTTACAACCTATAGGGAGGAATTTTTCTTCGATCCATGTTCCAGCCTGCCTGTTGGCTGTCTCCGACTGGATGACTTCCCATTTCCTAAAGCTCAACCTCTCTAAAACTGTTCTTGTTTTCCCTCCCTCTAAAACCTCCATTCTTGCGCCCATTTCCCTTCAGGTGAATGGTGCCACCATCACTTCTTCCTCTCAGGCTCGTTGCCTAGGGGGTCCTCTTGGACTCTGATCTCTCCTTCACTCATCACATTCAGTCACTAACCAAATCTTGCTACTTCCGCCTAAAAAACATTGTACGTGTCCGCCCCTTTCTTAATCAAGACTCTACTAAAATGCTCAGCCAAGCTCTTGTCTCCCACCTTGACTACTGTAACCTGCTTCTCTCTGGTCTTAAGAGATCCCAGATTCTCTCTCTGAAGTCTGTAATGAACGCCTGTGCCAGACTCGTACACCCGACATCCCGCATCTCACCCGTTTGTCAATCTCTACACTGGGTCCCTGTTTCCTTTAGAATCCAATTCATTATATTGGGGCTCACGTACAAAGCTCTTCATAACCGCGCCCCTGCCTACATCTCCTTCCTTATTAACAGATACATCCTGTCCCGACCACTTCACTGCCAATGATCTGATACTATCAGTTCCTCGTACCCGCACCCCCAACTCTCGCCTCCAGGACTTCTCCCAACCTGCCCCCTTTTTATGGAACTCCCTCCCTGGCAACATTAGACTTCTCCCCGTCTCTCCAGTCCTTCAAGAAGTCTCTGAAAACACATTACTTTAGAGAAGCCCATCGGCTCACTCCATGATCCCGCACTGTATATTTCATGCACCATCTTCCCATTCAGCCTACATGCACCCTGCTACTTCATATACTCCATTACATTCACCTAGTGTGTCACCCCACTCCTCTTTGATTGTAAGCTCTCGAGCAGGGCCCTCTCTGTTTTGTGTGTGTAAGGTATATGTATAGGGCTGCAACAACTAATCGATTAATCGACAACTATGGTAATCGATAATGGAAATAGTTGACAACTATTTTAATAATCGATTAATCAGTGTCGATTAATCGTCCTGTGTACAGCACACACTGTAGAGTCAGACTGAGTTAAACGTAAATAACCTCAGCTTCGGAGCTGATTGGAGAAGACGCAAACGCTGCTTTAGGCTGGGGTCAGACCAGCGCACTTTTAAACGTGCGTTCTGGCGCACATAATTACGGCCACACTAGCAGCAGATGACGGGCAATGACGGCCAATATACGATGTACGGCCGCACAAAAGTCCGGCTGTGCAACGCAAGTGGAATTTGAACGCATTTTTCTGAGAACGCTGAACCGCTAGTACTGACGTACTGAGTGCGCAGCTGCGGCATAGCGGCGTGTTTGTGTGATTAGGAGATGTCAGACGCTGCTAATGTCCAGCCTACATAACGTCCAGACGCAAAGAGTATTATTGACGATCCGTACAAAATCACGCCTGAAAATGCGCGTCTGACCGTTTTTGCGCATTCCGCGAAAAAATACGTCAATGCGTTCGGACGCACTTTTTCACGTTCGCGGGGAAAAATGCTTTCGTCTGACCCTAGCCTTACTCGGTATGATTTAGTTCTAGGATTATGTTAGACACAACCAGGTTGTTTTTATTCTGTTTACAACAGTAGCAGAAATAGAACACAAACAATAGGATACTGCCACTGGGTGAAGGAGCTGTATGCCTGTGTTTTAGCCTTACTTGAAGCTGGAGTCCTTTGCCACCACCCAATCCTCCCTGCCACACCCTCTTTGGTTCGGGAACTGCCATTCCTCCTTTTGGTCTGGTCCCTTTCCCCAAACTCACTCCCACACTCAGATCCGGTCTTTTGTCCATTCCTACTCCCTCTCACACTCAGATGAAGTCACTTGAGCAAAGTCACTCCCTTCCACCTCCAGTCCCTCCTACTACTCAGTTTGTTCACAAAATTATTTAAAAGGGACAATCTATGCACCCTGACCACTTTAGCTTATTAACGCCGATTTCATGCTGACATAATCTTTGACTAAGTGCTTGTAGCCGCGTTCATTTGAGAAAGCAAACATGGGCTTAAGCTGCGCATGCAGCATCAACCCATCCCTCTGACCAAGCACTCCTATACCTTGTGTTAAAAGTACACAAGATACGCAATTTGCGTATGTACGTACGAAAGTTACATACACTACGCAGATAGCTTCTGAAAAAAGGGGGAGGAATTGTGGTTATTTTTTTTTTACATAAAATTCCTTTTAAGTAAATACATTTTTTTCAAAAATTTATCTGATGAATCGATCAAAATAATATAAAAATCGGCCAACTAATCAATTATGAGAATAATAGTTAGTTGCAGCTATATATGTATATTTGTTACTCTGTCTCTCCCATTGTACAGCGCTACAGAACCTGTAATTGTGTCAAATTCCTACATAAATCTGTATTGCAGGTGTTTTGCTACTCTAGCATATAGACAGTCAACGTGCAGCTCCCGGTACTTCCCTGATATCCAGTCAGATGGAAGTTTTTGTTATGGAACGGCTAAATCAGCAAATCCTTTTTTTCAGCAATCTCAATCCATGTTAAACTACTGCTGTAAAACAAGAATGCCTGTAGCATGAAACCAACCTGTTGTTTTTCCTTCATCTTCTTGCTGGAGACATCGGCCTTCTTTTTGGCTGCATCTAATTTCTGCTGGGCTTCTTTGAGTTCTCTCTCTCGCTCGACCTCAGCATTCTTCATCTTGTGTTCCAAAACCTTAAATTTCTCCTCTGCCTTCTTCTGAACCTCCATAGTCTTCTTTAACGTTTCTTCACTCTCCTCTGAAATTTAAGTTTTGCCGGCTGAGCTTTAGTCTATTTAAATGATTTGACACCAAGACAAATCCAAGTGCCAAAAGTAGTACTATATGGTACATATTTTTCTCCTTCCTAGACTACAATAATAGGTAAATCTAAACAATGAACTTTAATATTAGTATCAAATGTAGACAGGTTGTACTCCTGCAATCTGCATTTCCACCACTTCGCTTTGAAAAGATTACTGAAAATCCTGTCATGATGGCACTCTTCCCACAAATAGGAGTGAGATAATCAGGCACAACAAAAAATAAGAACTTTATTCAGGCAAAATTTAGGTTGTTGCTGAACATTGTTATAGTTTATGGATCCAGTTTTACCAGACACAGCTACAACACAAGAATGCAATAAAGTAAAGGTCTGCGTTTAGGCCATGTAGATTTGTGTATTTACGTTACCCATAAGAGATTAAAAGGTGCTGAATTATCATAAAGGAAAAAAAATGTTATTTAGAAATGATTACATTTTATTTGTTAAAGCAAAACATCTTATTACACTTAAGAGTTAGAAAAAATAATTTAAAAGGTTTCAACAGATGGTATTAGGGGAAATTATGTAGGGTTTACTTGTTGGATCTCAGAATTTTGACAAATATCTTCCCAAAGCTACAGACTGCATGGTGGCACTTAAGGGGAGAGATGGGATAGAACAGTGTTTCTCAACCCGTGGTAAGCGTACCTCACAACCAGGGGGTACGCCTAGAGTTCCCACCCATCCGGTTTTCACCCAGATCAGACAGGTTTTGAACCTGCTGCACAGATTTGTGATTATCCTAGCTCCTGACATGCAAATGTCTGGGGCTAGGCACATTAAATCAGGAGAGCAGGGGTGCCAGGCCACCCAAGTCCTGCACAGTCCAGCTTCTGGATGCTCCCCCTGTACCCCTTACCATGCAGGACACAGATGGGGCAAAATGCAGAGCACCAGATGCAAAGCATATATCGATATTACAAACAAAAACCATCAAACACATACTGACATATATAGTGCAGGAGGGGTGGGGTCGCACCTATTCCCCGATGGGGCGGCTGACCACCAAATGCATCCAGCCCAACAACATGTGTGAAACAAAGAAAAGAAATTAATCTGCGCTTATTCCCATTGTACCGTGTGAAACTAAACACAATTAGGAGGTTTGGTTTCTTATCAATGGCCATTATAAGACTAAGCTCGCCTGCCAGCATCAAGGCACCTCTATAAGGGCGAGTCCTATCCAAAAATGAAACCACAGGCTGCTGTATAGCAAACCATACCTGCTCATGCTGCTTGTCAGACATTACAACCAACACATATACTGTCATTACACACACACAGAAACCAACACATATACTGTCATTACACACACACACACACACACACACAGAAACCAACATATACTGCCATTACACACACACAGAAGCCATCACAAACACATATACTGTCATCACACACACAGAAGCCATCACAAACACATATACTGTCATTACACACACACACACAGAAGCCATCACAAACACTATACTGTCATTACACACACACACAGAAGCCATCACAATTACATATACTGTCATTACACACACACAGAAGCCATCAAACACATATACTGTAATTACACACACACACAGAAGCCATCACAATTACATATACTGTCATTACAACAGAATCCATCACGAACACATATACTGTCATTACACACAGAAGCCATCACAAACACATATACTGTCATTACACACACACACAGAAGCCATCAAACACATATACTGTCATTACACACACAATCACAAACACATATACTGTCATTACACACACACACAGAAGCCATCAAACACATATACTGTCATTACACACACACACACACACACACACACACACAGAAACCATCACACTTATACTGACATTATACACACACACACACAAAGCCATCACAAACACATTTGCTGTCATTACACACACACAAAGCCATCACAAACACATTTTCTGTCATTACACACACACACAGAAGCCATCACAAACACATTTTCTGTCATTACACACACACACAGAAGCCATCACAAACACTTATATTGACATTATACACACACACAGAAGCCATCACAAACACATATACTGTCATTACACACACACACAGAAGCCATCAAACACATATACTGTAATTACACACACACAGAAGCCATCACAATTACATATACTGTCATTACACACACACAGAATCCATCACTAACACATATACTGTCATTACACACACACACACAGAAGCCATCACAAACACATATACTGTCATTACACACACACACAGAAGCCATCAAACACATATACTGTCATTACACACACAATCACAAACACATATACTGTCATTACCCACACACACACAGAAGCCATCAAACACATATACTGTCATTACACACACACACAGAAACCATCACACTTATACTGACATTATACACACACACACAAAGCCATCACAAACACATTTGCTGTCATTACACACACACAAAGCCATCACAAACACATTTTCTGTCATTACACACACACACAGAAGCCATCACAAACACTTATATTGACATTATACACACACACAGAAGCCATCACAAACACATATACTGTCATTACACACACACACAGAAGCCATCAAACACATATACGGTCATTACACACACACACACACAGAAACCATCACACTTATACTGACATTATACACACACACACACACACAAAGCCATCACAAACACATTTGCTGTCATTACACACACACAGAAGCCATCACAAACACTTATATTGACATTATACACACACAGAGAAACCATCACAAACACATATACTGACATTACACATTAACACAGAAACCCTCACACTAAATCAATAGAAATTACTTTTGAGACAGAGGTAGTTAGGATTTTTTTTTAGCCCTGTAGGGGTACTTCATTAAAGGTTGAGAAATACTGGGATAGAAGAAAAATATACTTTAATGTAGTTAATGCTATCCCTTGTCATTATCCACTCAGATTTTTTTAAGCCTAATATTACTTGATAATTAATATCTCTGCTTCTCATCTGAAATCAACAGATGCAGGAAGAATTTCCTTCTTTAGAAAATAGTCAAACTGTATAGGATTTGCATCATTATGATCCTGAAAGATTACGTGTCAAGACCAAAGATCAAACCTTCATGTACTTACAGTCCTGATCAATGTTACTCAGATATCTAAAGGGGAAAAGCACACTATTCCATAATCCTCAATACATACCTGGCATACCACGTCCTAGACAGTGACTCAGTAGAAAACCTATACATCACGATTCAAAAACCTTGGCCCTCCAGACGTTTTGGAACTGTATCTCCCACAATACTTAGCCACTCATTAGGTCAGAGGGGACTCAAGGGAAATGTAGTTCCAAAACGACTGGAAAGTCAACGTTGCTCACCCTGCCTTAGATGATCAGTAAACATTTAAATTTTGTTACAATAAACAGGCTCTTGACACCATAAAATAAGCTTTAGCGATCCCAATGGCTAGAGTTTCCCAACAGATCACCAAATTAACATTTTAGGGCCCTCACCTATTGTCTTCTTCAGAGCCTCCAGCTCTTCCTGCTGCTTATGGTAGGAGCTCTGCTGAAGTTTGGTTTGGAGTAAATCTGCTTCCTCAGACTTCATTTCCCACTGTTGTTTCAGCTGTCGGAACCTGTAATAAACAAGGTGTTGCAGTGTGAGGCAGTTTACACGAAAGCCGTTAATAGACATTTAATTTGGGCATAGTGTAGAGATTCATTAATATAACCAACAGGCTGGATAACCACAGAATGCAATTTGAAAAGTGCTACATGTTAGACAAAATACTTCTAATTTCAGACCCAGATTGAAGTCGTTCTAACAACAAAAAAAAAAAAAAAAATCAGTTCTGGGTGGACATACCAATGTAGCACATAAAGTAGGAACACTCAGCCTCCAAAGAGAGTTATAACTGTTGACTCTACATACTTTTCAGCCGTATTCTTCAGAGTCGCCAGTTCTTTCTCCACAGCATGCAGCTCTGACTCCTTAACCTTCAGTTCATCCTGGACGTCTTTAACCTCCTGAACCTTGGACAATACAGATGGAGCCTGAGAACGAGCACCTGATGGAATATCAAAAAAATGTATTGAAGCATGACAAAATCTATTGGATGAATAGAATGTATGCATTTTTTTATACCATCTAGTTTCATTAAAATAACAGTAGTAATTTAAAAGATAATTCCTAGGGCTGTGCATCTTCACTGGTCTCACGATTCAATTACAAATATCGTGGCAACGATTCGATTCCGCAATTCATCACAATTAAAACCATGGGCACATCGGGCAGTAAGTCAAAGATACACTAACCGTGGTGTGAAGCGTTTGCTTTACGTCGAATCGAGGCCAAAGCTGCGCATTTTCAACTCTGGATGCTCAGCCACACTGCCTGACGCCAGCTGAGCGCGCAGAAAAGATGGGGCTGTATACCGCCTACAAGCGCCGCAGTGTAATTTCAGTGCATTTCCAGCTTTAGAATCAGAGATTCAAATGCTCACTGATACAGACACACAAATTCAAACATAGGCAGTCACAGATCCACTCTGTTCCTGAGGTGCCAAACTGGCATAGTAAGGGTAATGATAAGATGATTGTATTAGTGGCACAGGAGTAATGTGGGTACATTATGGGTACAGTAGCGGTTAGTGTGAATGTGTTATGGGTAGAGTAGGCATAATGTGAGTGCAATATGGTGCACAGGGGTGTATCTGAGGACACTGTGGGTACACGGGGGGTTATGAGAGGTGCATTGTGGTACAAGGATTGTATCATAGGGCACTGTGGTACATTCTGGGCACAGGATGCAATGTGGGTACACGGGTGTTTTAGGAGGGGGCCCTGACCTCCGTGGTGCAGTGGAGGCCGCACTTCCCCAGGCTCTCTTACCCCCAGTATCCGTAGAGGCAGCGTGGGGGGAGGCTGAGAGGATTGCAGGGCTCACTGCCCCTGTCTCCCATGGCTGAGTTCGCTCTGTGTCCTCTGCCTGAGCCCCGCCCACCTGGGGATCACAAGGGGAGGCCGTGCCCGGGCACTCACAGCAGGGAGAGCAATGCAAGCAGGCCGGCCGGAGGCAACGGGTATCCATTTACACAATGGTTTCTCCCGCTCCCAAGCCTGGGTTGATTCGTAGAGACAGAACTGGAAGAGGAAAAAACCACTGCGAGCCCGGACATTCTCCACCATATTTACTTGAAAAGGTAACACCTCAGAGTTCAAGAAGCAACGCTTATCGTGAATGTATCATCGTTCAAAGCTGCATCATTATGCATAACCAAAACGATTATTTTTGACGTCTAGTAATTGCATGATATTAACTCCTCTGATCAGACAGCGCTGCTAAACCAGAAATTGTATAATGTAACTACAATAACTTGTACAAAACTAATGCAATAGTTTCTATCTCTTGGGTTTGAACTAAATTAACAAATAAATATCTATATATAAATATACCTCCACTAAGAGTGCCCTGGGGATCAAAGGTATCTCCTCCAAGAGTAACACTTTTGGTCATAATCCGTTTGTCAAAAGTCACTTTCTTTGCATTGTCCATTGAATCACAAACCAATGTTGTTCCAAAGACATACTCCATAGCTTTTTCAAGTTCAGAATCAAATCCCACCAATGTCAGAGCTAAATGTACATTGTCAGCGCCGACCTACGAAAAAGATAGAAGCATCTTGAGATGGAGCTGAAAATCTCAGAAATATGCCAAAAACAGGAAAAGTCCACAGAAATAAGAAGTGAACACATTTAGAAAATCCAGCAGAGGATTGGTACATAAATGGCACTAGAAAAAGTACAGAGACGGCAACTAAATTAATAAGGGGAATGGAAGACTTAAGTTATGATGAAAGGCTAAGAAGCTTAACCTCCCTGGCGGTTTTTCCGAGTGTTAACTTTCATTGCCGAAAGCGGTAACCCCGAGCCACACCCTGGCTGGATACATTACCTCTCTCTGCGCTCCCTCGCTGACCTCCGCGATTGCATTCTCCAGCGATCGCGGCGTTTTGCTACCTGGTTCCCTTCTCATGAGAAGGGAACCAGGAAGTAAAACGTCACGATCGCCAGAGAATGGGGAGAGCGAGGGAGCGCAGGGACAGGTAATGTATCCAGCGGCAGCCCGAGTGGGGCTCCGGGTTACCGCTTTCAGCAATGCATTTAACCCCAAGCCACACTGGAATACCGCTTAGGGGGCCAAATAAATTTGTTCCAATTCTGACATAAAATATGTCAGAATCGGAACGCTAGGGAGGTTAAGCCTGTTTAGTTTAGAGAAACAGTGCCTTAGAGGGGATCTGATAACTTTATATAAATATATAAACGGCCATTCTAAATCATTGTCTGGAAACCTATTCATTAACAGGACTATACACAGGACACGAGGTCACCCATTTAGGGCCCTATTCCACTCTTAACGCAAACGTCAACACTCGCGTGAGCATTAACGTTTGCCGTGGTATTTACCGCATATTACAATCCAAACAGGTTAAAAAACCCGTTTGCGTTTGGTACCTTGCGCTTTTCAGCTCGAGGTTACTATACTTTGTGCTCCCTATACTTAACATGGGGAGCGCAAAGTGTTAATCAGCGCTGGATTACAAAGTCCCAGCGCTGATTAACACCTGGCTCTGGTCAGCGCAAAGTTAACCAGAGCCAGGACTAGGCATTAACGGATTCCGCTTCTGCAGAATCCGTTAACACCAGGCAAAAAAAATAAAGAGTCTAATCGTATACTCACCACCTGTCCTGGCTCCAATTAGCTCTTTGAGAAGTCATTAGGCTAGGGGGTTCACATACTTTTTCCACCCTGCACTGTGAATGTTTACATGTTATGTTCAATAAAAACATGGAAACATATGTTTGTGTTGTATTATTTTAAGCAGACTGTGTTTTTCAAATTGTTGTGACTTAGATGAAGATCAGAGCACATTTTATGACCAATTCATGCAAAACTCCACGTAATCCCAAAGGGTTCACATACTTTTTCTTGCAACTGTATGTGGGTAAAAGCTTCTTGATCCAAGGAGAAATCTGACTGCCATTCTGGGATCAAGAAGGATTTTTTTCCCAGTATGTTGCAGTATCTCATAAAGGTGAGGGATACAATGCTGATTGTAAAGATCACATAGGTATTTGCTTAATTAAATAGGACATCTATACTTTTGCATACTACAATGATTTCCAACCCTTGTCTTCCGGTCCCCTGAACAGGCCAGGTTTCCCAGATATCTGAAGCACAACACATGTGATATGACTTGCTGCTCAGTCATTGCAGGACTCCGTCTGCATTTCCCCAATTTAATCCTTAAAATCTGGCCTAGGTACTAGAGGACAGGGTTGGGAAAATACTGTTCTAGCAGACCGTGGTTGAAAACGAGTAGTCAGCACATTACCACGCTTTAAAAAGCCAGGAGGGCAAGCAGGGATACTAAATACAAGAAAACGCTAAGGGCCAGATTACATAACAGATGCCAAACTGGAGACGCTACCAGGGAAAACCTGCACCTGTAGGTTTCCCCATAGCATCCCCATTTTAGCCTGAGATTCCGGGGCAGGTGCTACTTTAGCACCTTGCCCCGGAACCATGTGCTACCTGCCGCCACAAGTATCACCTCCTGGAGTCCATAGAACTCTATGGATGGTTGCTCTGCTGGGCCGCAAGATTGTGCAGCGCTGGAGTGAGACTGAGGACTTTTTGTCCCCAGTCTCAGTCTGCACCCGGCGGCAATAAGCAGCGGATTGGGCAACAGTTCTCACCGCAGAATGAGAGGCAGGTTTCAGATTTATGGGGAGTGTTAAGCAAGTGCCTACTGATTCTGCAAAAGCAGCATAATTTAGCAACAGCTTTTCGGAGAGGCTAAAAAATTAGTTTAGCCCATCTTTGTGATAATTAGAGCTAGGACTTTTCTTATCCCAACGCTAATTACTGATTGCAAATCCTATACTTAACATGAGGCGCGCAAAGTACAGTAAGTCAACGCAATCACTGATGCGCAAATTGATTTAGATAGGGTTTAGCGTTCGGAATGTAATACAGGTGGCAAGCATTCAAGTCGCTTGTCCAGATATTAACGCTTACATATCTGAATGCAACAGTTACTGTTCGGTATGTAATCTAGCGTATTAGCATTTTATGTTGAAGTATTGACTGGTGGGACCATCTTAAGAAAATTTATACAGGCTTTCACAGCGTATAAAATGTAAAGATCTTCCATTTCAGCAAAAGTTATGACTAAGACTTGATTGAAATCGTTAAAATTGAAGAAAGATCACCAAGTTTAAGGTCAACTTTGATTATACTTCAACAAATCGAGGAATGTGGATATTTGTTTTTAAATGGTGGACCATCTGTTCAAGCACCAGCAGAACAAAGCTGACAGACCTGCAGAACCGGTTAGCTCTGCTGATACTCAAACGGACAATCCACCATTTAAAAAAAATTCAGCTTCCCTGATTTTCGTTAAAGTAAAATCATGGTCAACCTTAGAATTGATTTAAAGGGGTGGGGGGGGACAAAGGGGTGTGGGGGAACATCCAGTTCCAAGGATGAGAGAACGGGAGCTTCAAAATATTGCTCATTTCTTAATGAAACTTACCATGCTTTTGGCTATATTTACAGTGTCGCTAGTTAAGCGCCGAGATGAAATTTTGTTTAGTGGGATGATGGTAAGTCTTCGTTTCAAATCTCCTTTCTCCAGCAATTTCTTACCAGTGACCTGTAAAGAATAGTTATGCTATATGTGTTATCAGAGACAAGTAAAAGATTACATATTTTGATGAAGACATATGGAAAGAAAAGTCAATTCTTAAGTGTGTGAAGTAGCCGTAACAGCATGAAACAAAAACATTACTAAATATGCAAGAATACACAAGAGTATTGAATAAGAAATCAGAAAGGACAACATAGTCACCTCTGTATCTACCACAACGTTGTACAGACGTCCTCCAGCTACGACTTCTAATGCAGTTGCTGTAGAGAAGTCTTTTACAGTGATCAGAGAAGCAACAAGGCCTTTCACACGGTTTGAATCCCAGTTCTTTTCTGGATCCCTACAAAAAGATAATAAGATTAAGAAAATTTATGAAACAGATTAATTGCATGCAGATGAATGATATATCTAGAGCTTTAAAGCACTAAGAAAAAAAGGCTAGGAGCTGAAATAATTATGCCGCAAGAGATGCACATGCCAGTAATAAAAAAAAAAAAAAAAAAATCACAGAAGGGAAAGGAGTGGGGAGTAAAAAAACAAACAGTGGGAGGGGTCAAATGCTTCACTTAAAACTGCTTTTTGGAGTTAATCCCAAATCTGAGTCAACAAGCAGGACACCATGATCGGACGGAGGTGACTGCGGAAGGACATCAAGGGAACGCAGGGACAGGTCTGTATCAGCCCAAGTGTTTTCTCGGGGTTATCGTTTTCAGCATTGAAATTTAACCCAGAGCCACACTCTGGAATACCACCAGGTAGGTTAACCACTTGGCTGCTATGGACACGCTCAGCGCGTCCAGCCAAGTGGTTCTCCTGTGCTACGGACGCGCTCAGCGCGTCCGAGCACAGGAGGCAGCAATCCGCCGGATTCGCCGCGATGACATCTAATTCAGGGCCCCCCCGCATGTGCGGAGGAGGCGCCTGAAAGGGAGGGGGGGGGGGGAGGTCCTTCGGACCTCTCTCCCTCCCGATCGCCGGGGAGCAGGGGGTTAATACAGGCACCGCTTGCCCTTCCAAACGGTGGCTGTCATTAACCCCTGGGGAGCCGGATCACGAATCGGCGCTGAAAAGCGCTGGTTCGTGATCCTTTCCCGGAGCTGGCCGACATCTGACACCAGTCCTGGAGTTAACCCCTAGCTGCCACCAACAGTGGAGATAGGGGGTTCCAATGAACCCCCTATCTCCCGATCCGAGGCAGCTAGGGGTTAAAGTTTGGTATTGTTGGATCGGCCAGAGCATGGCCGTTCCAACGATACCAAACACGACTGTGAAAAAGTTTTTTAAAAAAAATAAAAATTAAAAATAAAAAATAAACAAGTTTTTTTTTTTTTTGGTTTGTTAATGCAGCAATATTGTTCCCATTTCAATTATAATGTGAACAATGATGCTGCACTAACGATTTTTGTATGCGGTACGTTTATTAAAAATCGCGTAATTTTCCCCAAAAACAAATGTAACGAGACCCCATTTCTAATTTTTTTAACAAGCGCACCCCATACAAAATATAACCGCAATTGCTCACATGTTAAAATGTGAAAATAATACACTTTACACGTTGTAAATTATTGAAAATTCATATTTTATTGCATTTTTTGTTATAATATACAGACAGGTCATGACGTATACATATAATAATGACATATTATTAATCTGCCGAGTCTGACGGAAAGAACGATATATAATATGTCTGGGTCATATACTAAAATAAGCCTTCAAAACACGTTTAAAACATGATGAGCAAAACCGGTAAAAATGACCTCAGCACAGAGGCGTGAAACGCCTCAGCAGCGAAAGGGTTAAAATGGTTATATGGGAAGGGGTGGGGAGGGTTGTAACAGATCTCTGTAACCCAACTAGGTCGCATCTGTTATTGCCACTTTCTTGCCGGAACCCCGTTCCAGTCCAGCAGTCCTTCATGCCTTTCTGCAGCCCATAGTTGAAGCTTAAGGACGGGTACATGCAAACAGCTTTGATAGCATGCCCCAAAAATGAGGCAACGCATAGATCTGGAGGTTTTTGAACTGACCACAACAACGGACAGAGGCTTTAATGAAATAATATATACAGTTCTAGGCAGAGCCTGGCAGCCAATGGAAACCGACAGCCTAACCTCCCACTGCACCCCATCATAATCCCTCTCCTAGAATACTGTTCTGAAGTTACTGCTCTGCATCTCTGAGTCTGGGAAATAATTAGACCAGGGACACATACTGGGACTAGTATTCAACATTTCGCACACAAGATAGAACAATATCCATTCAACCTTTAACAGATACAAACATGTTCCAGAAAGCGAGAGTTGGAAAAGACTAAAGGCGACCCACACTGTAATCCTATCAGCAGACACTAACAGATACACAGACAAGGATAACAATAACAGTATTCATACATAACACAGATTACACCAACTTCATCCACCCTACAGAGTGACTTCAACATAGGAGATGGCAGGGAAACAATATAGAATATCAGGCCTGCACCTCCCAAACACATCTCTAGGCCCATGTACCCCTAGTTCAAAGTGACGCATCTTACAGGGGGTGTCCTCTAGTGTGAGGGAAAAGTCAATTTTTGACCATGAGGATGGCAAATGTCAGCTACCTACCTCTTAAGTGGTTGGCCTTGCAAGTCCACTTTGTCTGCAAACCTTTGTCGATGTTATTTTAAACAAAAGCGCACACGCACAATTTTTTTTTTAAATACATTAAATAGAGCGTAATTCAAGTAGTGGTTTTGCTTATATAGGGGAGTGCAAATAGGTCAGGCATACCGGTATTCAAAATGAAGGCTGGAGTATCTTGCCATTAGAGACTCGTATGCTTCCCGAAGTCTGTTTGTAGTGCGGGAGAGTTCTCTGCGCTTTTCTAAAAGAATTTCCTCTTTCCCATCTACAAATAAAACACTCTTTATTAATGTCTGCAGAAGTTAAAAGACATGCAAAACATAACATGGGAATAGATGTAGCTCTATTTCCACCAACAATTTATTTCATTGTGAAACAAGAAAAAGAACGACACATGATGTATAGATTGTTTACCAAACTATTGAATAAGGTTCTAAAGCAGCAATCCGGAAACCTTCAATGAATTCCCACCATGGATCTCCATAGAAATAAAGCATGTTATGGGACTTGCTGAATATACACCATAAATGGTTTATTTAGAAAACTCAAGCTAGTAGTTAAAGGGACACTCTACACTGTTTGACCATTCAATGTTATCTGAATGATCACGTGGTTCTGAGGTCCCTGTTCACTCCTCAGAGGTAGGTCTTGGATGACAGGTTCAGCCCTCCGAGTGCAGAGGCTTAGTCGCACCCAGAATCTGAGCCCTGAGTTCAGGTCCAGAGCTTCGAGACCTTTGAGAACCAAGTCCCACTAACGGCTTAGTGTGGGGTTTAGGAAGGTTTTTTAAAGGAAGCAAAAGAGATAAAGCCAGGACAGGCAGTGCAACGTGGGTCAGAAGAGATTAATGATTAACCATCCGTCACCCCCCCTCCCCAATAACAGAGGCTTCTGAACTACATGCTATACAAGATTTATGTGTGACTAAACTTCAAGGGACATGTAGTTCCGAGGCATCTAGAGTGCCGTGGTTTGCCATCACCACCCTAGAGTATCCCTTTAAGGTTTGTGGATACAACAAAGAAGTTTACCATGTTACACAATACATGAAATCATCTAATAGCACATTTGTGTGAATTTGTACTTTGGGTGATTGCATGCCTTTTTGTCACTTTGTGGTTTATTGCTGAAGGTAAGGATATCTGTGCCAATGTGGAAACAGTTACTTTAATCTTTATGAAAACTTGCTTTTGATTGAAAAATAGGATTCAACAGCAGTCATTTAGCTGAAGCCACAGAACAGTCCCAACCATTTCAAACAACTAATGTTTAAGTGCCACATCAAGAAAGTGAACACATTTAGACTGCAAACCTTCATAGTCAAGTTTCTTCATTTCTGCTTCCAGCTGTTCTTTATTCTTCTTTACAGCTTCAAATGTATCCTTATCTTTCCTGTAGCCACCGTCCATCTTCTTGACTTCAGCCTGTTTCGTTTTCAACTCTTGCTGTGCATGCTTAAGCTTCATTTGTGCCTGAGGGGTTTTAACAGGTGGAGTTGAAAAGGACACTTAATGCACAAGGGTAATGAATTTCTAATACAGTATATATAAAAAGGGGCATTATACGTAGTTGGTTTAGGAGGTCACCTAAATAAATTCAGCATGTTCAAACAAACATTTCACTAGTTTATGTCTATTATTTATTTAGACTTTCTGTTTAAGAGACTAAAACCAGCTATGCATTGGAAACCAACAAGCAAACAGACACATCTCATCTAACATTTTCTGAAAAAGTTTGCCTTGAAGAATAAATCAGAAATGTTTGAAAGCAACACTCTACCCTCACCTCACCACCATGTTGGATGGAAAGGAACTCCCCTATGTCTCTACTTGGGAAAAGAACAGTGACCTTAGCCTGGACTTTACTGACTGACTGGACATTTGGGAATCCTCCCTAAAAGTCTCAGCATGCATTACCCTGCAAGGACTTTCTGTTAAAATGAGCCGCAGTTGGTAGTATAGGACCCCTGTGCAACTACATCACAGGGGTGGGAGAATACATAAACCTGTGTATATATTGATAAGAACCTTCTGCTGGGGGGGGCTGTGGTGAACAGGGTAAGTTCTATTACATGTGGTGGTGGTGTTGTCCAAGCCAAAAGATCTTTTAGGGCTACCTACATAAAACATTCTCAATACTCGAAAATAGGCTCATCCTTTCATCTAAATCCCTTGACGCCCTTTCACGTCGCAAAAATGGCCTCTTGAAATTACCTTGCATCTAGATGATTTACTCTATATTAACAGGGTACTCTATAAATGTATACACATCAGACCAAACAGCTGCTTCCCTACTTACCCATAACCCCTTTATAAACGTTTGAGAACTGCAGCTCGCCTTTCAGGAAGGAATGGTTTGAGGAATGGGTGATACATTCCTTCTTCCTGTGCCTACTCCATGCCATCTTTTTTCGCTTTCCATTCCCCTTACTTTACAGATATGAAAATTTCAGTGCATGACTATTTACATTCAGTCTGATGATTGTTTTTGGTACGGATGCCCTGAAATTTCGGCCCCCAAAATTAAAATCGGCTGAAATTGAAAATTTAGCCCAAAAAAAAAAAAAAAAAAAAATGGGCCGAAAATTTGCCTTTCAAAATAGGGCCTGGAGGCTCGGCCAAGCAGGCGGCTTGCCTGAGTCTGATGGCCGGCCGGCCAGGGGGCTCGGGCGGGCCTCCAGGCCCAGGTGACGGATTTTGTTGGGGGGGGGGGGTGGGTGGAGAGCGTTGCATATACTCCCCTACATCGGCCCCGAGTGAGTCCTCCAGCGGTGGCAGTCCTACTGCATCCAGTGAGCCTGGAGGCCAGCCGAGCAACCTGTGAGAGCTGGAGGACTGTTACCGCTGGAGCTCAGGGCCGAAGTAGGAGAATGTAGGCGAGTATGTCAGTGCAACCAGTCAGCAATGCGAACCTGGGCCTGGAGGCCCGGCCGAGCAAGCTGCTCGGCCAGTCTACAGGCTCAGTCGAGCCCCCGGCTTGGCTGGGCCTTGAAGGCCCAGCCGAGCAGGGAGCTCGCCTGAGCCTGGAGGTTGGCCGAGCAGCTTGCTCGGCCGGCCTTCGGGATCAGGAGAGTCCCCGGCCCGGCCTCCAGGCCCAGGTTCTCATGTCTGATTTTCGGTATCGGTTTTCTGCCGAACCAATCCCAAATTTTTGGTTTCGTATCGGCCGGAAATTTCCATTTCGGTGCACCACTAGTTTTAGGTTCTCTATACATCTCTCGGCATCAATTCGTTAAAAATAAAGAAAATTAAAATAAAGAGACTGGACCAGCAGGCATCTGGTGCCTTAGATGGAATGGACTCAGAAAACTACTCAGAAATAACATGAGCTACATAGCTGTGTATGGCAGAAGCAAGAGTCACTTGGATTTAGCTAAGAAGTAAGCCAATGCTTTTAGGTCAGCTAAAAGATTCAGATTCCTCCTTTAGGAGTAACTCGCTAAAATGTAGGAAATAATAGGTGAAGTTGATGTAAAGGTTTGTTTTATAATGCTGAATTGATTAGGGCTGAAACAACTAATCGATAATGAGAATAGTTGACAACTATTTTCATTATCGATTAATCTGTTGTCGGTTGATTACAGTCTGAGTTAACCTCCCTGGCGATATTCCCGAGTGTGATTCTGGGTTAAGTTTTGCTACTGCGAACGGTAACCCTGAGCCACACTCTGGCTGCATACTCACCTCATGCTGCGCTCCCCCGCAGTGTGATCTCTGCGACTTGCTTCCTGGTAACGCTCCCTGCGAGTCACACGATGCAGTGGGGGGCGGGACCAGGCAGCAAACTGAAGGAAAAAAAAAAAAAAAAGGAATACACTGTATTCCAAATGTAAAATTTCGAGCAGCATGACCTGCTCATGAACGGCCACTAGGTGGCACTAAAGGAACAGAAACAGACTATACCTTCATGGTTATTCAGAGAGCGGTGAAAAGCAGGAGAATGACTGGAGAATGGAAAATGCTAGGTCAAAATAGCCAAACCAGAAAAATTCTCCCATTCATCTCATTTTCCAAAATCGGCTATTTTGACCTAGAATTTTCCATTCTCCAGCTTTTCACCTCTCTCTGAATAAATCTAATATTGCACCCTTGTTTTCAGAAAGATTTCAGTGTTTTTTGTTTGATTATTTTATTGAATATATTAGCATTATTTTGGATATTTTTGGGATAATAAATTATTAAGCCTTGTTTCAAACTTTATCCGAATATTGAGACGCTTTTAGACACAAAATTTTGAAAAAAATTAGACCGCCAGAGAGGTTAAACAATAATCTCAGACACTTCTCAAACAAAATAAAAGGGGCGCTGAGATGGCAATGATGACATGAAAGGGAAAGGCAAGGCTGCTATATCCCAAGAGTGTATTCCCACAACCACTCTTATAATAGAAATAAAAGAGAACAAATAATCTCAGACACTGCTTCGAAGCTGATCGTAAAACAGCTGGCACGTTTTCTCCAAAGTATGATTTTGGTTGTAGGGTGATGTCAAACATAACCAGTTTTCATAACTATAGCACAGACCCTCAAATACCGCCATTGGATGGTGGAGCTACACCACCAGTGTTTACTTGGAGCTGGAGTTCGTGCCACTACCCCACCCTCTCTGGTATGGACCTGCCATCCCTTCCTTTGTGGGAGGGATTTTGGGGGACGGGACTGGGCCACTTAGGTCTGGGTCTCTCGTCCAAAATCACTACCGCTCACTCAGGACAGGTCTCTTGCCTGAACTCAGTCTCTCCCACCTCTAGACTCTCCTCCCACACCGTTTGTTCGTTAAATGATGTTAAAAAGAGACATGCTATGCACCCTGACCACTTTAATAAGCTAAAGTGGTCAGGTTGCGTTGAGTGCTCCCTCTTCTCACCCAACTGTCGTGCTGACATCATTATGTCCAGAGTGCTCATGGTAGTGTTCATAATTTAAGAAAAAGGAGGGGCAGGGGGTTGATTTTTCCATAATGTTCCTTGAAAGTAAAACACATTTTTTTAATCTGATGAATCGATTAATTGGGGAAAAAAATAAGCCGGCCAACTAATAGATTATGAAAATAATAGTTAGTTGCAGCCCTATAATTGATTTAATTATAGTGCAAAAACAGCTAGAAAATCTAAAAGGCTATTGTAGTCCACAAGCAGTTTAACAGCAAGAGAACTTTCTTTGGGAAAAAGGTGTTCAAAGCATTGTGGGAAAACAGCAGATGAGGCAAATACGTACTGAAGGAGTAATTTGTTAATTTTCTTATAGGATGAAAGCTTCAAGGAACAAGCAGTAGATAAAGAGGTTGAAAGCCTGTGCAATAACTGTACCTGCTTCGCTTCTGTCTCAGCTTTACTGATTTCATTCTTGCAGGTCATCATTTGCCCAGCAAGTGTAGCCTCTTCCCCATCATCATTACTAGATAAACCAGCGGAAACGGCATTAAAATGTTGCTGGGCAGCAGTGAATGCTTCTGCGTCCTTTTGACATGCTTCTTGAAGAGAGCTCAGATTCTCTGTCATTTTTTTAACTTCTTTTTCTTTGCCACCCAAGGTTTTGGCATCCTTTACAAAATCAAAATTACAAAAAAGTCAATGGTCATGGCAATAAGGTAACAAAACAACATCATTGTATAAAAGGTAACCAACTGAAAACATTCATGTCAAGGCTTACAAAATGACAAATTTTCAAAGCTAACCTGTTATGCCCACCGCAATATGGACCCATTTAATTATTATTTATAAAGCGCCAGCATATTCCGCAGCGCTGTACAATAGGCACAGTATAGACAGGGTGACAATACATTGAACAACATTTGACAAACAGTACAGGAGGAGATGAGGGTCCTATTCTCGTAGGAACTCACAATCTAGAAGGGACTCAATTTTGTTTATTAAATTATAATTCCCTGGATTTCACTGTTAAAATTTAGCTGTCACCTTCTACTGTGCTGCATGAGACGGGAGAGTAACAGCTCTGAGTTAAGAGCTGTCTTACAGGGCGGCCAAATGACTCTGGGTGCACTGACTAATAAGTCATCTTGTCGTCATCACCACTGATGGCTCAAAGTAAGCACTGTCCTCAGAGAAAACATGGCGTCACTGGAACCGGATATTTAGCAGCTGCGATATCTTGTCAAGGAATGGGAAAAGAAAAAAAATATATATTATCCAATCCCTGATGGTTTATCACAGCTGAAGTGCACTTTAACCCCTTCGAGATGAAGAATATTTTTGTAGGAAAAACAAAGAACATAACCTTAGGAACTTGCATTGTGCAGCTAGAAATATGAGTAAAACAACTATTTGGCATAAAAACTGTTTTTGTGGGATAAATAAAAGATTAAAAAAAGCAATTCGTCAATTTTTAAATTTTGTATTTGTTGAAATATTTCTGGAATGAAAATTTTTGAACTCTAAATGGTGTCGTCTTACACAATATCAAATGGTGTCAAATACAGGAAATGTGGCCTCTTTGTATGATCGGATAGGGGAGGAACCCTGCCCTCCTTGCGTAAGACTAACCTGCCTGTTTTGCAGCCATGGAAGCCTCACTCAAGGCCTCAATTTCCTATACCGGAGACAAGTGACACTGACTTTTCCAGACCTGGCATGGGTTAGAGGTCTACTAGCAGCCTCCGGATTGGCAGTTCCAACACGGCTACATTACTGGGGCCTCCAGATTGAAGGCCTGTTTTCTCCAGTCCAGTCTCTCATACAAGGACTTGATCTCTCGGTCACCGGAAGCAGTTTAGTATCTTAGGACGGGGTCAGACGAGCTCACTGATTGCACACAGTAACGGATGCACTTTGCAACAGATGAGATTGTGGTTACATTGCATCTGTTAGTTTTGACTGATGTTGAGAAAAAAAAGAAAAAGAAAAAAAAGCTGTATGCAGGTGTTTCTCTACGTCCGTGTAGCTTTTTCCCGTCGATGCCATTTTGGCGTCCATTGCAACATGCGTTGCCCGCGCATGAAAAAGTGTGCACGTGCTTAGTGTGTTGTTCTCTATTGACTCCTTTGAAAAGCTACGACGGACAGCAAACAGTGCAGTCAGACGGACGCGAAAAGTACGCTCGTCTGACCACAGCCTTAATTGGTGGCTGGATCACCTAGATGCTTGGAACGGGAAGGAAATACTTCCAGTTACTCTGATTTTGGTCAGAGTCCAATGCCAGACACCTGGGCTGGGGCTCTCTGCGCGGTCCCTTGGAAAGGGGAGGAAGGTGGTGTGTCCTGGAACAAACATTACACATCAACTCCCTGGAACTACCGGTGGGTTTTTTCGCCCTACGGTGCTTTTCCAAGAACCTAGCCCATCGCTCTATCCTCCTTCAGATGGACAATTTTAGGGCAGTCCGTTATATAAAGGGACTGGGGGGACCCAGATCGTAATCCCTGACAACAGTGGCCACGATGCTGTGGGATCATGGTTTCCTTAAGGGACTGACTGTGCAAACTCAATACATTCCAGGCCTGTCCAACAAAGTGGCGGATTGGAAATCCAGGCACCTTGCAGATTCCGACGACCAGCAGATTGATTCGTGGATTCTCTCCTCAGATGTCAACTCCCTGCGGGGTGCTCTGGCTGTGGATTTGTTCGCATCCTACCTGAACACAATGCTCCGTCGCTTCTTAGTTGCCGCCCAGACGCTCTGAACATGGATGCCTTCCTGCAACTTTGGCCTCCATTTGAGTCGTGCCTGATAAATGTAACAATTTTTGAGTTGTCTGCTAAACTTCTTGTTTTGTCGTCTCTGGCCTCTTGTAAACGAGTTGGTGACATTTGGGTTCTGGAGTTCCTAGTCCGTAGTTTCCTACCTGAAGGTGTTCTTTTCCATATCAAGCAATCATTTCCCGCCCTTGTTTGAGGCTGCTTGTGTTCATTATGTTATATGTATATGTGTTTTCAAAAAAGCTTTATATGCGTTTTGTTAAAAATTTGTATTGATGTTCTCTTTTTTGTGCGCTTGCACCTAAATGCTGGGGTTGTGTTTTCTTGCTGCTGTAAGAATAAAGCTGAAAGAGATGCAAATACTCACCCACGAGTCCTTACTAAAAAATGTTAACTATCCATCATGAAATAGAAACATTTAGCAATAATAAAGTCCTCGTGCACTAGAAAGTGATGCAAAAACAGGAGTCTGAAGAACAAAAATTTAATAACTCAAACGCATTGGCATTTTCTCTCTTATAATGCATGGTTTGACAAAGCCCTTAAAAAAAATGGATGAACCAGTAAGAAAACCTTGCCGCCAACAACATCTTTTTTGTTTTGGTATCAAACGATTTTCATGTAGAGGTGTTTAAAATAATCCAGAATTCTGAGCCAAAAAAAAGGTAAAATTCTAGAAACCCATGGCAAACTAGATTTGCTGAGCTCTGTTGTAAAGCATTTAAGAAATCTTGTCACTTCATCTCACCTCTTCCATACTTTTCACTAGCTCCTTGAGTTTCTTCTCTTCAGAATTCATATTTTGTTTCTTGAGATCCAAAGTACTTTGTGCTTTAGCATCAGCTCTTTGAGCCTCAGAAAGGTTTTCTTCCAAGACACGCAACTGGCCCCCAACTTCCTGCAACATAAAAATGAAAAGTTTGCGTTATCAGTGGATTGACTGGAAAGTACACTTACAAAATGATTAAATTGATCCAAAAAGCCCCTGCCAAGCATCTCATTGTGAATAATAAAGAAACAAAGAAAATATTTGTGTATGACTCAAGCTTTTCCCCTTAAGTTAATTAGTTTCAGTACTGTATAGTGCCAATAGATTCCACATCGTTTTACAAATTGGAAACACAAAGAGGAAACCATTAGAGGCTCATTCATAGGGACAGATGGGTTTGCGTCCTGTCATTTTTTTTATTTTTTCCAATAAGACAAATCAAAAAATTAACTATATAGTATTTCCTGTTTTCCGTGCCATTTAACATGTGCCGGATTGATAAAATGTGTTATGTCCCCTTAAGAAGTACCCTCGTCTCCTCAACTGTTGCCAGCCAGAGGGGAAAAAAAATAAATCTTATTTGACTTTGAAAGTGCCCAGAAATTTGATAAAGATTCTGGGAGGCCTTAATCACGGAAAGCAACTGTGCTGAAGTTCCCTGCTGCTGGAAATTTGAACTCTGATGGATGTCAAACAAAACTGCTCAAAGCTAGCATCTGAGGCGTCAGCTTCAATGTAGACCTTATCCGCTTCACACAGCAGATGCCTACCATAACCCCTTAATGACAGATTGCACAACCACATTTGCCTTAAGGTGCTAAAAAGCAATAGTAAATTTACTAAACAGGATTTTTTTAATTCATACACAAGCTTTGTATACTCTGTTATTTGAAGTAAAATGGTAGGATTAGTATTCAGTTTGGTTTTTTAGTAGAGAATAAAATCACCTTGTTTCACGTTTAGATTTTTTTTATACTGAATAATGAGTTATGTATACATCTTGGGGCTAAATTCTGGACTACACTTAATTATGGAGTTTTGCTTCAAAAATAGCCAACTGATTTGACTCTAAGAGGAATGTGTCTCTATGGTTTATTCCCTATATGGGATGGGCCACATATTTTGGGAGGTGGTAGTGCTTTATACACATATTCCTATTCAGGATTAAAAACATTCATGCTTGCAGTCTGGAGCCCCAGCAACCTGAAATGTCACCACCCGTCACTGCATGAGACATAAGAGTACATAAGGAACAGAAAGCCCTGCCTATAGGATAAATGTCCAGCTAATACATCACTTTATACAGGTACTCTGCCATATATCCCATGATTAATGCTAAATTGTAACAATTACTATAAATGCCAAAGCCTTTGGCTTGCAGTTACGAGCCTTTCACTAACGAACGCAAACAGTAACGCCTCTCACTCTGGTTTCGTTTTGCACTGCCGATGAAAACATACCTGATCTCTTTTCTTCTCAAGCTCTGAAATTTCACTTCCAAGTTCCTTCACCTTTCTCACATTCTCTGCAATGGATTCCTGAAGTTTTACTATTGATTCCTGCATTTCGCTCAATTCTGCAGCACAGCGAACCTTTGTTTCTTCAGCACAAACAAACTGGTAGGCAACATAAAGTCGAGTTAAATGTTCTATCTCTCGCAGAATCTTCTGGTACTCCAAATAGGAGGACCTTTCCTATCAAAGTAAATGATAAAAAACAAATTAATAAAGGATTATAATGTAAATGTGTTAAATGTAGCTATATAACCACCGAAAGACATCATCTTGAAATGCTCTACAAAATATACTGTAACATGATACATGCACTATGGGTACAGTATTCTGTAAGAAAATGCTAACACATTTCTCAGAGACTACGTCACACTTAACCCTTTAGAGATCCACAGCAGTATAACAAAAAAAAATAATTGTAGAACAAAAGAGTTACATTGAAGTACAGTAGTTTACATCACAGGATCCACCTAGTTTACTCTTAATATAAGGTCAGGGTCACTTTGTCTTTCTTTTCTGATGATCCATTGTACAGATAAGTACCGGTATTCCACTTTCTGTAATTTGATCTCTTTTCACCATTCATTTGCAGTGTCCTGCCCTAGTTGTGATTTTTATGGTTCTTTCTGCCTCCTTTTAATTTTATCGTTGTGCCCATCAGCTGGACTCTTCTTCTGCAGAAGTCCGTTCGCTTGGCACTTGCTGTGGGTTGGCCACCCTATTCTTCCATGCAATCTTACTTGGTCTTCTAGTTTAGTTTAAGGTTTCTGGCTGGGTTTACCAGACATCCTTCTCTCATAACTAATAAAAGTACAACAGCTGTTTTGCTCACCTGTTGCAGCCAGGTTTCCGACCATGAAATTTTGCTTGCTGTTGTGCTCTTGCTACTGTGTGTCTCTGCAACTATATCCCTGTCAAAATAAGGCTATAGAACCCCCTCCAAAACATGTTCTACATCCGAATCACCCCCTGCAGCACCTGTTCTTTGGGTTATAGAGCTGCTGCCATTAAACACCCCCCCCCCCCCCCTTCAACCTGAGGAACTCAAGGGCTTTTTCGGGGGATGGATGCCATCTCCAACTCTGTGCACTCAGCAATGCAGTCCATCAGCTCCCTCATGTACTCCACTCTGTCTCAGATCAACTGCCCTGCTGAAGTGACCTTTCCACTCCATCCTGATTAAAGCACATGTGCACCTACTTGCCACACCTTGGTTTTAAAGCTTCCGGTTAGTGTTCCACGCACTCCACAGTGCCTATGGTAACCATAAAGAGACAAACATTTCATATTTAGTACAGATATACCTCATATGAGTGCACCGACAGTGAAAGTTAGATACTGGCAAAAGTGCCTTTTCACTTCAGGAAGAACAGTGTGAGCGTAAAGTGGACACGGTCATGATGATTTTGACAGGAGTTCATTGATGAATACGTGGAAGAGATAATGTCTATCACCCATCATCAGAAGAGGAATTTTTTGAGGGCCCCTTGACTATGTATATCCCCAAATCTGTCATATCAGACTCCGCCCCAATTTGAACCCCATTATATCGTCCACCTGTCAGAATGACTAGCCAATGTGGCCAAATTTATGCCCTATGTAAGACACTTGAAAACTATGCCAGTGCAGTGCAGTGCAGTGTCCTCACTCAACTATTGTTAAAGTCTGCCAAACGTCCGTTGTTGATTTGATTGAGAAAACTACTTAAAAGAGGTCCTACACTGACCATGTTGAAACGAAGAGCTGGTTGCAAAGTGCCCACAGTGCCCTTTGCAATGCTAGTAGACCCCTGTTGCTATCCCAACTTTAATTCTGGAAACCGATGCCAATAGGTCAGTGTGAGGTGTTTGCTACAGCGACCGCTCTACAGGTGGCAAGGGGTTTCTTGCAATGGAGATCTTTTGCATCAATGAACTGTCAATTCTGGGTCAGTATCTTTGCGATCTGCTGTTTTACCCCGGGTCAGTTGTCCTGCACATTCTTCACAGGTGAACAATTTCCCTGTCATTCCCTATATGAACAGGCTGGGCAGCCTAAAGTCAAGGTGATCGCCTATGCAGGCAGTTTGCCTACATGATGGATTTCATATTCAGGCTCAGTTTATTCTGGGGCAACCAAACATGGTGGCTGTCTGGAACTCCCATCTCCTTCACAATCCCGGCATTAGCGTCGCCCCCCTTTCAGCACTTCTCAGGAGACACCTTCAAAATGGTCTTTGGTTACAAGCTCAGCCACTACACTCCCTGTTTTTACAGCTGCAGACAGGCTCCATATGCTGTAGCAATGGATACTAGGGGGTCGACCGATTATCGGTACTACCGATAATCGGGGCCGATATTCAGGTTTTTCCCGGTTATACCGATAACAGGGATTTTGAGTGGCAGCCCGGGGTCCTCGCGCTTGACTGGGGTTAGAGCGTGTATGTTAGGGGCGGGGCTCTTTGACACATACTGTGATGGAGGTGGGGCTCCTCTATATTGGACAGGGCCCGCTGAAGGACATGAGAGCAGCAGGAGCAGCACGGCGGAGGCATGAGGAGCCCTGTGTGTCTCACTGAATGTCAGAACCAGTGGAACGAGGCCCAGAGATCTCATTCCAGCTAGGGGCCCCAATCGTTTCTGAGTGGGAGAGCAGGTTTGTGTATAAGGAGATGCATGTGTATGTTAAATTGTGTAAATAGAAACATAGAAACATAGAAAAAATGTCGGCAGATAAGAACCTTTCGGCCCATCTAGTCTGCCCAATTACATGGATTACTGCCCAATTAAATGTGCTAAGTGTGTGCGCAGAGAGTGATCATGATCAACCCCCTTCCTCGATTTGTGCCCGGGTGAGGGATAAAAGAACACAAATGTAGACCCAGGGCCCTGACACGTCCAGTTATGCACCCGCTGTACTGGTAGTGGGTTACAAAAATTGCAGAGCAGGATATCAGGCAGGGACGCACATTGCGGGCAGTGCCTGGTGAGGGCCCAGGAAAATCATAGCCTCACACCCCCTACCGGTGCTCCTCACCCATTACTACCAGCTCTGCATGGCGGCCTCATGCAGAGTCCACTGCCTCCCCGCTTCTTCCGGTGTCAGGGGACTTCGGGAGCCCTACAACTCCGTATCCCTGACTTCATCCATACCAAGCCCCGTGTCATCCCATCACCCACCCCTTGCCCAGAGCCCCGAAAATATATATATATATATATATATATATATATATTTATCACAGAGCTCTACGGCAGTAAAACACAGCAATGTGCTGTGGTGTGAATGAGCATATCACAGAGCTGCACTTTAATAAAACTCACTCATACACACCGCACATTACTGTGAGTTTTATTTTTGTGCAGCTCTGTGATATACACCACACATTACTGTACATATTTTGTGCAGCTCTGTGATATATGTACAGTAATGTGTGGTGTATGAGTATCACAGAGCTCCACGGCAGTAAAACTCTCAGCAATGTGCAGTGTGTATAAGTGATAGTTTTACTGCTGTGGAGCTCTGTGATTTGTTCATACTGAGCTCCATGTTTCCTTAACCCAAAATATTGTTTAGCTTTCTACAGTAGTGGTGACATTTAGAAAGTTTTTTTGCCTTTTTTTCTGCGTTCTGGAAAGCTATTTAGGGTTTTTTTTGCAAGCACCTTATTTTTCTCAGTTGTTGCAATGTTCGCAATTGTATTAAACATGTTCAGGTGACGCCAGAACCGTGTAGAAATTGTGATTTTTAAAAAATTTCAATGTACAGAATATCGGCACCCAATATCGGTTACTGGCCTGAACGGCTGCCGATAATCGGTATCAGTGCCTAAAAAGTGATATCGGTCTATTCCTAATGGATACCTTTCTACAGGACTGCTAGCTAGATTGCAACCTCTCCCAAATTCTCCCTGATCTCACAGTTGCTTTAGAAGGATCCATCCAGGATGTTTCTGACAGCTCAGTTTCACCAATACAGCTGTGCCTTCCTCAAATCCTGGAAATGGCTGGACTATCAAGTTCCATCCATTACGTTGTCCTCTCCTGCAGGATCTAGATGTGAACTCTCACCCTTTGCTTCTGATCCTACTGGCAATGCTCGACGTTGAGGTTTTGGAAGACACCTCTTCCTTAGTTGGAAATGCTTGAACCTTGCATACCATAATTTTCCAACAGACATGCTTAGAAGATCTGGTCTGACTGTGTGGGGAAAGACATGGATCAGGTTTCAGTTACTGTGGCAATGGTCTTTGACTTGTCAGTTAGCTATGCTACTAGAAAAATACAAAAGGAGCCTGAATCTTTCCATCATCTCTGCAGCCCAGGTAAGGTGGAGTGGTTCATTACGATATTTCGGCATAGCAAAAGATCCATTAAGTCTGCTTTACCTGGAGTTTCACATTTGTCCTAACCTATATCTGCCCGTGTTTTTATGAAACTGTCTCTAGTCCTTCGTGCTCATCTGCCGCTTTTTTAAAGCCATTGATATCTGTACATCTACCAGTCTATGGCTGCTTTAATATAGCAAATATGTAGCATTTGTGGAATGTTTTAGGATGAGATTTCCTATTGTGTGATTGTCTAAATTATAATATAGACTATAGGTCAAACATTTGACTCTCCCTTTATCTTTACTCCCATTTGGTGTGCTAATTTTTTTTTCACCGTTATTTACTATCGCATGTTGATTCTCCTGCTAATTGTCTATTGCTATGTGCCTGTTGCATGGCTGCCGTTCAGGCTTGACGTCCACTGGCTCCGTAATTGTGCGATGCAATCATCCAATACAGTCTGTTGTCTCGTCCGACCGACGCTGGAATGGGGGGGGGGGGGTGTTAATAAATGTCGGCATGTAAAGGTTGCAACTCTCCTCTGCCGGCCTCCAACGGCGCTTTAGTGAGATCAAAGACTCTGCAATATTTTGCAAGAGCGTGGCACCAAGGGGAGCAACGTTACAACTTTCACAAGCCATCGGCCTGTCACTGGAACGCGGCCAGCCGAAGAGGCAGGGCAGAATGTTGTTTGTTTATTCTGCCAGCTGGCCCCAGTGTGAGATATATCTGACGTTGTGTGGGGCAGTCCCACAGCGGGGGCTGACATGGAGGATGTCAGCCTGTTGTGATTGAAGTCCCAGATTTGCGTTGAGCTGGGCCAACGCGAAGATGTATGCAGAGTGTCCTCCGTGCATGGGAGCATAAAGGAAGGATGCTCCACGCATGTCCTGCACGTTCAAGTGGTTAAAAGTTGGGTTGTTTTTTTTGTTTGTTTTCTTTAAATCAGGTGACATTAAACAATTCTCATTCTTTTTTGACAAAAAAATATATATATTTTAGTGTGACAAAACATTTAATACTTACTTCATTCAGTTTGTGGATCGTTGGAGTAATTTCTTCATCCAAAATCTAGATTTATAGAAAAAAGAAAAAAAACGAAGAAAAAAAAATATCTTAGAGATATGAGAGTTCTAACGTAAACCGTTGCAACAAACTTAGAGCCCTATTCTAACCCAGTCAATAAGTATGGTCCAGTCGTTAAGAGAATGGCATCACCCATTGCCTGTTTATATAGTACCATCTGCTCATAGACTGTTCACCAAAATGTTTTGTAATGATGCTTGAGACAAAAGCACCCTACATTGACAGATAACAGAAACATAAAGTGGATCGACACACGAGCGAGCAGCGTCATTATTGCCATCAGCATGCATAGCAGAAGACTGCATGAACGTGCAGAGCAACACGCACAGAAAGACACTGGCAGACTGCAGGTTAGCGTCGATCTGTGACACTGTGTACCTATCTTTTATGGCCCACTGCAGTTCATGTTCTGCATTGTACAAAAAGCAGGAGATAGTTAAAAAAAAAAAGGAAACATTTTATAGGTTATAAAAGAATATGCAGAAAGATTAACTATACAGCAGCAAAAATATTAAACTGGAGTATGATGATTTTACTGAGAGACAAAGTCAACACATTTACCAACGAGTAAAACATAAGCTACGTTACAAAAGCATAACGTAGAAGCGTGAGATATACATTTGATTTCAGAGTTAGTTGAAAGGTTTACCGTTTGGATTTCTTTAAGCTTTGCTTCTTTCTTCTCAATTGTTTTTTGGGCAGAAAGTTTCTTACACTCATACATCCTTGTTCCTGCTGCTTCTTCAATCATCGCTAGAATCTGAAACCAAATTTATTGACATTCATATCAATGCTTCAGTGGATAGAAGATGTAAAAGGTACATTATAGCAATTTTTAAACTTGACTTCATGAAATCTAGTACATTAATTTAAGAATTTCCTAGTTCACCTCCATTATTTATTTCTTCCTTCAGAAAGTGATACATTAGAAACATAGAAACATGTCGGCAGATAAGAACCTTTCGGCCCATCTAGTCTGCCCAATTACATGGATACTTTACCTGGATTTATCTTTTGTTTAGGATAGCCTTATGCCTATCCCATGCCTGCTTAAATTCAATCACTGTTTTGGCCTCTACCACTTCAACTGGAAGACTGTTCCATGTATCCACCACCCTCTCAGTAAAATAATGCTTTCTGATGTTACTTTTAAACCTTTGCCCCTCTAATCTAAGACTATGTCCTTTTGTTTTGCTACTTTGTTTCCTTTTAAATATACTCCCTTCCTCTACCTTGTGGATTCCCTTTACGTATTTAAATGTTTTTATCATATCTCCTCTGTCTCATCTTTTTTCCAAGCTGTACATGTTAAGATCATTAAGCCTTTCCTGGTAACTTTTCTCCTTCAAGCGTACACCATTTTAGTAGCCCTTCTCTGAACTCTCTCTAAGATGTCTATATCCTTCTGGAGATACGGTCTCCAGTACTGCACACAGTACTCCAAGTGAGGTCTCACCAGTGCTCTGTACAGTGGCATGAGCACTTCCCTTTTCCTACTGCTAATACCTCTCCCTACACAACCAAGCATTCTGCTAGCATTTCCTGCTGCTCTATTACATTGACTACTTACCCTTAGATCCTCTGAAATAATAACCCCTAAATCCCTTTCCTCAGATGTTGAGGTTAGGACTGTATCAAATATTCTATATTCAGCCCTTGGGTTTTTACGTCCCAGGTGCATTGTCTTGCACTTATCCACGTTAAAACTCAATTGCCACAGCTCCGACCATTTTTTTAGTTTACCTAAATCATTTGTCATTTGGCTGATCCCTCCAGGAACGTCAACCCTGTTGCAAATCTTTGTGTCATCAGCAAAAAGACATACTTTTCCATTAATACCTTCTGCAATATCACTAATAAAAATATTAAATAGAATGGGTCCAAGTACTGACCCCTGAGGTACCCCACTGGTAACAAGACCTTGTGCTGAATAAACTCCATTTACCACAACCCTCTGTTGCCTGTCACTCAGCCACTGCCTAATCCATTCAACAATACTGGAATCCAAGCTCAAAGATTGCAATTTATTGATAAGCCTTCTATGCGGAACAGTATCAAAAGCCTTACTGAAATCTAAATAAGCAATGTCTACTGCACCACCTGTGTCTATTATTTTTGTTACCCAATCAAAAAAAATCAATAAGATTAGTTTGGCATGATCTCCCTGAGGTAAACCCATGTTGTTTCTGATCCTGTAATCTTTGTGTTTTTAGATGTTCAACAATCCTTTCCTTTAACATGGTTTCCATTAATTTCCCCACTACTGACGTAAGACTAACTGGCCTATAGTTCCCAGATTCCTCCCTACTACCCTTCTTGTGAATGGGCACAACATTTGCTAATTTCCAGTCTTCTGGGACGACTCCCGTTAAAAGATTTATTTAACCAATCCTTGCTAACAGTTTTGCTATTACATCACTGAGCTCTTTTAATAATTTAGGGTGGATCCCATCAGGCCCCATTGACTTGTCTTTACTTTAGACAGCTGCTGTAGAACCTCCTCCTCTGTAAACTCATATGTAAATGTCTCGTTAGTGTTTCCTCCTAACTGAGGTCCCTTTCCTTCCTTTTCTTCTGCAAAGACTGAACAAAAATATTCATTGAGGCAGTCAGCGACACTTTTATCCTCTTCTACATACCTTCCTTCGTTTTTAATGTAACTAATCCTTGTTTTACTTTTTTGTTCTCGTTTATGTATCTAAAAAATGTTTTGTCCCCCTTTTTTACTGACTGAGCTATTTTCTCTTCTGCGTGTGCTTTGGAAGCCCTTATAAATTGCTTTGCCTCTTTCTGCCTAATCTTATAGGTTTGCCTATCTTCTTCACTCGGAGTTGTTTTATAATTATTGAATGCTGTCTTTTTGTTCTTCACTATCTTGGCCACTTCTGCAGAGTACCACAGTGGTTTCTTCCCTTTTTTGTTTTTGCTAACAAGTCGAATGCAATTGCCTGTGGCCTTCAATAATGCTTCCTTTGAATAATCCCATTTCTCCTGGACTCCCTTTAAACTCCTCCAGTCTGATAAGGACTCATTCACACAAAATCTCATTTTTAGAAAAATCTGTTTTTTTAAAGTCTAAAACTTTTGTTTTTGTGTGGTGCGGCTCCATCCCTGTTCTTATATTAAACCATACTGACTGGTGATCACTAGATCCCAAATTTTCACCTACAACAACATCCGATACCAAACCTCCATTTGTGAGTATTAAATCCAATATGGCCTCTTTACGGGTCGGCTCAAGAAATGTCAGTGGATTGATCCTGATCTAACCGGTTTTAGTAAACAGGCAAGTCTCTGCTAGGACACTTGCAACTGCCTCTGAGTTGCATATTTAAAAAAGGACCACTCTACACATCCAGACCACTTTATATTTTTGAAGCGGAGTTGAAAACTAAGGAGTTTCCTCCACCACACCCAGTGTCACCAGCAGCCGGGGAATCTGTCTGTTACTAGTTCAGTTACTACTAGTGACTGCAGCATGCACAGAGCATGTCAAGGTCAACATCTCTGAAACCAATATCTTTAGCAAATCGGCCTCAGAGAGGCCACAATGGAACAAAGTCGCATGTGCGAGCAGCCCAGATCCATTGTTCTTTGAAGGCGCTGCAGAAGTTGCGTTCTTAAAGTTCTCCAGTTCCGTTGCGTAATTTTTGTTCCAACGCTACACAAGTAACGCAAATTGCACAGATAGGCCTCAAGGACTTCCAGGATTGGGAGTCCCTGAGCCGAAGAGGAGGAGCTGCACGTGGCGAGGAACCAAAAGGTGAGTAAAATCACCCAAAAATAATTGGACAGAGGCTGTCAGCAGCCTCTGCCCAATTATTTAAGGGAGAAAAAAAAAAATCACGCAGTCGCTGTTGGTTGGAGTTTGGAATGTTTTTCAATTTATATTTCACAGTTTCAAATCTATGAAGCTTTCAGCATTTTGACATTTTTCCCATTCATGCCAATAATTTCATATTTGTTTTATGTGGTTAAAAGCACACAAAGCAAAGCATGCATAAATTTTTGGCACGAGTCAAAATTTAATACAAGTCACTCACCACTAGTCCAAAAATTCCAGATTCTTCAGATTTTTACAAACTGGGATAATCTGATCCTAGAGAAAGGAGATCACGGTTGGAGAACTCCAACCTCCTTCCTGCTAGAACTCCCAGCTGGGAGAGCTCTGTAGTCTTCGCGGACTTGCAGTCCAGAGTTCGTGAAACTGAGCAGCATAGCTCTCACTGGGTTTGCCCACTGTCCATGACGAAGGTGACCGCAGTGGGAGACCAGCATTCTCAATGCTGCAGCTCCCAGTGTAAAACGCTGGGTGCTCTCTCCAGCCTTCCACTGCAGACATCATGCCCGGAGTGAGACTCCAGGCAGCATGTCACACGGTGGAGCTGCCCAGACGCTCCCAGCAGGCGCCATGATCTGCTGCAGACTGTCCAGAGCACCCCTTTTCCAGATTTACTAAAATTCTGAAAAAGTTCTGTAAATTCCAGAAGAATTTAGCAAAAAAACAGGAGTCAGTCCAATAGAATACCAGAGCATTGCACAAAACATAAACAGCTAAAAATTAAGATTTAGTTCTTACCAAAAGGAGACAAAGTAATCTATTTCTACAAAACTGAATGTACAAACAGACATAAACCCAAGAACATAATGTAATACAAGTATATAGAACGTTAGCCCTCACTGCAAACTTCTGCATTTTGGCATGGTGCATATATTATGAACCAACTTCTTACTTTCACATGACAGCTCTGATGTCAAACCGGAAAAAAGTTAAAGCATACTCATTATGCTCACTGCTGGGCACCGACGCTGGCCATCTACTAAGGGACATCTGAGGTGCAAACATATTGATGTTGGACTAACTCCTACTTTTTTGCTAAATTCTTCTGGAATTTACAGAACTTTTTCAGAATTTTAGTAAACCCGGAAAAGGGGTGCTCTGGACAGTCTGCAGCAGATCATGGCGCCTGCTGGGAGCGTCTGGGCAGCTCCACCGTGTGACATGCTGCCTGGAGTCTCACTCCGGGCATGATGTCTGCAGTGGAAGGCTGGAGAGAGCACCCAGCGTTTTACACTGGGAGCTGCAGCATTGAGAATGCTGGTCTCCCACTGCGGTCACCTTCGTCATGGACAGTGGGCAAACCCAGTGAGAGCTATGCTGCTCAGTTTCACGGACTCTGGGCTGCAAGTCCGCGAAGACTACAGAGCTCAGGTTGCCGTGCCAATGCTATGTAATATTACCAAGATGGCAAGGTCCCATAAGCCAGGCCTCAAAATTTCAAGTCCCAAGCTACTAGCCAGGCCTTAAGAGTTACTCGCCACTAGTTGCCCCACCTAACCCCTATCCAGCCAAGCCTCTGCATTCCCCCTCGCCCTCATGTAATTTCCACTCGCCAAATGTGAGCAGGCGAGTGGAAATTTTGAGGCCTGCCTTAAGCAATATGAGTGGAAAGCTTTAAGATGCAAAAGAAAACCATGGTTTCCCTGTATTATTGTCATTGAAAAAACACTGGAATAAAAGTAAAATTCATTACCTCTGGAGGCTTCATATTTAAGACTTTAGTAATACGACCCTATTAGAAAAGAAAAAACATAATACATTAGTGTAATATTATTCAATTAGGGCTGAAACAACCAATTAATGGAGAACAGATAATGAAAATAGTTGTCAACTATTTTCATTAATCGATTAAACTGTTATATACAAACCGATTAGAGTCAGACAGAATTAAACGTTGATCTCAGATGCTAATACGGAGTTGATTGGTGAAGACCTGCCAACTCCTTTACACACTAGGATTTAGTTCTAGGGCTGCAACTAAACGGTTATTTTCATAAATCGATTAGTTGGCCGATAATGTTTTTTGTTTCCTTAAAAGGAACATTACGTTTAAAAAAATCCAACCCTCTTTTTTCATAAGCAATTTGAGTAGTGTTCATGACGCTCATACATGCGCAAATTGCATATTTTCGCACACAAGTAACACAAACACCTGGTCAGCGATGGATTGGTGCTGCGTACAGAGCTTAAACCAGGGCTTGACAAACCCAGGAGCCTGGTAGCCACTGGCTCCTAAATTTCCAGTTTATTTTACACCAATCTAAAAGCAGTCTTTGAAGCCAACTAGATGTTTTTAGATGCCAATGTTTTCTTCCTGTCTCCTATATTTGATGTAAATATATACATACGTACACCAGGGCAGGATATATGAGGTGTGTGTGTGTGTGTGTGTAAAGAGCGTCCAATGACAACAGTCAGAGCAAAGAAACTAAGTAAATAAATAAAATACTATCATATCACAACGTACGGATTGTAACAACACATAAGAAGCGATATATATCTCTATCAGAGCGGCCAAACTGATATTTGAAGCAATAGTCTACACTTCTAGGCTCAAAAAAGTAGCCAAAAGACCACATGCACAATACCTAACAGCAAAAAGCACCAGGTAACAAAGTGATAAATACATAGACGTAGGGCTATGCAATCAATTGCAATCGCAAAACAATCGTGATTTAAGACCCTGCGATATAAAAACCGCATAAGGCTGCGATTTTCGGCTCCCTGTAAGCTTCCGGCGGCATGGAGCTTTGGGCGCTCGCAGGGGGAACCATGTGTACAGCCGCGTTCTCGCGCTCGTCACGTGGTTCCACCAGGCGAGCGCCCAAGCTCCATGCCGCTGGAAGCTCACAGGGAGCCGAACACACGGCGCAAAGAGGTGAGCTGGGGGCAGAATATCCATGTGAGCTGGGGGCAGTATATCCATGTGAGCTGGGGGCAGTATATCCATGTGAGCTGGGGGCAGTATATCCATGTGAGCTGGGGGCAGTATATCCATGTGAGCTGGGGGCAGTATATCCATGTGAGCTGGGGGCAGTATATCCATGTGTGCTGGGGGCAGTATATCCATGTGAGCTGGGGGCAGTATATCCATGTGAGCTGGGGGCAGTATATCCATGTGAGCTGGGGGCAGTATATCCATGTGAGCTGGGGGCAGTATATCCATGTGAGCTGGGGGCAGTATATCCATGTGAGCTGGGGGCAGTATATCCATGTGAGCTGGGGGCAGTATATCCATGTGTGCTGGGGGCAGTATATCCATGTGTGCTGGGGGCAGTATATCCATGTGTGCTGGGGGCAGTATATCCATGTGTGCTGGGGGCAGTATATCCATGTGTGCTGGGGGCAGTATATCCATGTGTGCTGGGGGCAGTATATCCATGTGTGCTGGGGGCAGTATATCCATGTGTGCTGGGGGCAGTATATCCATGTGTGCTGGGGGCAGTATATCCATGTGTGCTGGGGGCAGTATATCCATGTGTGCTGGGGGCAGTATATCCATGTGTGCTGGGGGCAGTATATCCATGTGTGCTGGGGGCAGAATATCCATGTGCTGGGGGCAGAATATCCATGTGAGCTGGGGGCAGTATATCCATGTGAGCTGGGGGCAGTATATCCATGTGAGCTGGGGGCAGTATATCCATGTGAGCTGGGGGCAGTATATCCATGTGAGCTGGGGGCAGTATATCCATGTGAGCTGGGGGCAGTATATCCATGTGTGCTGGGGGCAGTATATCCATGTGAGCTGGGGGCAGTATATCCATGTGAGCTGGGGGCAGTATATCCATGTGAGCTGGGGGCAGTATATCCATGTGAGCTGGGGGCAGTATATCCATGTGAGCTGGGGGCAGTATATCCATGTGAGCTGGGGGCAGTATATCCATGTGAGCTGGGGGCAGTATATCCATGTGTGCTGGGGGCAGTATATCCATGTGTGCTGGGGGCAGTATATCCATGTGTGCTGGGGGCAGTATATCCATGTGTGCTGGGGGCAGTATATCCATGTGTGCTGGGGGCAGTATATCCATGTGTGCTGGGGGCAGTATATCCATGTGTGCTGGGGGCAGTATATCCATGTGTGCTGGGGGCAGTATATCCATGTGTGCTGGGGGCAGTATATCCATGTGTGCTGGGGGCAGTATATCCATGTGTGCTGGGGGCAGTATATCCATGTGTGCTGGGGGCAGTATATCCATGTGTGCTGGGGGCAGAATATCCATGTGCTGGGGGCAGAATATCCATGTGAGCTGGGGGCAGTATATCCATGTGAGCTGGGGGCAGTATATCCATGTGAGCTGGGGGCAGTATATCCATGTGAGCTGGGGGCAGTATATCCATGTGAGCTGGGGGCAGTATATCCATGTGAGCTGGGGGCAGTATATCCATGTGTGCTGGGGGCAGTATATCCATGTGAGCTGGGGGCAGTATATCCATGTGAGCTGGGGGCAGTATATCCATGTGAGCTGGGGGCAGTATATCCATGTGAGCTGGGGGCAGTATATCCATGTGAGCTGGGGGCAGTATATCCATGTGAGCTGGGGGCAGTATATCCATGTGAGCTGGGGGCAGTATATCCATGTGTGCTGGGGGCAGTATATCCATGTGTGCTGGGGGCAGTATATCCATGTGTGCTGGGGGCAGTATATCCATGTGTGCTGGGGGCAGTATATCCATGTGTGCTGGGGGCAGTATATCCATGTGTGCTGGGGGCAGTATATCCATGTGTGCTGGGGGCAGTATATCCATGTGTGCTGGGGGCAGTATATCCATGTGTGCTGGGGGCAGTATATCCATGTGTGCTGGGGGCAGTATATCCATGTGTGCTGGGGGCAGTATATCCATGTGTGCTGGGGGCAGTATATCCATGTGTGCTGGGGGCAGAATATCCATGTGCTGGGGGCAGAATATCCATGTGCTGGGGACAGTATATCCATGTTCTGAATACATTTAGAATGTATGTAGCATGTTTGAAAAAGCAAAAACAATTGGCTAAATCGCAAATAAAATCGCAATATTCATTCAAGAAATCGCAATAGGATTATTTTGTCAATATTGCACAGAAGCAGCTAAAAATCATAATTTGGGTCAGCACAAACCAGCTCCCAGATGCAGAGGCACAGTTCCCAACGTTTCGGCGAGGATTCGCCTTCATCAAGGTATACCTTGATAAAGGCGAATCCTCGCCGAAACGTTGGCTCCTAACTTTTGTAGCTGGCTCCTAGATTCAAAGCAAATTTGTCAAGCCCTGGCTTAAGCCCGTGTCTGCTTTCTCCACAAACACTGCTACAAGCACCCAGATACACCTGACGATGTCAGCACGAAAGCGGAGAACAGGGGGCACTCCACGCAGCCTTACCACTTTAGCCTATTAGAGTGTCCCTTTACAATAATTTCATGAACAAACTGAGCAGGAGTAAGGTTCGGAGCTGGAAGGGAGAGAGTTTATCCAAGGGACTTAACGAGAGTGTGAGAAGGAGTGGATTTTGGCAAAAGACCAGACCTGAGTGTGGGAGGGAGTTTGAGGGAAGGGACCGGACCGAAATGAGAGAATGGCAGCTCCTGACCAAAGAGGGGTGAAAGGCAAGTTGAGGTGGTAACACAGGACTACAGCTTCAAGTAAGGATAAAACACCAGCATTACAGCGCCAATAACCAGTGGAAGTATCCCAGGAATTGTGTTATAGCGCTGCGAGAGTTGTAAAGTGAATAAAAACAAACTGGTTATGTCTGACATAACCCTAGAACAAAATCATACCGACTAAAGCAGCAGCAGCAGGTCTTCTGCAATCAGCTCTGAAGCAGAATCTGAGGTTAGAACGTTTAACTCTAAACCGTGTGCGGTACACAAAATCGATTATCGGCTGTCGATTAATGAGAATAGTTGGCAACTATTTTGGTTATCGATTTAGCTCTAGCGTTAGGTCAGATATAAGCAGTTTTATTTAGTTTACAACTAGCAGAACTATAGCACAGTCCCTGGAGTACTGCCTCTGTGTGGAGGAGCTTACTTGAAGCTGGAGCTCTGTGCCCCCACCACACTCTCCCTGCCTTTCTCACTCTGGTCCGGTTCCATTCCCCAAACTCCATCCCACACTTGAGTTCGGTGTCTTGGGGCAGTCCCTTGCCCTGACTCACTCCTTCCCACCTCTAGTCCCTCTCCCCACTCAGTTTGTTCATGAAAATGATTTTAAAGGGACACTAGGTATCTTGACCAATTTAACTGATTATTGCATAGACTGCCCCCCACTTTCTCATCCCAGTTTGCATGCTGACATGTCGGTACGAGCGATCTCCAGAGTTCGTTCAGCAAGAAAGCAGACACGGGCTTGAGTCATACATGTAGCATCAATCCATCACTCTGACCAAGCACTCGTGCACCTGGTGTCAAAAGTATGCAATTTGCGTAAGGAGAAAAACAAATGCGGAAAAGGAGGGACACGTTGATTTTTACATAGTACTAGTGCTGCTTTAAAGTATGCAAGAAGGATTGTAATTAATTTTATCCAAAAAAATAATAATTTTCTCTTCAATTAATCAGCCACCTAATCGATTATGAAAATAAGCGTTACTTGCAGCCCTATTTTCATGATAAACAATTTAAACGTGTGCAAAGACATTTAAGTGGATTCAATCTTTATATTATGGGGCTCCAGCCAGTCTCATTTACACCACCGATAGGTTACTAGCGAAGCTGTTCTAAATGCATCTCTAAAGATTCCCTACTAAACCAGAACAGTAAAAGACAATGGGTTCGCTAGAAAGTAATCACCTGCATAATAAGAAAATGTGGATTGTTGACATTGAGTCCAACTGAACAGAAAAGATCTTGCACTCGCGTGTTGTTGGCATTCACACCGTTGATTAAGTATTTATTCCTGCCTCCGATGACAACCTTGAAATCAAAGAACAGCAAGGTAAATTGTGTTAGTTTCAACGGATTTATGTGACCAGTACATTATGCATAAAACATTGAAGCATGGCGGAGCATCTAAAGCTGTAAAGATATGTAGCGGTGTGAGCTTGGAGCAAACAGCTGGAACTATTCACAGGTTCCTATGGCGATTGTATCAATACACTAACAACGGTTAAACAGGTTATTGGTATTAAAAGATCTTTGGATGGGAAGAACAGAGGAGATAAAGATAGCTGCTCCCACAAAGGCATGCCTGGAGTATGTATGACAAAATATAAACAAAGAGAATGGGGGGGGGGGGTACTTGTTTACTTTCTTAGAATTAAAACAAGGAGTTGGTAGGAGTTGGTCAAAAATGTAGCATCAAGCTATAGAACTCAATGCACATGACGGTATACCAACATTACACTGAATGTGTGTGGAAGAATTTATATAATTTTAAAAAACAAATTAAAAAAAACAAAAAACAGTGCTGGTTAATGAAAACAAGTTATTTTTATAAAGCAATAATGAGCTGGATTATAAATTCTTGAACTTTACCTGCCTGGTCACTGTAATCTCATCATGTGACTCAAATCCAAGGGGACTCTGCTTCTTATCATGGTTGTCAAATGTGATTGAAACTGTGGCTTTTGTAATCCCAGCCTGGCCATTTTTGTAAACGAGATCTTGCAAATTAGAGGCTCTCACCTACCAGCAAAATTAGCAAATGTTTTAACCATTAAAATGAAGCACATAAAGATTGAACTGAACAATAACAAACAAAAACAAGAATAAAAACACCTACCATAGGCACTTTAAATTACAAACCACCACTTTTTCTAATTTACCATATTACCATTACCTCACACTATTTAGCATACCTGTGTCAAATTGGATATGCCCAGCAAAAAACAGATGGAATCCAGAATGTTGGACTTGCCACTGCCATTCAATCCAGTGATAGCATTAAAAAGGGGGTCAAAGCCATTAATTTCTGTCCTCTGAGCATAGGACTTGAAACCTTCTATAATAATGGATTTGATGTGCATCTTTGATGCTTTTGTGCCTGTTAAGAGGGGGGAAAAAAAAGTACACACAGAGCTTCTTAAATTATGATTACCAGACGTGATTCAAAGACATACTTTGTAGCAAAACTTTCATATATTAGACAAAAATAAATATTTTAAACTCCCCTAACAGAGTGTGGAAAGAAAGCTCCTAGTAACAATGTTCGGAAAACAAACCCAAGTACAAAGACTCTACTGACCAGAGATCTCAAATTCTGACACCCCAGATGCTTCTAAACTGCAGCAGCTCCCATAAACCTCTGGCTGTTTATTGCCTTAAATGAATTATGGGAATTGTAGGCCATCGACATCTAGTAGCCAGAGTTTGAGATGCCTGTTTTAGACAATATACTTTAGTTTTCTTTAATTTGTCATGTTTTTTCTAGATCCATTGGCAGAAAATAAGTATAGTAAGTAAGGTGTTATTCTCAAAGCACTGAAATTTCAGTGCTTTGCACTTCAGCGATTGTATTTCGCCGACCCTTTGTGGATTCACTATTCACCACAGGTCCACTGTAGTTCTTGGGGCAAAGTCCAGCTGGATGAGGGTAGTGAGCTGCTCTCTGCAAGGGCCTGCTACCAACCCTGACTGAGTTTGGGGTGTGTGCTGAAAGAGAAATCAAGATTGCAAATAGCATCACATTGGGTTGAAGTTGTCCAGGACTTAGGGGGGAGTATATAGGGGGCAATAAAAGTTAAGGTTCGTTGAACAGGACATAGGGCAGAATAGCAGCTTTAGAGCAAATGGGTAGAAAATGTAGAAGGGAGTGGAATGCAGAATTCAGATAGCATTGCAACAATTCAAATATATATAAAGATACACTTGTGTGATATATATATATATGTGTGTATCACACACACACACACTATACACCAGCTCATGGAAAGGTCACATTGTAATTTGTATTGCGCCAGCATATTCTGCAACGTGGTACTTAAGGTTGCCAGATCGGCCACGGTTTCCTGGACACATATTCATGCTGATGGGTAGTGCATGAAAAATGCCACCCCGCAGCATGTAGAATCCATACATTGCTGGTAACAAGTCAAAAGAGAATCCCAGATGACCTACCTGCAGCATATGAATTATACATGTCGCAGGGCAGCACTTTTCCCTGTGCTCCCCACTGCATGAAATAGTAATAGGGGTCCAGGAAAACATGGCCGACCTGGAAACCCTAGTGGTACTTGGGTTACAATAAGTTACGTTAGTACACAAATACACAGACATGGGAGGTACAATGTTGCAAGTGAAACTGAAAAATTGTTGTTCATTCATGCTGCCTGGATACAGCTAGTTTGGCATGACAGCCTATGACAAGAACACTTTCCTGCAGAGTGAAAACCACATTCGGGTTAATCCCACCAATAACGCCAAGATTCTGCTTAATTTTTAGACAAATTTAGCAGTATTGTTCTTTTGATGCTTTCTGTGCTCAGATTAAAATGACCAAAATATCCTACCTAAAACTAAGCAGAATTTTCGGGTTACAGATAGGGTTATGGTAAGGGTTAGCCTTAAACCAGAACATTACAATAAGCCCAAATAATAACCTATTTCTAACCTCATTAGCAGCAGTGACTTGATGCTTGATTCTACCATAGGGCTTAAATACACTAAAATGGGAAGTTGTATAGATATAGAGTGGTTCACTCTAGTGGTGAAATGTCAGCGCTGCTATTGATAAATAGCTAAGGGACAGATGCTAAGAGTTTGGAGAAATTGCACCGATTTAGATCAATATGACTCACAAGCATGCAAACTTAGAGATTTCCAACAAAAGGGATATAGGGAATACTTCCTCAAATGAGATAAAAGAAGGAGGTTGCGAAACGAGATAGGGATGATCTTTTACAATATAAAGCTTCACGAGAATCAGTAGAGGCTGTATCATTTATTTTAGACTATAATGTAAATAATGAGATCAGTAGATCCATTAAAAAAAAAACATTGGTCTATTCTGACTAACGACTATAATTTAGCACGGGTTTTACCTGATAATCTTCAGGAGGTGGACGTAATATTGGCACAAAGCTAATTCATAATCATATACCTGTAGCTAGAAAGCTGTCTGGGATGAACCCGTTTGGTCTATTGCCAGGTTTTTATGGATGCGGACAATGCATCGCATGCAGGAAAGCCGGTAACAATAAAGGAATGTTGACACAATTCTGTGGGGAGAACCACGCTAGAAAATTTAAAATTAAAGAATAACCTGTCACACTAAAAACGTTGTTTATGTGCTCAAGTGCCCATGTGGGAAACTATATATAGGACAAACAACTAGGAAACTTTACAGTAGAATAAACGAGCACCTGTGCAATATTGTCAAAGGTTTTATTAAACATAATGTTTCATTACATAATTGCAATCCTAAAAGGCACGGAATTCTTTGGTATCGAACAGAGAAGATGCAGCTGGAGAGGGGAGAATATAGGTGAAAAATTAAAAAATGAGATGCGTTGGATTTTTAGACACATTGGCCCCTAAGGGGCTCAATGTCGATTTTGAGATCTGTCATTTTTTATAATAATGGCAGAGTCCCTATTCAAGTTTTGCCTCCCCTCTACAACTGCTGTACCATCTTTCGAAGCAACACTATTGATATTTTAAATATATGTCTAAATAGGCAGAGTCATATGCTATGATCGCCACTGTCTGTACTTGCACTATAAAGTTCACATTACGGATGTATCCACTGTGCTTGGAGAGGATATCACCATATTTATGATTATTCTTTTTTCCTTTGCCTTTATCCACACTATCGGGACTCACATAGAGTACAGCCACAAGTGACCGTTAGCCTATCCGCAATTATCACATGTCTTCAGACTGATCCCGGAAGCTAAGTGGAACGCATTATCCAAGGACATCCGGGAATGAACACTAATGAAACGCAAGCTTGCGGCGACTGTGTACTTCCGGGAGCCAAGTGGAACGCAACATGGACATATCTGTTTTCTAATGAAATACAGTGGTGTTCAAAATTATTCAACCCCCAATGCTGTAAAGGGTTTTAGGGAATTTAGTGTACATTTGTAATTGTATTCAGAATGAAATCCTACAATGACTTTTTAAAGAACCATATGCAACTAAAATGACATCAATTGGTTTTGTAATACAGTAGTAAATGTTTCTTTTGTGAATTCTTCATTGACACAATTATTCAACCCCTTAAAGACTACCACTCTGAAAACACTTGAATGAACCTCTGTTCTTCAATCAGGTATTGAAAACACCTGTGGATGTCACGGAGCAGCAATAAAGCATAATAAGCACCAATTAGGCAGCTTTAAAATGACTGTGATACTCAGCTCCTTCTAGACATTTACTGGTGTGGTTACAAACATGGTGAAGTCAAGAGAATGGTCCAGGAAGACAAGAGAAGAGGTGATTACTCTTCACAGGAAGGGCAATGGCTATAAGAAGATTGCAAAGATGTTAAACATACCAAGAGAGACCATAGGAAGCATCATTCACAAATTCAAGGCAAAGGGCACTGTTGAAACGCTACCTGGTCGTGGCAGAAAGAAGATGCTGACTTCGACTGCTGTGCGCTACCTGAAGCGTAGAGTGGAGAAAAGTCCCCGTGTGACTGCTGAGGAACTGTGAGAAGAGATTTGTCAGATGTGGGTACTGAAGTTTCAGCTCAGACAATACGGCGCACACTGCGTAATGAAGGCCTCCATGCCAGAACTCCCAGGCGCACCCCCTTGCTGTCTCCAAAGAATAAGAAGAGTCGACTGCAGTATGCCAAAAGTCATGTGGACAAACCACAGAAGTGTTCTGTGTACTGATCGAAACAAAATTAGAACTGTTTGGGCCCATGGATCAACACTATGTTTGGAGGAGGAAGAACAAGGCCTATGAAGAAAAGAACACCTTGCCTACTGTGAAGCATGGCGGGGGGGGTCAATCATGCTTTGGGGCTGTTTTGCTTCTGCAGGTACAGGGAAGCTTCAGCGTGTGCAAGGTACCATGAATTCTCTTCAGTACCAGGAGATATTGGATGACAATGTGATGCAGTCCGTCACAAACCTGAGGCTTGGGAGAGGTTGGACCTTTCAACAGGACAATGATCCCAAGCATACCTCCAAGTCTACTAGAGCATGGTTGCAGATTAAAGGCTGGAACATTTTGGAGTGGCCATCGCAGTCACCTTACTTAAATCCGATTGAGAACCTGTGGTGGGACTTAAAGCAGTTGCAGTGCGCAAGCTTAAGAATGTGACTGAACTGGAGGCTTTTGCCCATGACGAATGGGCGAAGATACCGTAGATCGCTGCAAGACACTTGTGTCAAGCTATGCTTCACGTTTAAAAGCTGTTATAACTGTAAAAAGGATGTTGTACTAAGATTGAATGTCACTTGGGAGCTGAATAAAACTGATAATGATGTGAGCACAGAAAAGACATTTGTGGTTATTTCATTATAAATGTTATATTTGTCTGACCTACACGTGCCTCTTTGATTTAAATTGTAAGCAAGATGACTGAATGATCAAAATCAATGTCAAACTGGCCAAAACACTCAATTTCAGTGGGGGTTGAGTAATTTTGAACACAACTGTATATGGATCGCAATTAAATAATTAGAGACTCTATTTAAAATCGATTTTACTGTTTGTTTGTGGCATTCCGACTGCAGAGAGCAGGGGAACGCGTTTCGGATCCACATTTTGCTTTTATCCATTAAACCCCTTTCCAATTCAGTTTTTGAGTCTCTTCCTTCCTTGTGGATTGTTGACAACTATCCCAAAGTGCTCAGCTTTATTTTACCGATTGAAGGGTGGGCCTGTGAAAGGATAAGTGGTCCTCTGCGATTTTACTGAGCCACCTCTACCAGAGAGGCTCAAAAGCACGTAAGTGGGATACCTTTGTTTCCAGAGTTTATACAGTTCTGTGCTATATATTTTCTCTCTTTGAGGTATATTACCGCTAAGCTGAACCATAATCAACTCTACATCGTGCTGGTGGGCGGGACCCCCCATCCCATAGAGGTCCACATGCATTATCAACGAGTCTAATTAGGCTCCCCACTTGTGAATTTTTTTTTTAAGCACACCAAGTCCCCACTGTGTGATATTGCGCAATTGGTTTGTCTGTTTTCTCACTGCAGATACAAGCAACCCTTCACCATTCAATTTTCTATTGTCTAAAGTGTGAAAAGATCATTAGCGCTCCCTGAATACAGTATTGTATATATAATTTTCAAATATTTATAATGCGACAAACATTCCAATTGTACAATGGTTGCAACAAAATATATACACATACAAGTCAGACACACAGAACAGTGGGAGAAAAAGGCCCAGTTCATGACCATAAGGAGGAGTGAGGTAGCACACAAACATACATATATACACACGGTACGTTTATTTACAAATATTACACGTTGTATACATTTGTATATACAGGGTGCATAGACTGTGTGCTCCTTCTCGTGTAGGAAGTTTATTCAGACATTGGACATGCTGCCACAAAACCGCGAGTGGTTTGGGGTGACAGCTTGGCCCCCACAGTGCCCCCACACAGTTCTATGCCTAAACTTACCGGACGATTACTCTATGCGGCTGATTCAAGCTGCGCGCTGCCTTGGCGCACGGTACCCTGGGTAGACGTTGTGAGAAGGACTCGGTCTGTCCGTGCGCCGCCTGTCCCAAAGGCATTAATAGAAAACGTGTTCAGCGGAAAAACAACCTAACAAATACTAGACGACATAGAATGACTTCGTAATTTGTTATCTCCATGCAAGCCACGCTATAGCTGCAAGGAGGCAGAGAGCAATGTGTGTAATTTCTTACTTTCTCAACAGGCAATATTGTGGGCAGCCAAATTGAATACCGTAAACTTTACGCGCCACGGAAAAGGGCGGGCGGACAGTTCGAATTCTAGAATCCGGATAGGCTAACGGTAATAGGCCGCGTCACCCATCTTTGTTAAGGTTAAAACGACTGCAAGAAATCAGAAACAAGGAACTTGCCCATAGGCTCACCAGCCTGAGTGTTGCTGAAGTGTGTGCGAATGTATAATGTGTTTATTTTCAGTATTTTTCACTTCGGAATATTACCCTTCTTATGGTCTAAAAGGTGAAGGTCACGGATCATAATATCTGCCACCTATCCCTACTCAGGAGGCACAGTCCCCATTTTGGACGAAAATAATTGCGTTCCTTTTCTGTCAATTTGGCATTCATTTTTGTGGATCCATATGGATGTGTGTGAGTGTAATGCAGAGCTGCACGGCAATAAGTCTTGAAATTATTTTCAATTTGTCTTATACGTTGGTGTAAAAAAATAAAAAATCCGCCCCTTGCTCCCCCCACCTTTCACTTTATTTCTCTCGCCTTCTACTCACCCGGCATATATACATTACATCGTGCATACCCCTTCACCCAACCCACTATGCCAGGGAGGACTTATTCCTGGTCAAAATCCATGCCAAACCAGGGAGTCACTGAGCAATAACCTTGCAGATCGCACCCCTCAGCCTGACACCCTGCATTCTCATTTCTCACCCCAATCTGTCACTTTCTAACCTCACAACCTTCAGTCTAACACCCTGCATCCTCGATTCCACACAAGCTTGTCTGACTCCGTGGCTTAGGGTTGCCACCTTTCCTTAAAACCAAACCCGAACACTCAAACGTCCCACGGCATATTTTTTTTTATGTAGAGTATACACACTCTGTATATGAAGGATGACTGAGGTCTCCCTCTGATGACGTCATGCGGCTGGGTCAGCATCCAGTTACACATGTGCATTGTGGCTGTACTCTGTCTCAACGTCCTAACGCAATAGAAAATAGGAGGTGGTCATGGATTGTGCGGTCCTCTGCACTGCGGGAAAAGAGGGGAGTATAAATTCTTTAAGTGATTTTGCAAATTCACTTCATATCGGGTGGTTCTCAGACCTTGTTTTTTTTGTTTGTTTTTTAATACTGATTCCAGATAATGAGAATCATGAGAGATAACCTTGCACAGACTCAGAGTTGAAAGGTTACCTGGTCCACTAGGGTGGATTAAAGCTCTTAATCCTTGAGTTGGGTGGTTACCAGTTGCTCATACATTCTTTAGGGACCCCAGGGCGCAGACCCAAATACTGCCAATGTGTGGTATCCAGATTTATCTTTCATATTGACAGACAGGCAGACACTGATAAAGACAATGTAAAATAGGGTGAGTCAGTGGAGGCGCTAATGTTTGGTGGGGTGGTTTGCTAGTGTTATGCTGCCAACTAGGGGAAAACCCAAAACTGCAACAGAAATGTGCTAAATAAACGGATGATATAGAATAAGGGGTCCCAGTGGCGCAATCAATATTTATATATTCACTTTACAAGAGTATATGTAGCAGTCTTCTTTTCTTGCAGACAGGGATGTCAATTAGTAGGTACTCAACGGCAATCCGTATAAAGTGCCTGTGCGGTCTAGATCGACTGGTGATAATGTACAGCCCCAAAAAGGTCAGAGCTACAGAGCTATCACTATGCAAAAGCTATAAAAAGTGCATCAGACTTAGCAGCTAGTTAAGGCTAGGGTCAAATGAATGGATTATTCGCAGCGACCGTCAAAAAGTGCATCCGAACGCATTGACGTATTTTTTCACGGAGTGCGCGAAAACGGTCAGACGACGCGCATTTTCGTGCATGATTTTTTACGGATTGTCAATAAAACACTTTTTGCGTCTGGACGTTATCTAGGCTGGACATTAGCAGAATCTGACATGTCCTAATCACGCACACACGCCGCTATGCCGCCGCAGCGCACTCTATGTCAGTACTAGAGGTTCTGCGTTCTTGAAAAAATGCTTTCATTTTCCACTTGCGTTGCGCGGCCGGACATTCGTGCGGCCGTACTTCGTATATTGGCAGTCATTGCCCGTCATTTGCTGCTACTGTGGCTGTGATTAAGTGTGCCTAAACGCACGTTAAAAATGCGTTAGTCTGACCCCAGCCTTAGTGCTAAGGCTAGGGTCAGACTGAGGCAGTGCGAACGCGCGTTCTGGCGCACTTAATCACGGCCGTGCTAGCAGCAGATGCCGGGCAATGACGGCCAATATACGAAGTACGGTCGCACAAAAGTCCGGCCGTGCAACGCAAGTGGAAAATGAACGCATTTTTTCGAGAACGTTAAACCACTAGTACTGACGTACAGAGTGCGCTGCGTCCGCTAGAGGCGTGTGTGAGTGAATTGGAGACATCAGACGCTGCTAATGTCCGGCCAACATAACGTCCAGATGCAAGAAGTGTTTTATTGATGATCCGTACAAAATCACGGATGAAACTGCGCATCGTATGACCGCTATTGCGTATTCCGTGAAAAAATACGTCCATTCTTCGAACGCACATTTTCACGGACAACGTGAAAAATGCGTCAGTCTGACCCTAGCCTTAAGGTGTGCAAGATGCTATAGAAGTGCACACAGTGCAGTGTTCAGATACCACAATTAAGTCACAGATAAAACCAGTCTGGTTCACTCATAACTGCATCGTCTGGATCTATTATAAGTGGTCTATGTACGGCTTATATCTCTGCAAAATACATAAAGTGCATTTATAACACAGCAGATGAGTGCTAGGAGTAGGCAGAGTGCAGATAAAAAGTGCATACGGTTTGACACTTGATATTCCCAAATTTGTCTCAAAAGGACAATACAGTTCGGTCACAGAAAAAGACCAGATACCCATACCTAGTACAATGCAAATAGTACAATTCGGTACCATCCAGTGTTGCAAAGTATATGGATTCCTATAGTAGCAGGCAGTGCAAGTAAAAAGTGCTAAAGTGAAGGAAAGTCAAGTTGCAACCTTTAGCATATACAGTATTTCAATTGTGCGTACAAATTCTGGTTGGTCCTTTTCTCCTTTGATCCTACTGGGTCTCAGCTCCTCGGAGGGGAAAAACATCAGGGAAAAAGGCGATATTGCACCATTATTCTCTCCAGGTGAGGTAAAAAAGCATCCATGGAAAAAAAAAAAAAAAATCACACACTTTCCAGAACTCAACCTCCCTGGCGGTCTAATATTTTCAAAATTTTGTGTCTGAAAGCGTCTCAATTTTTTTTTAAAGGAAACGTGTTTTTGTACATAGTTAGCCTGTAATAATTAGGAATCACGCACTGAAATCCGTGAAATCAAGAGTCCTTACTGGTAAAATCCTTTATAAATAAATAAAAAAAAATAGTAAATACACTGAGTCCGATAAAGTTTGAAACACAACATAATAATTTATTATCCCAAAAATAATTATCCAAAATAATGCAAATAAATGATATTCAATAAAATACAACAAAAAAACACTGAAATCTGTCTGAGAACAAGGGTGAGACGATGTATGGTCTATTTCTTATCCTGTACTGCCACCTAGTGGCCGTTCATAAACATAGCATTTTGTATTCAGTGTTTATTATGAATGAAATTTGCTGCGGTCCAGCCCCCCTGCACCATGTGACTCGCAGGGAGCCTTCCAGGAAGCAGCTCGCCGCGATCACACTGCGGGGGACAGCGAGGGAGCGCAGGAGGAGGTGAGTATGTATCCAGCCCGAGTGTGGCTCGGGGTTACCGTTCGTGGTAGTGAAATTTAACCCCGAGTCACACTCGGGAATACCGCCAGGGAGGTTAATTTTTCCAGGCTCTGGGGTGAATTGCTTTGGGCCAAATAGAGGGTGACCACTTCCCTTCGTTATGGCTTCTCGGTTACCTCAAATGCAGAAAATGAAGAGAGATGGCGCTCTCATAGCGTAACATGAACTTTGTGATACAGATATGTGGGCTAGAAAAGGTTCACACTCAGCGATTTAGGAGCCCTACTTATCCAGGCTCAATTTCTCAGCGGATGGTACTCCTTACTCGGTGGTACCTTCACCTCTTTATCCGCTCACTGGTCTCCTGGACAGGTGTAGACGGTGGGTGAAGCACAAGGTACTGCACAGTGGCTTACTGTCACATCCTCGGATCCTGCGGCACTCCCTGGGGGGGTCTGGACACCCGGTGGCGTCGCTGGCTGGCCGGGTGCCAGGAGTTCCGGCTGATCGTCGCTCATCGCCCTGATGGGGAGTTATTCCCGCATCGCCTGCTGTGTTACTCGTCTCGGATTTCTCTGCTCTGTTGCCAATATTGCCTGTATGAGGACCCTGCTTGTGTTTGAGCCTAATTGACCATTCTCTCTCTGACTCCTTATGCACTGTGCTCTCTGCTAACACTGATGTTAAGTGTAATAGACACCACGCAGCCTCTGATTGTAGGCCTGCCCTGCAGGGTTCTGAATCCTCGAAATACATTTCTGACAAGTTAATGAGTGTCTTCTCTGTTGCCAAACCTGCCTGTATGACTACCCTCTCTGTTGCCAACCCTGCCTGTACAACTACCCCCTCTGTTACTGATTCGGATTATATATTTTACCACACTTATCTTAACCCATGGGGCATGAAACTTTTGATTCCAAAAAACAGTCGTGGTCACATTTGTCACTAAATATCACTATTTGTGAATAAAATTTAACTTTTATTACACCGCATATAAAACAATCTCTAAAAGGCCATCCTCTGTTGGTACAAATTCACACACAAAACATGAATCGCAGGTAGGTGTTGGTTCAAAGTATTGCCTTAATATTCAATATTTCTGACATTAAACTTCCTATTTTTTTGTTCTCAATTTCTTCAAAAGCAAGAAGACCAGCCTTCGTGGGTTGGTAGGTATAGAACAGTAGAGAAGAATATCAATATAAAGATCAACAAGAGGAGCGCTCCCCATCATACTTCTAAATAGAAGTATGATGGGGAACGCTCCTCTTGTTGGTACTTCATCTTGTTGATCTTTATTGATATTCTTCTCTACTGTTCTATACCTACCAACCCACGAAGGCTGGTCTTCTTGCTTTTGAAGAAATTGAGAACAAAAAAATAGGAAGTTTAATGTCAGAAATATTGAATATTAAGGCAATACTTTGAACCAACACCTACCTGCGATTCATGTTTTGTGTGTGAATTTGTACCAACAGAGGGTGGAATTTTAGAGATTGTTTTATATGCGGTATAATAAAAGTTTATATTTTATTCACAAATAGTGATATTTAGTGACAATTGTGACCACGATTGTTTTTTTGGAGCGCTACGGCTAAAGTGACATTACGTCAGGGACATATATGGATCCGACAGACTTAACCGTGCTGATGGCTAGACTCGGTGATATCATTGCTAAACAGGAGGAGCAGGACCACCGCATGGACAAGTTTGCTCAGGCTTTGGGTCTACTGATGAATCAGTCCAGCAAAACATCACCACCCTCCTCTCCTGCGGTAAATGCTTCTTCTTTTGCTGCTGCTGAAGTATCCCATGTGAGTTTGAAATCACCCATATGTTTTGATGGTAACTCTAGTTTTTCAAAATTAAACACATATTACAAAAACGACTGGTTAAAAACTCATTAATAGGGGTGTGGCTTGGCCGTCACCTAAGATGGCCGCTTAGTGCCTGAGCTCCGCTACACCCGCTCTGCAAACCGCGATTCTCCTCTCCCCCCCGGGACTTTACCACTCGCCTCTGGTCACCACAAGGGGCTTGGATCATGCCCGGACCCGCCAAATCGGCGAAATCCAAAGACGCGGCAGTCGCGCCGCTGTTTACAGCCCGACAGAACACAGCCGTCCAAGATGGCGGCCGCCCGGAGTCGGCTCTGGAGATGAGGATGCAGGGGAGGCAGATTCAGGGTTTAGCCGTGCAGATGCTGCCACTATTTAAGTCAAATGGCCGAAATGAGAGCATTTTTAGCTGGCGAGATGGATCGCAATATGAAGGCCCTACAGACTGACATTCTGGCCTTGGGACAGCGCACCTCGGACTTGGAAGATCGCACTAAGGAGCTCTCAGGGGCCTATAACTCTCTTATTGACCACTCTAATGCTATGTCTCATAGGGCTGATTACCTGGAATCTCAATTGGAGGATCTGACCAATAGGTCCCGGAGGAATAACTTGCCGATCCGAGGTCTGCCTGATCGGGCGGAAGATGACCCCCTGGGGGATTTTATTGTCGCCATGCTCTGACCGCTAGCTCCAGAGCTCCAAGACCATGCTTGGGAACTTGATCGCGCTCACAGAGCCTTACGTGCCCGCGGCGCTATTGATGAACGCCCCCGAGATATCATTATCCGATTCTTACACCTTTCCACGGAAGAACTTATCCTCAAGAAAAACCGTACTAAGCCTATATGATGGGACTCCCCTGCAGCTTTTCCAGGATATTTCTCCTGACACCCTTCGCCGATGCTGTTTATGGAAGCCTGTCGCTGACTTACTTCGCTCCCACAATATTGCATTTGCCTGAGGCCATCCTTTTAAGATCCTGGCCTTCCGCAATAAGAAAATGTATGTCCTGCTCCCGCACTCGGATCCCACCAAGTTCTTTCGGGCCTTGGATATTCAACCCCCAGATGACTTTGTCTCACCAGAAGGTCCTATACCTCCGCTACCGCGTCTTTCCAGGGAATGGATTACAGTGAACCGCCCTCATCGTTGACCTGCTGTTCCCAATTTGGCATTGCAGTTTCTGTTACCGCTAAGATGTGGGCTTCCCGGTTCCCTCTGTGGCTTCTTACGGGATTCTCTAGTTTTCTCCTATTCTCCTACGAAAAACTACTCCGACTGAACATATTATTCTTGATTCCCACTCATAACGTTTGGTGAATGGTTACACTCTCGCAGCCTTTTGATAAGGCCTTCCCGGGGGCCAGTTTTTTTTCCCTGCGGGTGGGTGGGGGCTCTCCACTGGGCCTTTTTTGATCTTCATGGCCGTGAGGGTTTTCTCCCTTTCTCCCCCACAGGTCCCGGCTATGGGTAAGCCCTGGGTTTTTGGACTTTGTTTTTTCCCCTTTTTTGTTTTCCTCTTGTTCTATATTTTATAGTTTGTTTTCTCCCTCCTTTTTGTTTTTTCCTTCCACCGCAAAAGCGCTCAGTTTTCGCTGCTAAATGGGGCTACTGGGACATCAGACAAATTTTTTTTTTTCCTCCGGGGCCTTTCTTGTTCATGGGGATAGTGATTGGTGTTATGATCTCTGCTTGTTCAGATATGAGGCTGGGCTGTCAGGTTCACCATTGCTTTATTGCAGGACACTTACTGTTATATACAGGCTTGGATAACTGCAGGAACACAGGATCATGCATCTGCCTTCATTACTGCATCACACTAACCGACCCTGAAGATGGCTGCTGTGCCCTCTGACCTGTGTCATCCTGGGCGGAGCCACTAGTTAAAGTGATAGCACAGGTTTAGTATAGTCAGCTATAACACCTTCCTCCCCACCCCAAAAACAAAACCAGAACAACATAACAAAAACCTAGTAACAAATCAACAACCAGAACAATCGAACACAGTTCATCTGAGGAACTTGGAGAGTGTCACTGAAAAACTGATGACTAGTCTTCTGAAGAAAATTGCGGGGCCAAAACATCATCCACATCTTTCTGGGCCCTACGCGAGGACCGACGGAAGTCTCTTATCCGTTCTTGAAGAAGTAAGCGGTCAGGAGGGCGTCGGTGACGTTGGGGACGTCCACCAGCAGGCGGGGTGTTGGAGGCGGTAGGATTGGATGAAAGATCAACTGGTGGGGTCAAGGAGGGTACAGAGGGGTCAGGGGGAACCTCTGAACCAGAGTCACAAATACCCACAGGAGACGAGTCCAAAGTTTCCGAGTCAACCCAGACACCATTCCAGATGTCCTCTGACGCATTAGATGTGGACACCGGACCCCGTAGGGTTGGGGACGTTAAGGGTTCAGGCACCCGTAAACGAGACCGTAGCTGGTCTACAAGCCATGGACTGCTTTTGACATGCTTCGCCCTCAGACCGTTCATGAACATGTATTACAATCCCAAGAAAAGATGGTGAAGTCCAAAGAGTCTCCTGTTTTTGCAACCCACCAGGAGGTCTGGACTCGATCGTATGGATCTGCCAACAGTCGGTGGCTGCCTGCTACCGTTGCAGAATCTTTGGGACCCAAGATGTACAGAGTCCGCCTGGAAGATGGTTCCATTACCAGACGACATGTAGACCAGCTACGGTCTCGTTTACGGGTGCCTGAACCCTTAACGTCCCCAACCCTACGGGGTCCGGTGTCCACAACTAATGCGTCGGAGGACATCTGGAATGGTGTCTGGGTTGACTCGGAAACTTTGGACTCGTCTCCTGTGGGTATTTGTGACTCTGGTTCAATTGGGCTATGAGTTTTCTGCTAATTGGACGAGGTGCTCTGTTGCGCTTCTCATGGCATTGAAACTAGCTTCTCTTAATGTCAAAGGCCTTAACTCTCCTACAAAGCATAGATTACTCTTCCGCACACTCAAATATGATAAAATGGATATTGTGTTCCTCCAAGAAACTCACCTTACTAAATCTGCTAAAATTACATTAATTGACCACGTTTATACACGGGGGTATGTTTCTGGTGCCTTGAGCAAGCGCAACGGTGTCGCCATTTTAATTCAGAAAACGTGTCCTTTTCAATTATTATCACAAAAAGTTGATGCTGAGGGTCGATTTATGTTTTGCTTTCTGGTACCCTATATTCCACGACCTATCACTTTCTGAATATTTATGCACCTACTACCCCCTCTGCCGATTTCTGGAGTTTCATATGCAATTTAGTATCTTCCCTTCCTCGAGGGGCAGTGATATTAGGAGGCGATATGAATGCTGTATTGTGCCCCGCGGTAGATCGGACCGACCGCCTGGCCCCCTCCGGCGCACTGAACTTGGATAGACAAGACAAATTATTTGCCCGTTTTCACCACCAAGTAGGGCTTATTGATGTATGGCGTGTATTATATCCTAGTATGAGAAATTACGCTTTTTATTCCGCTCCCCATGGGTCTTACTCTCGCATTGACCTTTTTTTGGTTAACGGCTTAGCGATGTCCAATCTCTTGGTCTGACCACTCCGATATTGCTCTATATCTCCATACCCCGAAGATCGCAACCTCCTGGTCATGGCAGCTAAATTCGTCCCTTCGAGACCCAGACATAATACGACAATTGCTTACCTTATTGACACAATGTTTTCAAGACAATACACCTGGCGAGATATCCTATCCATGACATGGGCAGCTCATAAAGCGGTCATGAGGGGCCACCTCATTAAGATTGCCACCCACAGAAAACGCACCAAATTACACTTACTCGTCTCACTACAACAGTCCCTACGTCGCCTTGAGATGCAACATAAGGCCTCCCCTTCCCCTGAACTTCTCTCTGAACTTATACGCACACTCCTCCCTGAAACAATTATTACTTGATGACGTAGCCAATCAGCTACTCTGGTACCGTCGGTTGTTTTATGAGAAGGCTAATAAACTAGATACTCTACTTGCCCTCTCAAGCCCTGAAGTAAATTCTCCTCTATCCCTGCAGTTAGAACAGCAGACGATGTCTTAGTTAACTCCCCGCAAGAGACCAGTACGGCTTTTACAGCATACTATTCTAACCTATACAACCATTCTCCCCACCATACTCCTACTGACAAGTCCCACTTAGATGCCATCTCCTCTTTTTTAGATTCCCTCTCTTTGCCGCAGCTAGAGGACTCTCACAAATCGAGTCTAGGTGCTCCAATCCTGGAGAAGGAGGTTAGTCGTGCCATCTCGGCACTGGGAGGCGCGAAGGCCCGGATGGGTTTTCAGGGGGGTACTATAAAGCACTGCGTCCGGAACTCGTCCCTTTTTTGACGTCAGTTTTTAATGACTGCTCTGAGGGCGGGTCTCTCTACCCTAATATGCTCATGGCCAATATAGCCCTTATTCCTAAAGAGGGTAAAGACCCTGCAGCGGTTGAGAGCTACCGCCCTATATCCCTCATCAACTTTGACGCCAAAATTCTTGCTAAGGTCCTGGCGACCCGCCTAAGTCCACTCCCAGTTCTTAGTCCATCCGGATCAGGTCAGTTTTGTTCCTAATCGTCAACTACAGTATTTGAGAACACTAGGATTAAAGAGAAGAAACGGAGGGTCCTATGATAAACAGAGGACACCCCAAACAATAACCACCTGTCCCTACCAGGAAGTGAGGGCAGCACTCACTCTACTTCAGGATTAAACCTGACCTACACATAGTATATCAAATAACTAGTCAACAGTTAACATGAACTGCTAAATAGTACTAGAGGAGTGACTAAATGAAAATTACATTTATTGTTAACCTATTAGACACTCCTAGAACGAAAATATAAAAACATACAAACACGACAGGCTTTGCAGGGTATATTGGAGAGGAGACCAGTATAATGGGTGGTGCTCAATACAGATACACGATTGAATGCAACGTTTAAATCTATTGAAAGAGCTCCCACAATGGGAGAAATTGAAAATCAATGTGATGATCAGCAGGTAAACGTAGCACAATTAGCATACACCATCTGGCCCTAAACTAATCGAACTCATGCTCAAATTTCTGTCCTCACCCTAAATAGCCAAACACAAAACACACAACTCTAAAATCAAGGTTGGTCCATAGAGCTGTTATTTGAGAACACTAGACGTAATGCCGACCTGATCTGGTGGCTGGCTACTCGAGTGACGCCTTCCCTCGTCCTATCATTGGAGGCGGAGAAGACCTTTGACAGGGTGGAGTGGCCTTTCCTTTTCTCTACCCTCTCCTGCTTTGGTCTCCCAGATCTTTATCTTAATACGGTGCATGCTCTTTACTCTGGCATGACTGCGCAGGTCCGAGTCCCGGGTTGTTGCCCCACTCGGTTCCCTATTCTTAATGGTAGTCGTCAGGGCTGTCCCCTATTCTTAACGGTACTCGTCAGGGCTGTCCCCTCTCACCCCTTCTCTTTCTCTCCTCTCTCGAACTCTTATTAGCTGCCATAAGAGGTCATCCCGGTATAAGGGGGATTCCGGTCGGAGGAGATGATTTTACTGTCTCGGCTTATGCCGATGACATCCTTCTCACTTTGACAGATCCCATCTCTTCTCTTTCCCACTTTAGACCACTATTATGCGACTTTGGTAAAATAGCTGGGTTTCGCGTTAACTACTCTAAATCCTGTGCTATGCCCCTTAACGACCGCTGACTTACTATGTACGTCCTGAGATGTACATAGTACATCAGCGGCGCCTAACCCCCCTCCCGCCCGATACTTACCTCCCTCGCTGGATCCCTCGCAGATCTGGCAGGGAGGAAGCCTGCCCATGTGATTTACATGGGCTGGCGAGCTCGATGAGGTCATCACGCTGCATGGTGACGTCATCAGCAGGCGCCCCCATTGAAATCAATGGAGGGGGGGCTCCTTCGGAGCCCTCTATCTCCCCAACCATTGAAGCTAGAGAGATGCAAGTTGCAAGTCTCCCCTTTTCAGCGGTGTACTGCATTAACGGTTTCGCTGCCAAAACGCGATTCGAACCTGGAGGGGGCTGACATCTTGGATGTCAGCCAAGCCTCCAGGTCCCCCCCACCCACTGACAACCTCACCATATGTGTGAGGATGTCAGTGGGCCAGTTAACCCTCTAGCTGCCATGTAAAGATAAGGGGATCCAAAAGGATCTCCCAATCCGTGGCAGCTAGATCGTCTTATTTGACATCATCCTCATCATGGCCTTTCCAATGATACCAAACATGACCAGGTTTGGTTTAAAAATAAAATTTAAAAAAAATATTATTTTTTTTGTCTGGGGGGGGGTTTAGTTAAATAGGACCTAGGTTGTCATCTAAAAATAATTAGCATAAAATGGTCAGAATGAGCGCAGCGCACATAGGTGAACTGGCTCAGCAGTGAAGGGGTTAAAAAGGAAAAACATGTAAAAATTGGGTATTTCTAGTCTCGGGACAAAATTTTGAAACTATTTAGCCGGGGTCTTTTTTGGTGGTTGTAGATTTTGGGGATTAAATTCCGAAAGTGTGTTTTTACCATTTTTTTTTCATCATATTTCATTTTTTTTGTAGTAAATTATTCGATATGATGGAAATAATGGTATTTCTATAAAGTCCATTTAATGGCGGGAAAAACGGTGTATAATATGTGTGGGTTGAATAAACGAGTAAGAGGAAAATTTGACCTAAACATGAACAGCGCAGAAATGTAAAAACAGCAGCGGTCGCTAAAGGACGGATTTGTGTAAAACCGCCCGGTCACTAAGGGGTTAATATGCTACACACTGACACAACCCTGATTGAATCCGATTTTGGGTTTCGTCTTGCTCCCTCCGAATTGCCGTACTTGGGTATTCTTTTAACTGCAGACCCGACAGCTCTTTATAGTAAGAACTTCACAACCATTGTCCATCGGATTAAGTGTGATCTGGAGCATTGTTGCGATAAGCCCATATCGTGGATAGGACGCATCCATAGTATAAAAATGAACATACTCCCACGTATCATTTTTCTATTCCAGACACTGCCTCTCTTACTGACTCAACGGGACTTGGCCGGGCTCCAACAGGCAATCGACTCGTTTATTTGGCAAAACAAGAGACATAGGGCGATCTAGAAGACGGCGCGCAACCCTAAAACCCGCGGAGGACTGGGGCTCCCTTACCTATATCTATATTATTGCGCAGCCCAGTTGGCTCAAGTAGTGGCCTGGCACTCTCCCGCTTCTACTAGACGATGGGTTGCTCTAGAATCTGCCTTTATGTCCCCTGACCGCCCTGACCTATACATATGGCTCCCTAGAGCCTCCAGACCTATCTTGCGGACGGCGTATCTCTCTGCCTTTTTGAGTTAGCCAGGAAGAAATTTGCACTGGTGGGCGCTTCCTCACCCCCTTACTACGTGTAGCGCTCACTCCCGGAGGAGCCGCTGAATAAACCTTGGGTTAGTCTCACCGCACTAGGAAATAACTATACACCAGCACTGTTGTGGATTTTTATATTATATACTTTACTGATTCCAATAAAGCAGCATATATTCGGTATTTAAATGACAAGGATTCGTAACACGGGAAAAACACGTGGTGGCAAAAGTAACGGTTAACCCCCTCAGTTCTGGAGTGTAAGTCCCGTCAATAATAGCTCAAAAATGTGTGTGTATTGTCTCGGGTACGGTATTCAACTGGCCAGTGAATGAAACAAAACAATCTTAGACTAGTCACGTTGGGGCCCTGTGGATTTAAACAATACTGCAGCGTGCGTTTCTTATTTGGGAGCTGCAGCCTGGGAGGCCTCTCACCCATCCGATAGACGAACTGTCCAGCACCCAATCAAGGATCTCCTCCCGCTGTGTACTGGATCCGCTCCCTGTTTGTCGAATCTCCGCAACAACGATCCACGCGCGTTTACGCCATGGCAGAGACAACCAAAAATCAAATCACAAAATGTGTAGCTTTCAGTATGTCTGACTAGTCTTTGTTCAGCCAGATCTATTTATTAGAATTCAAACACAATTCTCGCCAATCAGTAAACAGATATATTTCCACGTCAGAATTTGACCAACACAGTCAGCACACAGGCACTTATTATCATATATGGTTCAGAGACTTTTTTCTGGCTTACAACCTTCGCGCACTTTCCTACCCTCGTAATGATATAACAAAAGATCCTCACTTTACAGAATGTGGTCTTCTTCAAATCAACATTCTTAAAAGGATCACGTGCCATAAAAAGTGAGGGGAAGGGGGACCATAGCCCATCTGTATTAGAACATGCTTTTCAAACTAATGCATATTAACTATGGTACGTATTTGAATCATAATATATATATATATATATATTCATACAGGGAATTAAAAATATCTATCAATTCCTTTCACTATGAACACCATCAGGGTTATTCAAAGAGATTCGAAAAGTCACCGCACATTCAGTGACTTTTCGTTCTCTTCAATTCGGTGCAAATCGGCTTTCCCATTTCGGCCACCCTGCGGTGTATTCAGCAAGCACCACAGGGCTGTCGAAGTGCAGGGAAAAGCTGCCGAAAACCCGGCGAATGCACGCAGAAAACCTGCAAAAACATCTGGATTAACTTGTTGAAGACGCCGGAAAAGCCGGAGCCGATCACACGCTGCAAAGCCTCCGGAAAAAGCCGACACCGCAGACGAGTGAAGGGAATAAATTAGCAAAACAGTTTGCTTGAATGATTGAAAAGTGAAACGCTGTTTGAAAAGAAACTACTAAGTGAAAATGTCTGAAATTTACATATGAGGTCCAGGGAATGATAATAAAAAGGGCAGTTACAGAAAAAAATAAGTAAAGTGAAAAAAATAGGAATTTTTTAAACAAAAATATGAAAATCCAGAAAAATGCTTAAAATATCCTAAAAATATCTATAAATAAAGAGACTCTTTACTGCAGAATTTTATAATGAACAGTTTATTAGATATTGAATTAAAAAAAATGGGAATATTTTTAACATTGAAGCCTATAGGATTCGCCTGAATAAATCTGCCGCATGAAACCACCGAATGGCAGGGCATTAGGGGAACCTTTCACTGCTGGTTTGTGTTCTCTGAATACCCGAAGCAGTGCTTTTTTATGGGGATTTCACTGCCCTCAATCAGGCACCGTATGTGCAGGCAATTCGCCAGGATTTGGCGAATTGCCTGCTCTCTGGATAGCCGAATGGCCAAGAAAGGTAACCGAACGCTGAATTTCAGCGTTCAGTTACCTTTCTCAAGCAATTCAGATTTCTTTGATCAAAGACATGCAGGGTAATTTAGAGTCCTATTGTTCCTCAAGAGAGGATCCTTGCAACCACGTTTCTCACCATTTCTTCCCCGTTGCTGGAGAAATTGCAGTCTGTCCAAGTTAACGCTCCAGCTGAAAAGCCACCTGGTAAACTATTTATTCCTGAAGGAAAGAGAATACAGGTGATGTTGGTATATCATGATACCAAACCATTTGGGCATATGGGTATAACCAAAACCCTAGCTACACTGGAAAAGCAGTTTTGGTGACCAGGCATACGTAAAGACGTTAGAAAGAAATCACTATACAGTGAAATAGGAGCGCTAAAGGTTAAACAAAGATCACATGTATCTCAATATATATAAAATGAGAAGACAAGACAAAAAGAAGGTCTATTTTTCTTTCTTTCCCTTGTTCTTATTTCTTTCAGTGGAATAGTAAATCTGTTAAATGTCATCGACTTCTAAAAGAGACAAAAAGAGAATCTCATTGCATAGTATCAGTATACACCAAAAGATCAGAAAAAAATGAGATTTTCCACTCACAAACAGGGAGTCTACGAGACTCCAAATGTATGCCTTTAAGCCTCTTCTGGGGGCTCCACCCATCAACAGGAAAAGAAATTCACAATCCTTATTCTTACAGGCTTGATAGTAGCTTTAGACCGGAAGTATACTTATGATCTCGAGAAAGAAATCAATAATAGTGTAATACTGTAGATTAATTGAGAATAAAAAATCCAGAGAGGATTACACTCACGTGTTACAGAGCCTCTATTGAAAGTGGCTCTGTATAAGCGCCTGGGACCGCTAATCAGAGGGGGTCCATCCTCGATACTGGATTTCCGCTGGAACACAGCTCCGCCATAGAACAGTGCAACCCAATGCACAGAGATGTAGCAAGTAGAGAGGTAATTGCAAAAGTAAAAAATGAAAAATAAATAAATAATAATAATAAATAAAAATGGCCAAAATAAAGAGCAATAAAAATTTATTAAATAACAAAACACCAAAATAGGTGTATAAAGTGCGAGACGCGTTTCACCTGCTACTGCAGGCTTCCTCAGTCAAAAAATTATAATAAAAAGTCCCCCAGGAGCCATCTTACTCCTTATATAGTCTGTATCCATGTAAAAAACCGCATGTATTCGGCGTGCGGGTCACCTGCGTTCCACCTGTGATTGGTTAACTTCAGTGTGACGTATTTCCGTTTTCGGATCTTTGGGCGGATGTTTACGAATTTTCATTTCGTTTTTATTATCGTTCGGATCTCCGATTCGACTATCGTAGCGGCAATTCCTCATTTAAACATGAAAGCGTTCGGATCTTAACTTACAAATATTCGAACAACCGATTCGACGAACGAAAATCGGAAAAAATAAAAAATCGGAAAAAAACATACATATAAATAAAAATATACTGTACAGCATATAGCCTAAAACTATAATGACAACTGGTCGGAACTGATAACAGTTACCTCCAATAGTCAAGATAGAGACTACATATTTAGATGGTCGATAATCAACACAAACACAATAAAAATCTATATAAGTGTACAACCCAGGTGATATGGCAGGGATAAACATTGAACCTACAAAAATAGGCTCTGTCTATTAATAACATGCGGCTGAAACTAGTCTCCAAATTATCAGGAGAATAGATATAAAAAACATAAATGCAAAACAAACAGATAGAATCATAAAAAATGGCAGACTTCGAAGTCTACATTCATTCCTCTAGGGGCCATAGTATCTAAAACAAAAATCCATCTCATCTCTGTCTTAATTAATTTCTCAATTAGATTATCTCCTCGCCAATTCTTTCTCACTTTTTCAATTGCCCAGAATTTAATTCCTCTTGGATTGCATTGATGGTTATCTCTAAAATGTACTGAAACATTATGTTTTGCATATCCTCTCGTAATATTACATAAATGTTCATTAATTCTGATGTAGAGAGCTCTCGAGGTCTGACCTACGTACTGTAATCCACATGGGCATTCCAGCACGTATATCACATGGGTGGACAAACAGGTAATAAGTTCTTTAATTTTATATTGTATTTTTTCCGAAGATTCAAAGTTCTTAATTAATCTTTTATTATTACCAGTTTTTCTGCATGAGATGCAATGTCCACATCCATAAAAGCCTGGGAGTAGGCCAAACAGATTCTTATCTCTTTTAGCTTTATCATCTCTCTGATGGTTGTGAACCAAATCCATTTTAATTGATTTATTACCTCTATAGATAATTCGAGGTTTCTCCGGTAAGATTTTACTAAGAATGGGGTCTCTTTTTAGAATGGGCCAATATTTTACTATTGATTTTCTAATTTTCCTATTGTTGATGTTATAGTCCAGGATGAGAGGAACATCTTCTCCTAAGTCTTTCTCTCGTTTTTTATATTTCAGGAGAGTTGTTCTATCCACATCCTGAATTTCTTTTCGAGTGTTATTCAAAGTATCCTCTCTATAGCCCTTTTCTTTAAAATCCTCGATCAGTTTCTCTGATTGAATGAGAAATTGCTCAGTATCAGTACAATTTCTCATAACTCGCAACATCTGACTTTTCGGTATCGCCTTTAACCAAGGTGAATAATGGTCACTTTCAATGGGTATATAACTGTTTACATTAACCTCTTTAAAATAGGTCTTGGTCTTAATAATTCCCCCTCTACATAGATATTGAGGTCTAAAAAATTGACCTGTTGTTTATTGATAACTGAATCCAATTTAATTCCCAATAGGTTCTGATTGAGGTGGGCTATAAACTGTGAAAGACTATCCTCATCACCCTTCCACACAATCAAAATATCATCGATATAGCGCCTATAGAGGACGAGGTTCCGCCCCAGCCATGCCCCGCCCAGACCACACTGGATTCCCAGTGGGCCATAAAGAGGTTGGCATAGCTGGGGGCAAACCTCGTCCCCATGGCCGTACCTTTTAACTGTAGGAAAAAATTCCCATCGTACCAAAAATAATTATTGTTCAAAATCAATTGTATACCCTCTATTGTAAATTCTAGCTGGTCCACTGAAAAATTGCCTGAATTGCGTAGAAAAAATTCTACTGCTTCACACCCCTCTTTATAGGGAATAATAGTATATAGTGAATTAACGTCACATGTCGCAAAGAGATAGTCATTCTCCCACTTAAGTTCTTGTAAAAGCTGGAGTACTGAAATTGTGTCTTTTAAGTGTGCCCTAGTTTGTACCACCAAAGGCTGCAACAAATGGTCTATATATTCGGACGTCCTACAGGAAATGGAATTAATTCCAGATACTACAGGACGTCCAGGTGGATTGAACCTATCCTTGTGGACTTTTGGCAAATAGTAGAAGACAGGAATACGCGGACATTTGATATTCAAATATTTAAATTCTTCTTCATTGAGAATGCCACTGTCCTTACCCTTCTGTATATATTCGAAGAAAATTTCTTTAATCCTATTTGTAGGGTCATTCTCTAATTTACGGTAAGTGAGGGGGTCATTTAAAAGTCTCATAGTTTCATTATGATATTGTTCTTGATTGAGAACTACAATTCCCCCCTCCTTTATCCGCGGGCTTGATTATTAACGTTTCATCCCTTTTAAGTTGTTTCAGCCCTTCATACTCGGATTTGCTTAAATTCTTAGGTTTAGGATCTATATATTTATGTTTATTTAGTCTTTTAATATCTAAAGCAACCAGTTGTTCAAAGGTTTCTATTTCTTTAGAAGCCATATGTCTAGGGAAGAAATGTGATTTATCCTTAAGTTGGGTATGAATATATTGGTCATTGGTCGTTAGTTGTCGTTCTAAAGGAGTCTTAGAGAAAAACCGCTTTATGCATAATTTCCTTTTAAATTTTTGCAAATCAATATAAGTATTAAAGGGATCTCCTCTCGCCGTGGGGACAAATTTCAGCCCTTTATTAAGTACGCTGACCTGACCTTCGGCCAAAGGCCTCCCACTGAGATTAAAAATCCCTAGTGGTTCCAAAATCTTCCTCTTTTTTCTTGTCTGAGTCGTCTTTCCTCCTCTACACCCTCTTCTCTTAGAAATCTCTTCCCCGGAGTAGAACCTTCCTTTGTTAGTCCCAAGGCTCCCTGTAGGTGCCTTTGATGGAAATCTCGATATGGGATATTTTTGTCTCGTTCTTCCAATCTGACTTTTTGAAAAACCTCCTCTTCCTGATCAGCCAAACTGGAAAAGGAGTTTTTCAATGTGATTGGTTGGTGATGATCATACGAAGTACGTCTTCTATTATAAATAGCTGGAGCTGGTCTCCCTATTCTCTGCCATTCAGTAGTTGGATAACCATCGTTATTTCTCCTATAGGAGGATTGATAATTAGTGGTTCTTGAGGCATATGTCTCTCTATTGGGACCAGCAGGGCTCCAAACGGCAGGTTCTTTATATACCTGTCCCCTGGACCGAACGCTGTTCCTTCTAGGGGGATATACCTTTCTCCTTACTACCATCTCGTCTCCAGAGTTTAAGTTGCCTTTAGACACTGGTCTTACAGGGCTAGTAGGATTTCTACCACGATAGGGCTGTTCTATAGAAGATTTGAATTCATTTTCTTCAGACTGGATCTCAGAAATAGGTGGATAGAACAGCCATATCTTTTTACTTGTATAATCCCGTAAATCTCTAGCATATTTGCTTTTCTTTTTAGTAATGACATCTTTTTCCAGTTTTTGTAGACTGGTTTCAATTCTAACAAATAAATCATGTTTCTCCTGTTCACTTATTACAGTGCTTATCTTATCATGTAATAGCTCTATCTCAACATTCAAATCATTTAGGAGACCCTTTCTCCTTTGTATGATAGTCTCAATCATTTGAAAGGAGAAATTCTCCAGCATATTACACCATACTTGTATGAATTCATCACTTATCATATCTGGCGATGGATCTTTTTGCCACCTTAGACCCCGTGGTGTGATCTTATCCTTAAGATATTGATCCAAAGTGATAATATCCCACTTTAATCGAATTTCTTTTTTAAGTAGATATTCTAATTTATTCGTAGTTTTTTTAAATTCCCTAGGGTCTGTAAGATTAGTTGTATCTATTGTCCCAGATAATGCATTAGAGAATATCATACCGGTATTAATACCAAATTTGTTTCTAAATTCCATGTTATCCCAAATAAGCTGCCCACACTAGATAGGATAAAACAATTAGAAAAAGAAGAAAAACCCGAAGGTTATAGTGTGAGGGCGCTATAGAGTTAGATCAAGTAGCAAAGCAATATACTTTTAAGCAGCTCACTAGTTGAGTGTATCCTTCACTCCAAAACTAGAATGTAGAAAGAAATCACTATACAGTGAAATAGGAGCGCTAAAGGTTAAACAAAGATCACATGTATCTCAATATATATAAAATGAGAAGACAAGACAAAAAGAAGGTCTATTTTTCTTTCTTTCCCTTGTTCTTATTTCTTTCAGTGGAATAGTAAATCTGTTAAATGTCATCGACTTCTAAAAGAGACAAAAAGAGAATCTCATTGCATAGTATCAGTATACACCAAAAGATCAGAAAAAAATGAGATTTTCCACTCACAAACAGGGAGTCTACGAGACTCCAAATGTATGCCTTTAAGCCTCTTCTGGGGGCTCCACCCATCAACAGGAAAAGAAATTCACAATCCTTATTCTTACAGGCTTGATAGTAGCTTTAGACCGGAAGTATACTTATGATCTCGAGAAAGAAATCAATAATAGTGTAATACTGTAGATTAATTGAGAATAAAAAATCCAGAGAGGATTACACTCACGTGTTACAGAGCCTCTATTGAAAGTGGCTCTGTATAAGCGCCTGGGACCGCTAATCAGAGGGGGTCCATCCTCGATACTGGATTCCGCTGGAACACAGCTCCGCCATAGAACAGTGCAACCCAATGCACAGAGATGTAGCAAGTAGAGAGGTAATTGCAAAAGTAAAAAATGAAAAATAAATAAATAATAATAATAAATAAAAATGGCCAAAATAAAGAGCAATAAAAATTTATTAAATAACAAAACACCAAAATAGGTGTATAAAGTGCGAGACGCGTTTCACCTGCTACTGCAGGCTTCCTCAGTCAAAAAATTATAATAAAAAGTCCCCCAGGAGCCATCTTACTCCTTATATAGTCTGTATCCATGTAAAACCGCCATGTATTCGGCGTGCGGGTCACCTGCGTTCCACCTGTGATTGGTTAACTTCAGTGTGACGTATTTCCGTTTTCGGATCTTTGGGCGGATGTTTACGAATTTTCATATCCTTTTTATTATCGTTCGGATCTCCGATTCGACTATCGTAGCGGCAATTCCTCATTTAAACATGAAAGCGTTCGGATCTTAACTTACAAATTCTTAACTTACAATAACAAATTCTTCTTTTTCTATACGTAAAGACGTTGCTGATTTCATAGCCACCTGTGGGATATGTTGTAGGAGCAAAACCCTAAAACCTTTGCCTATAGGGCTGCTCCAACCGTTACCTATCTATGGACTTCATTACTGATTTACCTATATCTCACGGTCACACTTTAATACTTACCATTGTAGACAGGTCCTCTAAAATGGTTCATTTTGTGCCTCTTGCCAAGTTGCCATCCACTGTAGAGCTGGTGCCAGTCTTGGTCCAGAACATCGTCAGGCTTCATGGTGTCCCTCTGGGAATTGTGTCTGATAAAGGCACTCAGTTTGTGTCCAGATTTTGGAGAGGTTTCTGCGAGAATCTGGGTATAGAATTAAGCTTCTCCTCTGCCTACCATACTCAGACAAATGGGACAGCTGAGAGAGCTAATCAAAATGTTGAGCAATACCGAAGATGTTTTGTATCTGAAAAACAGAACGAATGGTCAGATCTCCTGCCTTGGCAGTCTAATTTTTTCAAAATTTCGTGTCTAAAAGCGTCTCAATTGTTTTTTTAAAGGAAAGGTGTTTTTGTACATAGTTAGCCTGTAATAATTAGGAATCACGCACTGAAATCTGTGAAATCAAGAGTCCTTACTGGTAAAATCCTTTATAAATAAATTTTAAAAAATAGTAAATACACTGAGTCCGATAAAGTTTGAAACACGACATAATAATTTATTATCCCAAAAATAATTATCCAAAATAATGCAAATAAATGATATTCAATAAAATACAACAAAAAACACTGAAATCTGTCTTGAAAACAAGGGTGAGAGGATGTATGGTCTATTTCTTATCCGTTCATAAACATTGCACTTATGATTTTACACTGTAGAATCCAATTTTTCTAAGGTTGCTACTAGTCCCGCCCCCCCCTGCATCGTGTGACTCGCAGGGAGCCTTCCAGGAAGCAGCTCGCCGCAATCACACTGCGGGACAGCGAGGGAGCCAGGAGGAGGTGAGTATGCATCCAGCCCGAGTGTGGCTCAGGGTTACCGTTCGCGGTAGCGAAATTTAACCCCGAGTCACTCGGGAATACCGTCAGGGAGGTTAAACAATGCAGTCAGTGAAACCACGGGTCATTCACCTTTTCATACTGTGTATGGATTTGATCCTTCCAAGCTTCCCTCTGACTATCAGGGGACCACGTTGCCTGCTCTGGATGAGCATTTGGCCTCATTGAAGGGGACATGGGAGGAGGTTATGGAGGCCAACATTAAAAAACAAAAGGAGAAAGCAGACAGATGGAGAAAGCCTGCCCCAGTGTATACTGTGGGGGATAGAGTCTGGCTTTCTACTAGGAACATTAAACTCCTGGTTCCTTCTATGAAGATGGCTCCAAGATACATAGGTTCTTATAAGGTGGTACGCAGAGTGAACCCTGTGTCTTATGCCTTGGCACTACCCCCAGGTTACCCCAGATAGACGAAATAAATTATCTTGCAACTCATCTGCGCACCTCACCTATGTAACAACACAAGTTCTAGAACAGATAGGATACACTTCTGGGCTAAAAGGGCCAATTCTAAGGGAAAGTCACCACCTTGTGGACGTGGCTAAAATTGACACATCAACATAGTAAATGCACCTTTAATGGGTTATTCACAGGGCACCAAAATTTCAGCAAAGGTTCGGTGCTGTGCACTTTGGTGATTCCATGTCGCTGACCGTTCAATTAATTCACTATTCACCGCAGGTTCACCGTAGTGCACCGAAGATGGAGTCTCTGAAGACTGTCAAACTAGCCGATGAAAACTGCTGAACTGCAGAAAAAAAACAGAGCTCTCCTATTCTCCTAATAGGTGTTTAAACCAATAAAAAATGTCTTAAAATGTGTGTGAATAATAAAATAAGTCCTTAAAAAAAAAAACTGCACCTGCAGTTTTCCCCCTAGTGTACCCGTTTTACCACTAGATTACAATGCAGGTGCTTAAAAAGCCCCAGGATGCACGCGGCAGCGCTAAGCGCAGCCGCGTGCATCCGCGCACAGCCTCTCAATGGAGTCTATAGGACTTCATTGAACCGAATGCCGGTGGTCACATGACCAGCCGGATCTCACCTTGCGAGATCCGGCCGGTCAGCGTAGTGATACGCAGGAGGAGACTGGAGGGACTTTTTCCCCCAGTCTCTCCCTGCTCCCGCTGGACTGAGGGGGCAGACAGAGCCGCGGTCCTCGCCATGAGACAGGAGCTGAGTATCTTGATTTTTTTTTGGGGGGTTTCTGGATGGTGCTAACGGATTCTGCAGAAGCGGAATCCGTTAGCACACTGGTGTATTTTGGCCTAGGCCGACTAGGCCCAGGCTTAGGGCGGCACTTTCCAGGGGGCGGCGGCCCGCACTGGGTGGCCCCACCCCTAAAAAAAATTAATTTTTTTTTTTTTCACTTTTGCAAAGTATTTTACCAGGAAGGATACATTGAGATTTCACTAATTTACACTTTCAATTTCACTTTCCAGGGGGCAGCAAAAAACCTCACCACTAAATGGGTTACTCACAGAGCACCGAAATGATGCCAACATTTTGGTGTTCTGTAGTTCCCTGCACTTAGGAGAATAAAATTTCCCCACCCTGCAGTGAATTCACCATTCACCGCAGGGTCCCCAAAGTGCATGGAGTCGGCCGCTGAATGCTGCCACCGCAAACCCGTGGCCTGCAGTTTTCAAAAGAACTACTGAACGAAAAGGTCTGGAATTTACATATAAGATCCTATGATTGATAATAAAAAGTTCTGTTACAGAAAAAAGAAAAACTGCTATTAAAAAAAAGGGGGGGAATTTTGCCCAAAAAAATCTGAAAAATGACTAAAAGGTACTAAAAAAAAATCAATAAGTAAAGACTTTTTACTGCAGATTAAAATAATAAATGATTTATTAGATATTGCATAAAAACGGGAATATTTTTAACATTGAAACCTATGGGGTTCACCTGAATAAACCTGCTGATTGAAACCACCGAACATCAGGGCATTTCACTGCCATTTCTCTGAGTCTCAGTACCATATGACTGGCTGAACCACGTGAAACGCACGCGCGCAGCTGCCCACCCTTTCGTTAACACAGACTATATTCTGGACTGAACACCCACCGGGAAGGGAATCAAAGCTACAGTTCACCCTCTGACAGTGGCACCCCACTGCTGACAAGATGGCTCCACAGCATAATTGCTGTGTGCTCATATACACTCGGTTTTCTGGGAGTTTTACTGCAGTGGATTCTGATGCACTCATACACACCGCACATTGCATTGCTGGGAGTTTTATTGCTGTGGATTCTGATACGCTGACACACACCAAACATTGCATTGCTGGGAGTTTTATTGCTGTGGATTCTGTGATACACACTGCATATTACTGTGAGTTTTATTGCCCTGGAGCTCTGGGATACGCTCATACACACTGCACATTACTGTGAGTTTTAGGCTAGGGTCAGACGAACGCATTTTTCACGTCGTCCGTGAAAAAGTGCGGTCGAACGAACGTACGTATTTTTTCCCGGAATACGCGACAGCGGTCATACAATGCGCCTTTTCGTCCGTGATTTTGTACGGATCATCAATAAAACCCTTTTTGCGTCTGGACGTTATGTTGGCCGGACATTAGCAGCGTCTGACGTCTCCTAATCACACACACACGCCGCTATGCGGCCGCAGCGCACTCTGTACGTCAGTAGTAGCGGTTTGACGTTCTCGAAAAAATGCGTTCGTTGGCCACTTGCGTTGCGCGGACGAACTTTCGTGCGGCCGTTCGTCGTATGTTCCCCGGCATTGGACGTCATTTGCTGCTAGTACGGCTGTGATTTTGTGCGGCTAAACGCACGTTAAAACTGCGCTAGTCTGACCCTAGCCTTATTGCTGTGCAGTTCTGTGATACGCTCATATGCAGTGCAAGTTTCTGTGGATTTTATTGTTCAACCAATTAGAGTGGCTGTGATCCCGTTTACTTGACATGCGTGGCTGTTCTTTGTAAAAATGCTTGAATTTAAACATTTCATAATTTTCTTTATCTCAATAGATACATTTGAAATGGTATACAAAATATACAAGTAGGCACTTGGTATCCACTTTTAATATAAAGAGAGGAAAAGGGGGAGTTCTAAAGAGGAAAAGGTGGAGCTTAAAGAGGAAGGGTGGGGATTAACCAGGAAGAGGTGTGCCCTTGACAGGAAGGGGTGCGTCAAATTTAAATTAGGGGGTGCACGAGTTTAGTCAGACTAGGGCAGCACAAAACCTAAATACACTACCGCGTTAGCACCAAGTCCTGGCTCTGGATAACTTTTTGTTAACCACGGCCGGACGTTAATCAGCGTTAGGACTTTGTAATCCTAATGCTGATTAATACTTTGCGCTCTCCATGTTAAGTATATGTAGCGCAAAGTACAGTAACCTCGCTCTGAAATGCGCAAGATACCAAACGCTATCGGGTTACTTAACCCGTTAGCACTTGGATTGTAATATGTGTAAACTACTTGGGTTAACGTTAACGCTCACGTAGGTGAGCGCTAACGTTAGCACCAAATATGTAATTTGGCCCTACTTATATCAATATTGTTAATTGTCTTCTACTTTTCCTTGCATCTCTCAAGAAAACAGAAAAAAACAAATAGTGCAGAACCACAATATAGGATCCATTGCAATGCTAAAGTAGGAGAGAAACTCACATGCTCCAGAACCTAGCAAATCTTGGCTCTGGGTAATCGTGCCTTTGACCAAATGGAGAGTGTTTTCCCTTCTTTAAAAAGCATAAGTAACCACCATAAAAGAAAACACAAGAACGCTGCGCTCCCGTATTATCACCAATAAAATATGTAATGAAATATCACACACCGATGGGGGAGCCTAATAAACCAGGCTCATCCACAGCGCATTCAGCACTCATTTGGGTGAATGCCCGACTTCTGTGACTCCTCTCTCCTCTGGAGACCCTCGGGATGGGTGATTTGTGATGGAATCCACAGGATAAATGATGCAATAAATTTCCACAGGGTATGTGGGGTGTATAGGTATAAATATATAAATAGGTCTGTACCCAGAGGGTTAGAAGCATAAGAAAGGAGATTTTATTAAACTAGATTATTTCACTGACATTCCCCTGACACTTTGGTGCAGTTCGGCGGTCTGTTAATAGATTAACCATTACTTCTCTATGGGACAATTTTGCTGCTGCTGAAGACCACCAAACTGTGGCGAACTGCACCGTATATCACGAATTGTATTCGTACAGTATTTGGCGAATTAACAGTTTAGTAAAAAGAACTGCCCTGAAATTGCACTGTACGGTGAAATTCACCATTCGTGCAATTCGGTGGCAAGTTCGCACTTAGTAAATAACCCCTTTAGACTCTACAAAAAAAGTCACACAGGGTTATTCAAAGAGAATCGAAAAGTCACCGCACATTCAGCGACTTTTCGTTCTCTTCAATTCGGCACGATTTGGCGATCCCATTTCGGCGACCCTGCGGTGTATTCAGCAAGCACCACAGGGCCGCTGTAATGCAGGGAAAAAGTCGCCGCAAACCTGTCGAAAACTCTCCAACACCCGCAAAAACATGTGGATTAACCCCACTGAAAACACCGGAAAAACCAGAGCAGGAGTTGATCACACGCAGCGCAGCCGCTGGAAAAACCCAACACCACAGAGGAATGGAGTGAAAAAATAAATAAAACAGTTCGCTTGAATGTTTGAAAAGCGAAATGCTGTTTGCAAAGAAACTACTGAACGAAAATGTCTGAAATTTACTTATGAGGTCCAGGGAATGATAAAGAGGGCTGTTACAGAAAAAAGAACAAATGTTTAAAAATGATAAAAAAAAAAAAAAAAAAAAAAAAAATTGGAAAAAAGTTTTTGGCAAAAAAAATACCAAAAAAATGCTTAAAATATAAAAAAAATCTTTAAATAAAGAGACTTTTTACTGCAGAATATTATAATGAACAGTTTATTAGATATTGAATTAAAATGGGAATATTTTTATCATTGAAGCCTATGGGATTCACCTGAATAAATCTGCCGCATGAAGCAACCGAATGGCAGCGCAATTCGGCAACTTTTCACTGCTGATTTTTGTTCTCTGAATAGAAAAAGCTATGGGGATTTCACTGCCCTCGAACAGGCACCGTATGTGCAGGCAATCCGACCAACATTTGGCGAATTGCCTGCTCTCTAAATAGCCGAATGGCCAAGAAAGGTAACCGAACGTTGATTTTCAGCATTTGGTTACCTTTCGGCAGCCATTTGGATCTCTTTGAATAACCCTGATAGTAAGCTTTTCTGGTGCATCACTAATACATGCCCACAAACAACCTTGTGATAGTAAACCATCCAGACGTTCAAATTGTGAAATAATCACAGTATTGTGGGCTCTTGGGCTAACAATATGTAGGGGGTTATTCAGTAAGTGTCAGCATTTCACAAACATAAACTCCAAAGAGCTGCACTGCAATTTTTGCCTATGTTTGCAACATCGACTCTTACTGAATAACCCCCCATAATAACAGAAATCATTTGAGAATCACCTCTCTTATTCAGGTCTGAATTGTTTTGCTTGAGGCATTATGAAGGCACAGCTTATTTGAAAACTTTCTTCCTGATTGACAAACTACAAGTTGAATCATAGGTGTAAACGTGTTGAAAAGGTCATGCAATGAGCAGGAAGAACTAAAGAAAGTATGTAATCTAGCGACGACAACAACAATGTGAATAATAGAGATACAGCATTTCCTTCAATGCTTCAGGCAAATCAAAAATGTGTAAATTGACATTACTGGAACTCACCTGGTTTAGCAGTCATACAATCCAGAAATTGTTTGCACAACCGGATGTATGTCCTCTGTCTGGAATTTCTGATATTGCATTCACGGTGATTGCACTTTATTTTCCAGCAACATTCAATTGTTTGTGTGTATGTTAGTATAAGATGGATAGATGAAAACAAATCATGTCACAGGACCCAGATAGCAAACTTGTGGCACATTTGAATTGTAAGTCTTGCAAACTTGCTGCAAATTTTCACACATCGTTAACTTGCAGAACAAATTCTAGTTGATACTTTTTCAATTTGTAGCAAATTTGCTTTGCAAGTCACAGCAAGAGCTCTTAAAGGGATACTCTAGTCTAGGCAACATGACCACCTAAGCTTTTTTAGGTGGTCATGATGCCCTGAGTATGCCCTTGTCTTTCCCCCCTCCCTCCGCTCAGCCGATCGGCTAAAACAGCTGAGACACGGAGTACTCTACTCCGCCCTCCCAGCTGTCAGTCAGCAGAGCGGGATTCATATTTCCCGCTTCTGCCGACTATTGCTGAGTAGGAGACGTCATCGCACTTTCAGCGTGATGACGTCTCCAACTCGCCACAGTAGCTGGCGGCAGCCTGAGGATTAGTGTTGTGCGTATCCTCTTGCGCGCAACACTAATCAAAGAAGATGGAGCCGGGAGGAAGCCTGCTGATTGGCTGGTTTATGTGAGAGGTGCGCATGCGCACTTCTCACGTAAACCATTAGCCAAGTTACAGATTTACAAGGACGGGAGTGGAAGAGGAGGGAGGTGAGTATACAAAAAAAAAAAAAAACGCCGTTGGAAACAAGTGGTTTTTAGGGTAAGTATTACAGTAAAAATATATATATTATATATATATATATACCCTACCTAGTTATTGAGTGACTAGATATATTTTAAGGTAAAAAAACAGGGGGGGGGATTTTTGCCTAGAGTGTCCCTTTAAGACTTACAATTCAAATGTGGCACAAGTTTGTGGCAAGTTATCCTTGCAGTCTGGAGATTTGTATTGAGTAGTGTGACATTGTGCATTAAAAATTGTGTGTTATTGACAAAGCAAATAGGTTGCGCTATTTCTTCATTAAAATAAAGAGATTTTTTTTATTTAATTATGTGGGGTATGCTAGGATTTTGCATAACTTGGTTCAAATCCTAAAAAAAAATATGGGCTAGATTTCAGGTGTAAACTTAACCAGAGCCGGTAAAGGGCCCTATTCCATTGTTGCCATAAAGATAATTAATGGAGACGTTACAAAAATATATCTTCATGGCAGATATCACTACTCCACTTTGGCCAGAAGCTGGGTTTGCAGATCAAGTATAGTGCTTGCCTTATGTAAATTAATCTTTCCTATACTTTTTAAAAAGCTCTTAATTTGCACCTAGGGTGAGAAAAACAAACTATTCCAAGGTAGCTTGTTCTTCTCATCTGGAGCCGGTATTTCTATAAAAGATACCGGGCCCTATTACAATCTTCACGCAAATGTTAACTCCGGCGCTCTGCCATAACAGAGACAATAACCGGGACCGGCTAAGGATCGAGTCACCCCAATATTTCCACTTAGCAGCTCCCTGTTACTGGCTAAATTGGAATAGGATACCCAGGCCACTAATCCCTTGTTGACGCTAAAGTGGGGACGCTAACGGGAATTTTAGCACCAATTTAGCACCATATTCCAGGGCAGGCGCTACTTCAGCAACTCGCTCTGGAGCAAAGTGCTACACACGGGGATACTTGCGCTTCCTAGCGTTTACTAGGGAATAGGGGCCCCAGCCACACCAATACATTGCTACATCTAGGAAATTTGGCTGCGTCTTTGTCCTGGACTGTGTCAAGGTTATTCAGAGAGAGGTGAAAACCTGGAGAATTGCCAGGAGAATGAACACTCCAGACCAAATAGCCGATTTGGAAAGTGAGATAAATGGGCAAATTTTTCTGGTTTGACTATTTTGACCTAGAATTTTCACTTCTCCAGTAGGGATGTGCACCGATTTTTTTTTCGATTCGATTCGATTCGATTTTTCGATTTTTCAAACTTTTCGATTCGGCTCGTTTCGACTGCTTTCTGTTTCGATTCGGTTCGGTTCGATTCGGTTTTCGGGTACATTTATTTTTCGGAATATCGACCATTTTTCGTATTTTCGGGTAACTTCACTAGGTTTCTGTATCGACTTTTCGTTATTTCGGAAAATTTTCGTTTTTCGGAATTGTACATGGCTTTCGGCATATCGCCAATTTTTCGTTTTTCGGAACTTTTCGTATTTCGGAACTTTTCGTTTTTCGGAATTGTACATGTTTCGGCATATCGCCAATTTTTCGTTTTTCGCAACGTCTGTTCTCGTTTCAAAGCTGTCTAACTCTATTCGTTTTGATGAAAACTACTATGGTTTACTTTTTTAATACTACTTTATATATTTTTTTATAATACATTTTTGGTTTGTTTTTCGGATCCAATAATTCATTATGTCGATACGATAATTCTGGCGATTCTATCGTGTTTTTTTAATTAACACTTTCGCTGCTGAGGCTTTTCCCGCCCCTGTGCTGAGGTCATTTTTAGCGGTTTTGCTCATCATGTTTAAACGTGTTTTGAAGCCTTATTTTAATATATGACCCAGACATATTATATATCGTTCTTTCCGGCAGACTCAGCAGATTCATAATATATCATTATTATATGTATACGTCATGTCCTGTCTGTATATTATAACAAAAAATGCAATAAAATATGAATTTTCAATAATTTACAATGTGTAAAGTGTTTTTTTTTCACATTTTAACATGTGAGCAATTGCGGTTATATTTTGTATGGGGTGCGCTTGTTAAAAAAATTAGAGATGGGGTCTCGTTACATTTTTTTTTGGGGAAAATTACACGATTTTTAACAAACGCACCGCATTCAAAAATCGTTAGTGCAGCATCATTGTTCACATTATAATTGAAATGGGAACAATATTGCTGCATTAACAAACCAAAAAAAAGAAAAAAAAATTGTTTATTATTTTTTTATAAATGTTTTTAAATATTTTTTTAATTTTTTTACAAACGTTTTTCACATTCGTGTTTGGTATCGTTGGAACAGCCATGCTCTGGCTGATCCAACAATACCAAACTTTAACCCCTAGCTGCCATGGATCGGGAGATAGGGGGTTCATTTTGGAACCCCCTATCTCCACCATTGGTGGCAGCTTGGGGTTAACTCCAGGACTGGCGTCATCGTGCTATGCACGATGACGCCAGTCCTCAGGGGGAGTTACCGGAAGCTTGGCCGACATCCGACATCCTCATGGATATGCCCCAGCTCCTCATGGATATTGCCCCAGCTCCTCGTGGACATGCCCCAGCTCCTCATGGATATTGCCCCAGCTCCTCGTGGACATGCCCCAGCTCCTCGTGGACATGCCCCAGCTCCTCGTGGACATGCCCCAGCTCCTCGTGGACATGCCCCAGCTCCTCGTGGATATGCCCCAGCTCACACATGGATTTGCCCCAGCTCCTCGTGGATATGCCCCAGCTCACACATGGATTTGCCCCAGCTCCTCGTGGATATGCCCCAGCTCACACATGGATTTGCCCCAGCTCCTGTGGATATGCCCCAGCTCCTCGTGGATATGCCCCAGCACATGGAATGCCCCAGCTCCTCATGGATATGCCCCAGCTCCTCATGGATTTGCCCCAGCACATGGAATGCCCCAGCACCTCATGAAAATGGCCCCAGCTCACCTCCGCTGCCTTTTTCGCTCCCTCAGAGCGTCCGGCGGCGCAGAGCTTGGGCGCTCGCCAGGGGGAGCCACGTGACCAGCTGCGATTGGCTGGTGACGTGTTTCCTCCAGGCGAGCGTCGAAGCTGCATGCTTCGGACGCTCGCAGGGAGTGAAAAACGCGGCGGAGGGTGAGACACCCGCCCTTAGGGTGACGGTGTCACCCTAAAGGCGGGTGTCACCTGGTGCGGGCCGCACCCCGCCCCCATGTTACGACGCCACTGGTATATACATTTAACGGCCGCACGCCCACGGACTTACTCTATCCAAACAAAGTTCAGAATGATGTGAAACATTGGGACTTTTTGGATAGATTTCGATTTTCGACTATCCAGAAGTTAAAAAAATAAAAAAGGTCGAAATCTAATGCAAAAGTCCCGATGTTTCACATCGGGATGTCAGATATTAATAGGCTTGTGCACTGATTTTTTTTTCGGTTCGATTAGATTTGTTCTGATGTTTAAAATTTTTGATTCGGCTCGTTTTCAACCGATTTCTGTTTCGATTCGGTTTGGTTTGGCTCGTTTATCGTGTAAATTTTTTTTTTGAATATCGACCATTTTTCGTATTTTCGGGTCAGTTTGCTGGTTTTTTGTATCAACTTTTCGTGATTTCGGAATTTTTCATTTTTTTTCGGAACGTCTGTTCTCCTCGTTTCAAAGCTGTCTAACTCTATTCGTTTTGACGCGTAAACTACTATGGTTTACTTTTTTATACTTTATATATTTTTTTATAATAAATTTTTGGTTTGTTTTTCGGATCCGATAATTCATTCTGTCGATACGATAATTCTGGCGATTCTATCGTGTTTTTTTTTATTAAATAAAGATCCTTTTTTTCTTATGAATATACATTTCACAACTTTATTTATTTAATCACATTAAAAAAATGGTATGAAAGCCAAGGAACAAAAAAAAAAGAACAAAACTATTTAAAAAACGCTAAACTGACCCGAATGGTCTGACTTTAAAGATAAAAACCAGAACAAAAAGTTTTTAAAACGGAAAAAGTAGTTGATCAAAATGATCTGAAATTAAAAAAAAAATAAAATGATTTAAAGGTTTCAGACAAAAAAAAAATTAACCCTTTCGCTGCTGAGGCATTTCACGGCTTCCCTTCACGCCTGTGTGCGGCACTGCGGTCTGCTGCTGAGCTAATTTTTAACAGTTTCGCTCCTCTTGTTTAAACGCGTTTTGAAGCCTTCTTTTATAATATGACCCCGACATGTTATATATCGTTCTTTCCGGCAGACTCGGCAGATGATTCATAATATATCATTATCATATGTATGCGTCATGTCCTGTCTGTATATTATAAAAAAAAATGCAATAAAATTTGAATTTTCAATGTTTGTTTTACAAGGTGTAAAGTGTTTTTTTCACATTTTATCATGCGAGTGTTTGCGGTTATATTTTATGAGTTGCGTTTGTTAAAAAAAAATTGAAAAGGGGACTTGTTATATTTTTTTGGGTGAAAATTACACAGTCACATTCATGGCCACAAATATGTTGACAAATTTATGACAAAGGGTCCATAGAAATGTCAATAAATTTATGTACATATAATTTTAACAGTGTGGACTGGAAACCAAGCAATACATAATTAACTTATTAACGTAAAGCAACGCACACAAACAGGAAAATATATAAAAAATAGAAAATTTATTTACAAATACAACATGGGGAAGGGAAGGGAACATGCCAAGGATGGCAAACTGCCCAACAGGGGCACAAACAACACAAACAAACATACAATGGCGTCCATCTTCCAGTCTAAGCCAGGCGATAATTACTGGCATTTGAGGAGATGTTGGAGCTGGTCCGCATCTTCGATTACAAGGAATATGACTGCAGTAAGGGCCCTTACGCAGGAAGAATAATTTGAGGAAGGATCGTAACATTGAGAAGTTACGCGCACCACCATCCTAAAGGTGTTTGGGAAAGACGGGATGAAGGACCAGATCAGAAAACGCTGGTCCGACCTCAAAGCAGGCGAGCAGGAGCAGCTGAGGCACTTGTCGCTCTTCTTACTGCCGCTCAAGGATGTCCGCGGTGGTCACTAGGTGCTCCCGGACTACCTGCAGCAGTTCCTGGACGTTGTCAAGTGTCCTGACTGCCAGGCGAAGCTCGCCGATCGCCTCCCGTCGGCGTCTGGCTTCTCCTTCTATATATCCAATAAATGAAAGAAGGAAAATACAGTAAGTAAAGCAGGTTTCTATTTTTGACTGAAAGTCTTGAAAAAATATAACAGTAGTATATACCAGTGCTGGCAGCTTCCTGAGGCTCTGACTCCTCCGATTCCTCCTCCCCCACCACCACCATCTGCATATCCAGTGCTATATGTAAGAAATTAAAGAAATAAAAAATACAGTTAACAACAAAACTGATTTATTTTTGAACAAAAGTCGATGCAAAATACAACAGTAAAAAAAAAAAAAACCTGGACTGGCGGCCTCCGGCTCCCTCTCTTCCTCCTCCTGCTCCTCTTCCTCTTCCTCCTCCTCTTCCTCCTCCTGCTCCTCTTGTGCTATACATAAAAAAAATTTAATTAAAATACAGTAAACAAAAAATGTTTCTGTTTTTGACCAAAAGTCGTTGCAAAATAAAACAGTATATACCAGCGCTGGTGGATGCCCGTGGCTCCTCCTCCGGGGCACTGGTGCCCGCCGGGGCAGATTCGGCGGCCTTCTTCCTGTCTTCTGCCAGATTCAAAAAATAACACGTAAATAATGCAGACTGGAAAAAATGGTATATCTATACACTATATTGCCGAAAGTATTGCGACACCCCCTCCACTACCCCACTACCAGAGGCCTGTTCAGTACCTCAGCAGCTGCTGAATTGCTGCAGCAGTGTCGTTGAACCCTTTGGATGCGAATTTTGAATCCAAAATGGCCGATGATTTCTTAATGAAAAATTCAGATTGTTTTTCGGATCACTCGGACAAAATATAATAAAGAGAAGCAGTCAGCACAATTCCGTTTTGTATGCACACACCACAAATGATCGTTTTTAATGAATAAACGTTATGTTTACTTCTGAAACAATATATAATTTGAACTGTAATATATGTCTATGTGCCGGGGGAAATAATAAATAAATATTTTGTGCTTTGGTTAACAGAAACCGCAAAATTAACATTGCTGTATGGAATTATTACATGCTTGGAGGCGGCGGCCATCTTGCTGTACGGCATTGTTACTGCTTCATGGCGGCGGCCATCTTTAAAACGTCACACTCAGCATCTCCTCGGGTCGCTGCAAGTGCTAGTGTCACGCCGCCCCGCAGCACGCCGCCCCGCAGCACGCCGCCAGCCGGGTTCCTTACCTCGGAGGCAGGCAGGTGCCGAGCGGGTGGCGCTGCGGCGCTCCTCGCGCTCTAGGTGCGGGCTGGGAGCATCCCCGGGTCCTGCGCCGTCCCCTGCTAATCCGGCCGCATCTGTTCGGGTGGGTCGGCGCGGCCATGCCGTTCCGTCCACCCTGAGCATGGCGGCGAGTGGCGTCTGACGTCACAGGGGCGGGCGCAGGGATCTGGTGGGAGGTGCAGACCCAGGTGGAGGTCCTCAGGTTCGGTGGACCTGATGGGGAACTGCATAGACGTCTTCAGCTCCTTGATTGTCCCGGTTCAGAGAGGAGGTTGATTGGTGGAGGGACTCACAGTGGGGAGTGTCTTGACAATTCTGCACCTATATAGAGTTTCCCTGCCAGTATATCGTTGCTTCAGCGTTGTATCACTCCTGCCAGTGTTACTCTTAGAAGCTTCTCCCTATGCTTATTCAGTGTACCAGTCCTTGGCTTTATACCCGACCTCTCTTGATTCGCCGTTTACCCTTGACCTCGATCGTGAACCTGACAACGCTTTTTGGATATTCCTTTGGTACCGCGATATACAACTTAATACGCAAACTCTGCATCTGGGTTCTCCCATCCACCGGACCACCCTGACAGACGCTGAAGCCAAACATATGGAACCCGCAGAGATCACCGATACCGTTGCGGCCTTGTCACACCAGGTATCCGCCCTCACTCATTCCTTTCAAGAGCTTCAGACAGAACATCGACAATTGCAGGCGCAAGTTCAAGTCGTGACACTACCTCCTCCTTACACGCCGCCTTCCGCGCCCATACAGGCGAACCTGGAGACCCCTTTCCTGAGCCTCAAGTTAAACTACCTGAGACTTTCAATGGAGACCGCACAAGGTTTGAGGCATTCATGCTCGATTGTTGCATCCTGTTCTCTCTAAAACCCCGCACTTACAATAGTGATTTTGTAAAAGTACGCATGGTCATATCACTATTGGGTGGAGAACCTAAAAAATGGGCTCATACACTCCTCCGGGACCAAGACCCAGTACTGGAGAGCTGGCCCTCATTTGCTGCGGCGTTGGAGGCCATGTATCAAGACCCCCACAAGAGAGAGTCCGCCCAAAACGTTATCAGGGCTCTCCGACAAGGCCGCCGCCCCGTAGAGGACTACGTGACTCACTTCCGCCACTATGCCCATGATACGGCTTGGAATGAAGCCGCCCTCCTGGATCAGTTTCGTCGAGGCCTAGCTGATCATTTGAAGGACGAACTCGCACGTGTCGGAGTACCCCGGTCTTTGGATACTGTAATCGATTTTTGCATACAATTCGATAGAAGATGGAGGGAGCGTAGAGACGAAAGGCCTCCCTCAGCCCCACTCGGGGGGTCACGTGAAAACCAGGTACCCTTCAATGCTCTTGTTCCAGTCTCTAATCCTAGGAGAACTGAAGAGCCAATGCAGATCGGGCTAGTGGATCGACGCCTACCACAGGTCGAGATGGATCGACGTCGCCGCCTCAATCTGTGTCTATATTGTGGAGGGGCCAACCACCAGGCCCGTGTATGTCCCGCTAAAGCAACTCCCGGAAGAGGTAAGAGTGGCTTCATCACAACACTCTCTAGACCTTCTCCACTCTTACCCATGCCTCATCTCCTTCTACCCATCTCTCTACAGTGGCAGCAGAAGACCTTCCCACTTCAGGCAATGGTGGATTCAGGGGCTAGCGGGTGCTTCATGGACGTCACCCTAGCTACATGTATTTCCTTACCACTGTCTAATAAAGAGATACCTGTTGAGATCAGACTAGTCGATGGTTCTCCTTTGAGCTCAGGGCCCATTACACAGGAGAGTATACCTGTCCAAATGAGCCTAGGTCGTGGTCACTCAGAACTGTTACGGTTTGATATTGTTACCTCTCCTATTTTCCCCGTGATTTTGGGGCTACCCTGGCTTCGATTGCATAACCCTCACATACTATGGTCAACCGGCGAGGTTTCCTTTCCCTCCGAGCATTGTAAAAATACCTGCGTACCTCTCCATACCATAAGTACCACCATCGGGAACGAGACCCAGTTACCCGCGCACTATCACAATTTTCAGGATGTATTTGATAAAAAGAAAGCTGAGACGCTGCCACCCAGAAGACCCTATGATTGTCCTATTGAGTTATTACCTGGGGCTCCTATTCCGTATGGACGTATCTTCCCCCTATCCGAGCCTGAGTTAAGAACATTAAAAGACTACATCCAGGAGAACACACAAAAAGCCTTCATTCGACCTTCCACTTCCCCTGCCGGAGCGGGGATATTTTTTGTTAACAAGAAAGACGGCGGGTTAAGACCCTGTGTGGACTACCGTGAATTAAATAAAATCACCATCAAGAATAGGTACCCTCTCCCACTTATCCCAGAGTTATTAGAACGTCTCCAGAATGCTTGTATCTATTCCAAACTTGACCTCCGAGGGGCCTATAATCTGGTACGCGCGTCCGTGAGGGGGATGAATGGAAGACCGCCTTTAGGACTCGATATGGGCACTTCGAATATACCGTGATGCCGTATGGACTCTGCAACGCCCCAGCCACGTTTCAACATCTGATTAATGATATTTTCCGTGACTTATTGGACAAATATGTTGTAATATATCTCGATGATATTCTGATTTTTTCCACTTCCCTTCAGGAACACCGTCAACACGTTTACACCGTCCTCCAGAGACTCAGAGAGAACAACCTTTACGCTAAACCCGAGAAATGTACCTTTGAGACCACCCGAGTGGAATTCCTGGGCTTTGTCATTTCACCTGGTCACGTAGAGATGGATCCCCGAAAGGTCGAGGCCATCACTTCTTGGCCCACTCCTAAGGATCGTAAGGGCATACAAAGGTTCATTGGGTTTGCGAACTTTTACAGACGATTTATCCGTAATTTTTCCAAAGTAATTCAACCCCTGACTCGACTCACCAGCCCAACTGTCCTCTTTGAGTGGTCCAAAGAGGCCCAGAAGGCATTTGATGACCTCCGACATCACTTCATTACTGCTCCTGTCTTGAACCTACCTAACCCTCAACTACCCTTTTTCCTAGAGGTCGATGCTTCAGAAACTGCCACCGGGGCAATCCTGTCACAAAGGTCCCCCTCTGGACAACTACATCCTGTGGCCTTCTACTCCAAGAAACTCACCCCGGCGGAGCAAAATTATGATATCGGGGACCGAGAGCTCCTTGCCATTAAGCGAGCTTTTGAAGAGTGGCGTCATCTGCTGGAGGGGGCCATACATCCAATCACTGTACACACTGATCACAAGAATCTGGAGTATCTACGATCCGCCAAACGTCTGAGACCCCGTCAAGCCCGCTGGGCTCTCTTCTTTACAAGGTTCAATTTTCATGTGACTTATCGCCCCGGCTCAAGGAACGGGAAGGCAGATGCCCTCTCAAGGATCCAGGAGGGTCCATCCTCATCCTCGAACCTCTCTCACACCGTGTTACCGCCTCAATGCTTCTTGGGGGTCACTTCTAGCCTCCACGATAATATCAAAAGATTTACGGCAGAGACCTCTTTACCCCTATCTAGTGAGGGCTTCCACATACAAGACCATCGCGTCTATGTACCTGAAAAGGCTAGATTAGAGGCCCTACAGATGTGTCATGACTCCTTGGCGGCCGGGCATCCCGGTTATAAGAAGACACTGGACCTAGTGAGACGACATTTCTGGTGGCCCTTGTTGTCTTCAAGTGTCGCCAAGTATGTTGCTAGCTGCCCCATTTGTCTACGATCCAAAAACCCCACCACTAAGATTGCGGGGTTGCTGCAACCCCTACCCATCCCGACACGCCCTTGGTCCCAATTATCCACCGACTTTATTGTCGATCTACCCCCTTCCCGGGGTCACTCGGTCATCATGGTAGTAGTTGACCGCTTCACGAAAATGGCACACTTCGTCCCATACAAAAAATTACCTACTGCCTCTGAAACTGCTTCTCTGTTCCTTGAAGCCATATTCAGGCTCCATGGAGTCCCCGACTCGATACTCTCTGATAGGGGTACCCAATTTACCTCTCGTTTCTGGAGAGCCTTTTGTTCCCGACTTAACATTGGCGTCCACCTCTCTACGGCTTTCCACCCCCAGACTAATGGCCAGACGGAGCGAGTTAACCAGACCTTAGAACAGTACCTACGCTGCTTTTCCTCTTACCTCCAAGATGACTGGACTGACCTCTTACCGTTGGCCGAGTTTGCTTATAACTCCCATGACCATGAATCGACTTCTTCCTCCCCGTTTTTTCTCAACTATGGGTACCACCCCACTATGATCCCGGGTCTGATTCCCCTCTCCTCTGTCCCTGACGCCGACTCCAGATTGGCCACCATACGGGAGGTTTGGCAACTGGCCAAAGAGACCCTACGTATTGCCCAGGACAAATATAAGGCTTCGGCAGATCGCTCCAGGTCCGTTCCCCCTCCTTTCCAGCCAGGTGACCGGGTTCTACTGTCCACCAGACACCTCCGTCTCCAATGCCCCTCAAAAAAATTAGGGCCCCGTTTCATAGGTCCTTTCGAGATCACCCACCGGGTTAACCCAGTTACATTCCGACTCGCTCTCCCTCCCTCATACCTAATTCACCCGGTGTTTCATGTTTCCCTCCTTAAACGTGTTCCTCCTGATGAGTTTCCAGGAAGGTCCGCTCCTTCTTGTCCTCCTGTGCTTGTTGGTGATGAGTTGGAGTATGAGGTGGCCAGTATCTTGGATTCCAGGTTTCATCGGGGTACCCTTCAGTACCTTGTGTTGTGGAAGGGGTTTGGCCCTGAGGAGCGTTCTTGGGAACCCGCCTCCCAGGTGCACGCCCCTTCGTGCCTCCGTGCTTTTCATCGTGCGCACCCGGGAAGGCCGGGCCCTTGTCGCGTCCGGAGGCCGCTCCTTCAGGGGGGGTTCTGTCACGCCGCCCCGCAGCATGCCGCCCCGCAGCACGCCGCCAGCCGGGTTCCTTACCTCGGAGGCAGGCAGGTGCCGAGCGGGTGGCGCTGCGGCGCTCCTCGCGCTCTAGGTGCGGGCTGGGAGCATCCCCGGGTCCTGCGCCGTCCCCTGCTAATCCGGCCGCATCTGTTCGGGTGGGTCGGCGCGGCCATGCCGTTCCGTCCACCCTGAGCATGGCGGCGAGTGGCGTCTGACGTCACAGGGGCGGGCGCAGGGATCTGGTGGGAGGTGCAGACCCAGGTGGAGGTCCTCAGGTTCGGTGGACCTGATGGGGAACTGCATAGACGTCTTCAGCTCCTTGATTGTCCCGGTTCAGAGAGGAGGTTGATTGGTGGAGGGACTCACAGTGGGGAGTGTCTTGACAATTCTGCACCTATATAGAGTTTCCCTGCCAGTATATCGTTGCTTCAGCGTTGTATCACTCCTGCCAGTGTTACTCTTAGAAGCTTCTCCCTATGCTTATTCAGTGTACCAGTCCTTGGCTTTATACCCGACCTCTCTTGATTCGCCGTTTACCCTTGACCTCGATCGTGAACCTGACAACGCTTTTTGGATATTCCTTTGGTACCGCGATATACAACTTAATACGCAAACTCTGCATCTGGGTTCTCCCATCCCACCGGACCACCCTGACAGCTAGGTTAGCATGCTGAGCGATTGAACGGCGTTCAATGGCAAGTTGCTAACTTAGCACTTGCAGCGGCTGAGGTATTGAACAGGCCTCAGCTTGACCCCCCCCCACTACTCCCATCTCATACATATATTGCACACAGACATATATTACCGTTCATTTATATATTTTTTTCAGAAGTAAACATTACGTTTATTCAATAAAAACTATTATTTGTGTTGTGTGCGTACAAAGCGCATTGTGTGACTGCTTTTAGTTATTTTATAGAAGGCCTCAGCCTCAGTTTCACTTTCAGTTTCTGCGAATAAAACTGGATATTGCAGAAACAACAGAAATCCACCATTTTGTTTTGAAATTTGCATCTAAAGCATTCAGTGACACTGCTGCAGCAGCTGCTGAGGCTGTATTGAACGCAGCTCTGTTTGGATGCACTTTCAGAAGAACTACATGTCCCATCCTATCACTTAGCAGAGACGCAGAGATTTTTATTGATGCGCAGATGGGAGCCAATATTGGGCAAGCTGCGGGACATCTCGTATGCTTCGCTCAATCACAACACCCCCCCCCCAGCACACTACAGACTACACACAGTGCCAAAAGAAATCCAGCATTGTAACTTCACCTACATACATCAAATGTCACAATTTTCACGAATACGTAAAATCACAAAAAGGAAGAGCTATGGCAAAAATGCATGTATCACGAGTCGTGAAAACGCAAAGCTATACACAATCACATTGCATGAAAAAAGGACTAGATAAATCAACGTATTTCTGTGCACATTAGCACATGCACGCACATTATTATTATTATACAGGATTTATATAGCGCCAACAGTTTGCGCAGCGCTTTACAATATAACATGACACTTACGTTTCGCTATGACGCGACGGATGCGCCTCAGCTGCTTCTGCTCTCGAACCTTCAAATCAGACCAGCGTTTCCTCAGCTGGTCCTTCGTGCGTTCCTTCCCGAACATCTTCAAAATGGTGGTGCGTAGCTTCTGTAGGATTCGATCCTTCCTCGCGTTACACTTCCTGCGGTAAGGGCCCTTACTGCAATCATAATCCTTGCTATCGAAGATGCGCACAAGCTCCAACATCTCCTCAAATGCCATATTTGTGGCTCGTTTCTTCCTGGGTGCTGCTGGTGACGAATCTGCCGATGAGGTGCTACTGCTTGCAGCGGCCATTTTGATGAATAAAATAACAACAATATTTTGTTCAAAAAGTTGTCAATAAAAGTTTGCTCAATAAAGTTACGATCTCCGCGTGCGTGCGCGCGCATGCGCGACCCGCGGTCGAATCGGATCTGACCCAAATACGACAATTCGTATCGGATCAGTGAAAAAATAAACGCATTTACATTTTACACATACAAACTTTACAGAATCAGCGATATAACAGATATAATAGTTAAATAATACGATGTCCAGACTTACCGAAATGGAACCGAAATCCCGAATGGAACTGAAATCATGAATAGACTATAGAGGGAAAATAAATTTCGATTTGACACATTTCAAGTCCATTTGAAAATTCCGAAAATTTTTCGATTTGGCTCGGAAAACTTTTCGGATTTCGGAACTTTTTCGTTTTTCGGAAAGTCTGTTCTCGTTTCAAAGCAATAGATTTCGATGACACATTTCAAGTTCATTCGAAAATTCCGAAAAAATTTCGTTTCGGCTCGGAAACCTTTTCGATTCGGCCGTTTTCGGGTCTAAATATTTTCGGAATTTCGATCGAATCGAAAGACCCGAATCGGGAAATTTCGTGAAAATTCCGAAATTCCGAAACCCGAAACGCACATCCCTATTCTCCAGTCATTCTCCTGGTTTTCACCTCTCTCTGAATAACCCTGTGTATCTTCCAATGTAGCTTTCTGTTGTTCACACACAGAATATATATATCTCTATATATATAAAAGCGAAATGCAGGGCCGGATTAACATATGGGCTGATGGAGCAGCAGCTCCAGGCCCATTCCCCAGAATAGGCCCAGAGAAAGGAGAACTATGTCTGCATTGATAGGCATTAGGACCCCTATATCTCCAACTCCATAGCAGCTACAGGGTCATGTGAGGTATCACTAGAAAGGCCAAAGTATTACCTTCCCAATGATATCAAACATGACTAGGTTTTACCTAACAATAAAAATAGAATAATAATTTAGTTTTTCTTTGTAACACATCAATATTTTTCAATTATAAAGGGAATGATGCTGCACTAACTCACCATCTCATTTCTTATGTCACCATCAAGTGTGGAGGTGATAGCACAATCGGTTATTACGCATTGTTACATCAAAAACCTAAACTGCAAAGTGCACGGGGGGGGGGGGGATTTGGAACCCTGCATCACTAATCTTTACACCTCACAAGGACAAGTGAGGTGTCTTTTAACGGGCTTTGCATTGATACCATGTGTGACCATGTAAAATCTAAAAGAAAGAAATCAAAAAATCTTTTTTATTTACTTATTTTTCGTTCCAAAGCGATGTCATTGTCCATTTGTCACTGCTGTTACTCACCTTCTCATTTCCCACACTGGGAGCAAGGTCACCGTTTTATACATACAGGGTTATTCAAAGAGATTCGAATGACTGCCGAAAGGTAACCGAATGCTGAAAATCAGCGTTCGGTTACCTTTCTTGGCCATTTGGATATTCAGAGAGCAGGCAATTCGCCAAATATTGGCGAATTGCCTGCACATACGGTGCCTGTTCGAGGGCAGTGAAATCCCCATAGCTTCGGCTATTCAGAGAGCAAAACCCAGCAGTGAAAACTTTTGCCGAATTGCCCTGCCATTCATAGGTTTAATTCAGCAGGTTTATTCAGGCGAATCCTATAGGCTTCAATGTTAAAAATATTCCCGTTTTAATTCAATATCTAATAAACCGTTCATTATAATATTCTGCAATAAAAAGTCTCTTTATGTTTAGATTTTTTTAGGACCTTTTCGGCATTTTTTCAGTTACATTTTTTCTCCGTTTTTTTTTTTAATAATGTTTTTTCTTTTTTCTGTAACAGCCCTTTTTATTATCATTCATTGGACCTCATATGTAAATTTCAGACATTTTCGCTCAGTAGTTTCTTTTTTTTTTGTATTCAAGATTTTTATTTTCAAATAAATGGTCACAAATCAACCGGCAAGGTTGGCCTCGCAGGTCCAAATATCACCCTCATAAGAAACACATCAAAGCGAAAGAAACGTCAGCTATAAAAGATCAGCAGTATACAGTACTTTAAAACATCCAGAAGGCAGTATAGAATCAACTAGTCAGCAATAAAAATAATAAAGAGGTCAGCCAAGTGAGCATAAATCAAGGAGAGAAAAAACAAACAGCAAGGGGGGAGGGGGGGTTAAAAAAAAAATGGCAAAAGGCCAAAACCGTGCCGACCCTGGCGGAGTCAACTTCCAGTTGAAGTGGTAGAGGCCAAAACAGTAATTGAATTTAAGCTGGCATGGGATAATCATAAGGCTATCCTAAACAAAAGATAAATCCAGGTAAAGTATCCATGTAATTGGGCAGACTAGATGGGCCGAAAGGTTCTTATCTGCCGACATTTTTCTATGTTTCTATGTCCCGAGTGGTCAAAGACCATGGGAGAAGGCCATGGGGGATATATGGCACTAGGCCCAGGCACCCAGGGGGCAAGCTAGACACCAGGCTTCGGTTGCGCCCCTTAAGGTATCCTGATGAAGCCACTTAAAATAAAAATGGGGAAATGGGGAATGTCACAGGGGGGACGAGAAAAAATAAATTAATATTTAAAAAAAAAAAAGAAGGGGGGGTAAGACCAAAACAGGGCAATCAAAAAAGGTGCAAAGTCCTTGAGCCAGGATGCAGGCCGGGAAGGAGGGAAAGCCATCAGGTAACAGTCTGCTTCAGCATGTATCCCGCCACAAAACAGGGTCAGCAGCACCGCCGGTTTCTCGAGTTGCAGGTAGGTCTCTGCAGGTGGGGCCAGAAGTCGTAGCCCAAGCAGGTCCCTCAATGAGACGGAAAGCACACTGCTCCAGCAGCGACTGAGCCACAAAACAGTCCCATACGATAGCCCTTCGGACGGGAGTCGAAGGCAGTCTCGTCGTGGGAGCCGGGGTGGGAGACCCAGGTCGCCCCTGCAACGTGAGTTGTAGAGGACGATACTCCTCTTCCCTGTGTCGCTCGACTACCAGTGGCTCCATCCGTGTCTCGGTCGCCGTCACACAGGCCGTCGGTCGGCGTCCAGCAACTACTCCAGGGTCACGCCACTGCTCCTTCTCAGGCATGAGCGAGGCAGAAGGAATTAGCTGGGTCACCAGGGTGTCGTTCACTCCCCTTGCAGACAGATTGCCTGTCGCGGCCGTCTCGCTGCATACTTCTCCTGGGTCTTCAACAACAACAGCGGGGGTGTCTGGTCTTCGAACTTCCTCAAGACCACCATGAGTTGCCGCCAGTTGCCCCGAGTCCTCAGCTGCTCGTCATCTCCCATTACCATCAGCGCATCTTCTAGGCCAGAGAGCACCGCCTCTAGGCCCACAGCAGGGGGGAGCGGCAGTACAGCCGAATGCCAGGCCTCGCATATCTCAGCTCCTTCCACCGCTCGATCATCCGTGTCAGCAGGGGGACGGGGGCCCACCGTCGCCCCTGCACTCTTCCAGGCAGGGGACGTCGGGGGAAGCAGAGGCATCACAGTGTGAGGCAAGGTCCTTCGACGTATGAAGTAGTTGCTCTCCGGCAGGAGAGCACCCAGGGATCCTGATCCAGGCTGTGTCTCAAAAATAGGCCCCAAGATGGCCGTTGGCTGCAATCGTCGACCACAGATCAACAGTTTCTGGTCCAGGGGGGGGGACAGAATGGACCCCGGACATCTCGACACCGATGGCCAGCCGCACCCGACTCCAGGGAAACAAAATTTTGAGGTTAAAGTCGTCTAGGGAACCGGGCAAGAGAGAGACGGGTCGGAGCTCCAGAGACACGCATCCTCTCCCATTCACAGGCGTCCACGCCCCCCCGCTCAGTAGTTTCTTTGCAAACAGCGTTTCACTTTTCAAACATTCAAGCAAACTGCGTTTTATTTCCTTTTCACTCCATTCGTCTGCGGTGTCGGGTTTTTCTGGTGGCTGCGCTGCGTGTGATCGGCTCCTGCTCAGGTTTTTCCGGCGTTTTCGGTGGGGTTAATCCAGGTGTTTTTGGTGTGCCTTCGCCGGGTTTTGTGGTGAGTTTTCGGCAGGTTTGCGGGGACTTTTCCCTGAAATTCGGGGACCCTGTGGTTCTTGCTGAATACACCGCAGGGTCGCCGAAATGGGATCGGCAAATCGAACCGAATTGAGGAGAACGAAAAGTCACCGAACTTGCGGTGACTTTGATTCTCTTTGAATAACCGCGATAGTCATATTATTCATAAAACACCATCCTCCAAAACACAAGAGAAATATTTCTTTCTTTTCTGGCTTGGCACCTGCCCACACTGCCAAAAGCACCAAATCCTGGTTCAATGACCGTGGGATTACTGTGCTTGATTGGGGTTCAGGTCAGGCGAGTTTGCTGGCCATAGAGAATCTATGGGGCATTGCCAAGAGAAAGATGAGAGACATGAGACGGGACAATGCAGAAGAGCTGAAGGCCACTATTGAAGCATCCTGGTCTTCCATAACACCTTGGCAGTGCCACAGGCTGATAGCTTCCATGCCACGCCACATTGGGCCCCTTTTGCAGCAATTACTGCCTCAAACAAGTACTGAGTACATATGCATACTAATACTTTTCAGAGGTCCGATATTGTTCTATGTACAATCCTTGTTTTATTGATTGCATGTCATATTCTAATTTTCTGAGATTGTGGATTTGGGGTTTTCATGAGCTGTAACCATAATCCTCACAATTATGACAAATCACGGCTTGAATTATCTCATATATTAGTTTCACCTTTTAAGTTGCATTACTGAAATAAATGAACGTTTGCACGATCTTCTAATTTTTCAAGTTTCACCTGTATGTGGTGGAGGACAAAAAATGAGATTAAAAGCCTCCACACTGCAAATAATAAAGTTTATTATTGCAGACGTCATTTACACATCCCAGCAATTCAAAGAGCTGCATCACAGAGCTCATGTGCTACATTCCGCATATATACAGCACAGAACTCTGGGTAAGACATGCAAATAACGTCCACAATTTCTAATTTTTTTGCAACCTGGGTCTGTTTTCACACAGAACCCTCCAATCAATGCCACAGCATAATAGATGGCTTTTTTTTAGCAGAGGTCAGGTTTATGCAACTGGTCACAATCACCCCTGTACAGCAGTTTAAGGGTTTATTGACCAGCATATTTATATATATATATACATACTTGTATACTCTTGTAGGTCACCAAAATAGCACGCCTCTGAGTTTTAAAAAAAAAATAAAGTATATTTCTTAATACAAAATAAATTACAAACATACATCTGTTCATGCTCAATAATGTTGGTACAGAGAGACTTACCCTATACACAAATTTATACTCCCTACATGAGCTCAGCACATATTACTTATCATAATATTACAAGTGCACTAATTTAAAAAAAAACATCTTAAGCTGGTGTCAGACGAGCACACTATGTGCGCCTGTACTGACGTGCCTCCCGGTGTTCGTCGCGGCATTGTGACGCTGTGACGGGGCCGCCACACGCTCTAACGCGTAGACAAATTGTGAGCGCTACAGCAGGCGTGCTGCGTCAGTTTAGAAAGCCTCCCCGTCAAAGCGCGATGACGCGCATTCCACGGGGCTGCAAAGCACGATCCTCCATAGGAGGATCGAGCCTTGCATAGCTGAGCACACTAACTGCTCAGCAAGGTGGCCAGATGGGCGTCAGATGGACGTCAGAGTGGGAGGAACGTCCACTCTCACGGACGTTCCTTCCGCTCTTAAAAACGCTAGTCTGACACCAGCCTTAATAAACCATGATATTAATCTTTTCCTAATCCCTGAAATAATGTAAACATTTTCTTGCATGTTTAGTTCAGAAAATAATTTACTCTTTATGTGGTATTGGGCACATCCATTTTGTGATCTTTTCTGGTGTAAACTGCCCCCCCCTGTGGTATCTTTCCATCACTTGCTCCTCACTATGTGACAATGACTATAGAATGGAGTATATGGGTCGATCACTGACTCTAATCATTGCATTGTATGGGATGTATTCAAAGGACATTGCCAAGGGGTAGATTAGAAGTCTTTTAAGCTCCGTGTCATATTTCATTCAGCTGTCATCTCTTATATAAATTAGCTTGGAAAACAATACCCTCCTGCCGCCTTATCTAAACATTTCCTTCACCATCTCATTAACTGTTAAACACTGAATAAGATAATGCAAAGCCACAAAGTAAACCTTTTGAACAGATTTAGATAAACATGGCATCATGAGAAAAAAAACACAAAATGGAAACAGGAGATAAAAAACCTAAATGTATTTTTCCTTTTTACATGCAAGTACTTCAAACAAAGAAAAACAAACAGCAGCATCCACTTTGTATCATTAGGCAGATATTCTCTGCATCTCCATGGAGCATGTAAAGACAAAGCATGAAAAAGACGGATTGTGCAGTATATCTTGATATAACACAAATAATTAAACGTTTTGGTGATCGCACACTCACATAGGATGAGCCCAAACCGGCTCTAGTGTTGTCCACCTTATGGGTATTCACTTCTTATTCCCAGGCACCCATCAACCTGTCCACACTTCTTCAGAATTTTCAAGATGAAATACAAAACGGGAATTTCCCTAGTATAATTCTGTTGGAACCATCAATATACAGTCAGGTCCAGAAATATTGGGACATCGACACAATTCTAACATCTTTGGCTCTATACACCACCACAATGGAGTTGGAATGAAACAAACACAATGTGCTTTAACTGCAGACTGTCAGCTTTAATTTGAGGGGATGTACATCCAACTCAGGTGAACGGTGTAGGATTTACAGCAGTTTGCAGATGTGCCTCCCACTTGTTAAGGGACCAAAGGTAATGGGACAATTGGCTTTTCAGCTGTTCCATGGCCAGGTGTGTGATATTCCCTCATTACCCCAATTACAATGTGCAGATAAAAGGCCCAGAGTTCGTTTCAAGTGGGCTATTTGCATTTGGAATCTGTTGTGGTCAACTCTCAGGATGAGATCCAAAGAGCTGTCACTATCGGTGAAGCAAGCCATCATTAGGCTGAAGAAACAAAACAAACCCATCAGAGAGATAGCAAGAACATTAGGCGTGGCCAAAACAACTGTTTGGAACATTCTCACAAAGAAGGAACTCACCGGTGAGCTCAGCAACATGCGTTCCAGACTTCAGGCTGTGATTGACTGCAAAGGATTTGCAACCAAATATTAAGAAGGGAAAGTTTGATTTATGATTATTATTCTGTCCCATTACCTTTGGTCCCTTAACAAGTGGGAGGCACATCTGCAAACTGCTGTAAGTCCTACACCGTTCACCTGAGTTGGATGTACACACCCTCAAATTAAAGCTGTCAGTCTGCAGTTAAAGCACATTGTGTTTGTTTCATTCCAACTCCATTGTGGTGGTGTATAGAGCCAAATATGTTAGAATTGTGTCGCTGTCCCAATATTTCTGGACCTGGCTGTATGTAAAGAATGCAAAATGCACACTTACTCTGGATGGAGCCTCCAGGCTCTTGGGATATATGCTCGTGAATTTTTTGGGAAAATCCACCAAACCTCTCCTCAAACGATCACAGGAACGGCAAAGTGAAAAAAGCGCATTTATTAAAATACAAAGTAATTCCCAGAACGACAAACCGCTTCATCAGCTGGCCAAAATACAAGTGTCTGCAAAACGGAGCGCACACTAGAGTGCATGCCCTGGTCAAGGACCACTCGCACATGTGCATGCACCAATCAGCAATCAGCATCATGCAGCTTAATAATTTGTGCCAATTCCAAATCCTACATCACAAAATCACGCTTCAGCTGCTTTCCATTGTTCTGTCAGGTTTGTGTCCTAAAAGGTATGCTGTGTTTTCAACATAAGCATTTATAGCAGTATGACTTTATCTCCTATTTATTTAAAGTCACTTTAAAAAAAATAAAACTTTGGAAATTAAAGGCAAACTCTTATCCACCATGACCATTTACTTGAATTGGAATGATTATTATAGTATAATGTGTGAACTCTTTCCTCTAGGGTGCAGTGACAACCCTTCAAAGCAAATTCAGTCATCTCGCCTGGACAGCCTGGGGTGGGGGTCAAGCAGCAAATTTATTTAGAAAATGTCCCAGCAGAAACTGAGATGCCTAGTTTTAAATAATAGTAAAAAAAAAAAAATACTGCTGTCATTTTAAATCATACATACACACCTACGTTTACTTTTACGTGGTAAAAGTCTAGTGCCCCACTGACTTAAAACTTCCAGAGCCAGCACTACCTAAAATAACCATAAGCTTGATTGTCTGGTGCTATTTATCTACTAAAGTTTCTTATTTTTAATATTTGAACAGATAAAAAAAGTTATGAAAAACAACAATAATTGATTATCATCGGAGTGAAGTGAAACTTATGTGGCTCTGTACGAACTCAACTTCCTTGCCTTTGTCCTGGATATTTTGCATATTGGAGGTGGAGACACACAAAAGGTATATCATGAGTCAAAGTGCTGCTTGTGTTCTCGGGTAACGTTAAGGAGAGAACATTCTTTAGTCAGAGCTGAACGGACAAAACAGCAACGATGGCACCTGAAACACATAAGAAAACCTGGATTCAACCGAAACACATTGCAATCATAATTGGAGTTGTATCAACCTTGCTGTTCATAGCATCCATTGCTCTCATCACTGTTGGATATCTGACAGCTTATAGCTCTGTAGGACTGGGAATACTTGGAGCAGGAGCTGTTGTATTCTTTGCCACAGAACTTTTTCTATGCATGGGCTACATATGGGTGAAAAATAGAAGCAGTGAAAATGACTCGGTTATAATTAGGAAACCAGACAGGAGATCGACTGCTGTCATAGGACGTCGGAAACCAGCCTCAAATGTGACCTTGCCTGTACTGTCGATAACAGGAGACACATACGATGGAAAACTCACAAAAGCAGGTTATCGACCAGTGTCACTACATTATGAAACTTCATCTGGAGATCCTACTGTCTACCCTACTCCGGAGATACTAATACCACACACCCATGCTAAGAACAACAATTCAGGATGTTTGCAACCTGTACCTCCAACATCTCATCCAAGCAGCCCAAAGCAGCCATCAGATCAAACGATGGATGTAAAATTCAGCCAGTCACACATTGACTTTACTGGCTTGACCCAAGCACCTAAAGGTAAAATAAAAGAAGGTGATGGAAAAAAACCAAGAAAACTACCGGTACACAGTGATAAAACTACCGCAGTGGACAACAAGCCGAATACGATGCATTGTAAAGACACAGATAAGAAAGAGAAAGAGAAACAATACAGAGATACAGCGGCTGTTCATGTCGGACATAATAGTCATAATTGGAGAAAAATTGTGAAGAGCCCTAAATCCAGGGAAAAAGACCCATCTTCCATGTCAAATGAAAAAGCAACTAGTGGAAAGGTTAACCTGTAAAAGGTTCTTCTTAAAATGATCCTGGAAAGCCGTAGACATTTCCTGGACTTTTGCAGAAAAATCTAGCCACATTGATGGCTTGGTTGGAGCATCACCAAAAGGCACTCATGTCAATATTTTGGAGAATTGCCCTTTGCTCAGAAACCTGTGGCAAACATCATTTACGCCATTGGTTCCCGACCGCGGTCATCAAGTACCCCCAACAGGCCAGATTTTAAGGATCACCTTGGAGTAAAAGACTGAATCCTGCAATCACTGAGCAGTAAATCATATCACATATGCTGTGCTTCAGATATCCGGAAAACCTGACCGGTTGGGAACCACTGCTTTACGCTACCCAATCGATTCAATTCCAGCACTGAATTTCAAAACAAATGGGTGATTCTCCCAAAAACAGCAGCTATGTCCTCAACGATAGCAAGCCAATGTAACCAGTAAATACTGAAGGTAAGCCACCAATTTATGAAAACCAAAATACATTTGCGCACTGATTCATCTTCCGGGTCGACAGCGAAGAAGACATACGAATATATTTTGTATCTATAAAGAAAACATCAAGCACATCTACAGAAACCAACAGTTTTGTCTTTTATTGGCCAAGAAGAACTGATAATAACTAGTTTATTCAAGTAAGACAAAAGGCAACATTGCTCGCATGACATTTTTTTGCTTGTTTATTAGTCAATGGCTGGAGTAGAGTCGACCAACACTTCATTTAAACTATATATATAGTAGTTGCCGATACAACTCCTCTTGTTTTGCTACGTTGCATGTACAAGATGGTTAGTGAATACAAACAAGGCCTTAATAACTGGATGTATCCATACGTTTAGGACTAAACCCGTTAGCACCCTTACATGTTGTTTGGTTGACGGAGAATGAAAGTAACGGAGGCCGACTGGATGGTACTATAGTTTTACTATTTTATTAATGGCTTAGTTTACAGACTTTTTGCACTAGAGAGTAATGAACAGAGATAGTGTATTTACTATCACTACTGTTTAAATTATTAATGATGTATTTATGCAGCACAGTCAAACTTCGTGAGGTTTACTTCAATTCTATGGCAGAAACTATAGGTATTTATTAAGAAAATAGAAAACGGAACAGAAAATTTTGCCAGAACATAATTAATTAGTACCTGCTGGGTGGAGTAGAGGTAACATCACTGCTCTGCGTGGAGAGAGCCTGTGGAGTCATGGGTTCGATCCCGGCCAGAGCTCCTCTCCAGTAAGTGTCCTTGGGCATGACACCTAACGGTACATACTCGCCACCCAGGACATACTTGAAAACAAGAGAAATCTCAATGTATCCTTCCTGGTAAAATCTTTTCTCAAAAAAAAAAACCATTATGTCTGGGGAAGTTCAATTTTCTTTTTCCATTTTATTATTTAAGCCTATAATTTCCCTTATGAATTTCCTCAACGATATCCAGTTCAGCCAATGCTCTTATCAATATGACAGAGGGAAACCAGTGGAATAGGTTTTGACTGCATTGTCCATGAGTTTCATTTTATTGTTCCAGCTGGGCTGCCTTACAGAATTAATAAAACTGGTGACAGGATACTTTCAAGGTCTTTTCAAATTTTTACCACCTGTCACATATGAATTTTCACTTCATATAGGATCTAAAATTACATATTGTCATAGAGAATGGTGCAATTAACTGCTCAGGTTATCAAATAGCCATAGCTGAGTGTAGTCATCATAGTCAGACACCAGTTAGAACCAATAAGGGGCCAGGATTATCCAGCTCCTGGTCTAATGGTCCTGCCAGACAGGTTTGGTGACCTTTGCTGTCACTGTGTAGTTGTAAAATAGGTATGTTGCCTAGTTTGGCTGAAACTAACTTAACTTTGTATATTTATATACATATATACAGGACTATTCATTAAAGGGTGAAACTCGAGAGAATTGGCAGGAGAAGAGAACAATCTAGGCCAAATAGCCGATTTGGAAAGTGAGATAAATGGAAGAATTTTTCTGGTTTGGCTATTTTAACCTGGATTTTTCACTTCTCCTGACTTCACCCTTTAATGAATAGACCTTATAGTTATTACATACAGTCTCCAGATGTAATGTGAATTATTAAAAGCAATAGGACTCTGAAGAGTGCTCTGCTATTTTTCTGTTATTGGAATGGCTACTGAAGCACCATGGTGGTAATTTGGGGGAGTCAGCGAGTGCACAGCACTTTGGGGAGAACAATATACAGTATATATGTTTAGCTATATATATATAGAATAAATACAGAGTGAGAGGAAGAACTATTATATATATATATAGAAGATTTCTGATGTGTTCATTTCTGCATTGGACAAAGATAGTTAATTATTAATATTGGAGTATAATTTTGTATGTCAATATCACGATGACAGGTGTAGGTTCAAGGTTGTATAAAAACAGATACCAAGGGAAAAGGTCAAGTTGTATAACAAATGAATAACCTTTTGTATAAGTGTTTATAAAAGATGATCACATTCATCATTCTAAGACTGTCCACCTATACCGCAGGGAGTTGGTTGTAGCTCATATACTAACATCCATTCTAGTTGCACTTTATGAGGATCTAATACAAGTACTGTATATATAAGTACTGATTAGTAAAGAACTAAAAAGTGCCCTGCACATGTGCATGCATTGGGTGTACAAGTGCATGGATGGAGCACTGATGCAACTAATGCAGGCATATGTGCCATCTATTGGGTGGAGTAGAACACTTTTTCTACCTCTGCTCATGGACTATTTTGTACCCAGGTGTCCCCTTATGGGCTTACGTTGTCTCTTTAGTTTGCCATATAGGTCATATAAAATGCCAGGATTTGTAGGTGTCCAAGAAATAATTGTGGATTTATTGGTCATCCCAGTATTAAAAGCAGCTCTAATAACGGGCTACAAAATAGTCACACCCAATGTCTACTAGGCATTCTAGATGTCCAAGGAATGACTATGGGTTTTTTAGTACTCGCAGTATTAACATCAGACTGCATCTTATACTTCATCATATTTATTTAACATCATTGTATAGCAAAATGAACACGTGAAATCATAATCTTGTAGGTCCACTTTGTATAAAAATGCTACACATGCAAGATTAGAGCCCACAGGCAGGTTCTCTTGTATGTACCAGTATCAGGTCTATTCACTAAAACTGAATTGTCAGGAGAAGTGAAAATTCTAGGTCAAAATCGCCTTTTCACACTTTCCAAATCCAGCTTTTTTATTTAGATTGTTCTCTTCTCCTGCCAATTCTCCTGAGTTTCACCTTTTAGTGAATAGACCTGTATGTCTAATTATACATCCACTGCCTGTAATACAATCTATGAGCATTCAATTTTAATTATATTGGAAATCTGTCATAAAAAACCTCTTAAAAGGATAACTACTCCATTGGAATAAATGGTCAACTACCTGTACATGGCATGCAAACAAATGTAGAGGCCGATTTAAAATGTATGATTTGGTTTCTCATACCTATCCTATGTACATACATTTTCATTTTTATTCTAACATTCAATTAATACTTTATTTATAGTGAAATGACATATCTCTAAATTATATTTTCTGTGCATTTCACTGAATTGTACAGTATGTTCATTTCTGTTTGTTACGTGTTTACGTGACTTCATGTTTATAGTTTTACGCTACACACATTGACACATTATTAAATATTATCCTACAGTTTAGGCTGCTGTCAGACGAGCGTAGTGTTCACGTCCGTGATTGCGCCTAAAAGTACGTCCGTGATAGCATGACAGAAAGCCCATCGGAGCCCGTTACACGAAGTACGTCCGCACTGAACTGCAGACGCACAACGGCCGCGGCCCACGGACGCAAGGCAGGCAAGAACGTACAACCGCTAGAACGGCCGCACAAAGTGCACTGTGTCCGCAACGTCCGCATAGCTTTGTGTGTGACTGATGGAACGTGGTCAGACGGACAGCATTTATACGTCCCGCATTTTTCACGGACAAAATGGTTTTGCTTTTTAATTTATTTTCCCTCCTACATCCGTCAAAATATATACGTCAGTGAAAAAAACGGACTGTCTGGCCACTACTGCGTCTTCCGTACTGACGTACGTCCGTGTGCACGGACGTACAGTCCGTAGAAATCACGCTCGTCTGACCCTAGCCTTATACAAGCTAGTTTTATATACGCATTATTTGCAGGAATGTATGGTTTGATAACAGAATTGGATCCTATGATGAAAATGCGATAATATAATAACGTTGTTATTTTTAATACAAGTCCCAAGAGTGCCGCCAGTGCAATTTTGTACATATTTGAGCGGAGAACGTATGAGTAATTATATATATATAGGGGGCTGCGTTCAACCACAAAACTATCATATATATGGCATTCAAAAGTAATCAGACCCCTTTATTTTTGTGGCATCTTTGAGATGTTTCTGTACTTTGATTGGATCCACCTGAGGCAAATTCAATTGAATGAACACTATTTAGAAGAGGTCACAACTATCTATAAGGTCTCACAGCTGTAAATGCAGGGATCAAGTAAAGTGGGAACACTTGGGAACGTAGTTCCTCCACTATTTTTCAGGAGGTGTTTTTTAAGGCTAGGGTCAGACGAAAGCATTTTTCCCCGCGAACGTGAAAAAGTGCGTCCGAACGCATTGACGTATTTTTTTCACGGAATGCGCAAAAACGGTCAGACGACGCGCATTTTCGGTCGTGATTTTGTACGGATCGTCAATAAAACTCTTTTTGCGTCTGGACGTTATGTTGGCTGGACATTAGCAGCGTCTGACATCTCCTAATCACGCAAACACGCCGCTATGCCGCAGCTGCGCACTCAGTACGTCAGTACTAGCGGTTCAGCGTTCTCAGAAAAATGCGTTCAAATTCCACTTGCGTTGCACGACCGGACTTTTGTGCGGCCGTACATCGTATATTGGCCGTCATTGCCCGTCATCTGCTGCTAGTGCGGCCGTAATTATGTGCGCCAGAACGCACGTTAAAAGTGCGCTGGTCTGACCCCAGCCTTAACCAACCTGGATATGTTACAACTATTACTGTTTTACTTTTCTTGTCTATAATAAAAATGGTTAATTAGGATTTTGTTAGTTACTTGAAAGTGGATACTTTGCAACAAACGACATCAAATCTTTACTCAGAGAAATCTCCTGTCATGTCTTTGGCGTCATCATCTGAGAGCAGACATAAAACCACAAAATCAACAAAACAGAGAAGATGGGACACGCACAGTGAGTCATCATATTACTTGCAGGCATATGGGCAAGGGCAAGGGTTCACATCAGAGATTATTTTTATAGACATATAAAAACTGCAATTATTGATTAACACAAGCAGTATATTTTATTCTGTAGGAGTTTGAACCTCACATGTTTCCTTGAAGCTTGACATTTTTTTCTGCTGAATAAATTTTTAATAGATCATTGCCTAAATGTTTGTAAAGTTGTGAATTACATCTCGAAAGGGTTAAGTGTAAATTCCAAAGTTGGGCGCATGCACACACAGGCATGTTGGTACCAGCATTACCTTTAACACGTTCAATACCAAGAGATTGTTGGAAAAAAACAATGACATTTGAAATTTGCGATGTGTAGTTAACCATTAACCCTTTCACTGCTGAGCCATTTCCCCCCTCTGTGCTGAGCTCAATTTTACCGGTTTTCCTCATCACGTTTAAACGTGTTTTGAAGGCTTATTTTAATATATGACCCAGACATATTATATATCGTTCTTTCCGGCAGACTCGGCAGATTCATAATATGTCATTATTATATGTATACGTCATGTGCTGTCTGTATATTATAACAAAAAATGCAATAAAATTAGAATTTTCAATTTACAATGTGTAAAGTGGTTTTTTTCACATTTTAACATGCGAGCAATTGCGGTTATATTTTGTATGGGAAGCGCTTGTTAAAAAAATTAGAAATGGGGACTCGTTACATTTTTTTTTGGGGAAAATTACGCTATTTTTAAGGCTAGGGTCAGACGAACGCAGTATTAACGTGCATTTAGCCACACTTAATCACGGCCGTGCTAGCAACTAATGACGTCCAGTGCCGGGCAGCATACAAAGAACGGCCGCACGAAAGTGCGACCGCGCAACGCAAGTGGCAAACAAACGCATTTTTTCGAGAACATCAAACCGCTAGTACTGACGTATAGAGTGCGCTGCGTCCACTAGCGGCATGTTTGCGTGATTAGGAGACATCAGACGCTGCTAATGTCCGGCCAACATAACATCCAGATGCAAAAAGTGTTTTATTGATGATCCGTACAAAATCACGGACGAAAATGCGCATCGTATGACCGCTATCGCGTATTCCGTGAAAAAATACATCCATTTGTTCGAACGCACTTTTTCACGGACAACGCGAAAAATGCGTTCGTCTGACCTTAGCCTTACAAATGCACCGCATACAAAAATCATTAGTGCAGCATAATTGTTCACATTATAATTGAAATGGGAACAATATTGCTGCATTAACAAATCAAAAAAAACTTTTAATTTTTAACACCTTTTATTTTTTAATTTCTTTTTTCTTTTTTAATTTTTTTTTTCCTTTAATTTTTACATGGTCATGTTTGGTATTGTTGGAAAGGCCATGTTCTGGCCGATCCAACAGTACCAAACATTAACCCCTAGCTGCCACTGATCGGGAGATAGGGGGTTCATTGGAACCCCCGATCTCCACCGTTGGTGGCAGTTAGGGGTTAACTCCAGTACTAGCGTCATAGCGCTATGCACGATGACGCCAGTCATCAGGGGGCATTCCCGGAAGCTTGGCCGACATCCAAGATGTTGGCCAGCTCCGGGGGAGGATCACGATTTGGCACTTTTCGGCACCGAATCGTGATCCGGCACCCAAGGGGTTAAAGGCAGGCACGGTTTGGAAGGGCAGGCTGTGCCCTTCCAAACCGTGCCTGCCTTCAGCCACTGGCCCCCGGCGATCGGGAGGGAGAGGTCTGAAGGACCTCCCCCTCCCTTTCAGGCACCTACTTCGCACTTGCGGGGGAGGGGGGGTACCTGAAATTAGATGTCATCGCGGCGGGGCGATGACCTCTATCTTCCCCCCCCCCCGGCGCCCCGGAGTGCCGGGTTGACATGCTAGATTGCTGCCTCCTGTGCTAGGACGCGCTCAGCGTGTCAAGTAGCGCAGGAGGAACACTTGGTAGGACTGCGCTGAGCGCGTCCTTAGCAGCCAAGTGGTTAAATAAAGGATAAAATGTCAATCTTCATAAAGACTGTTCTTCTGAGATTAATAAAAAAAAAAATAGGAATTTGCTCATTTTTAAATCTCTGTGTATTTGTTTATTCGTTACAGAAATTGTACTGGTATCAAAGGTGCTAAACTCCAGATGGTATCCCCTATCTTACACAATTTCACACGGGGTCTGCGATATTAGCATACAGACAGAAAATGTGATATAGCTAGATAGATAAATGGTCAGATAACCTATTTATGGGAGGGACGGATTTATAACTAGGCAGAGTAGGCTGGTGCCTACAGGTGCCTGCCACAAGGTGGCTCCTTGCCTTGTGTAAAAAAAGGTAAAAAAAAAGGATTATTTTTCTTACAGTGGTCTAAATGAATGCATTGTAAATTGTATCTCTGGAGACCTAAGGGCTAGAGGCACATATGAGGGATCATTGGAAAGGACAGATTATGGCCTTTCCAGTGATAAACAAAACTAGGTTAGATTTATGTAAAAATAAAATATCAAAATATTTTTTTCTTTTTCTAACGCAGCACTATTATCCAGTTTACAAATATAACGTGAACAGTGATGCTGCACTAACTCACCTTCTCATTTCCCACACTGCCAGCAAGTGTGGATCTGATGATACAAACATTGTTTCATCAACAACCTAGACCATGGCCTTGCAGTGAGGAGAGACAGGGGACTTTGGAACCTGCATCTTTGAATTGTACACCGCACAAAGTTATGTGAGGTGTCATTGGAAGTCTGGTCTTTACGTTGATACCAAACATGACCATGTAATGTGTAAAAATATAAAAATTAAGAAAAGTAAATGCTAAATATATTTTTTTCCCTGTTCTACAGCAGAGGCTATGCTTTTACATATAAAACAAACAATGCCACTGCACTAACTTAACTAAGGCAACAGTTTCTGCCCCTTATTTTGATTTGACCGCAGAGAGGAAAGTTTTTTAAGGCTGGTGTCAGACGAGCGTAGTGTTCACGTCCGTGATGGTGCCTAAAAGTACGTCCATGATCTCATGAAAGAAAGCCCATCGGAGTCCGACACACGAAGTACGTCCACACTGAACTGCGGACGCAAAAGGCCGCGGTCCACGGACGCAAGGCAGGCAAGAACGTACAACCCCTAGAACAGCCGCACAAAGTGCACTGCGTCTGCAACGTCTGCATAGCTTTGTGTGTGAGTGATGGAACGTGGTCAGACGGACTGCATTTATACGTCCAGCATTTTTCACGGACAAAATGGTTTTGCTTTTTAATTTATTTTCCCTGCTACATCCGTCAAAAAATAAACGTCAGTGAAAAAAACGGACTGTGTGGCCACTACTGCGTCTTCCGTACTAACGTACGTCCATACTGCACGGACGTACAGTCCGTAGAAATCACGTTCGTCTGACCCTAGCCTGAGATTTTTGATTTTTTTTTTTTTTTTCTTCTTTTAGTTTGCCACAAAACAAAAATTTTAAAAGTCATTTTGGCATGGTTCCTTTTTTGTTTTGTTTGGTGTGGTGGTAGGGGCTCACCACATTTCTGTGCCTACAGGCTCATGAGATGCAGATCTGACCCTGCTTGTGGGTAGTTGTAGTGATCATAAGACCTGCTTGTATTCTAGACAATTATAGGATAACCTATGTGGGTGTGCATGACTAAATGATCCCTTGGACTAGTCTAATAATTGATTATCCTGACGGGGTGTCTAATGGCAGTTACACGGGACTCATGTATAGATTCAATAATGCTTTAAATATGAGTGTGTGCAAGGGGTGTCCCTGGTGTGTCCAGGCACACCCTAATGTTGGGGAAAGAAGTCCTTTTTCACTTCTTACATTGATATTTTAGGTGTCCCTTATCTGGTTTAGGATAAATAGAATAAAAACTGACTGTTACAGGCTTGTTATTTCAAATAAAAAATGTGCATTTTTTTTGTGCAAAATCTTCTAATCATACATTTTAAATGTGCGCACACCCTATTGCAATGGGCTGCGCACAACAGTGTATCTATGTCATACATATAAATTGCGCAGCATGGGATATTAAAACCGCTAAGGCTAGGGTCAGACGAGCGCAGTATTAACGTGCGTTAAGGCTAGGGTCAGACTAACGCATTTTTCACGTTGTCCGTGAAAATGTGCGTTCGAAGAATGGACGTATTTTTTCACGGAATACGCAATAGCGGTCATACGATGCGCAGTTTCATCCGTGATTTTGTACGGATCATCAATAAAACACTTCTTGCATCTGGACGTTATGTTGGCCGGACATTAGCAGTGTCTGACGTCTCCAATTCACTCACACACGCCGCTAGCGGACGCAGCGCACTCTGCACGTCAGTACTAGCGGTTTAACGTTCTCGAAAAAATGCGTTCATTTTCCACTTGCGTTGCGCAGCCGGACTTTTGTGCGACCGTACGTCGTATATTGGCTGTCATTGCCCGGCATTTGCTGCTACTACGGCCGTGATTAAGTGCGCCAGAACGCGCGTTCGCACTGCCTCAGTCTGACCCTAGCCTTAGCCGCACTTAATCACGGCCGTGCTAGCAGCAAATTATGTCCAATGCAGGGCAGCATACGATGAACGGCCGCACATTTGTGCGGCCGCGCAACGCAAGTGGCAAACGAACGCATTTTTTCGAGAACGTCAAACCGCTAGTACTGACGTACAGAGTGCGCTGCGTCCGCTAGCGGCGTGTGTGCGTGATTAGGAGAGGTCAGACGCTGCTCATGTCTGGCCAACATCACGTCCAGACGCAAAAAGTGTTGATATTGATATGTATTGATAAAATCACGAACGAAAATGCGCATTGTATGACCGCTATCGTGTATTCTGTGAAAAAATGCGTCCATTCATTCGAACGCACTTTTTCACGGACAACGCGAAAAATGCATTCGTCTGACCCTAGCCTTAAAGGCACATTCAATCAATATGTGCATTTACATCTTAATTGGAGTGCTATATCCTGAATTGGGTCCAAAGTGCTATATATGGGGTAATTGTCAATCAACACTGTTTAAATTCCGAATGCAATTTTGTTGTGATGTTTGTGCTGTGCAAGCGTCCTTCATGAAGGCTGCTTCCATGTGCAGCATAAACATGCAGGGTTATTCAGAGAAAGTTGAAACTCTGGAGAACTTTTGGAGAAGTGAAAATTCTAGGTCAAAATAGCCTATTTGGAAAGTGAGATAAATGAGAGAATTTTTCTGGTTTGGCTATTTTTTTTGTATTTAAGAGTTTTATTTTGAAATAAAGTCAGCAAAACAAGCAAATAAAATGGCCTCGCAGGGCCATAATGTCATAGGAAGGATAACGTTCAAAACAGTAAGCATAGGCACAGCAAACAATAATATATCAGCAAAATCATCCCCAATAGGGGGGTCTCATCTAGAACATGCATATATAAAGTCAACTGACTACAGCTGTAGGTCAGCAAAATCATCCCCAATAGGGGGGTCTCATCTAGAACATGCATATATAAAGTCAACTGACTACAGCTGTAAGTCAGCAAAATCATCCCCAATAGGGGGGTCTCATCCAAATGTAAGAGGATAGAGAGAAAAGAAAAAAAAAAAAAAAATTAATAATACTCGTATCTAAAGAAGGGGGTCACGTGAAAAATCATCAAAAAGTCGAAAAAGAGAAAAAAAAAAAAAAAAAAAAAAAAAGGGGGGGGGGGGGGGGGTTAAAGTAACAAAAGAAAGTCTCAGTATCCCCGGCCGGGGAGTGTCATCAGAGGTGGGTATGAGAGGACCCAAAAAAAAAAAAACAGCAAGAGAAAAAAAAAAAAACAGTCTCAGGTGGCCTATCAACCCGTGTCTCTAAAAGGAGGTTCTTGCTTGGCAGGTAGCTCGAGCTGGGGGGGGGGAAGTGTCCTCATAAGGGAGGGGGGAGTCATCAGCAAAAATGGGTCTGCAACAAAAAAGGAGAATAAGCAGCTAAAAAGCTTACTTCAGCCCGTATCAACGGAAAGGCTGCGTGGGCAAACCCTTCAAGCCGAGGCATCCCGTGGAGGATGCGACCAACAGGCATCCAGTGCTCCATAACTTGTCCAAAGGCCGCAGTCCCCACAATCCCTCCGTCTAACCGCAAGTCCCACTGTGGTTTGGCTATTTTGACATAGAATTTTCCCTTCTCCAAAAGTTCTCCAGAGTTTCACCCTGCACTGAATAACCCTGTTAGTTTTATCCCTCAGAGAAAACTTTCCCCTGTTGTGCTAAGGTACATTTCTCTATGTAGTTAATTTTGCCTGAAGAGCCATGTTGTCCTGGGCACATATCCCCATTTCACACAGAGTGTAGCACATGTAAATGTGCTGCCCTGCAACATGTCAAATCCATGTGCTGCAGTTATGGATTCCTTTCCTGAAGCGTATGGATTGTACATGGTGCAGGGTGGCATTTTATATGCATTGCCCTTTAAAATGACCGAAATGGGTCCATGAATGCATGGCATATCTGACAAAATGAGATACGATATGCATTTACACAGACAATAGCAAAGGAGAACACCAGGTGCTTGTGTACCTTATCTGCAAAGTATTACTGGACAATGCGCTAACATCTGTGCCCACGGGCCCCAGCGTCTTCAGGTGGCACAAGTGGGACCTCGTTAGGGGCCAAATCAAGGTCAGGCTGCAAATCCAATAGTGTGCCATCACCTTGAGCTATGTTGTGGAGCATCACACATGCCAGGACAATCAACGCAGCTTTCAGGGGCTGGTACTGCAGGGCACCGCAGGACCTGTCCAGACAGCAGAACCTCATTTTTAATGAGACCAAGGGTCCGCTCTATAACACAGCTGGACCTCCTGTAGGGAGGATTTTCGGGTTCGGTCCCTGCACTTTGGGGACCCTGCGGTGAATGCTGAATTCACCGCAGGTCAGGGAAATTTGAGTCAGCAAGTCGGCGACATTTCGATGCTCTCTGAATAACCCCCATTGTCTCTTTTGGTTTTCATAGTTCTATTCTACAGTGAAGTTGAAAAACAGGAACTTCTGCAAACAAAAAGCTATTCTGGCTCTGAGTGAGAGGTTCTCTTCAGGATAACTGAAAGTCTACACGTAACACAGCCCTAACATACTATCACAATTGCATTTGTTTTAGAACAGTATTACATTATAGTTTCTGTGAGATATTCCTGTATTCTTAAAATAAAACCGTGAATAAATCAATCGTCTACAGAGTGTGCCTTTGGTAGTGTGTTTAGGAGATATTTCTAAACATACAGGGTTATTCAAAGAGATCCGAATGGCTGCCGAAAGGGAATTGAACGCTGAAAATCAGCGTTTGGTTACCTTTCTTGGCCATTTGGCTATCCAGAGAACAGGCAATTCGTCAAATACTGGCGAATTGCCTTCACATACGGTGCCTGTTCGGTGCCTGTTCGAGGGCAGTGAATCCCCATAGAGAAGCAATGCTTCGGCTATTCAGAGAGCACAAAACAGCAGTGAAAAGTTGCCGAATTGCCCTGCCATTCGGTGGTTTCATGCGGCAGATTTATTCAGGCGAATCCCATAGGCTTCAATGTTAAAAATATTCCCATTTTAATTCAATATCTAATAAACCGTTGATTATAATATTCTGCAGTAAAGAGTCTCTTTATTTATAGATTTTTAGGATATGTTAAGCATTTTTCGGGATTTTGTTTTTTTTAAAAAAAATCAGATTTAATTTATTTTTTTAACTTATTTTTTCTGTAGCAGCCCTTTTTATTATCATTCATTGGATCTCATATGTTAATTTCAGACATTTTCGCTTAGTAGAAACCCACTATGAGTGATAGTGGTAATGTCACACCCACAGATGCAGGATGGAATGGCGTAATTGATCACAAGATGCAAGAGGTATTGAAATCAAACATGAACAGAAAAGCTGATTCCACTGAACTAGTCAGTAACTGATGCATCGTGCTTCCACTGACTAGTTCAGTGGAATCAGCTTTTCTATTTTCGCTTAGTAGTTTCTTTGCAAACAGCGTTTCACTTTTCAAACATTCAAGCAAACGGTTTAATTTATTCACTCCATTCGGTATCGGCTTTTTGCCGGCGGCTGCGCTGAGTGTGATCGGCTCCTGCTCCGGTTTCTTCGTCGTCTTCGGCGGGTTAATCCGGATGTTTTTGCGGGTTTTCGGTGTGCATTCTCCGTGTTTTGCGGTGAGTTTTCGGCCGGTTTGCGGTGACTTTTCCCTGCAATTCGGGGACCCTGTGGTGCTTGCTGAATACACCGCAGGATCGCCGAAATGGGATCGCCAAATTGAATCGAATTGAGGAGAACAAAAAGTCACCGAACGTGCGGTGACTTTTCAAATCTCTTTGAATAACCCTGATCGTGAACCTTATTCCATTACGCGTAAGCTTTTATGCTAGGGTCAAACGAACGCATTATTCGCAGCGACCGTCAAAAATGCGTCCGAACGCATTGCCGTATTTTTTCATGGAATGCGCAAAAACGGTCATACGATGCGCATTTTCGTGTGTGATTTTTTACGGATCATCAATAAAATACTTTTTGCGTCTGGACGTTATGTTGGCCGGACATGAGCAGCGTCTGACGTCTCCTAATCACGCAAACACTCCGCTAGCGGACGCAGCGCACTCTGTACGTCAGTACTAGCGGTTCTCGAAAAAATGCGTTCATTTTCCACTTGCGTTGCGCGGCCGGACTTTTGTGCGGCCGTACTTCGTATATTGGTCGTCATTGCACGTCATTTGCTGCTACTGCGGCCGTGATTAAGTGCGCCTAAACGCACGTTAAAAATGCGCTAGTCTGACTCCAGCCTTAATTGCAATGTCCCTCTCATTAATCATAAGTTTTTATTCACAATGCACAAAAATTGCTTGCAATTTCAGTGCTTTGCGTTTCAGCCCATTGCACGTATTTTGGCGACTCCGTTTTGCAGAAAATAAAGTGAATTTACTATTTAGCGAATGGTCACCGTACTTTCCCAAAATTTAACTCACCAAAGCAGTTAACGGTTGTTGGCAAACCCCCAAAGTGCCATGATAACCGCCAAAATGGCATTGCCAAAATCTGGCGAATTTAGAGAAAAAAAAACAGAATTCTTCCTCTCCCCTAATAGTTGTTAAACCCCCTAAATCTCTTCGAACATGAGAATACACTATATTGCATCTGTTACATGAGTCTTCTGACTGTCTGGTGATAGACCTATGACTTATTACCTGTCTGTTGTTTAGAAAATACCTCTTTGAACCGGTTTACCTCTTCTTTTGTTTGGATTGAAAAACCTTTGCATTAGAGCCTCACCCTTAAGTGAGTGAGCAATGTTCATGTACATGTGAGGACTTTATATATAGTTAAATTATACAAGCATTTATACACATTCTAACAAACAAATAGTATATTTATAATATAAATGGCACTATTCCCTTCTTCGCGGTAACATGGGGACCCTAATGGGGAAAACCTGTGCCTGCAGATTTCCCTGTAGCATCCCCATGTTAACACGATATTACGGAGCAGGCGCTAGCTTCCGCACTGCCACGAGTATCACCTCCTGGAGTGCATAGGATTCCATGGAGGCTTGTGCTTTCGAGCTGCGAGCCCTGCACAATCTAGTTCTTGCAAGATCGCGCAGGGCCACGGAGTGATCATGGAGGGAGACTGGGAACATCTGCTCATAGCCAGAGGAAGCGGCGAATCGGGCCAACATTCTAGCTGCGGAATGAGAAGTGGATATCGGATTTATCGGCGGTGTTTTTAGGGGGTGCTAAAGGATTTAGGATTTTTGATTTTGCAAGAAAATTTTGCTCCAACGTTTAGAAGGTGCTAACTTTTGTCTCTCTGTATCCCTGCAGTAGTTGGCACTAGGAGTTTATAATACCTTACGTATTGAAACGCTAATTAATGATCACGCACCCCATGTTAAGTATAGGAATAGCAAACAACATTAAGCTCGCGGAAGCTAGCTCAAAAACTGACGCATTAAGTGATTTCTTACAGGTTTAGTGTCAGGAATGTAATATGGTTGCGTGCGTTAAAAACACTTATCCTAGCAATAACGCTTACACATCCAGACGGTAATGTTAGCGTCAACTAGGGAATATTGCCCAAAGTATTTTGTTCCTCAAATGGTGGTAATAGCATCCAAACAAGCAGCAAATCCAATATTCTATATGGTATGTTCTCCTGTGAATATACAACGTTAGATGTGGAAACTCTTTCATGAGCATTGTATAGCTGGCTCAAATTGTAACAGCATATATAACATGTGCAGACATGGACATCGCTTTCAACCATTTACAATTTCAGCTCATCCAGTCTACTCTAGAACACAACAGCATATGCTGCATATCCTGTATGCTTTGTCAAAATAATTTTTAGTAGCAAAAACAATATTACAATAAAATAAAGAGTAAATAGACCAGTAGGAGAATCTCTGGCATTAGCATGTCATGTTTTGACTATCAGGTCTGTTCAAAGAAAGACAAAACTCCGGAAAATGACTGGAGAAGTGAAAATTCTAGGTCATAATAGCCAAACCAGAAAAATTATCCCATTTATCACACTTTCCATATCGGCTATTTGGTCTAGATTGTTCTCTTCTCCTGCCAGTTCTCCTGGTTTTCACTTTTCTCTGACTAATCCTATATAGAACTCTTCTTCCAGGTAAACCTTAATCCTAAAACAAGCACAATTAGAAACCTAACTCTAATTGTAAACCTTACAAACCCTATAATTAATCCTAACAGTATCCCTAACCTAAATATACCTATAAAACAAGCAGAAATAGTACCCTAACCTTAATTACAAACCTTAAAAGCCGTAAAACTATCCCCAACTCTAAAATCTGATAGCTTCTGAAATACGCTCTAATTCGACTGCTCCGCAATAGATTCAATTGTTAAGGTCAAGGAACTGGGGCATCAGTTTTGAATCAGTGTTGTTTTTATCAAGTTGTTTTATCTCCATGGATCCACAAGGTGATATTAGCATAGGATACTGCAGTGGCGTCACTAGGGTTGGTGTCACCCGGTGCGGTAACTCATGGTGTCACCCCCTCAAGCCCCCCCCCAGTTTTACACAAAATGATTTAAACTATTGTTACTCATATGCAGCACTCCCATATAACGCTAAATGTAAGACAATAGTAGAGACATTAATTCCTAGAAAATTACACCATAATATTACCAGATCATATCAATACAAAGGAATTAGAATTTAAAACATTTAATACACATGGATATATATTGCCCCCAGCAGCTCACATATGGATATATATTGCCCCAGCAGCTCACATATGGATATATATTGCCCCCAGCAGCTCACCCATGGATATATATTTCCCCCAGCAGCTCAGACATGGATATATATTGCCGCAGCAGCTCACACATGGATATATATTGCCCCAGCAGCTCACCCATGGATATATATTGCCCCAGCTCACACATGGATATATATTGCCCCAGCTCACATATGGATATATTACCCCCAGCTCACATATGGATATATTGCCCCAGCTCACATAAGGATATATTACCCCAGCTCACATATGGATATATTGCAATTTGCCCCAGCTCACATATGGATATATTGCCCCAGCGCACATATGGATATATTGCCCCAGCGCACATATGGATATATTTCCCCAGCTCACTATTATCTATTGGCCCCAGCAGCTCACCCATGGATATATATTGCCCCAGCAGCTCACCCATGGATATATATTGCCCCAGCTCACATATGGATATATTACCCCCAGCTCACATATGGATATATTATCCCCAGCTCACATATAGATTTATTGCAATTTGCCTCAGCTCACATATGGATATATTGCCCCAGCTCACATATGGATATATTGCCCCAGCTCACAATTATCTATTGGCCCCAGCAGCTCACCCATAGACATATATTGGCCCCAGCTCACTTGATCCTCTGCCAGGTGCCTCACAGCATGCTTCTTCCTCCCAGCACGCGCCGCCAAAGGATGTTGCCCGGCCCCTCGCTGAGATCCACCAGCTGCAATCTCTCGAGAGCCACGGAGTTAACTCCACGATCTTGCAAGATCGCGGCTGGTGGACCTCAACGAGCGGCCGGGGCAGCATCATTTGCCAGCGTGCACAGGGAGAAAAAAGCACGCTCGCCAGTGAGGCAAGCCTGTGGCTCGCATGCCGACACTGTCGGCCCTGCGTGCCATAGGTTCGCCATCACTGTCTTAGGGTGACACCTGCCCTTGGGGTGACACCAAAGACTTTGATTTTTGAACCGGCCGCCGCGGTTATCAACCTGCAGTGCGTCCACGGCGGCCGGTTCAAAAATCAAAGTCTTCGGTGTCATCCCAAGGGCGGGTGTCACCAGGTGTGGACCGCACCCCCCGCCCCCACCTAGCGACGCCTCTGGGATACTGTATTACCAATGTACTGCGTTTTTGAACACCAAGCAGAGGAATATGGACACGAATATGTATTAGCAAAGAATTATGTCAAAGAATCGGTCTGGTTTAAAGTCCACGTTGCTTGATCTTGAAAGTGATGTACATCTGTGCCGTATGTGCTTTGCTTTATATTATTATTTGGCTGATAATTTGAGCACAGCTAGAGGACTCAGTGCACATTGTCTGTCACGTCATTTATTATGACAGGTCATTTATTATGCACTATTTGCTGATGCTATTTTATTCTTTATTATTAATAGCATATGCCGCTGGCACAACAGGTGCCTCATGCTTATGTTCATTTTAAAGATTTTGTAGTATGTAGTACTCAAATTTCAATCAGTAATGGTAATTTAAATAGACAGCTAAACAGAAGAATTTACTTAAAAGTGCAAGCGTCATACAACTAGACCAACGCCTAACAAAGACAATCAGGTCTATTCACTAAAGGTGAAACTCAAGAGAACTGGCAGGAGAACAGAACAATCTAGACCAAATAATCGATTTGGAAAGTGAGATAAATGGGAGCATTTTTATGGTTTGGCTATTTGGTCTTGATTGTTTATACTATTATACTTTTTATAATTTACAATCCGGTGTTGTTTGTATCTTGCAATGCAGTGTTTTGTACTTAAATTAGATTTAATTCAGTAATAATACAGCCTTATATATATTAATTTCATGTAATATAAATGGACACGCCTGCCACCATGACCACTTAGGCTGGGGTCAGACGAGCGTAGTGTTCACGTCCGTGATTGCGCCTAAAAGTACGTCCGTGATAGCATGACAGCCCATTGGAGCCTGACACATGAAGTACGTCCGCACTGAACTGCGGACGCACAACGGCTGCAGTCCACGGACGCAAGGCAGGCAAGAACGTACATCCCCTAGAACGGCCGCACAAAGTGCGCTGCGTCCGCAACGTCTGCATAGCTGTGTGTGTGAGTGATGGAACGTGGTCAGACGGACAGCATTTATACGTCCAGCATTTTTCACGGACACAATGGTTTTAATTTTTAATTTATTTTCCCTCCTACATCCGTCAACATATACATCAGTAAATAAACGGACTGTGTGGCCACTACTGTGTCTTCCGTACTGACGTACGTCCGTGTGCACGGACGTACAGTCCGTAGAAATCACGCTCGTCTGACCCTAGCCTTAATTGAATTTACATGCAGATCTATTCAAAGAAAGGTGAAACTCAGGAGAATGACTAGAGAAGTGAAAATTCTAGGTCAAAATAGCCAAACCAGAAACATTATCCCCTTTATCTCACTTTCAAAATCGGCTATTTTGTCTAGATTGTTCTCTTCTCTTGCCAATTCTCCTGATTTTCACCTTTCTTTGAATAGATCTGATTGCCTTGGTGTGCGGAGTGGATCCCAGGTTATGTCTGTGGGCTGTGACAACCTTTAAAAGATAGATTTCACTTCTTTTTAGATGGTTGACACTCAGCTGTAGTCAAGACCAACAATGGCCCCAGAGAGAGAATAAGCAACAGTGGAAATTACTGCATTAATTTTAGGTGGCTAAACTCCCAACTGATGACACGCCACTTTCGTGAGGAAGGTCATCTTCAGCCTAGTCTGCGGTTTCTGAAAATTTGACCATGTTCCCCCACTAACGAAAGGTAAAAATCATATCAGGGAAGCTTATTGAATTCAAACAGAGGCCCCACACAGATCAGGGCCTTGGACCCCCACACACACCCCAGCCATGCAATTTTGCTCTCTTACCCAACACCCAAAAAAAAAACAACAAAACACAAATCACGCAATAAATTCATAGCTTGAATTGCTAAGTAGTATATGGTCATATTTGGACTTTATTAGGTTGTTGTTTGTTTTATGGGGAAAAAGTTTCAAATGATGTATTTTTGAAGAGAGCCTGCAAGCTCGCAAACACGAATGAAAGCACCTGGACTCTGGTTTATGGAGATCAGTGTCAGGTATCCGACCTAGAGGCCACTCACCTGCACGCCACGACGGCGTACAGCAGCGCCATGGACGTGTGGGTCGCGGCACCATACAATGCTGCACTCCCTTCAGCGAAGAGGGCTTCTCCCCTCGGGACCCGCGGGAAGCGCGGGGCATCTACAGCCTGACACACGGAGCCGAACACCAGCATACTCCCTCTGTCTACCATGCTTCCTGCATCTCTAAGGGCGAGCACGCCGCACCACACCCCCTTTTACCTCCTGTCTCTTCCTGGCACTCAGTGATGACATCATCGGTCAGCTCAATGGGAGTAGGGGTGGAGCCATATCCCAACACTATTTAAACCCAGCTCTCACTAAGCACAAACGCTCTGGTATAGAGTTCCCTACCCCTTGCTAACACATACCTTACTCCAATACCTTCTGATAGAATCCACGTGTACCGAACCTTTTTGCCTGTCTCCTCGTTTATGCACCGAAGCTGCCTGCCCTCAGACTATATTGCCGCTCCAGACTATCTACCTACATCTAACCAATCGGTTCCTGCATCCTGATGTCTCCACCCTTCCTGAAGACATTCCTGACAATATACCAGAGCCAGAAATGGACCTCGCAGGACTGGCCGATGCCATCAATGCCGTGTCAAGGCAAGTCTCAGTACTGACTCAGTCAGTCCAGGATATACAAGCCAATCAAAACCAAGGCCTACCTGATCCACCACTAGAGGGTGCTCATTTGCCGGAACCTAGGCTTCCTATGCCTGATAAATTCTCTGGCAGAAGAGAGAGCTTCCGTACTTTTGTCACATCTTGTGAACTAATGTTCGCCATTCAACCACATACGTACTATTCAGATTATGTAAAGGTACATACGGTCATAGCCCTACTAACAGGCGAGGCCCAATTATGGGCCCATAACCTTGTACGGTCCAGACATCAAACCTTGGCGACCTGGCCCACGTTCCTGACCCTCATGGAAGAAATGTATGACGACCCATTCCGCGAAAATACCGCCCAAACTGCCCTTAGATCCCTACGACAGGGGAGAAGGGCCGCGGAGGAATACGTCACAGAATTCCGTAGGTGGGCATCGGAGACGACCTGGAATGATTCAGCATTGGTAGACCAATTCCGTTTTGGTCTCAACGATACCCTAAAGGATGAATTCGCCAGAATTGGTCTCCCTTCCACTCTGGATCAATTAATCCATCAATCCATCCAAATAGATAGAGCTTCACACCAAAGTGAAATGCCGAGAGTGGCCATGCGTCCTCTATGCGCACTCCCCCCGATACCGACTCAATTGGCTCTCCCAGCACCACCAGAAGAACCCATGCAATTGGGGGCCAGCAGAAGACTGCATCCTGAAGAGCTCCAACGCCGTCGCGAAAACCTTCTCTGCCTATACTGTGGAAGACCGGGACATCAATGTGGCACCTGTCCCATAAGACCGGTCGGCGGAAGAGGTAATACACCTTCCATACACCTATATCTCACCTCTCCCTCTCTGTTTGTCTACAGTGGGGAGAGAAGACAGTGGAGCTACTGGCCATGGTGGACTCCGGGGCGAGTAATTGCTTTATGGACTTCCAAGTCGCAATAAATCATGGTGTTCCCCTTATTGAAAAAATAAATCCTATAAGCATACATGTAGTTGATGGCTCTTTCTTAAAATCCGGTCCAGTCACACAAGAGACCGCCGTATTGTCCATGTCGGTGGGCACATTACACATTGAACAGATACAATTCGATCTGGTACCTACCCCAATGTTCCCCCTTATCCTGGGGTTACCATGGCTTCGCCTTCATAATCCCACCATCGATTGGGAGACCGGAAAATTTATATTCTCGTCTACAACTTGTCGTAAGACCTGTCTACAACCCTCTACAGGAGTGTTGTTCTCCATCCTTGACAAAAACATGTGTAGCGCTCACTCCCGGAGGAGCCGCTGAAAATGAACCACGGGTCAGTCTCCCCACACTAGGGAATAAATATACTCCAACACCGCTGTGGGTTTTTATAATTTAAATAGTTTACTAAAATATAAAGCAGACGTTGAGACACGGTATTCACAGGTATTATTACAGTACTTTCGTATCGCGGTAAAAACGCGTAGCGGGAAAGAAACGAAACACGAGGCTTCGTATTTCGGAAAAAATATATTATATTCGCAACCGAACAGAAAAGAATGCAATTACACGAAAATTCGAAAAAGGGACACGTAGCGGAACCAAGAATACAATCTCTTCGTATTTCGATAAACGCACAGCGGAAAAGAGAAAATATATTCGGAACGTATCTTTAACCCCTGTTCCGATTCGTAACAGAAGGAGTCCTGCACAGGTTAAGTCCCGGAATATAAAGGGTGTGTATGTATGTGTGTATGGTACCCGGGTACTGTTCAACTGGCCAGTGAATTTACTTAAGGAATGTCTTCGACTAGTCAAGTTGGGGCCCTGTGGATTTTAGAGAGAAAACATCAGCGTGTTCCTTATTTACAAACGGCCTTGGAGGCCTCTCACCCATCCACCGATTGCTTTAGGCTCCGCTGACCCAGGACGTCTCTCCGCTCGACCTTGACTGGGGATACTTGCGGCCGGATCCGTTGTCTGACTTTCCGTAGCTTGTCCACGACTTGTCCAGCTCACCCCTGCTCTCCGTATCCGATCAACTCGCGGCAACTCCTCACTCGAGGTCTTCGGTTCCTTAATCTGCAGCAAATCTCGGGGACTTGGAGGTCTCCTTCTCCTAAGGCTGGATGACCCGATGTAAGGAACTGACAGGTCTCACTCGCGCTCTGGCCTAGGCCCTCTAGCGAATCTCGCACTGCGTCTGCTCTTCCTCGTTCCCTGGCGCGCTCTGGCGCGTTCTCCACGAGGTTCAGGATGTCAAGCCTCTGTGTCCCACCCACTTCCTGTCTGTTTGCAAAACACGCCGGGAAATGTAGTCCCAATGCCCAGTGTCTCTGATCGCGATTGTCTCCATCTTGTGGCCAAAAATAGGTACTGCCACAGCAAGGTTTTAACACAGCGCTACACATGATACCCATGAACAACACCTCTCTACCGGCAAAAATACCAACAATATGCCGATGTATTCAACGAGAAAGAAGCAGAAAAGCTACCGCCACATAGGCCTTATGATTGCCCCATCGAATTGCTAACCGGAGCGCCCATCCCCTACGGACACATATATCCACTATCTGAACCAGAGTTACGAGTACTCCAGGAGTATATCCAAGAGAATCTCAAAAAAGGATTCATCCAACCATCCACCTCCCCAGCAGGAGCTGGAATCTTCTTTATAGAAAAAAAGGATGGAGGATTACGTCCTTGTGTGGACTACAGGGAACTTAATCGGGTCACAGTGAAAAACAGGTATCCTTTACCTCTCATCCCCGAACTCATGGAACGCATGCAAACCGCAACAATATTTACAAAGTTGGATTTGAAAGGGGCATACAATTTAATCAGAATTCGGAAGGACGACGAATGAAAACGGCCTTTCGTACGAGATATGGCCATTATGAATATCGTGTGATGCCATATGGGTTGTGCAACGCTCCCGCTACTTTCCAGTGCTTCATAAACGACATATTCAAAGATCTATTAGACAAATATGTAGTCGTCTACCTGGACGATATCCTGGTATATTCCCCCTCATTAAAGGAACACCGCCTCCACGTACAAACAGTTCTCTCCCGCCTTCGTCAACATCACTTATACGCAAAATTGGAGAAATGTGTCTTCGAGTCTACATGTATACAATTCCTGGGCCACATCCTCACTCCGGGCCATATAGGGATGGAAAAAAAAAAAAAGGTAGAAGCCGTCGCCAACTGGCCTGTACCCAAATCAGTTAAAGAAGTACAACGATTCCTTGGATTTGCGAATTATTATAGAAAATTCATAAGAGACTTTTCACAAACCGTCGCTCCATTAACTGACCTAACAAAACATCACAACATCTTTACATGGACCGCAGTTACGGAAAGAGCATTTCAGGAGATCAAGCATAAATTCTGTTCTGCCCCAATTCTCAGTATCCCAGACCCCAAGAAATCCTTTGTACTTGAAGTAGACGCATCTAACACAGCCACCGGGGCCATCTTATCCCAAAGACAGGAGGAGGACGACCGACTACATCCCGTATCATTCCTCTCACGCAAACTACAAGCGGCCGAAAGGAATTACGACGTGGGTGAGAGGGAACTTCTAGCAATCAAACATGCCCTAGATGAATGGCGGCACTTACTGGAAGGAACCCTATATCCCATCACGATTTACACTGATCACAAAAACCTTGAATATTTACGCACAGCTTAAAGACTCAAACCTCGTCAGGCTCGATGGGCCCTTTTTTTTTTGTCGCTTTAATTTTCATGTAACCTACAGACCCGGGAAAAAGAATACGAAAGCAGACGCCCTTTCACGACTACACGAACCCCTACAATCTCTTGAAGACTCCTCTGGTACCATTCTACAAGACAAACATTTTCTAGCTGTAACCTCTACGCTCTTAGATCGCATACGTCTTCTTACTCCTTCCTCATTACCCAGATCCCCAGATGGCTATCACAGGCATCATAATCGCCTGTTTGTTCCAGAAAATCTACGCCTGGAGGTAATGAAGCAGGTTCACGACTCCCCACTGGCAGGACACCCTGGTATTCGAAAAACCAACAGACTCCTGTCACGTAACTATTGGTGGCCCTCTTGGTCCACAGATGTCAAAACATATGTATCTTCCTGTGATGTATGTCTACGAAACAAAAACAGCACCAGCAAACCAGTAGGGTTGCTCCACCCACTCCCAACTCCAGAGAGCCCCTGGTCCCAAGTGTCGGTCGATTTCGTGGTCGGGCTACCCCCATCAAGAGGATATGATACCATCATGGTCGTAGTAGATCGCCTCACCAAGATGGCACATTTCGTCCCTAACAAGGGCCTCCCATCAGCTGCTCAAACAGCCGATCTGTTCGTAAAGGAGGTGTTCCGCCTCCATGGCATACCCCAAAACATCTTATCGGATCGAGGATCCCAATTCATTTCACGTTTCTGGAAGGCCTTCTGCAGCGCTCTCAAGATAAAGGTCGACCTGTCCACAGCCTACCACCCACAGACAAACGGTCAAATAGAACGCACAAATCAGACCTTAGAGAAATATTTACGATGTTACCTTTCCCACCTACAGGATGACTGGATCGATATCCTGAGCCAAGCCGAATATGCTTACAATTCCCAGACGCATGACGCCACACAAGAGACCCCGTTCTTCCTAAACTACGGTTATCATCCATCGGATCTTCCTGACCTTCCCTCCATGATCCCTTGTCAAGCGACGGAGATTTGTCTCAAAGAGTTACGTAATCGTTTACTACAAGCTAGACAAGTACTCCAACACACTCAAACCATGAACAAACACCATGCAGATGGACATCGATTACCCGCACCCGTATACTCGGTGGGGCAAAAGGTTTGGCTGTCGACTAAATATCTCAACCTCCAGATTCCATCTAAGAAATGGGGTCCGCGATATGTGGGACCATTCCCTGTCGCCGCATTGGTGGGTCCTGCCGCTATTCGACTTACGTTACCCCCTACTTACCGATGTCACCCTGTATTCCACGTCTCACTTCTAAAACCATGTCCCCCGGATCCTTTTTCCAGACTTCGTCATCCTCCTCCTCCTATCGTGGTCAACGGAGACCTGGAATATGAGGTCCACCGCATTATAGCCTCCCGTCGACATCGGGGCCGCCTGGAGTATCTGGTCCATTGGAAAGGCTACAGTCCCGAGGAGAGGACATGGGAACCTGCATCTGGCATCCATGCCCCCAGATTACTTAAGGCTTTTCACCTTCGTTATCCTCATCTACCCAGTCCGGGTCGCTCCCGGAGGGCGCTCCTTCCGGGGGGGAGGTACTGTCAGGTATCCGACCTAGAGGCCACTCACCTCCACGCCACGACAGCATACAGCAGCGCCATGGACGTGTGGGTCGCGGCACCATACAATGCTGCACTCCCTTCAGCGAAGGGGGCTTCTCCCCTCGGGACCCGCGGGAAGCGCGGGGCATCTACAGCCTGACACACGGAGCCGAACACCAGCATACTCCCTCTGTCTACCATGCTTCCTGCATCTCTAAGGGCGAGCACGCCGCACCACACCCCCTTTTACCTCCTGTCTCTTCCTGGCACTCAGTGATGACATCATCGGTCAGCTCAATGGGAGTAGGGGTGGAGCCATATCCCAACACTATTTAAACCCAGCTCTCACTAAGCACAAACGCTCTGGTATAGAGTTCCCTACCCCTTGCTAACACATACCTTACTCCAATACCTTCTGATAGAATCCACGTGTACCGAACCTTTTTGCCTGTCTCCTCGTTTATGCACCGAAGCTGCCTGCCCTCAGACTATATTGCCGCTCCAGACTATCTACCTACATCTAACCAATCGGTTCCTGCATCCTGAGGTCTCCACCCTTCCTGAAGACATTCCTGACAATCAGTTATCAGTAATATTCTGTAAGTAGGGATATAATCCCATTCATTTATATTACCTCCATGCCTCACAGCTATGTAGTGGTAGCCCAGGCCACAGACCCCAGATCCTTAACAGGATGTGAAGAGAGTGTTGCCAACGGGAGGGAATCCCAGCGACGCTCCTCTCACATCCAGGGCTGCCTGCTCCCCTCTGATGTAATCAAAGGGGGCCGGACGAAAGCCAAATTTCATCCAATATGGGCCCAGGTAGGCCATTGGTAAAAAAGAAAAATTGTAATGGTTGACCCCTCCGTTCCGAACAGAACAGAGGTCCGCCATTAAGATTTTTTATATACATACCCCCCCCCGGGTGTCACCATCGCAATCTTCAATGTTCCACAAAATGTGTGCCGAGCCTCGTGCGGTGTTATGTCTTAGCGCAGCGATTACCAACTTGTGGTATGCATACCCCAGGGGTACGCACGAGGACCCGGGGGGGTACGTGTATTAAAAATCCTAATCCCTTCTGCAATCCCAGAGTAAGCATCCTCTACCACCTGGGTAAGGGGGTCAGCAGCATGCTGTTGCTCGGTAAGGGGCCATCCTCACGCTGGAGCCCAGTCTGCTGCTGAGGAGGGAGGCCGACTGCCTCCCCTTCCTGAAGCCCGCTCTGCTCCGCTGCTGGCTCCTCACCTGGGGCTGTGTAGAGCAATGCTGGCAGTGTGGGGCTGTTTTCCTCTCCCCAGAGATTCAGGCCATCCAAATGCAGGCAGGGCCCAGCCTCACCCTGCTCTGACGCCAGCACTTCACCTGGGGGAACAGTTTTCCTTTTGCGAATCACCAACTCCAGCAAGCAGTCTTCCCTGCTCACAGGCTCTGGCGACATCATAACTTGGGGATTTGAGGCAACTGTCTCACATCCTGACAGTGCTGTGGGAAAGGTTCCAATCTCCTCGACAACTCCAGAGTCTATAGCTGGCCCAGACACATCAAGGCCTTCAAGCTCCCCCAGCTCTTTGGCTAGGAGCACACTGGGGGCCATCTGCCATGCATCCCAGTAAATTTACTAGTGGGGTCTTTAGTCTTGCCCACCGTCGCAAGGAATTCCTGCCTCGACAGTGCATAAATGTCCCTCTGGGTCACATCGGTGGAGACCGCAGTCCCATCTGTCACGACAACTACGCGCTCGCCGCAGCGCAAGATGCATAGTTAAGCAACTCACTGTCTATCCTAGACCCAGATAATGACTATGCGGACAACAATCCCCCGCACGTTTACCTAACCATCCCCATCAGCACCTTCGCTCGCGACAAGCACGTAGAGCGTGATAAAGTTGTCCCAGGATTGCAATGCCGTACCCGTCTTCTCTCGACCCGAGGTAGAGACTACGGTTCCCACAATCCCTGCAGCCACTTTCTTACCCTATTCGTTACGCTGCCACCAGTTCTCATGAACACTACGCGCGCTGCCGGCGTGAGACGCAGGGTTAAGCAACTCCCTTTCTGTCTATCCTAGACCCAGATAATGACTATGCGGACAACAATCCCCTGCGCACTTACCCAACCGCCCCAGCGACCACAACTCACAGTTTAGTAGATACTCAAGCTTAAATCAACAAGCAATAATCCAGTCTCTTCAGTTAGCATGGATCGAATCAGCCAGAAGCAGAACTTAAATCAGGTTATTTATTTATGATATAAAAAATTATATATCACGGTGCATTTTGGTTACAGAAAAATGGATATGATAAATCAGTTAGTTACACATTACACAGCAGATAAAAGAAAAAGATTAAAACACAGAGCCTTACACCCCAATAAGCTAAGCCGACCGTTGTGAGTCCTGGGGGACTGGAGATTTGAAGCATGGACAGCATGGACAGATCATCACGTCGAATGAACCCCCTGTGATCAGCAAGAGCCACATAGTGTGCTCCAGAATATATAGGGCTTCCTGGTCATTCAAAAAACCCCCATAAATGGTGCAGCCCCCTGCACTACAGGTCCCAGCCTGCCCCGTTCTGGGCACGCTCAGTGCACTTCTTCATTAAGTTTAATTGCCCAAAGATATCAATCCTCCCCAAATACCCCCTCTAGTGATCAAAGGATGTGATTACTTCTTTGAAAGGCAGGACCACGTATACCTTGGTGCTGCGGTGTCTGCAGCCAGGACTCCAAAGTGTGAATAGAGGACACAGGACTTTCCAGTTCACCAAATGGGCTATTGCTTTCATTCACACCTTTCGATGGCTTCACAGAGAAAATGGTCACTGGCCTGTTAATTGCTTCCTCCAGCAGGCTAGCAACTCAGGCATTGATCATTTAGGCCAGCTGCACAAAATAGCCTGGTATCTGCAGATAGCCATAGATATATATACATATCGCGATAGATATATGGATAGGTAGACACAGGTAGATACATATATACATATCACGATAGATATACAGATCTAATCGGTCACACCATCCACCGTTGTAGGGCAAAAATCCTCTGCTGCCCGAAGAGAGGAGGTATTCTGCATTATTGGTAGCTCCTCTGTCTGCTTCTCTGTGCAAAGCTTCTCTTGGCGAACCTGGCTTACCTGCTGACCGAGGTCTAGCAGTCGCTTGTACGATTTCTCCAGCTTCCACTCATTGCTGGCTAACGACTCCAAGTCGTCTTGTATCCACCACACGTCAGAAAGGTTTAGCACTCTGTACTCTGCAATTGCTTCCCATCTCCACTCTGTGTCATCTCCGAAATCTGGATCTCTGGACATTTTCTAGAACAACAGTCCCAGGCCGCTGTAGTAAAGCCTTCTGTCGGGCTGTTATTGTCCACACTCTCCGCTCTCATCTGGGCTGCATACCATCAGATGGCTTCATAGCTCTCCTCCAGTTGTGTCTCTTCATAGACCAGACAAGCCAGATCAGCCAGCCAATTCTTGTGCCATTGCTTATCCACCAACACCTCACGCAATTCTATCCTCTTCAGGTACCTTTCTTGGGATGAGGGGAGGATCTTGTTCTAGCAGCGCTGCTCTCTGTCCAGCGCATCATGCCAGAGTAGCCAACGTGCTGTATCGGCCCAGTTCAGCTGAGTCTCCTCTGTTACAGGTCCACGATGGTTTGCCTGTATCTCTCAGTATGCTGCTCCTGTGACTGCTGCCATCTTCTGCTTACTTCTGCTGCGCCATATGGATATCAATGTCATGCGCTGATTCCAGGGCGGTAGGTGCGAGCCAATATGCAATGAATACTAGTAAACCAGATATATTTATATATAAGGATTTATTGAGAAAAGGCACAAAAAGGGATTGGCCGGAGGCAACAACAGAATCTAGGAGGGGAAAACGAGAGAAGTGGGAGAAAGCTAAGGAATAGGGGAGGAGAGATTGTATATACACAGGTAACAGGGCTAGAGGGAACTAGAGCAGAACATATACAGGTTACAGGGCTAGGGGGAACTAGAACAGAGCATATACAGGTTACAGGGCTAGAGGGAACTAGAGCAGAGCATATACAGGTTACAGGGCTAGAGGGAACTAGAGCAGAGCATATACAGGTTACAGGGCTAGAGGGAACTAGAGCAGAGCATATACAGGTTACAGGGCTAGAGGGAACTAGAGCAGAGCATATACAGGTTACAGGGCTAGAGGGAACTAGAGCAGAGCATATACAGGTTACAGGGCTAGAGGGAACTAGAGCAGAGCATATACAGGTAACAGGGCTAGAGGGAACTAGCAGAACATACACAGGTTACAGGGCTAGAGGGAACTAGAGCAGAGCATATACAGCTTACAGGGCTAGAGGGAACTAGTGCAGAGCATATACAGCTTACAGGGCTAGAGGGAACTAGAGCAGAGCATATACAGCTTACAGGGCTAGAGGGAACTAGAGCAGAGCATATACAGCTTACAAGGCTAGAGGGATCTAGAGCAGAGCATATACAGCTTACAGGGCTAGAGGGAACTAGAGCAGAGCATATACAGGTTACAGGGCTAGAGGGCACTAGAGCAGAGCATACACAGGTTACAGGGCTAGAGGGAACTACAGATAACAAAATGGGAAAACAAACAGTATACTCAAGGTTATATATATGAATATATCAGTACTAGAGATGTGGGCAAGTCCTTGTGATCCAGGTAAGGAAAACTTGGGAGATCCAGGAAGATGCCAAGTCCAGAGGTCTGTAGTAAACAGGAGGTCCAGAAGGTTTGTAAACAATAAGTCCAGTGGGGAACTGTAACAGTGGTAGTCTTGAGAGGGTAGGATCCAGCAGAGTATGGGTCATAGGTTTCTTGGAGGAATCGCAGGTAGCTCCTAACAGCTTGGATATTTCCAAGGCAATGTGGAAGTCCTGGGTCTCAGGTGTGGCCTGGTTTTATGCAGGAGTAGATGGTGATCTGGGCAACACCTGAGCATTACACAGTCAGAGGTGACTAGTGGTACTGCATGTGAAAGTCTCACTACTATGAGCCAGCACTGGGTTTAGGCTTTTTATTACGCCGGCAGCGATGAGCATGACATATGCCCCCCCCTAAGGGCACACTCCGGGTGCCCACAATGTCCTTGGAATCGGTGACGGCGTGAGTAGACTCTAGAAGATCTTCGGATTCTGAAAATATGGAATCCAGTATAATTGTATCTGTTAATAAAGACGTTCTTGGTTTAAGCTTCCTGGTACTGATGATAGGGGAGTCAATTTTAGTTACTCCAGGTCTCCTTTCAGGACAAGCTCTCCCATATGGTTGTACAGCCGGGGAGAATGTAGGTACAGTGTCTTTTACAGGATTAGTCAAGGGAGGTAATATGTGGTTCGCAACTTCCTGTAGTTGACTCTGCAAGAACATAAGAATTTTTTGCTGTGTGCTCACAGACTGAACGACATCATTAACTTGGTTAGCGAGTGTCTTTATGGTGGATACAATAACTGGTATAGTTGCAGTCTCAATAGATTCTTTTACAGATGTTCCTGCAACAGCAGGTAAGTATTGGGTGGTAGAAGTCTCAGCACAAACTGTAATTTCACCAAGTGGTCCAGCATCAGATGGATCCTTGTCAATGGATGGTGTCTGGCTAATCAACACTGGTTCTGGGTCAGGTATTTTAGTTGGCAGATCCTTGGTACCATACAGTGGTATCTTGGCAGCGGGCATAGTAGTTGATGACATGCCAGTTGTAGGCATCTTGAAAGTAGGTGTATCGCTTACTTGTGTTTCCGTAGCAGAGATGTGAGCTGGTGGTACCTCAGCAACTGGTATTCTGTCAGCAGGCACTTTGGCATGGACTGAAGTTCCATCAACAGACAGCGTGGAATCGAACACCTCAGCGGAGACCAAGGTGTCGGCGACAGGCTGTTTGGTATGGAGTGGAGCTTCAGCAGCGGGCACTGCGGCTTGGGTTGAGGTTTCCAGACACAAATCTGTTTGCACAGTGAAGGTCTTAGGATCTTTTGGTTCAACCTCTGGGATTTTCTTGGAGGGAACCGGATAACAGGTACCAGATTCTGTAGCCTGAGGACCTTGAAAGGGTTGGGTGACTATAGACACTGATGCTGTACCATAGATAGGCGAGGGGGGTGTATCTTCTGTGTCTATGAATTCGTCAGACGAGGAACAGTCAAAGGGTATAAAATCTTTTCGTGGATCTCTGTGAGGAACGACTGTGGCAGACCTAATGAAGCCAGTACGTCGCCCAGGACCACCTTTGGGAAGCTGTGTTAATTGCAGAGGTATCTCGGTCGGGTCATCACTATCCCAGCCTTCAGAACTGTTGCTAAGCATGGGGAACCGTGAGAGACATTGGTCTGTACTATGATGGCTGGGAGTGATTGGAACAGTAGCTGTAGTGGCATTAACTCTTTCAGATTGGTACACACCTCTCCTGGCTTTCAAGGCTGATTCAAATATAGTCAAGTCCTTTTTGCGAACTAATGTCCCATTGGAGGCAATTGTACAGTCTGTAGGTATGGGCTCCATAGAAACACCAACTTGTGCAGGATACACTGTTGCATTGATGGGTGGTTGGCTGGGAGCAATGGATGACGAGGTGTTGGCAGCAAATAGAGATGTAATATCCATAGGAACACCATATGACTCAGGTACCGATGGTTCATACTCCATATTTCCAGAAGACATAGGTGTAGGTGAAAGAGTTCGTGGTCTGGTGGGCCTTGGAGATGTAGGCGGTGTTACAGGAGACAGAGTTGGAGTGGCGGGTTCTCTGTAGTAGCGATCAGGTACTGGTGCAGGTTTAGACAATGGGGTGGATCTCCTGCTCATAGCTTTGGTCACAGGATTCTTTAGTGCAGGTGCAGGATTTTTAGACTTCGGGGTCTGTCTCTGGGGTCTTATTGGGCAAAGCGGGACCCAGTGCCCCCTCGAACCACAATAAATACAGACGCCAGCCGCTTGCCTCCTGGCACGCTCTGCCGGAGTTAAAGGACCACGAATTATCTTTGAAATATTGTCTTTTGCAGCAGGGTTGTAAAATCCTTGGAGTTGCAATTGCAGGAATCCAATCAGTTGGGTGAGGAATTCATGGAGGGCTTTCTGGATTAACCCCGTGAGCAGTGGCGTAGCGTGGGGGGGGCCAGGGGGGTCATGGCCCCGGGCGCAATTTACTTAGGGGCGCAAAATTTCAAAAGAAATTTGCGCCCCTAATAATGTCCAGGTACCGCAGGCTTGAAGTGCAGTGTTTTTTTTCCGATTTTTTTTTTTTTTTTAATTTCTGGCCGAGCGCCTGCACTCAGACTCCAGCGCGGCGGCAGAGAGAGGGAGGGGGTGTGGCTTGGCTCCCTCCGTGTGCTGCTCCAGAGTTCTAAGGGATTGGAGGAGACTAAGAGGAGGAGGAGCTGCCTGCAGCATCCTGGTCATGAGGTCACACAAGCTGAGTGCAGGCAGCTCACATGTATGGCTCCTCCCCCACTTCCATCCTCTTCCTGGTGTGACTGCACGGCCTCTGCACACAGTGTGAAGGAGGAGACGTCACAGGCTGCAGACACATCACGAGCCCCATCATGACAGCCAAGACAGTGAGTAAAATGGAGGGGGGGAGGGACATGAACTGCCTCAGAGAAATCAGGCTTGCTTTTTTTGAAACATGGGATGATTGGGGGACAGGAGACACAGGGACTGGCTGTTTGCTCCAGACAGTGGAGATGAAGGAGCTGGCACTGGGCTCAGGTTCTGGCAGTGGGGGTCCCAATCAAAAATTGAGGTACCAGGCATTGTGCACTGTGCAGCCAGAGAACAAGCTGCTCCCTTACCCAGCGCTTAGTCACACTCTCCTGTCACCCTGTCCCCACCTGGCGCTCACAGCATGCACAGGGGCTTATTACTAGTAATAAATAGTAATATATATATTTTGTTTTGAAATTTTGTATAATTATATTAATATATTAAAATATAATTAATTTATTTTAATAATCTGTAATTTAATACATTTTAATATAATTTTAAATTAATTTATTTTAATATTTAAATATAATGTACTATATTTATAGACTATTAATATATAATTTTAATATATAAATATTCCCGATATCCCGCCACACGGCGACTGGTATCCTGAATGATATCAGGAATATTTCTATGTGAGCAGCCGGTTCCCAGCACCGGGGCAATAGATACAGCAGAGACGGAGTGTGGAGATCTGGATTCTATAATTTTAATATATATAATTTATTATAATAAATAATTTAATCAATTTCAATTTGTTGTGTAATTACTTGAATATTTTAATTTTAAATATATTTTATATTAATTTATTATTATTTTATTAGTTTTATTCCCAACCAGCTCTGTGATACGCTCATACACACAGCATATTGCTGAGTTTTATTTCTACGCAGCTCTGTGATACGCTCATACACACAGCATATTGCTGAGTTTTATTTCTACGCAGCTCTGTGATACGCTCATACACACAGCATATTGCTGAGTTTTAATTCTACGCAGCTCTGTGATACACTCAAACACACAGCATATTGCTGAGTTTTATTTCTACGCAGCTCTGTGATACGCTCATACACACAGCATATTGCTGAGTTTTAATTCTACGCAGCTCTGTGATACACTCAAACACACAGCATATTGCTGAGTTTTATTTCTACGCAGCTCTGTGATACGCTCATACACACAGCATATTGCTGAGTTTTAATTCTACGCAGCTCTGTGATACACTCAAACACACAGCATATTGCTGAGTTTTATTTCTACGCAGCTCTGTGATACGCTCATACACACAGCATATTGCTGAGTTTTGTTTCTACGCAGCTTTGTGATACGCTCATATACACTGCATATTACCGTGCATCTTATTGCTGTGTAGCTCTGTGATGTGCTCATATGCACCGCACATTACTGTGAGTTTTATTGCTGTGATGTTTAAGCCGACTGCCCAGGGCAAAGCCTGGGGGCATGCACAAATACATAGAAATATGAGAATAACTCTGCAGTCAGTGCACACCACCTCACATACATACACTTTACTGGTGGGTGGAAGGGAATCAGGGCGTGCCAACGTGTCCACAGGTTTGGGGGGGCGCGCAAATCTTGCCTTGCCCCGGGTGCTGACAACCCACGCTACGCCACTGCCCGTGAGTACTTGATTCATTGCTGGCTCGTTTGTATTTGACTTCCACATTCTGTCATGCGCTGATTCGGGGGCGGTAGGTGCGAGCCAATATGCAATGAATACTAGTAAACCAGATATATTTATATATAAGGATTTATTGAGAAAAGGCACAAAAAGGGATTGGCCGGAGGCAACAACAGAATCTAGGAGGGGAAAACGAGAGAAGTGGGAGAAAGCTAAGGAATAGGGGAGGAGAGATTGTATATATATGTATATACACAGGTAACAGGGCTAGAGGGAACTAGAACAGAACATATACAGGTTACAGGGCTAGGGGGAACTAGAGCAGAGCATATACAGGTTACAGGGCTAGAGGAAACTAGAGCAGAGCATATACAGGTTACAGGGCTAGGGGGAACTAGAGCAGAGCATATACAGGTTACAGGGCTAGAGGAAACTAGAGCAGAGCATATACAGGTTACAGGGCTAGAGGGAACTAGAGCAGAGCATATACAGGTTACAGGGCTAGAGGGATCTAGAGCAGAGCATATACAGGTTACAGGGCTAGAGGGAACTAGAGCAGAGCATATACAGCTTACAGGGCTAGAGGGAACTATAGCAGAGCATACACAGGTTACAGGGCTAGAGGGAACTACAGATAACAAAATGGGAAAACAAACAGTATACTCAAGGTTATATATATGAATATATCAGTACTAGAGATGTGGGCAAGTCCTTGTGATCCAGGTAAGGAAAACTTGGGAGATCCAGGAAGATGCCAAGTCCAGAGGTCTGTAGTAAACAGGAGGTCCAGAAGGTTTGTAAACAATAAGTCCAGGGGGGAACTGTAACAGTGGTAGTCTTGAGAGGGTAGGATCCAGCAGAGTATGGGTCATAGGTTTCTTGGAGGAATCGCAGGTAGCTCCTAACAGCTTGGATATTTCCAAGGCAATGTGGAAGTCCTGGGTCTCAGGTGTGGCCTGGTTTTATGCAGGAGTAGATAGTGATCTGGGCAACACCTGAGCATTACACAGTCAGAGGTGACTAGTGGTACTGCATGTGAAAGTCTCACTACTATGAGCCAGCACTGGGTTTAGGCTTTTTATTACGCCGGCGGTGATGAGCATGACAATCGAATCCTGGTGCTGGTTTGGATGTCCTTAGACTGTAGGAAGCATCTGTTACATCCTCAGCCCCTGCTGTGCTGCCCGGGGGTCTGGGCATAGTTCGGTGCCACTGGCTGGTCGAGTGCCAGCACCTTGAAATGGCCGAACGGCATCTGAGGGGACGTGGCCTGGTGTGGTCACAAGGAGCCGCCGGGTTTAAAGCAGGGCGCGAGGAGTTGCCTCATCACCCTGACGTGGAGTTCTGTTCCCGCATCGCTTACCATTGCTATCATTGAGATTCCAGTTGCCGACCCGTTTACGTCTACGATCCCTGCTCCTGATTTTGACCCGGCTTGTTTTGACCATTCTTATGCTACGAACTATAGCGGTTGCTAATACTGTGCGTCGTAGGTTTAACCCTATGCAGGCTGCTCGGGGTTTTACTCAATTTATGGGGATATTCCCCTCTCACTCTGTACTTTATACAGCCTTATCGGGGTTCTGTTCCAGGCCCAAGGTATATGATTTAAGGTCATGTATTTCTGTACAAGCCACAATAGCGAGATACTGTTTGTTTTCTGCATTTGATCATTATGCTCAGCTTGCCAAATGTACCCTGGTTTGTACCAGTTATAAACCTTTATGTGTGTCAATGAACCCTGGTGATTTCAAGTTACAACATACCAGTCTGAGCTTATCAGAAAACGTTAAGTCTGTCAGGTCGGTGACTGCCCTGCAGTCTGCACAATACGTTGACTGTCAAACGAACTACCTCGGTTCACCCATTCAAGTGTTGAAGCCATCTGTATTGTTGTGTGCTCTAAGTTGTCCGTTGGTCTTGAAACCTTTGGAACTTAGTAGCAGATCAGTTGTCCTGTCCTTGGCTTTGGAGTATAAGTCTGTAATTACTGTGTGTTTTGCAACCATCAAGCAGATATCTCTGTCCAACAAGATCTCAACCGCGCTACTCTTGTGCGAGCGCCACAGCGCCCTTTATAGCATCCCATCGCTGTCACCAGTGTAACAGATCTCTGTGCCTGGACAGGGTCACATCTGCCAATTGCTGCTTCCTCGATGGACCCCCAGTTTCTCCTCGTGACTCTCACGCCTTTCTCCAGTACCTTAGCTGCAGCTTAAGGACAGGTGCACGTAGAGAGCCTAACTAGCACCCCAGAAATAAGCCGAAGCTGTAGACCTGGAGCCTTTCGCTGGCACAGCAAGCAGACAATGGCTGCTACCCCAAATCATGAGCTGTGACTTCAAGCTTGGTCAGAATAAAACTGTTTATTCACAGAGACACACAGGTACAGTCAAGGACCAACACAGAGAGAAAGCAGGTAAAACAAAAGGAATTTCTTATAGAGAGAATGTACACAATAGAGAGAGCAGGTACTAATACAGAGGTCACACTATACAGAGAGAGGATAGATAATTGAGGGAATGTACACCATATACGTAACAAGAGACTCTACAATAACTACTGATGTCTGTGTTATTCCCTTATGTAATCTTTAGTTTGCTGGGGGGATGTTTAAAACCGTGAAAAGAAATGAACCTATGTGGTTCATAGTGAACTGGCGCTATGATCTGTATAGGTGTATATACAACAGTAAGCCGCTCACCCTTATGGGTATATCCTTCACCCTTATTGAAAATGTAGAAAGTACACAACAAAGTTTGTAGGGGGTGCTGAGTTGTTATACAAATAAAATATATATATAAATTGGAACATCAAAACTTATCTTAATAGTGAGGTATTCGAAATATGATTCCTCATTTCTGTTTGATATTTCCTATAACAGAGAAAGATCCAAAACAATGACGCAGTATAGAGTGGGAAATGGATTATTATATGACCATATGGCGATTTCACTCACAAAGGAGGAGCCTGACTGGCTCGTGGTATGCACTTTCAGGACTCTAAGGGGTTCCTCCCACCCACCTTCACTCGATGTAGGTTTTTCCAAAGATAGCAATACCTCAAATAGAATAATGGCAGCAATAGTGTGTTAACGTTGACACAATTAAAATATAAGTGGATGTCAACTTACATGGTTCAGAGCCTCCTAATGAGGTGGCTCTGTAAATGTGTCTGTGGATCACTATTCACTACAGAGGGGATCCCACTTCATTTGGTGAAGGATATCGATGGAAAATCAGCAGTGGTGCCAATGGATATCTCCAGGTAGATATATAAATCAACGAAAAATAAGTATAAAATTTTTAAAAATAAAAACATTTATTCAAATTAAAACAAACAGTAAAAATCCCGAGACACTTTTCCCTTGCATGCTGCAAGCTTCATTAGTCAGGAAAGAATGGGGTCCGTTCATTTATTCCCCCATTTTATAGTCTGGCAAGCATCATGATTGAAAGCACCTGAAAGATGTATTCATGTAGGACGTTGATCCTATAGACCATCTGATGTCATTTCCAGATGTTGCGAATGACGTGTTTCCGTATCCATGTATCGCGCTTTCACTTTCTTCTTGTTAGTGCGCATGTGTGATGGTCCGTTTCGGTTTCAGTTTGTATGTTATTCGATGGCACGTCTTTCTTTTCATCTAACATCAATCGGTCACTAGAATCAATGTCCATGGGGAATTACTCAGAACAATTTACCACTCATTACATAAAACAAATATGCATATTTATGGAAAAAGGTGTATATTCGTAACCTAAAATATAATCTATAAGATAAAACATAATAAATATATACCTTATCTTATTGAAGGGCTATAGCGAATCTAAAGAAAGTGGCAAACCTCAAAATCGGTATTGAGACCCCCTCGGAATTATTGTGTCTAAATTACATATCCATCGCATTTCTGTTTTAATTAGTTTTTGATGAAGGTTATTCCCTTCTATCGCCAAAAACTGGGAGCCCATAAGGTTACAGTCATGGGTGTCTCTGTAATGTATCAGGACACTATGTTTATCATGTCCTTTATTAATGTAGCATAAATGCTCATTAATTCTACTATATAAGGGACGTGATGTCTGACCTATATATATTTTGTTGCAGGGACATCTAATTAAGTATATAACATTTTTTGAGTGACATGTCATTCATTACCTGTTTGATTTTATACTCTATTGCTCCTTGAGTGTTGGTAAATTTATTTATTACTCTCCTATGATTCCCTGTTTTGCGGCAAGCTATACAGCATCCACATCCATAAAATCCTGGATGTAATTTAAACAACTCTTTATTATTTCCGTTCAATGGTATATGGTTTTCAACTAATTGTCTATTAAGTGTGTCGCTACCTCTATAAATAACTTTTGGGGCATCTGGCAGAATATTACCTAAAATGGGATCCCTTTTAAGAATCGGCCAATAGCGAACAATTAATTTTTTTATTGTTCTATTGCTGGTATTATAGTTCAAGACAAACGGAACATCAGCATTCTCAATTTTTTTTTATCTTTATATTTTAATAGATCACTTCTATCCATATTTAGAACCTCCTCTCTTGTATGATTGAGTTGTTCCTCTTTATTCCCTTTCTCTTTAAAGTCCAACATTAATTTATGTGACTGTTGTGTAAATTGAGTTACGTCAGTACAGTTTCTCCTTATGCGCATCATCTGCCCTTTTTTAATGGCGCCAAGCCAAGGAGGGTAGTGACTGCTGGTGTTATTTATATAGCTATTTACTTGTACATCTTTAAAGTGAGTTCTAGTTTTAATATGCCCGTTTTCAATATATATATATTTAAATATAAAAAATCTACCGTTTCTTTACTTATAAAGGATTCCAATTTTATCCCCAATTGATATCATTAAGGTGATTTATAAATTGGGTCAGATGTTCCATACTTCCCTTCCACACCATCAGTAAATCATCAAAGTATCTTTTATATAGGACAAGGTTTTACCCCCAGCCATGCCCCGTCCACACCACCCTGGATTCCCAATGTGACATGATGAGATTGGCATAGCTGGGGGAAAACCTCGTCCCCATAGTTATTCCATTTTGCTGGAGGTAAAAATCCCCGCCATACCATAAATAGTTGTTAGTGAAAATTAAATGTATACCCTCTATTATGAATTCTATCTGTTCATCTTTGAACTGTCCCGATAAAACAGTGAAAAACCAAATATATTTAAAAGGTCTACCAGTTTCCCATTACTCTCTTTCACGGGCCATAGTCGCTGGGCAGGAGGCTAGCCCACAGCCCCCTCCAGATGCAAACAGCAGTAAAAATATCTAATAACTGTGAGTAGATGGGAAGAGATAATGAGAAGCTGGGGAGCAGATAAGGAGGCGCTGCGTAGGAGATGGGGAGGTGCAGGGTTGGAGATAAGGACACGATGGAGTGGAGATAGGGAGACGATGGGGAGGAGATATGGATAAGCTAGGTTAAAAGATTAGGAAAAGCTGGGGGGATGCAGAGGAGAATATGGAAAAGCTGGGGTGGAGATGAGGGTGCTGGAAGGAGATAATGAGAAGCTATGGAAGAGACAAGAAGAAGCTGGGGCGGAGATGTGGAAAGCTAGTGAGGAGACAAGGAGATGCAGGGGAGAAGAGGAGAGAAGATGAGGAGAAGCAGGGGAAAAGATAGTGAGGAGAAGCAGGGGAGGAGATGGTGAGAAAAAGCAGGGGAGAAGATGACGATGGGGAGAAGTTGAAGATGGGGAGAAGTTGAAGATGGGGAGAACCAGGGAAGAATATGAAGATGTGGAGAAGATGAAGTGGAGAAGCAGGGGAGAAGATGAAGATGGGGAGAAGCAGGGGAGTGTAACGGGCGGGGTATCGCCCACCAAGGAGTAGCGGAGTTGAGATCCTTAAGGGCTGAGAAATCTTTTTGACGTTTAAACACTGGTTAAATGTCACGTCTCGGCCTTGCCCCCTGCTGGTGGTAGCAGGGATTCCTGTTGTTTTGTTTTCAGCCTGCAGGCCATCTGTTGGGCTAATTGGTCTGCGGTCACATGACCTGTTCTGCCCTATAAGTACGACCAGGATTCCCCTTGATCCTTGGACCAGGATAGTCTTTCTTGCCTAGTCCCTGTATGCTGGTTTACTTTGATTTGCTGTGTATGACCTCTGGCTCATGTATTTAGGATCCCTCTCTTGTCTGACCCCTCTAGTTATGATATATTCCGTGTATGACCTTTGGCTCTTGTATTTGGATCTCTCTTCTGTCTGTCCCCTGTACTGTACCGTGCTTAGGAATCTGTATGCCTGCATTCATCGTATGTCTGGTTTATGTTTTGTTCGTCTTGCAGGCCTAGCCTAGTTAGTATTTCGAGACCACCTTTCAAGGATCTCAGTCAGGGCTTAGGGATCTTTCTAGTTTCTGTTAATATCTTGGTTTGTTCCCTGGAATCTGTATGCCTGCATTCATCGTATGTCTGGTTTATGTTTTGTTCGTCTTGCAGGCCTAGCCTAGTTAGTATCTCGAGACCACCTTTCAAGGATCTCAGTCAGGGCTTAGGGATCTTTCTAGTTTCTGTTAATATCTTGGTTTGTTCCCTGGAATCTGTATACCTGCATTTATTGTCTGTCTGGTTTATGTTTTATTCATCTTGCAAACCTAGCCTAGTTAGTATTTCGAGACCATCTTTTCAAGGATCTCAGTCAGGGCTTAGGGATCTTTCTAGTTTCTGTTAATATCTTGGTTTGTTCCCTGGAAGCTGTATACCTGTCCTTAAGGCTTCATCTCTGCAGATTGGGGGTTCCCCCTCACCCTATAGGGGGCTCCCCGTTACATTATCCTGGTCCCAGAATAGAAGCTGGCAGGTATGTCTCATATGTATGAAGCTGTATTGAACTTGGTGCTTGCTATGCTGAAAGAGCTGCAGAGGTTAATGGAGGCTCTGAGCCTATCACCTGCTGCAGCTAACGATGCAGCACCACCCTGCACTACTTGCAAATCCATGTATGAGAAGGAAAGACGCAGGTTGTATGGTCTCTGTTTTTATTGTGCAGATCCAAATCACACTATTGAGCATTGTGTATTAAAACCTGTTAAGCAATGGCAGGGGAACCATATATTCAGGTATCGCTATGGAGGTACTGGTGTGTCCTCCATAGGCATCCAGACTGGCAGAATAGCCACCTCAAATCTGGTGAATCATGGGATCACTATGCCCTCGTCTCCCAGTGAGGTTTCAGTGTCTCCGGTTGGGAATGCTAAGCCAGCCATGTCTGTATCCACTAGTACGCTGCCAGCCATGTCTGTATCCACTGGCACGCTGCCAGCCATGTCTGTATCCACTGGCACGCTGCCAGCCATGTCTGTATCCACTGGCACGCTACCAGCTATGTCTGTATCCACTGGCACGCTGCCAGCCATGTCTATATCCACTGGAACACTGCCAGCCAGGTCTATATCCACTGGCACGCTGCCAGCTATGCCTGTTCCCACTGGCAGTGAAATGCCAGCCATGTCTGTATCTACTGACACGATGCCAGCCATGTCTGCTTCCCCTGGCACGATGCCAGCCATGTCTGCTTCCCCTGGCACGATGTCAGCCATGTCTGTATCCACTGGCACGATGCCAGCCATGTCTGTATCCACTGGCATGCTGCCAGCCATGTCTGTATCTACTGGCATGCTGCCAGCCATGCCTGTTCTCACTGGTAATGAAAAGCCAGCCATGTCTGTTCCCGCTGGCAATGAAATGCCAGCCATATCTGTATCTATTGGCACGATGCCAGCCATGTCTGTATCTACTGGCACGATGCCAGCCATGTCTGTATCTACTGGCACGATGCCAGCCATGTCTGTATCTACTGGCACGATGCCAGCCATGTCTGTATCCACCGGCACTATGCCAGCCATGTCTGTATCCACTGGCATGATGCCAGCCATGTCTGTATCCACTGGCACACTGCCAGCCATGCCTGTTCTCACTGGTAATGAAAAGCCAGCCATGCCTGTTCCCACTGGCAATGAAATGTCAGCCATGTCTGTATCTACTGGCACGAAGCCAGCCATGTCTGTATCCACTGGCACGCTGCCAGCCATGCCTGTTCTCACTGGTAATGAAAAGCCGGCCATGCCTGTTCCCACTGGCAATGAAATGCCAGCCATGTCTGTATCCACTGGCACGCTGCCAGCCATGCCTGTTCTCACTGGTAATGAAAAGCCAGCCATGCCTGTTCCCACTGGCAATGAAATGCCAGCCATGTCTGTATCTATTGGCACGATGCCAGCCATGTCTGTATCTACTGGCACGATGCCAGCCATGTCTGTATCCACCGGCACGATGCCAGCCATGTCTGTATCCACTGGCATGATGCCAGCCATGTCTGTATCCACTGGCACGCTGCCAGCCATGCCTGTTCTCACTGGTAATGAAAAGCCGGCCATGCCTGTTCCCACTGGCAATGAAATGCCAGCCATGTCTGTATCCACTGGCACGCTGCCAGCCATGCCTGTTCTCACTGGTAATGAAAAGCCAGCCATGCCTGTTCCCACTGGCAATGAAATGCCAGCCATGTCTGTATCTATTGGCACGATGCCAGCCATGTCTGTATCTACTGGCACGATGCCAGCCATGTCTGTATCTACTGGCACGATGCCAGCCATGTCTGTATCTACTGGCACGATGCCAGCCATGTCTGTATCCACCGGCACGATGCCAGCCATGTCTGTATCCACTGGCATGATGCCAGCCATGTCTGTATCCACTGGCACGCTGCCAGCTATGCCTGTTCTCACTGGTAATGAAAAGCCAGCCATGCCTGTTCCCACTGGCAATGAAATGCCAGCCATGTCTGCATCCACTGGCACGAAGCCAGCCATGTCTGTATCCGCTGGCACGCTGCCAGCCATGCCTGTTCTCACTGGTAATGAAAAGCCAGCCATGCCTGTTCCCACTGGCAATGAAATGCCAGCCATGTCTGTTTCTACTGGCACGAAGCCAGCCATGTCTGTATCCACTGGCACGCTGCCAGCCATGCCTGTTCTCACTGGTAATGAAAAGCCAGCCGTGCCTGTTCCCACTGGCAATGAAATGCCAGCCATGTCTGTATCCACTGGCACGCTGCCAGCCATGCCTGTTCTCACTGGTAATGAAATGCCAGCCATGTCTGCATCCACTGGCACGAAGCCAGCCATGTCTGTATCCACTGGCACGAAGCCAGCCATGTCTGTATTCACTGGCACGAAACCAGCCATGTTTGTATCTACTGGCACGAAGCCAGCCATGTCTGCTTCCCCTGGCACGAAGCCAGCCATGTCTGCTTCCCCTGGCACGAAGCCAGCCATGTCTGTTCCCACTGGCAATGAAAAGCCAGCCATGTCCGCTTCCCCTGGCAAAAAGCCAGCCATGTCTGTATCTACTGGCATGAAGCCAGCCATGTCTGTATCTGTTGGCACGAAGCCAGCTATGTCTGTATCCACTGGCACGCTGCCAGCCATGCCTGTTCTTACTGGTAATGAAATGCCAGCCATGTCTGTAGCTATTGGCACGAAGCCAGCCATGTCTGTTCCCACTGGCAATGAAAAGCCAGCCATGTCCGCTTCCCCTGGCAAAAAGCCAGCCATGTCTGTATCTACTGGCATGAAGCCAGCCATGTCTGTATCTACTGGCGTGAAGCCAGCCATGTCTGTATCTACTGGCGTGAAGCCAGCCATGTCTGTATCTACTGGCACGAACCCAGCCATGTCTGTATCCACTGGCACGAAGCCAGCCATGTCTGTTCCCACTGGCACGATGCCAGCCATGTCTGTTCCCACTGGCACGATGCCAGCCATGTCTGTTCCCACTGACACGATGCCAGCCATGTCTGCTTCCCCTGGCACGAAGCCAGCCATGTCTGCTTCTCCTGGCACGAAGCCAGCCATGTCTGTATCCACTGGCGTGAAGCCAGCCATGTCTGTATCTACTGGCACGAACCCAGCCATGTCTGTATCCACTGGCACGAAGCCAGCCATGTCTGTTCCCACTGGCACGATGCCAGCCATGTCTGTTCCCACTGGCACGATGCCAGCCATGTCTGTTCCCACTGGCACGATGCCAACCATGTCTGTTCCCACTGGCACGATGCCAGCCATGTCTGCTTCCCCTGGCACGAAGCCAGCCATGTCTGCTTCCCCTGGCACAAAGCCAGCCATGTCTGCTTCCCCTGGCACAAAGCCAGCCATGACGGGTACTGGTAATGAGAAGCCAGCCATGTCGGGTACTGGTAATGAGAAGCCAGCCATGTCGGGTACTGACAATATGTCATTCGTGATGCCTGAGGCTGGTACCTTGCCAGTGGTGTCCGGGACTAGCTGTACGTCAGCAATGACAGCTGTACCCAGGTTAGACGAGACAGCTGTGACCACGTTTTGTTATGAGGCCGACGTGCCTGGATTGGCACATGAGACCACTGTGCCCTTGCCCCACAGTGAGTCCAGTATTGTCCCCACCATTGTCAAGCCTTGTGAGGTGGTCACAAAGTCTAAGAGAAGACAGGAAAAGGTGATCAACCCTAGCCAATCTGGTTCTGAAACTTCCACACTTTGTTCTGGTTCCATTGATACTACACCCTCTGAGTCTGAGGTTGCCTTACTCCGCACAGTAATCAGGGAAATTCAGCAAGCTGGTGGTTTAAAGGGTATTGAGATCCCTAAATCACATTGTGTTCCCACGGAATATATACGGACGCCTTCTGGCTTTTGGATGCGTGAGAGGCACTGGGTAGTGCTCCAGAGACACCCTGACATTCTGAAAGGGCTGTTGGAAGACTCTGATTCAGATGATCCACAATATACTCCTCCTGGGGAGAGGTGTACGACTGTTGTGGCGCCAACTGTACCATGTCCTGGTGATGTCCCATATCCCGAGTGTTTACCAGTCATGCACACACCCTGTACTGTATTGGTCGGGGCCACGTTTAATGGCAAGGTCATTGTCTCTGGGGTAGACAGTAAGTCCACTGTGTCTTGTGGTTCCACTGTGAGTTGTAATATACAATCTCAGGGCAAGACTACTGTCACTGGATCTGGCAGTACCTCTATTGCCTCTATGTGCCATGGTGTGGACGGAACTCCTAGATCACGGTCCAGGAGACGCAAGAGGACTAACCATAAACAACCGGGGACTGATGATTCACTCCGTTCAAGGTCCAAGGTACTCATGCCGTCGGACCCTCAGGTACGAGACCCTAGCCCGGTTGCCGAGGGTTGTGTACGGGCCTCTAATGGTGCAGTGATCTGCAGAGAGGACCTGGAGGTTTATGAAAGAGCTTTGCTTGCTCAGGCACAAACTGACTACTCTGAGTCTGAGCGGGATTCCAATGGGTACTGGTGACTGGTCTTATCCGTTTTCATGCCATCCATGTTTTCTTTCTTGGGTGCCCAGGAGGTCACCCGTAAGGGAGGGGGTTATGTCACGTCTCGGCCTTGCCCCCTGCTGGTGGTAGCAGGGATTCCTGTTGTTTTGTTTTCAGCCTGCAGGCCATCTGTTGGGCTAATTGGTCTGCGGTCACATGACCTGTTCTGCCCTATAAGTACGACCAGGATTCCCCTTGATCCTTGGACCAGGATAGTCTTTCTTGCCTAGTCCCTGTATGCTGGTTTACTTTGATTTGCTGTGTATGACCTCTGGCTCATGTATTTAGGATCCCTCTCTTGTCTGACCCCTCTAGTTATGATATTCCGTGTATGACCTTTGGCTCTTGTATTTGGATCTCTCTTCTGTCTGTCCCCTGTACTGTACCGTGCTTAGGAATCTGTATGCCTGCATTCATCGTATGTCTGGTTTATGTTTTGTTCGTCTTGCAGGCCTAGCCTAGTTAGTATTTCGAGACCACCTTTCAAGGATCTCAGTCAGGGCTTAGGGATCTTTCTAGTTTCTGTTAATATCTTGGTTTGTTCCCTGGAATCTGTATGCCTGCATTCATCGTATGTCTGGTTTATGTTTTGTTCGTCTTGCAGGCCTAGCCTAGTTAGTATCTCGAGACCACCTTTCAAGGATCTCAGTCAGGGCTTAGGGATCTTTCTAGTTTCTGTTAATATCTTGGTTTGTTCCCTGGAATCTGTATACCTGCATTTATTGTCTGTCTGGTTTATGTTTTATTCATCTTGCAAACCTAGCCTAGTTAGTATTTCGAGACCATCTTTTCAAGGATCTCAGTCAGGGCTTAGGGATCTTTCTAGTTTCTGTTAATATCTTGGTTTGTTCCCTGGAAGCTGTATACCTGTCCTTAAGGCTTCATCTCTGCAGATTGGGGGTTCCCCCTCACCCTATAGGGGGCTCCCAGTTACATTAAATCTCCCAGAATCAGACACTTGTAGCAACAAGGTAGAACCATACACAGAATTGCTACTAAGTACTAATGGTTTCGAGACCAATAGAATACTTAGAGCATATACAGAGAAATGCAGATCACTTGGACGGTTGGTGAATTGAGTGGACTGCAGGGCAGTCAGGAAATAAGTATCTTTAACGTTAGCTGATATTCGGACACAGGTCAGCGGTACCTTAAGATGGTAGGAATCAACATATACACTTCGAGGTCTGTTGTACAAACAGGAACGAGTATTGTTGAGGGTAAGCACGCACTGACAATCAGCATTAAATAAACATGACTTAGTAATCGCGGATTGAAATACTATTTGTAGCTGGCGAACGTGAATCCTTGGTTGGGTATAGGCACTTAGCGAGGCCAGGGACAAGACCCACCGATGAGAAGGAACACTTCCCCAGTAGCATGTAAACACCCCAGCGGCAAGCATGAGGTTAAACCACCAAAACACCACACAGACAATCAGAATCAATCAGCAGAGAATAGTCAGAAATCAGGCCGGGTCAAATAACAGGAGCAGGGATCGAATACAAAAATCAGGTTGGCAACAGAAAGGCATTCTAGACAATAAGCAGCGATGCAGGAATCAGACTCTACGACAGGGCGACGAGGCAACTCCTCACGCCCCGTTTTAAACCCGGCAGCGCCTCGTGACCATGCTGGGACCCCCCCCTCGGACACCGCACGGCCATTCCCCAGTGCTGCCAGCCAGCCAGCTCCTGGCACAGGACCTTGCCCAGACCCCCCTGGCAGCGCAGCGGGGGCTGAGGACATGACAGGGAGAAGATGAAGATAGGGAGAAGCAGGGGAGAAGATGGGGAGAAGCAGAGAAGAAGATGAAGATGGGGAGAAGATGGGGAGAACCAGGGGAGAAGATGAAGATGGGGAGAAGATGAAGATGGGGAGAAGCAGGGGAGAAGCAGAGGAGAAGATGGGGAGAAGCAGAGGAGAAGATGGGGAGAAGATGAAGATGAGAAGCAGGGGAGAAGATGAAGATGTGGAGAAGATGAGGAGAAACTAGGGGGGTGGGGATAAGGAGAAAAGCTGGGTAGAAGGTGTGAGACCAGGGTAGATAACGCAGACAAAAAGGAGAGATGGTTGTGAGACAAATGGAGGCGAAAGAAACATAAAAATGTAAATTATATTAAATTTGAAAGATTTTTTTAATAGAATGGGTACAATTTATGGAAATGGGCCGCCAGGGGGTACTCGCGTGAAAAAAGGTTGGGAACCACTGTCCTAGCAGATAGGAGGAGGCGGTCTTTCTTCTTTGCTTGTGTTGTGACCCTGTGTGATCCCATAGTAAGTAGGGCTGGCACTGCGCTAACAATAATATTGTCAGGCCCGCGCCAGGATGGAGCCATGGCTGGGACCTTTTTATAAGTTATATTTCCCAAGCGCTGGGGGAGAGCAAGTGAATAAGGCACTGGAAACTTGTATGCAGATAAATAGAGTATATTCAGGATATATACCCAGCAAGTCTGATACACAGTAAAAGTCACAAGGCACAATGGATAGTGGGCTATCCAGTGTCCACTGCAGACAGGATCCACTGGGCTGGAACCAGGAGCTCTTCGCAAAGGTACCTTGATAGCAGTAAGGTTAAATGAAGCTTGAACACTGATAGCCACAGGTGTAGTCTCTATGCACACGGGATAGTGGGCTATGCAGTGTCCACTGCAGACAGGATCCACTGGGCTGGAACCAGGAGCTCTTCACAAAGGTACCTTGGTGTAATACAGGTAAATGCAAGCTGGAACACTTGTAGCCACAGGAATCCACAAGTACAAAGAGAGGCAGCTCACAGGACCTCACACAAACAGGAAAAGGAACAGAATGAGAGAGCGAGGTTAGGAGGGCGTGACCTGGTTATATGCAAGCACACCGGTTCAGAGCAGGAATTAACCCTTGGGTGGAAGCAGACAGGGAGTAACTTGTAACCCGGACTGACCACAGCAGGCTACAAGGGCTGGGGCATGACAAATATGACTGGTGGCGGCAGCCGGCAGCGGTGGTCTTTTCAGGCTCAAGGGGCAGCTGCTTTGGGCCCCACAACAATGACTGGGCTTGGGGCAACTGCCCATTTTGCCCAGCGTGAAAGATGGCCTGTTCAAGCATTGGATACCCTGGACATATACAAAGGTAATGACATAATTTAGCACCGACATTTTTATCAATAATAAATGTGATTTAAAGCAAAAGCAAAGAATCTTATTTACAGGGAGCAATTTCTAACAATGATTATAGTTTACAGACTCATTACTTATTGCACTGCAGCTCTGTCATACACAGAGGACACCCTGAACATATGGAGGGCTCCAAAAAAGAGGATCAAACAAAGACGGGCAAAGTAGTTTGGGCCCAAAATAGGGATTACACCCACACTAACAGTAAAGTATATTTTACAAGAGATTGCATTTCATACACAACTATATAGTTCTAAAGAAACACTTATAGAGACCATGGGCCCAATCACCTCCTTAACACTAGTGCTCACATAAATGAGCGTTAGCGCTAGGTTAAAAGAGGTGATAGCGTTACGCCCGTATCATATCCTGATGCGCTAACGGGTTAAAAAAATCCATTATCGCATTAGCAGTATTAGTGCTTTTTAGTGCCAGCTTACTGTACTTTGCGCTCCCTATACTTAACATAGAGGGCGCAAAGTATAAGCAGAGAGTAACTAGCGATAGGATCACGGAGCTAGATCACAAAGCTAATTACTCACCCCTGCAGCTAACTGACAAGTTGGCACCAGCTCTAAGCTGGTGCTAAGTGATTGCGCTTCTGCGAAAATCAGTTATCACCAGCTGAACCACCCCCCGAAAAAAAAAATCAGATACTCACCTCATCCCACGGCGAGAATGGTGGCCCGATCCGCCACTTCTGGCCACCGGGACCAGAGGGAGACTTGGGACAAATAGTCCCCAGTCTCCCTCCACGACCTCTCTGTGGCCATGCACGATCTTGCGAGAGCAAGATCACATGGCCTGGATCAACTTGCCCTGGAGCTCCCCAGCAGGCTCTAGGCCTTTAAGGCCTGGCTGCCTATAAAGGCCTAGAGCCTGCTGGGGAGCTCCAAGGTGAGTTGATCCTGTAAATGCAGATTTGGTCAAGTTAGATAGGACCTGTCAATGATGGGGTACATTGGCGAATGTGACAGGCTTAAGGAAATTATGATCATACTTTGTGAACTGAATCCCCATCATTTACTCTCTCAGTCAGTTTTTCTGAACATTTTTAAAACTGTGCTTTTTTTGCCACAGAAAATGATGGAAGAAGGTGGTCATTGATATGGAGTGGTTCTTCATGGTGTGACTGTGTATATATATATATATATATATATATATATATAATATATATATATATATATATATATACACAGTCACACCAGGAAGAACCACTCCATATCAATGACCACCTTCTTCCATCATTTTCTGTGGCAAAAAAAGCAGTTTTAAAAATGTTCAAAAAAAATGACTGAGGGAGTAAATGATGGGGATTCAGTTCACAAAGTATGATCATAATTTGCTTAAGCCTGTCACAATCGCCAATCTAACTTGACCAAATCTGCATTTACAGGATCAACTCACCTTGGAGCTCCCCAGCAGGTTCTAGGCCTTTATAGGCAGCCAGGCCTTAAAGGCCTAGAGCCTGCTGGGGAGCTCCAGGGCAAGTTGATCCAGGCCATGTGATCTTGCTCTCGCAAGATCGTGCATGGCCACAGAGAGATCGTGGAGGGAGACTGGGGACTATTTGTCCCAAGTCTCCCTCTGGTCCCGGTGGCCAGAAGTGGCGGATCGGGCCACCATTCTCGCCGTGGGATGAGGTGAGTATCTGATTTTTTTTTCGGGGGTGGTTCAGCTGGTGATAACTGATTCCGCAGAAGCGCAATCACTTAGCACCAGCTTAGAGCTGGTGCCAACTTGTCAGTTAGCTGCAGGGGTGAGTAATTAGCTTTGTGATCTAGCTCCGTTATCCTATCGATAGTTACTCTCTGCTTATACTTTGCGCCCTCTATGTTAAGTATAGGGAGCGCAAAGTACAGTAAGCTGGCACTAAAAAGCACTAATACTGATGCGCTAATGGATTTTTTTAACCCGTTAGCGCATCAGGATATGATACGGGCGTAACGCTATCACCTCTTTTAACCTAGCGCTACACATACACACACACACACACACACAGTCAGGTCCAGAAATATTGGGACATCGACATAATTCTAACATCTTTGGCTCTATACACCACCACAATGGAGTTGGAATGAAACAAACACAATGTGCTTTAACTGCAGACTGTCAGCTTTAATTTGAGGGTATGTACATCCAACTCCGTTGAACGGTGTAGGACTTACAGCAGTTTGCAGATGTGCCTCCCACTTATTAAGAAGATGGGGAACTAGGAACTGAGCACTGTGTCAGTTAACATGGACTACAATACAATTTAAGCCGAGAGCGAGGATTGAAAGTGTGAGATATATATATATATATATATATATATATATATCCACCACACTTACAGGAAACATGCAAAACTATTTCAGGACAACAAAGGGGATGGTTAAAAACATTTGTGCTGCTCAGATCCCTGGCCTTGCAGGGGTTAAAGACCACAGGTGATGAACATTGTCCTTTTCAGGATGGGTTGTAATATGGCAGGAATGTCAGGAGACCCCTCACACATTACAGCTTACACTGTAGGGAGGCTGTGTGTGTAACCAGGGGGGTCTGTGCAGAGGGGGTGCCGAGATATGAGAGTTTACAGTGCAGAGAGCAGATAGTTTCTCAGCTGGCAGGCTGGTGGAATGGAATCTCTGCTTCTCACTCAGCAGCATGTGGGACAAGAAGACAGGATGCCATGTTCCCCCCTGCTCTGTAAAATCCTGCAGCTTCCAGAGCTCATCAGCAGCTGAGAGCAGCCACTCACTGGGGGCTGTGTGTGCACTGCTAATCTGACAGTGCAGGAGCGGGGCCACAAGAACACGCTGCCTGGAGGGACTGAGCAACTCTGGCGGCATCAGCTCCTTTCACTGCCCGGAGCTGCTGCCATGAGCTTGACCAGTGAGTCTGAGGTCACATGAGGGAAAGCAACCTTGCAAGACCCCAGGAGGGGTGAGGCCTTAGGTGGCTGCCTTAACTGCCTAATTGGAGAGCCGCCTATGATGGTGGGTGAATTCCCTATAGGAATACATTTGCTGTGGGCGATTTTTTGCTAAACTGCTATTTGCTGTGGAAACCTGCATGCGAAAAATTAAGAAAATTAAAGACGACCCATAACGTGCTACGTACATTTTTCCCGAGAAGACAGTGGTGGTGAAGGATTGTTTCATCATATACACACTTATGTACATGGGAGCTATTCCCTAAGTAACCCATTTTCGAATGAGATAAACCATGGAAAAAGTTTATAGACTAGTATAAAGCACAGGATTCATTATCATGCATGAAATGCTCCATCACTAAGTACTATATATCACAATTCATGAAAATACAGCATAACAAATAATTGCTTGGCAGTATGGTTCAGGTGTTGAATATTGATACATACAGTATTTACAGTGAATACCTGCACCATTGTGGTGCTGCCTTCCTGTGTCATTCCACATCTGGTGGCACTTTGTCGACGATGTATGCCCGGATGCGAACCAAACGAGACTTATTCATTGGAAACAGCCTCTGCCTGATGCATTTCATGAAATGGGGTATAAATTGAATAAGAGGGAAAAGATGGGGAGGGGGCATAATGAAATGGCGCATAAAATGGGATAGAAAATGGGGCATAATGAAATGTGGCATATTATGAAATAGCGTATATTACAGGGATAGAGGGTCATAATGATATGGGGCATAAAAAGAAAGCGGGGTGTGATATGAGTAGTATAAGATGAGATAGGAGGCACCAAAATAGATCTTCGCCTTTGTGCCCAAAAATCATTGTACAAGCCCTGCTCCATTCCCCATCCATTTCCTCACCACATGTCCATGAGTAGTATGTATAGTGTTTGGTGAGTTCTCAGTGTGTAGATTATGCAGTCTGTGGTGTTCACATTATGCATAGTATATGTATGTCCCTTTGTACAGTTTTTGTAATATGTACTGTGCCTGAAATATGTGGTGTATACGTATGTACAGTGACTACTATGAATGCAGTATTCGTATTGTGCAGTGTGTGGTGTGTACAGTGGGCACTCACCTACACACTAACTCAAACAGCAAACCATACAGTGACATGGTCACTCCTATTACACTCAGTATTTATGTCACTCCTACCTCAACCAACCAATCAGGCACTCATTTCTACTTCACTCTCCTCTCATCTCAGTCAGCCACATATGCATATCTTCTAAACTTAGCCAATAACAGTTCTCACTTCTACCCTAATCAATCCCTCTTTTCCACCTCACTCCCATACTCAGACAACCCTGCATTTATCCATAATGCATTCCATATATTACATGTGTTTATATATGCAGATTAAATTAAATATTGTGTGCTGAATTTGGTATAAAAATATTTTCTAAAAAGAAGATCTAAATTAAATTGGCATTCTCATTTCGCCTTGCTCTTGGCTCCACACACTCTAGAGCAGTGATGGCGAACCTATGGCACGCGTGCTGCAGCTGGCACGTGGGGCACTCTTTGCTGGCACTCGAGCCATAAATTCGCCATCACCAGGGCTTTTTTTTTTTGCTGGTACGCGCCTGTACTCAGTACCGGCACCTACTGGCAGGGCAGACGCTCCTCCGCTATGATGCAGAAGACGTCTGCAGCTCATGGTAGAAGTTCTGCTGATCTTTTCCTGATGAAGCACTATTGTTTGTTTTTCAATTAAAAAGTGAACAAGGATTCTGCACTGTGCAGCTCTGTGATACGCTCATACAAATTTGTGGATTAGGAAACTGTAAAATAGGGGGACATAAAATAAGGAAAAAATGGCTGCATAGGTGCCCATATACTGTAGGTATGCAATAGGGCTGCATAAGCACCCGTAAAAGGTATATAATAGGGCTGCGTAGGCACACGAATAGTTATATAATAGGGTTGTGCAGGCATATGTACATTGGTTTTTGTTTTTTTAATCAAATTTTTTTATTATGATGAAAACACATATCAGATTACAACAAATAAAAATAAAAGTACAGCGGATAATGTAAGAACAAGAAACAAAGCCAAATATCGTCCAATGTAACATGGTATTAAAATTCACATGAACTATGCAGCAGAGCCGAGATCGGATTATGTGTGCAGATGTACATTGTTTTGAGCCTACTGCACTAATTGCAGGGTTGGCACTTTGAGACACATACGTTTGTTTAGTGATCCAGTTTGGGCACTCGGGCTCAAAAAGGTTTGCCATCTCTGCTCTAGAGCAACCCCTCAAACGGCCTGGACAGTAGGTCATGAAATAAAAACGGGTGCAAGCACCAGCAATGACGCAGACAAAAGAAAGGAAGTAGGCAAAAAATCAGCAACACCCAAATATGTGGAGCAAAAAGCATAGATATCTATATTCAGATTGATATAAACACAAGTAGGTAGTAACTTGGGGGTAGCGCTTCACATTCACCAGGAATAAAGTATAGACATACTAGATGGACTAATTACATAAAGATGTTATACATACATAAACATAATCCCTTTAGGGGCGTGTCCGGACCACTGAGCTTAATGGCCGCTTGTTAGCTGGGCTCTCCAGGGACTCTCACCTTTCAGCAGCACAGCTTCATTGAAAAACGACATGGGTAAGCACAAAAGGCTCACCCAAGCCCCTGGAACTCCAGAGGAACGCCACAGCCCACCTCACAGCAGGATCCGCGGCTATTTTCCGCCGCAAACGGGAGCGCCGGCCCCACAGGGGGAACCCAAGATGGCGGCCGGGTCGGCTGCACATGAGGGGCCTAAGATGGCGGCAGCCACTACACTGACGGCGCCACACTCCCCAGCTTCACCCGGCGGTGGCTGGGAACCACCGCCGGATATTCTGCAGATTATTAGGGCTCTGCCAACCAGAGATGATCTCACGGCGGCCACAAGAGAACTGCGCCATTCCCTCTCAGGGGAAATACAGCAGGTGAGACAGGATGTCCTAGGCCTCACCCAGCGTATAGTAGCAGTGGAGGGGGTACACCAGGCACATGAGGACGCTATCCAGGCCCACTCCACACAGTTAACCCTGCATCACACCTTGCTTCAAACCCTCACCAGACAACTTGAGGACTTCGAAAACAGGGGCAGGCGTAATAACATTAGAATACGGGGCTTGCCTGAAACTGAACGCGATTCGGATGATTTACACCGCATCCTCACCAACCTATTTAAATTTTGTGCTGCAAAAAGCGCCGGATGCTGCAGTGGAAATGGAGCGCTGGCATCGCGCCCTAAGATCCCGGGGCCCCCCAGGCAGCCCCCCTCGTGACGTCATCTGCTGTCTCTTGAGGTTCAGCGTTAAGGAGGCTATCATGGCTGGGGCCAGGAATAAGTCGGCCTTACGATTTGAAGGAGCGAAAGTGGAACTCTTTCAAGATGTTTCCTTACTCACTTTACATTCTAGGAGAGCACTTAAACCCCTAACAACGGCCCTACAACAAGCGGGATTACAATATCGGTGGATATACCCGGCAGGATTACAAGTACGCACTCCTCAAGGCCCAGTCACGGTGCGTGGTGGTGACGAACTGCCTGAATTTCTCTCCACGCTGAATCTGCCGCCTGATACTATCATGGAATGGCCTGACCCAATACGATTTCTCACTTCCGCTACACCGAGGCCTCAACAGGCCCCCCGACAGCGCAGATCACCACGTGGAGCCGCCGTCGATGGAAGGTTCACACAGTTCGATTCACAGGAGGCTTAAGAATTGCACATCTTCCTTTTGTTACATGGCACTATCGTGGAGAAGACATCTAATGGCAGGTTCGAATGCCCCGTGCTATTATTTGTACAGCTCTGGTGGAGCGAGGAGCATTATGCAGACACTGCGTTTGGTGTCCTTTGCCACCTCTTGCTGCCATTGCAACTTTAACTGCGGTTTCGGGGATTGATGGCTCCCCCTCTACGCATACTCTGCATACAAGTCTTGCTACGGAGATGATGCCATATGACGGCCCCAGCGGACCTGCGCTGTTGTCTCTGCAATTTTGGAGAGCGTCCTATGCCAGTCTTACGCTGAATGTGTTTTTGCTCCTTTGCTCTCCCTTTTCCGCATTTTTCACCTGGAACGGCTGTGTGGATTATATAGCACCATTAATCGTAGTTATCAACAAGATACAATAATTATGGTCGTTCGACAGCGGGTGAGATTCGGCTGGAGACTCTGGTTGCGTAATTTGTAAATTTTTTCTTCTCTTTTACTATAGGTTATTGTTGCACTTATCTTAATCTCATGTCAGGATACGTTCCCCTGGGGTATTAGCCCACTCCGGAAGGAGTTGTTTAGGCGGGGCATTTCTCCGCTTCGCTCTGAGCATCGCCTGGAATTTACACCCCGCTTTGGGCACACGCTCGCGGTATTTTGTTTAGGTTTAATTGGTTTCTTTTAGTATTCACCCCCCTCCTTTCCCTACCCCTTTCTCCCCTTGGTACACCCACCTCAGGTTCCTTTATAAGGGTTGGATATCATGGCATACCAGCACAGACCATTGCTCATACGCTCTATTAATGCTGGGGGACTGAACATACCTGCTAAGAGACATATTGCTTTATGGGATTTTGCTAAGGCTCAAGTTTCGGTGGCTCTTATTCAGGAAACACATTTTCTGTGCGACAAGGCACCGGCACTCCAGAGTGCTTCATACCCTCTGGGGTTTTATAGCAATTACAGGGAGGGTAAATCTCGAGGGGTGGCTGTTCTGTTTGCTAAGCATGTACCATTCCAATTGTTGGCCCACAGGGCAGATATGTCATGGTCAAAGGCACTATTGGAGAACAGCTATACACCTTCGTCTCTATTTATCTCCCCAACCGCAGACAACACATAGCCCTTAAGACAATCATGTCCGTAGTCACTGATTTCCAAGAAGGCACCCTGGTGGTGGGAGGTGATTTCAACCTTCCCCTGGACCCTAAGCTTGATACCTCACGTGGATCTACCTGTGTTCCATTATCAGTCATCCGCTCGACACGGCTCACGTTACTGGACTCCACCCTGACGGATTGCTGGAGGGCATTGCATCCCTCCACCAGGGACTATACGCACTACAGCTCTCTACACAAATCATACTCCCGCATTGACCACATCTTGCTCCCATTCGCACAATCACATCTTATTAGATACGCCGCAATTGGCTCACAGACATGGTCTGACCACTGCCCAGTAGATGTAGAACTCAATTCATGCTTGTACAGACCTAAGGCGTCCCATTGGCGGCTGAACGAAACTCTGTTGTCTGACCAGATGGTACTCTCAGGCCTAAAGGAAGCGGTATCTCAGTACTTTACAGACAACTCAGTTCCGGACGTCACCCCTCCCTTGCTGTGGGAAGCACATAAAGCCACAGCTAGGGGATATCTCATTAAACAAGGGGCTCGCCTTAAGAGGGAGCGCACAGCATGACAGGAGGATTTGACAGCCCAGATCCGCATATTGGAAGCATCTCATAAAGCCACGAGCTCTGAGGAGGACTATGTGCGGCTCTCGGCCCTTAGAGCGGAATTAAACTCACTGCTAAATATTAAAGCTCAGAGGTCCTTTACACACTATAAACATCTATTTTTCGAACACGGCAACAGGTGTGGCAGGCTACTGGCCAGAGTTCTACGCAAAAAACGCAGTTCGGCTTACATTTCTAAAAGCACGGACAGGTCGGGGGGGAAACACTCTCTGCCTTTCTCCATGCTGGGGGTATTCCGTTCCCATTTTCATTCACTATATAATCTAGACAAGACGACACCACCTACACTCACCTTGACGCATAAGATTGAGACGTATCTACAAACTCATGTTAAACGTAAATTATCAATAGCACACAGGCAACTTATAGAAGCCCCTATTACGGATGAGGAACTTCGCATAGCCATCAAAGACACCCCTACGGGTAAGGCACCAGGCCCTGATGGCTTGTCGCTCTTGTATTACAAAAAACTTTTAGACACACTGATACCGCAATGGTTATCCGAATTCAACTCCCTCACGCAGGGCGGGTGCCTCCATCCCGCCACGCTTACAGCCACAGTCACCCTGCTCCCAAAACCCGGAAAGGACTTGGATCAATGCAGTAATTACAGACCTATATCGCTGCTTAACCAGGATGTCAAGCTGTTTGCCAAGGTGCTGGCCACCCGGCTTAAGCCGTTCATCCCTGGATTGGTACATACGGATCAGACGGGCTTTATCCCTGGGAGGGAGGCGAAGGATAGTACTGTCAGGGCAGTGAACTTAATACACGGTTCACCACGTCTAACCACTGCTCTTTTTCTGCTCCTGTCCACTGACTGTGACAAAGCTTTCGACCGGGTACGTTGGGATTTCCTATGTCGAACTCTGACACATATGGGACTGTGGGAGAATATGATTCTCTGGATCCGGGCATTGTACACGCACCCTTCAGCGCGCATTAATGTTAATGGGGTCCTGTCTGACTCATTCCCCATTTCAAATGGCACCAGACAGGGCTGTCCCCTCTCGCCTCTCCTGTTTGCGTTATCTCTTGAACCCTTTTTACAAGCCGTCAGGGACGCCCGGATATAGCTGGATTGAGGGTGGGTAATACAGAACATCGGCTAGCTGCCTATGCTGATGATTTATTATTTTTTGTGCGCTCCCCTAAGGTCACCCTGCCTACTTTGCTGCGTATGTTTGCCGACTATGGAACTCTGAGTAATTTAAAATTGAATATGGATAAGTCCGAGATCATGCCTGTCCTCATTCCCCCTAGAGAGGCGCTAGCTCTGCAATCTTCGTTCCCCTTTAAATGGTGCCAGGGCCAACTTAAATATCTTGGCACATTTTTGACCCCGGACACTAATGACCTTTACCGAGCAAATTTCCAACCTCTTCTAGCCTCCCTTGAACTTGATTTGCGCAGGTGGGCTCTCCCGCATATATCGTGGTTTGGTCGCATTAATACTATAAAAATGTCAGTTCTACCCAGGATATTGTATCTGTTTCAGACACTGCCTATTAGCTTGCCACGCCTCTTTTTTAAACGACTAAACTCCATGTTCTGTGCATTCGTGTGGAATGGTAAAGCACCTCGAGTTAAGCTTAATCTGTTGACTACACCTCGCTCCATGGGCGGCATGTCCATGCCGCACATTTGGCATTACTACTGCGCGACTCATATGCAACGACTGGTGGAGTGGGGCAACACCGCATCGCCTAAATTGTGGGTGGGAATTGAAAAACGGTTTGCGGGAGATACCTTAGCTGCCTTGCCATGACTGCCTCGGAATTTGGCAAGTCCCCTACACAATGCGCTCCCAACTACATTGGCCACGCTTTCCTTATGGCGCTCCCTGCAGACTAAGCTACCGGTGGCTCCTTACCCCTCCCCATTGATGCCGCTACAACATCTACCGGTGTTCTCTAGGCACATCATCCCTACGGCACCTACAGATGACCCTCCCTCCCCGCTCCCGCATCATTTCTTAATGGCTGGCGCTCAGGTGGCGGAAGATCGACTACCATATAGCCGTCCTTTAGGATTTCTGGGTAAATTCCACCTCCATCGGCTTATCTCCTACATGGGCTCGCTGGCACCTCTAGATAAATTTTGCAGACCAATCACGATATTTGAATCCATCTCACATCGAGGGACAACTCCCCCACACAGTATATCACTTTTCTACGGCCTCCTCCAATCACTTTCTACACCTCCGACTCAGTTCTGTGACAAATGGGAAGCCTCCTTTCGCATAACCTTAAAGGATGAGGACTGGTCTAAGATCTACACCCTTGCTCACTGCTGCACCCCTTCCACTAGGATTCAGGAAGTCAATTATAAAATATTGTATAGATGGTACCGCACACTGGACAGATTGAGTCACTTCGCTGGGGGGGGGGGCGGAGATCTGTGCTGGAGATGTAGTGCACCACATGCGGATCATCTACACATCTGGTGGTCGTGTCCAAAAGTGCAAACATTCTGGGAACGTATACATGAATACGTGTGTAAGCTGGTAGAGCCCTCTCCTCCATTCACGCCGGAATTTTATCTGTTACACCACACGTCTTACAGCATCTCAGGCTATAAAAAATCTATCATTCCCTGTCTGTTACATGCTGCACGGCTCACGATCCCCAGATTTTGGAAACAGGATATCTCCCCCCCACTTTCAGTATGGTTTGATGAAATGGAGTTCATTCGTGGGGTGGATGAACTCACTTTCCGTGCTCGAGATCGCTACACGGATTATTCTGCAAAATGGTATTACTGGTTATCAGATATACGCAGGATCTCATGACCCTTTTACACCTCTTGAATTGTGTTACCAGCCTTGGGTACTTCGTTTTGTGTTTACACCCTGAGTCCTCATGGCTCTCTTTCCCTGTATTATTGTCTCACCCCCCCCCCTTAAAGTTATAACTTTCATATGTATCATTACTTTTGCACTTTGCTAATTTGGCCCTCTTTTATTGTTGGTTTGTTATTTGTCATATGCCTGGTAACGTGATGCTCAATGTTTTCATTGCATTTCTGTAATGTGCTTTATTCTGAATAAACTTGAATATGTCAAAAAAAAAAAACAATCCCTTTAGGTGACACAATGCTGTTAAGGTCACAAGCAAGGAGGCAGACATGTTCTTTCTTTTTTGGGACACACACCTCAAAGAAAGAGCAGAAAGAAACTCCAATGGTACTGTATCGTTCTTTTAGATATTCCAGAGAGAATATGGTGGTTCTACTCACATTATATGATAGCTGCAAGCTCTCCTGTGTACGCAATACAGGCGCTTTTTGGGCCAGCCTGCCAGCCCAATCCCCCTGGGATCGATACGGTTTTCCTCCAGGAGAGGTAGGGACATCTGGTAAAGGAATCCACCAGAGGAATCTCTTTTGGCAGCAGGAAACAAAAGTGCAAAAGGAACCCAGGTTTTTATAAAAACCAAAAAAGGAGTTTTAATGGCAAGAATATTAAAAACAATAAAATTAGGTCAAGGGGAAGGTCAGACGCGTTTCGCGCCACAAGGGTGCTTCATCAGTGACAAAAAAAATTGAACTTTCCTGTTTCCATGACTTGTCTTATCTTTTAAGCAAACCAGTAAAAGTTATGTTTTAATTAGACAGTCCCCGGGACTGTGAGAATACACTGTTTCTTCCAAGAAGTTACCATTAGGCCCCGTTCACACCTGGGCGTTTAACAGCGCATTCCTGTGCGTTGTAAAACGCCTAAACACGGAAATCCCATGATTTCCTATGGGGCTCGTTCACACCTGGGCGTTTTATTGCACGTAGGAACGTAGGAGCGCTGACGGATCTCGCCTCGCGATACGGAGGGGGAGACTGGGGGGACTTTTTCCCACAGTCTTCTCCTGCTCCCACCTGCCGGAGGAGGCGGACAGAGCCGCGATCCTCGCTGCAGGACAGGAGGTGAGTATCTGATTTTTAGGCTGGTGTTAACGGATTCCGCTTCTGCAGAATCCGTTAACACCAAGTCCTGGCTCTGGTTAACTTTCCGCTAACCAGCGCTGGACGTTAATCAGCGTTAGGACTTTGTAATCCTAACACTGATTAACACTTTGCGCTCCCCATGTTAAGTATAGGGAGCGCAAAGTACAGTAACCTCACTCTGAAAAGCACAAGGTACCAAACGCAAACGGGTTACTTAACCTGTTTACGTTTGGATTGTAATATGCGGTAGACACCGCGGCTAACGTTAATGCTCATGCAGGTGAGCATTAACGTTAGCGTTAAGAGTGTAATGTGCTGTAAAACGTCCTATGCCCAAAGAAGTACAGGAGCTTCTTTGGGGCGTATTGCAGCGAGTTTGCAGCCATAGACTGCAGCGTGAACCCCCCCCACCCCCCGCTTTACCTCTGAAGACGCAGTGTCACCAATACGTCTGATTCCTCAACATTCTTTTGCTATGATTATATATGGTTACATGATATCAGAAATGTCATTGAGACAGTACTTTTTACTATACTGTTGACAGACACAATACAGCATTTCCACATTACATATTACATATTGGGCCACATTACACTCTTAACGCTAACATTAACGCTCACCTGAATGAGCATTAACGTTAGTCGTGTTGTCTACCGCATATTACAATCCAAACGCAAACAGGTTAAGTAACCCGTTTGCGTTTGGTACCTTGTGCTTTTCAGCGCGAGGTTACTGTACTTTGCGCTCCCTATACTTAACATGGGAAGCGCAAAGTCTTAATCAGTGTTAGGATTACAAAGTCCTAACGCTGATTAACGTCCAGCACTGGTTAGCGGAAAGTTAACCAGAGCCAGGACTTGGTGTTAACGGATTCTGCAGAAGCGGAGTCCGTTAACACCAGCCTAAAAATAAAAAAACAGAATCAGATACTCACCTTCTGTCCCGCAGCGAGGATCGCGGCTCTGTCCGCCTCCTCCGGCAGGTGGAAGCAGGGAAAGACTGTGGAAAAAAGTCCCCCCAGTCTCCCCCTCCGTATCGCGAGGCGAGATCCGGCAGGTCATGTGACCGCCAGCGTCTGGCTCAATGGAGTCCTATGGACTCCATCGAGTGGATGCTCGCGGCTGCGCTCGGCGCTGCCGCGAGCATCGCGGGGCCGTAGCGCTGGCTAACAATGCAGGCAGCTTTTTAAGCGCCTGCATTGTAAACGGGGGCGGTAGGGGAAAAACTCTGCCGGCACCGTTAATTCTCCCAAACTGCCCCCGTTTTAGCGTGGAGATTGTAATTTAGCCCATTGTATTTAAAAACTGATATAAAAAAAACAGAAAGGTTTATGAAAAAATCAGAACATATTGGGAGCACAATGTTAGTCCCCTAAGAGGAAAAAAATAATGCTGGCCTGGTCTTCACAGAATTAAACTAGAGAAAGATACCTTACATGAGTCATAATCTTTATGAAAATGTCTGTTATGTATCACGATCACAAACAGAAACAAGAACATATAAAATTATATAAATTGGAATAGTTGATATTTTTCTTCACACAGGTAAAAGAAAATGCCTTCAAGCCAGATGTAACTGAAAAAATTAAGAAAGAGGAACATACAAAGAATAGAAGCCTATAGAATAAAACAAACCTTATGGAGCTATGCGAAAAAAGGAAAAAAGGAGAAAAATAAGAAATTCAAAAAAGTGCATGTTGCACTTGTAAACAAGCTAAAGTGCTAACTAAAAGAACAAGTTTGTCTGAAACTACAGGATGAGATCGATAAAAGATGGGTACATAAAATACGCAAAAAATGTCAGAAGATTAAAAAAATGTGAATTAAAAGACTAGACTTCAAATAAAAGCAGTAGGAATTTATTAAAAAGAAGAAATCAAATAATGACTAATGTCACTAGATGGCACGTCAAGATAAGAAATGAGCTAAAGAGAAAAGAAATGAAGAAAATGTTCCAAAGGGCTTGATGCAAAAAAATGTATCTGTAGATGGCGCTATAATCCAAAATTGATATTTGAGATTAGAACTCACCTAAAAAGAGATTTGCTTTGATGTTAGGGGGATCTTTGCTTTAAACATACGGGGGTTGCAGCACCTCTCGTGCAGGGATGACGTCCTTGGCAGTCAGTACTGGCCACCCTCATTGGGTCAGAGCAGACTGATTTGCATATGGAGCATTCATCCCTGTAATGGCACAAGCAAGCTAAAACCTTGTGAGACCTGAGCGGGCACCCACTGTAGAGCAGGCCACTAGTGCTGTTGCTCGTCCTCAGGATCCTCACACCCCCCTTTTCTCTCACTATAAGTTAGGTTAGGTCCATATATATTTGGACACAGGCAAAATTTAACCCCTTAAGGACCGAGGACGTACCATGTACGTCATTGCAGCGGGTCTCTCTTAGACCCGCTGACGTACATGGTACGTCCTGCCGTTTTTTGAGCGCTGGAAGCGATCGGATCGCTTCCAGCAGCTCAAACGCCATTGCAGGCTGCCTGGGAGTCCAGGCAGCCGTGCAATGGCGTTTAGAAGTGCCGGGGAACCATGTGATCGCTCCCCGGGAGCGATCAACATCCGGTTTCACCGGAGAGGTGCCCGGCACTTCTAGAGAGCGCTGGAAGCGATCAGATCGCTTCCAGCTGCTCTGAGTATATTACAAGGATGCCTCGACATCGAGGCATCCTTGCAATATGCTTACCTGCCGCCGGTCCGTCCGTGATCGCTCCCCCGAGCGATCACTTCCGGTAGCGGCAGGAAGTACTGAGTGCCACGAGGTATCGTGGCACTCAGTACAAAAACGATCACATCAGTGATCAGGTGCTCTGCTGGGTGCCTCGAGGGATCAAGGCACCCAGCAGAGTAAAAAAAAGTGTAAAAAAAAGTGAAAAAAAAAGTAAAATAAAAATAAATAAAATAAACTGACGGTTAGGGGTAGGGGTAGGGTTAGGGTTAGGGTTAGGGGTAGGGGTAGGGTTAGGGGTAGGGGTAGGGTTAGGGGTAGGGTTAGGGTTAGGGGTAGGGTTAGGGGTAGGGTTAGGGGTAGGGGTAGGGGTAGGGGTAGGGTTAGGGTTAGGGGTAGGGTTAGGGTTAGGGTTAGGGGTAGGGTTAGGGGTAGGGTTAGGGTTCTAAGGGCAGGGTCATCTTGGGGCTGAGTGGGATGTTCCTAGCCTGCCTCATCAGAGAGGCAGGCTAGCAACATCCAATCAGAAGTTAGAAAAAATCAAAATAAAATTTCTAATTTGTCAGGTCAGGTCAATATTTTGTAAATATTGGCTCTGACCTCTGTGATTCTCCCTCCCTCTCCTCACTTGTGTTTTGGTGAGCGAGAGAGAGAGATCAGATTTGACAGGTTAGAGATTTTAGTGAGATTTAGTGAGATTAGAAAAATTGAGGCAGATTTAGAGAGATTTTAGGGAGATTTAGAAGAATTGAGGCAGGTTTAGAGGGATTTAGAGAGATTTAGGTGTTTATTTGTATTTTCTTGTGAAACCCAACGGTTCTTCTAAGAACCAACAATCCGCTTATATATATATAATAATTATAAAATTTTATAATCTATTATATATAATGTCTGAGAGGGTGTACAGCGCCGAGGAGGCATATGCCATCCTGGCGTCAGAATCGGAGGCATCTGCGTCAGACTCAGACCCTCATTTCGACCCCGCTAACTGCTCAGAGACGTCGCTAGATACATTATCTACGCTGGCTGATGTATCTAGTGATGTTTCTGATGCAGATCCTGGGTCACCACCTGCCAGCAGGAGACGCACAGCTCCAGCTGAGGAGTGGGTAGTGCCTCATCGCCAGAGGCCAGATATCCCTCCTTTCACGGCAAATCCTGGCATCAATATTGATGTTGCAGGATTTACCGCCACACAGTTTTTGCAGGTGTTTATGGGGGATGATTTGTTGGGCCACATCGTGGCCCAATCAAATCTGTATGCCCATCAGCATTGTGCTGCGAAGCCAGACTCCTACTTGGCAAGGCAGCAATGGACCCCGCTAGATGTGCCAGAATTTCTGAAATTCTGGGCACTTACTATGCTGAGGGCATCATAAAGAAGCCCTCAATTCGCTCCTACTGGAGCAGTAGCCCCATCTGCTCTACCCCCATTTACCCCCAATCAATGTCACGTAGAAGGTATGAAAACATTTTGCGTTTCATGCACTTCAGTGACAACAGCCTGTGCCCCCCTAGAGAGCATCCCCAGTTTGACAGGCACCAGACTTTTACATTTTATTCGTACATTTTTATGTTCTACAATTGGTGCTGTATTTTGCCAAAATGTTTGCACACCTATGCATGGGGGGCATGGGTGTACTCAGGAGATCTTGCAGAAAACAACCTGGAGAGTTTTCATGCAGTAACAAACAACAGTGTCTCCTAAATCACAGTCCAAAACTACTGTGGGCGTAAAAATCTGAAAATTGAAAAATTACCGCCACACACCTTCTCAAATGTTTTGGGCTAAAACCGTTGCATCCATGGCATCAAAGCACTCCATATGCAATACCTTGGGGTGTCAACATAACAAATATAAACAATTTTCTGGCAATAATTCAAACTGGGGTATGCGGTAGACCCAAAACCAAAGATAGGCCTAGCTGAAGAACTAATCTCAATTTCAACTCTAATGACAAAGTCATAAAAATTGTATTTGAACCTTCCCAAAATCCTGGCAAACCTATGCATGGGGGGCATGGGTGTACTCAGGAGATCTTGCAGAAAACAACCTGGAGAGTTTTCATGCAGTAACAAACAACAGTGTCTCCTAAATCACAGTCCAAAACTACTGTGGGCGTAAAAATCTGAAAATTGAAAAATTACCGCCACACACCTTCTCAAATGTTTTGGGCTAAAACCGTTGCATCCATGGCATCAAAGCACTCCATATGCAATACCTTAGGGTGTCAACATAACAAATATAAACAATTTTCTGGCAATAATTCAAACTGGGGTATGCGGTAGACCCAAAACCAAAGATAGGCCTAGCTGAAGAAATAATCTCAATTTCAACTCCAATGACAAAGTCATAAAAATTGTATTTGAACCTTCCCAAAATCCTGGCAAACCTATGCATGGGGGGCATGGGTGTACTCAGGAGATCTTGCAGAAAACAACCTGGAGAGTTTTCATGCAGTAACAAACAACAGTGTCTCCTAAATCACAGTCCAAAACTACTGTGGGCGTAAAAATCTGAAAATTGAAAAATTACCGCCACACACCTTCTCAAATGTTTTGGGCTAAAACCGTTGCATCCATGGCATCAAAGCACTCCATATGCAATACCTTAGGGTGTCAACATAACAAATATAAACAATTTTCTGGCAATAATTCAAACTGGGGTATGCGGTAGACCCAAAACCAAAGATAGGCCTAGCTGAAGAAATAATCTCAATTTCAACTCCAATGACAAAGTCATAAAAATTGTATTTGAACCTTCCCAAAATCCTGGCAAACCTATGCATGGGGGGCATGGGTGTACTCAGGAGACCTTGCAGAAAACAACCTGGAGAGTTTTCATGCAGTAACAAACAACAGTGTCTCCTAAATCACAGTCCAAAACTGATGTGGGTGTGAAAATGAAAAATGACCACCAAACTGTATCCAATTTGTTTGGAGCAAACGGATGCATCCATAGCATAAAAACACTCCATTTACAATACTTTGGGGTGTTAGCTTACCAAATATATGCACGTTCATAAAACTGGGGTATGTAAAAAGGCCCCTAAAAAGAAGATCAGCAAAGAAGATACTGTATGTCAAATTAGAAAATTGACAAGCACATGTCAAAGATTGGCGTAGCACCCCAAAAACAACAGAACAAATCTATATATGGGTGGTATCAATTTACTCAGAAGATGTTGCTGAACATATTTTGGGGTGTTTTTTGGCAGTAACCCATAACTGGATTTGACAATTCATGCCTAAAGTACAATGTGTGTGAAAAAAATAACCCAAAAAGTGACTACCTGAAAGTTTGACATAGAGCTAGTGCATGGAAAGTGTTAAAATACAACTCTTTGAAGCACCCCAGGGTGTGCCCTTTCTAAAAATATATGGTTTGATGGGGGTAAATTACTTTGGCCGGCTTCAAAAATGTCCCAAATAGGACATGGGTGCATGATGACGAAATGTGAAAATTCCAAGTTGGAAAACTGAAATGCGCACCCCCCAAATAAGGCCTATTAGCCCCCAAATGACCCGACATACCTATACATGGGTGGTATCAATTTACTCAGAAGATGTTGCTGAACATATTTTGGGGTGTTTTTTGGCAGTAACCCATAACTGGATTTGACAATTCATGCCTAAAGTACAATGTGTGTGAAAAAATAACACAAAAAGTGACTACCTGAAAGTTTGACATAGAGCTAGTGCATGGAAAGTGTTAAAATACAACTCTTTGAAGCACCCTAGGGTGTGCCCTTTCTAAAAATATATGGTTTGATGGGGGTAAATTACTTTGGCCGGCTTCAAAAATGTCCCAAATAGGACATGGGTGCATGATGACGAAATGTGAAAATTCCAAGTTGGAAAACTGAAATGCGCACCCCCCAAATAAGGCCTATTAGCCCCCAAATGACCCGACATACCTATACATGGGTGGTATCAATTTACTCAGAAGATGTTGCTGAACATATTTTGGGGTGTTTTTTGGCAGTAACCCATAACTGGATTTGACAATTCATGCCTAAAGTACAATGTGTGTGAAAAAATAACACAAAAAGTGACTACCTGAAAGTTTGACATAGAGCTAGTGCATGGAAAGTGTTAAAATACAACTCTTTGAAGCACCCTAGGGTGTGCCCTTTCTAAAAATATATGGTTTGATGGGGGTAAATTACTTTGGCCGGCTTCAAAAATGTCCCAAATAGGACATGGGTGCATGATGACGAAATGTGAAAATTCCAAGTTGGAAAACTGAAATGCGCACCCCCCAATAAGGCCTATTAGCCCCCAAATGACCCGACATACCTATACATGGGTGGTATCAATTTACTCAGAAGATGTTGCTGAACATATTTTGGGGTGTTTTTTGGCAGTAACCCATAACTGGATTTGACAATTCATGCCTAAAGTACAATGTGTGTGAAAAAATAACACAAAAAGTGACTACCTGAAAGTTTGACATAGAGCTAGTGCATGGAAAGTGTTAAAATACAACTCTTTGAAGCACCTAGGGTGTGCCCTTTCTAAAAATATATGGTTTGATGGGGGTAAATTACTTTGGCCGGCTTCAAAAATGTCCCAAATAGGACATGGGTGCATGATGACGAAATGTGAAAATTCCAAGTTGGAAAACTGAAATGCGCACCCCCCAAATAAGGCCTATTAGCCCCCAAATGACCCGACATACCTATACATGGGTGGTATCAATTTACTCAGAAGATGTTGCTGAACATATTTTGGGGTGTTTTTTGGCAGTAACCCATAACTGGATTTGACAATTCATGCCTAAAGTACAATGTGTGTGAAAAAATAACACAAAAAGTGACTACCTGAAAGTTTGACATAGAGTTAGTGCATGGAAAGTGTTAAAATACAACTCTTTGAAGCACCCTAGGGTGTGCCCTTTCTAAAAATATATGGTTTGATGGGGGTAAATTACTTTGGCCGGCTTCAAAAATGTCCCAAATAGGACATGGGTGCATGATGACGAAATGTGAAAATTCCAAGTTGGAAAACTGAAATGCGCACCCCCCAAATAAGGCCTATTAGCCCCCAAATGACCCGACATACCTATACATGGGTGGTATCAATTTACTCAGAAGATGTTGCTGAACATATTTTGGGGTGTTTTTTGGCAGTAACCCATAACTGGATTTGACAATTCATGCCTAAAGTACAATGTGTGTGAAAAAATAACACAAAAAGTGACTACCTGAAAGTTTGACATAGAGCTAGTGCATGGAAAGTGTTAAAATACAACTCTTTGAAGCACCCTAGGGTGTGCCCTTTCTAAAAATATATGGTTTGATGGGGGTAAATTACTTTGGCCGGCTTCAAAAATGTCCCAAATAGGACATGGGTGCATGATGACGAAATGTGAAAATTCCAAGTTGGAAAACTGAAATGCGCACCCCCCAAATAAGGCCTTTTAGCCCCCAAATGACCCGACATACCTATACTTGGGTGGTATCAATTTACTCAGAAGATGTTGCTGAACATATTTTGGGGTGCTTTTTGGCAGTAAACCTTAAAGTTCACAGTACATGTATTCTTAAATTGCGTTCAAAAAAAAAAATCACCAAATTTTTTTTTTTCTCAAACTTTGGCATAGATTTGTGGTAAAATGGTTTGCATGGAAAGAGTCAAAATACCCCAAGTTTAATACCTTGATTTGTGTACTTTAAAAAAATATGTATATGTGGAGGGTTATTCAGGAATTAGTGACAGATATCAGTGTTACAATGTCACTATCACTAGTTTTGAAAATAAACTCTTTGGAAATGGCAAAGTGCTACTTGCACTTATTGTTGCATAAAATAAGGAAAAAAGCGAGGAATATGTAAACATTGGGTATTGCTAAACTCAGTACTAAATTTAGAAACTACTAAGGAATTTATTTTTTTTGACGGTTGTTGATACATAAGAAATTTTGGGGGTCAAAGTTCGAAAAAGTGGTGTTTTTTCAATTTTTGTGTCATATTTCACAATATTTTTTATAGTAAATTATATGAAATGATGAAAAAAATGGTATCTTTATAAAGTCCATTTAGTGACGAGAAAAACAGTGTAAAATATGTGTGGGTTACAAAAACGAGTAAGAGGAAAATTTGACGTAAACACTAAGAGCGCAGAAACGTAAAAACAGCAGCGGTCACGAACGGACGGATTCGTGTAAAACCGCCCGGTCACTAAGGGGTTAAGTTTTTACTGTATTTACCAAAACATATTCAAGCTATAGTTATATAATGGATATAGGCTAAAAGTGCACATTCTCAGATTTAATTGGAGGTCTCACGAAAAACGAGTCGAGCCGAACCGAATCGAAACAGAAATCGGTCGAAGCGAGCCGAATCGAAAAGTTTAAAAATCCGAAAAATCGAATCGAACCGAAAAAAAAATCAGTGCACAAGCCTACCAGCAGCTGAAGATTTACGTAGTCAGATTACGTTGCCGCAGCTGCTGCAGCGTAAGAAAAAATATAGTTCCAACCATCCCCAAGCACAGCGTCTAAATGCCAGCTTAGAAAAATTACTCGCATTGCAGCTGCTGCCTTTCCAGCTGGTGGACTCTGGTCCCTTCCGTGAATTTGCTGAATGTGCTGTACCACAGTGGCAGGTTCCAAAACGCCATTACTTTTCACGCAAGGCCATTCCAGCACTATACCAGCACGTGGAAGACAATGTTATCCAGTCATTGGGAAAGGCAGTGTCACGAATTGCTCTGTTCTGGGGCGCCTGGCAGCAGCTTCCTCGCTGCTCGCTGGCCAGGCGCCGAAATATAACGCCACCGGGTGCGCTCACGTGGGACGCCGGGGGGCGGAGCCTGGCGTATGACGCGGACCCGCCGGGTTTAAAACCCGGCTTCACTAGTTCACCGGTGCCCTGACGTGGTATCATTCTCCCGCAGAGCTCTCGTGTGTCTGGTGTTGTCAGTTACTGACTTTCTGCTTCCAACCAATTTATTGATCCTCTGTATTTGAGCCTTGGCTTTGGCAAACGAATCACCCCTGTGTATGACTCCTGGCATTGGCAAACGAATCACTCCTGTGTATGACTCCTGGCATTGGCAAACGAATCACTCTTGTGTATGACTCCTGGCATTGGCAAACGAATCACCCCTGTGTATGACTCCTGGCATTGACAAACGAACCTCATTGTATATGTTCATTAGCGTTGGCAACTACTCCGTTACGCCTCTGCTCCTAAACAGCCTTGGCTCCTGTGGTAGTCTGTGTGTAACCATATATATACAGCAGACTACCTTTTCTGTTTCTGGAGTCCTAGGGAGAACGAATACTCTATTCTGTACATCTGTCTGGTGTTTACCCTTTTTTGTATATTGTCTGGTTAATTATCTGTCTAGTTGTGCCGACCATTCAAGGATCGGAAGGTTAGAGATCGGTCTACGTATAGGGACCACTATTCTGGTATTCAGGGGGATACGTGACATTACGTCAGGGCCAATGGATCCCGCAGACCTCTCTAATCAGTTGGCACGTATCGCCGCCAGACAAGAAGAGCAGGACCATAGGATGGACCAGTTTGCTCTTGCTCTTCAAACCCTGTTAAATCGGTCCAGTGGAGGAACCACAAGCCCTCCGGACCCAGTAGTGCCTATTGTCAGCTCAGCCTCTCCCGAAAGAAATAGGCTTAGTATGAAGGCACCATTACGTTATGATGGTACACCACGTTTATGCCGAGGTTTTTTGACCCAACTTGAGATCTTGTTCGAGAATAACCCAGGGTCCTGTATGTCTGATAAAGCTAAAGTAGGATATCTGATCAATCATTTGACAGAGAAAGCTTTATTATGGGCTACACCCTTGTGGGAAAACAAGAAGCCCATCATTTACGACTATGAGGGTTTTACCTCAGAGCTCAAACGTACCTTTGATCCCTCTAGAAGGGCTACTAATGCGGGTAGATCTTTGTTCCACATAAAACAAGGTAATAGGAGGGTCTCTGACTACGCGATAGATTTTAAAACCCTGACTTCAGAGGTTCTCTGGCCGAACGACGTCCTAACCTTAGCCTTTACGGAAGGTCTGAACGAGGCTTTTATGTTCGAATTAGCTCCTTTGAAATTGCCAGAGACTCTGGATCACCTGATCGATTTTTGTATTGCCATGGATGATCAAATTAGGGAAAGGAGACATCCCAGAGATAGACCTAGAAGGCTCTTGCCTTCCCTACCCCCTTCATCCAGAAATACCGGTACACCAGGTGCCCAGGAAAATGTGAAAACAGATATACCAATTGCAGAGCCTATGCAGATAGGAAAAACTGGTATATCAGAAGCAGAGAGAGCTCACAGAAGGGAAAAGGGGCTCTGTTTCTATTGTGCAGGGGCAGACCATTTCCGCCTTCAATGTCCTCAGAGACCTAGGGGTGGTAGGGGTGAGAGTGGCAGATCGAACCAAAGACCAGCCAATACCCAGGTTATAGGGTCTCTTTATGCCTCCTTTGTGAATAACGAAAAAAAAAATCCAGGATTCTGGTACCAATCTCATTAACATGGGACAGGGTTCACCTTAAGACCGAGGCCTTCTTGGATTCAGGGGCCTCAGGTAATTTTATGGACAAACATTTTGCTGCTAAATGCCTCATACCTCTGGTTCTCAAAGAGAGGCCTTTAATGGTAGAAGCTATAGATGGAAACCCTCTGTCCTGCCCTCATATTACCCATGACACTATTTTTGTCTGTATGGAAACAGGAGTATTGCACCATGAAAAAATATGTTTCCAGATCATTGAATCCCCTTCATGTCCTGTCGTGCTTGGGTTTCCGTGGTTGGTAAAACACAACCCGGTTATTGATTGGGTCCAAAGAGACATAAAAAACTGGAGCCCTCATTGTCAGTCGAATTGTCTGGGCAAGGTCGACTTAATCGGTAGCCTCAATGTTGCCACAGCCCCTCCTTTATCCACAGAAGTTCCTGACCATTATCTGGATTTAAAGGAGGTCTTCTCTAAGTCCAGGACTGAGGTCCTACCGCCACACCGCCCGTACGACTGTGCTATAAACTTACTCCCCGGTACTATGCCTCCTAGGGGACATGTCTACCCCTTGTCCCAAAAAGAAAACAATGTTATGGAGGAATACATAAGGGAGAATCTAGACCGAGGATTCATCAGACGCTCCTCCTCTCCTGCAGGAGCGGGTTTCTTTTTTGTCTCCAAAAAAGAGGGAGATCTGCGGCCTTGCATAGATTATAGAGGCTTGAACAGGATAACCATAAGGAACGCATATCCCATACCTCTCATCACCGAATTATTTGATCGATTAAAGGGGGCCAATGTTTATACGAAACTCGATTTACGCGGAGCCTACAACCTAGTAAGGATTAAGGAGGGCCATGAATGGATGACGGCTTTTAATACACGAAGTGGACATTACGAGTATCTAGTGATGCCCTTTGGTTTATGCAATGCGCCAGCCATTTTTCAAGACCTCATAAACGATACCTTACGGGAATTCCTGCAAGTGTTTGTTATAGTATATCTGGATGATATCCTGATCTACTCCCCTGATATTGTAACCCATCATGTTCACGTGAGACAAGTACTGAAAAAACTATTGGAGGCTGGGTTGTATTGTAAACTAGAGAAATGTTTATTTGACATAAGAACAGTACATTTCCTTGGCTACATAAAAACTCCCGAAGGTTTCCAGATGGATCCTAAGAAACTTACAGCAATTCTAGACTGGCCCCTACCCCAAGGGCTGAAAGCCATCCAGAGGTTTCTAGGATTCACTAACTATTATAGGAGGTTCATTAAAGACTTTTCAGTTTTGGTATCTCCCCTCACGGCTATGACAAAGAAAGGGGTGGGTGCTCAGAAATGGACACCCCAAGCCAGTCAAGCCTTTGCGGCACTCAAACAAGCGTTTACTACTGCCCCTGTTCTCAGACATCCAGATCCGGCTCTGCCGTTCCAAGTGGAAGTTGACGCCTCCGAAATAGGTCTTGGTGCAGTATTGTCCCAAAGGGAGGCACCCGACAAACCCTTGCATCCATGCGGCTTCTATTCCCGGAAACTCTCCCCGGCAGAGAGAAACTATGATATAGGAAACAGAGAGTTATTAGCGGTCATATCGGCCTTGGCAGAATGGAGATACCTGCTGGAAGGGTCTAAAGACCCCATCATTATAATTACTGATCATAAAAATCTCACATACATTGGAGATGCCAAAAGGTTAAATTCCAGACAAGCAAGGTGGTCATTGTTTCTTTCAAGCTTTAATTATGTATTAACCTATAGACCTGGGTCCAGAAACGTTAAAGCAGACGCTTTATCAAGACAGCATGAGTCCTATGAACATAACATCCAAGATCAGCATCCCATTGTACCCCAAGAAAGGATTATAGCTGCTACCACGATTAACGTCTCGTCTCCCTTGATGAAAAGGCTGCAAACAGTTCAGGGATCAGCTCCTGAGGGGAAACCCCCCGCGAAACTCTTCGTACCTGAAAGTGAAAGGGTAGAATTACTAAACGTTTATCATGATAATAAAACCTCTGGGCATATGGGGATTACCAAAACGGTGGCCAGCATCAGTAAGGTCTTCTGGTGGCCCACGTTGCGTCGAGATGTAAAAGATTACATAGCCGTGTGCGAGGTATGCACAAGACATAAAAATCCCAAAACAGCACCCATTGGTCTACTCCAGCCTCTGCCGATCCCAGAACGACCATGGTCACATTTGGCAATAGATTTCATAGTGGAATTACCGGATTCAAGAGGGAATACAGTAATACTTACTATCATAGATCGGTTCTCCAAGATGGGTCACTATGTTCCTCTTCGTAAACTACCTTCGGCAGCCGAACTGTTGCCTATTTTCATAAACAACGTGGTCCGCATACATGGTATTCCTCTTGGGATTGTCTCCGATAGGGGTACCCAATTTGTCTCCAGATTCTGGAAAGGGTTCTGTAAGAATGTGGGGATAGACTTATCCTTCTCTTCGGCCTATCACCCCAGACTAACGGAGCAGCAGAACGCGCCAATCAAAACATAGAGAAGTATCTCAGATGTTTTATATCAGAACAACAAGATAACTGGTCAGATCTGCTACCATGGGCAGAGTATGCCTTGAACAGTGCAGTAAGTGAATCCACAGGACATTCCCCTTTTTTCACTGTTTATGGGTTCGATCCTCCCGTACTCCCTGCTACGTTTCCGGATACCACTATACCTGCTTTAGATGAACATTTAGCGTCCTTGAGGGAGACTTGGGAGAGAGTTAAAAAGGCACTAGAGAAAAGCAGTGTTATCCAGAAAATTAAGGCTGACAGACATAGAAGGCAAGCACCTGTGTATCAGGTTGGGGACAGGGTTTGGCTTTCTTCCCAGAACATCAAGCTCTTAGTGCCCTCCATGAAGTTGGCACCTAGATATATCGGTCCCTATAGGATTCTGCGGCGACTCAACCCAGTCTCCTATGCTTTGGCATTGCCCCCCCATATCAGGATACACAATGTGTTCCACGTGAGCCTTTTGAAGCCGTTGTTATGTAACCGGTACACCAAGGCCCGTGCTCCACCTCCTCCTGTCTCTGTGGAGGGCGAGGAGGAGTTCGAAGTTAAGGCCATTCTGGATGCCAGGATGTCTAGGGGGTCCTTACAGTACTTGGTCGACTGGGTGGGTTACGGTCCGGAGGATCGTTCTTGGATTCCGGCTGCGGAGGTCCATGCCCCTCGGTTGGTGAAGGCCTTCTATTTGGCGCACCCCCGTGCCCCTGGGGGTCGTCCAGTGGCCGCCCATTGAGGGGGGGTTCTGTCACGAATTGCTCTGTTCTGGGGCGCCTGGCAGCAGCTTCCTCGCTGCTCGCTGGCCAGGCGCCGAAATATAACGCCACAGGGTGCGCTCACGTGGGACGCCGGGGGGCGGAGCCTGGCGTATGACGCGGACCCGCCGGGTTTAAAACCCGGCTTCACTAGTTCACCGGTGCCCTGACGTGGTATCATTCTCCCGCAGAGCTCTCGTGTGTCTGGTGTTGTCAGTTACTGACTTTCTGCTTCCAACCAATTTATTGATCCTCTGTATTTGAGCCTTGGCTTTGGCAAACGAATCACCCCTGTGTATGACTCCTGGCATTGGCAAACGAATCACTCTTGTGTATGACTCCTGGCATTGGCAAACGAATCACCCCTGTGTATGACTCCTGGCATTGACAAACGAACCTCATTGTATATGTTCATTAGCGTTGGCAACTACTCCGTTACGCCTCTGCTCCTAAACAGCCTTGGCTCCTGTGGTAGTCTGTGTGTAACCATATATATACAGCAGACTACCTTTTCTGTTTCTGGAGTCCTAGGGAGAACGGATACTCTATTCTGTACATCTGTCTGGTGTTTACCCTTTTTTGTATATTGTCTGGTTAATTATCTGTCTAGTTGTGCCGACCATTCAAGGATCGGAAGGTTAGAGATCGGTCTACGTATAGGGACCACTATTCTGGTATTCAGGGGGATACGTGACAGGCAGTCAGCAACAAGGTGCATGTGACTTTAGACACGTGGTCCAGCAAGCATGGACAGGGTCGTTACATTTCCTTCACGGCACACTGGGTAACTCTGATTGCAGCTGGGAGGGATCAAAAACGGGGATCTGTGCTGGAGCTTGTTCATCCACCATGCCTCCAGAAAGCTGCTTGTATGAGGTCTGTCTGCTCCACCACCACCACCTCTCCCTCTTCCTCCTCCTCCTTCTCTGTCTCTGGCGAAGTGGCAGTTAAACCGACGCCTGACAGGGTCTACGCAATGGCTCAAGCAAAAAGAAGTCATACTGTGCTTGAGCTGGTTTGTTTAGGGGACAGGAGCCACACCGGGCCAGAAATTCTGTCAGCTCTGCAGGGCCAGGTGCAGAGATGGTAAACACCACGCCAGCTTGAGCTGGGAATGATCATCTGTGATAAAGGCAGCAACCTTCTCTCTGCCCTACGCAAGGGTAAATTGACGCATGTACCATGCCTAGCACACGTCCTAAATCTAGTGGTACAGCGTTTCCTAACCAAGTACCCAGGGCTGCCAGAGCTTCTCAGCCAGGCCAGAAAAGTCTGCAGCCACTTCAGACGGTCATTCCCAGCAAGCATCCGCCTGGCAGAAATTCAAAGAGAATTCCACCTTCCCACAAACCGTCTGATCTGTGACATGCCCACCAGGTGGAACTCGACATTAGCAATGCTGCAGCGTCTGCACTAGCAGCAGAGGGCCATCAACGAGTACCTGTATGAGTATGGCACAAGGACAGGTTCAGGTCAACTTGGTTATTTTTCCCCCCGCAGTGGCTGATGATCAAGGATGCATGCACTGTACTGTCACCATTTGAGGAGGCAACGAGGATGGTGAGCAGAGACAGTGCATGCATCAGTGACACAATTCCTTTAGTGTTCCTGCTGGAGCACACTCTGCGGGGAATTATAGATGTGGCTCTAGATGCAGAGCAGCGGGAGGAAGAGGAGGCCTTCCCTAGCTCTCAAGGCCCCAGTCTTTCCGCAGACAGCATTCCAGCGGGTCCTACTCAGATCAGACAGGAGGAGGAAGAGGAGGAATATTTAAGTAGTGGGGCATTGAAGGTGGAGATTCCTCAAGAGAGGGTTTCGTGTGCCCAGAAACAGAAGGGCTAGTGCGTGGCTGGGAGGAGGAAGTGCACGATACGGTCATCCTCATTGACCAGGAAGACTCGGAAGCTAATGCCACCTCCAACCTATGCTGCATGGGCTCCCTAATAATGCAAAGCCTGCTAAAGGACCCCAGGATTCGTGCTATCAAGGAGAGGGATCATTACTGGTTGGCAACCCTTCTTGATCCACGATACAAGGGTAAAGTTGCAGAGCTCATCCTGCCCGCACAGAGGGAGCACAGGATGAAAAAACTTGAGGACGCTCTAAAGTGACACTTGTGTAAAACCTTTCCAGGCACTGGTAGATTACCAAGTGCTGACACAAGTGCTTCTGAGGCTGCGGATGATCAGAGGAATAGTGGTGAAGGCCAGGGCCGCTTGACTGATGCATTTTTTTATTTTTTTAGTCCACGACGCCCAGGGACGTCAAATGTAGGCACCCATTGCCAGCGTCTTCACCATATAGTGCAGGACTACCTAGGGGCAAGGGCAGACCTGGATACCTTTCCAGCAGATGATCCACTGGCTTACTGGGTGTTGAGATTGGATCACTGGCCAGAACTTAGCCAATATGCTATGCAGCTACTAGGTTGCCCTTCATCCAGCATGCTTTCTGAAAGGACGTTCAGTGCCGCTGGAGGTTTTGTCACAGACAAAAGAGTGCGTCTGTCCACCGACTCTGTAGACCGGCTGACATTTATAAAAATGAATCAGTCCTGGATCAGCAGCTATCAACCCCCTGATGCTGACGTAACGGAATAGATCGGGGATGTCTTCTGCATTCACAAAACCTCCAGCACTGAACTCTTCGACAATACCACGAAAGGGTTACGGTGTGAATGCACTTGCTGCCATGAAAGGCGCAATATTTGGCTGCACTGACGCCTGTGCCAGATTTATATCATTTTCATTTTTTGAACCGCAGGGTCCAACCCTGCACTCTTCCACAATACCACAAAAGGGTTACGGTGTGAAGGCACTAGCTGCCATGAAAGGCACAATATCTGGGTGCACTGACGCCTTGACCAGAATCATATCTTTTTATTATAGGACCACATGGTCCACCCCTGCATTCTTCCACAATACTACAGAGGGGTTACTGTATGATGATACTTGCTGGCCTGGCAGTCTTGCACCAAAGGCAAAATATCTGGGTGCACTGATGCCTTTACCAGATGCATATCTTTTTAATATAGGACCGCAAGGTTCACCCCTGCATTCTTCCACAATACCACAGAGGGGTTACTGTATGATAGTACTTGCAGGCCTGGCACCAAAAGCACAATATTTGGGTGCACTGCCACTGACGCCTGTATCAGATTCATATCCTCAGAGGGGTTACGGTGTGACGGCACTGTTGGGGATGCTAAAGGACCAATTTTGAAGCACCTATTGTTACTTTCATCCAAAGTCTGCATAAGTTTCACAATAATTTAGCCAAAAAATCAGTAAACTTTTTCTGCGTGTCCGAAAATGTCTCCTCTTTTCATACAGACTGCCGCCCCAAGCAGTTGTTTATGGATAGATTAAAGGAAAAGCATTTACCGTCATTTGAAACATCATTTTTTTGTTTTTAAGTGTTTCTATACATCCTACAAATCCCCCACTTCACGGGCAGGTTATGGGGACCTCCTAGGCACGATATTTGAAGGAATTTTTCGTTTTTATTTTTAACCCTTATTTCATGGAAAACTCACTGTCCCTTTAAAAACATATTTTTTTTAACTTTTGTTCTTGTTTCCTGTCCCCCAGGGCACTACCCAGACCCCCATACACCTTTTATGGCAAATATGTAGCATATATGCCCTCTTGGAGGGCACTCTAAAAACCGAATTTTCAGCCCCATTGACTTGCATGGGGTTCGGGTTCGGGTTCGGACCCGAACATTTGGAAAAATTCGGGTTTGGCCCGAACCGAACTCGGGGAGTGTTCAGCCCATCCCTAGTGAGTAGTAAATGTTACTGTTTTGGAATCCTATGCTAATGTTTAAAGTACTGGATCTCCCACTATGCTCAACCATCAGGTTGGCAGAGCATAATAGGATAAACAGTCCATAAAGCATATTGTTGAAATCTGATGATAATTAGGGATGAGCCGAACACTCCCGAGTTCGGTTCGAGCCCGAACCCGAACTTCCCATTTGTTCGGGACCGAACCCGAACCCGAACCCCCATGCAAGTCAATGGGGCTGAAAATTCGGTTTTTTGGAGTGCCCTCCAAGAGGGCATATATGCTACATATTTGCCATAAAAGGTGTATGGGGGTCCGGGTAGTGCCCTGGGGGACAGGAAACAAGGACAAAAAGTTTTAAAAAAAACATTTTTAAAGGGACAGTGAGTTTTCCATGAAATAAGGGTTAAAAATAAAAATGAAAAATTCCTTCAAATATCGTGCCTAGGAGGTCCCCATAACCTGCCCGTGAAGTGGCGGATTTCTAGGATGTATAGAAATATGTAAAAACCAAAAAATGACATTTCAAATGACGGTAAATGCTTTTCCTTTAATCTATCCATAAACAACTGCTTGGGGCGGCAGTCTGTATGAAAAGAGGAGACATTTTCGGACACGCAGAAAAGGTTTACTGATTTTTTGGCGGTGAATAGCAGGAGAATAGAAACTTCTAGACCAAAAAGCCGATTTGGGAAGTGAGATAAATGGGAGAATTTTTCTGGTTCGGCTATTTTGACCTAGAATTTTCCATTCTCCAGTCATTCTCCTGAGTTTCACCTTTCTCTGAATAACCCTGTCAGGGTTATTCAGAGAGCGGTGAAGAGCAGGAGAATGACTGGAGAATGGAAAATTCTAGGTCAAAATAGCCAAACCAGAAAAATTCTCCCATTTAGGCTAGGGTCAGACTAGCGAATTTTTAACGTGCTTTTAGGCGCACTTAATCACGGCCACACTAGCAGCAAATGACGGGCAATGACGGGCAATATACGAAGTACGGTCGCACGAAAGTCCGGCTGCGCAACGCAAGTGGAAAATGAACGCATTTTTTCGAGAACGCAGAACCGCTAGTACGGACGTACAGAGTGCGCTGCGTCCACTAGCGGCGTGTGTGCGTGATTTGGAGACATCAGACCCTGCTCATGTCCGGCCAACATAACGTCCAGACACCCAAAGTTTCCTGGTTTGGATCCGTAAAAAATCACGCACAAAAATACGCATCGTATGACCGTTTTCGCGCAATCCGTGAAAAAATACGGCAATGCGTTCGGACGCACTTTTTGACGGTCTCTGCGAAAAATGCGTTAGTCTGACCCTAGCCTTATCTCACTTTCCAAATCGGCTATTTGGTCCAGATTGTTCTCTTTTCCTGCCATTCTCCTGGTTTTCACCTTTCTCTGAACAACCCTGAGAGAGAGGTGAAAGCCAGGAGAACTGGCAAGAGAAGAGAACAATCTAGACCAAATAGCCGATTTGGAAAGTGAGATAAATGGGAGAATTCTTATGGTTTGGCTATTTTGACCTAGAATTTTCACTTCTCCAGTTATTCTCCTGCTTTTCACCGCTCTCTGAATAACCCTATGAATGTTTAATCCCGAGGTGAAAAATAACATTGCTTTAGATTTTTTTCAAACACCAGTTAAATGCAGCATATTAGGATGTTTTAGGGAAATTAATTCTCAAATCTCAATCAGAAGCAGACACCACCCCACCCTCAGTATATTGTACAATGTATCAAATTGATTACAAGACTAAAAACACCTGGTGTTATGCCCGTTTGTGAACAGAGGTCATTTAGAGTTGATAATCTTTCCACGTACACATTAGTTTTTAATTCAGTATCTAATAAACCGTTGCTTATAATATTCTGCAGTAAAGAGTCTCTTTATTTCTAGATTTTTTAGTATTTTTTTAAGCATTTTCTATACTTTTTTCAAAATTTCTTTTTTTTTTTTTCGAACCCGAACCGAACACGCCCAAAAAGTTCGAAATTCGCGAACTTTAGAACTGCCAAAGTTCGGGTCGAACTCCGAACCGTCCGAACCCGAACAGCTCATCCCTAAAGATAACACAGTTGGGTTTGAAGGTTCTGTGAGAAATCTTCATCCTATTTTTCCTCCTCTCTGTGTCCTCACCACATCAACATGTGTGACTGCCAGGGATAGGGCATCCTTAATGGCTGCAGGGATAGGGCATCCTTAATGGCTGCCTATAGTCAGCCGCTAAGCATGCAGCCTGAATGAGAGCAAGTAGCAGTTGCATGAGATCAACCCAGAGTCAAACGTGCAGTAGCCAGTATACTGGGGTGTAGTATGTGCTGATTACTTGTCTTGCAGCTTGTACCTATGCTTTGCTGCTCATCTGATCATTCAGAGCTATCCCTGTCTGAATGAATGGTGTTCCAGATCAAGCAAGAAGGAGCATGGTGCAGCTGAAGGGTGTGCTGCCATTGAGATGTTCTGTGTCCTGCAAGCAGTGGTGTTCTCGACTCAAACTTGAGGTCTGGCATGTGCTTGGCATACATAGTATTTTGTATTATTTTTTTTAACTTTCTTGGTCCAAGTCATGAAATTGGGTAAACTGTGCACTTGTTAACCTCCCTGGCGGTCTAATTTTTAAAAAATTTCGTGTCTAAAAGCGTCTAATTTTTTTTAAAAGGAAACGTGTTTTGTACATAGTTAGCCTGTAATAATTAGGAATCAAGCACTGAAATCCATGCAATCAAGGGTCCTTACTGGTAAAATCCTTAATAAATAAATAGTAAATACACTGAGTCCGATAAAGTTTGAAACACAACATAATAATTTATTATCCCAAAAATAATTATCCAAAAAAATGCAAATAAATTATATTCAATAAAATACAACAAAAAACACTGCAATCTGTCTGCAAACAAGGGTGAGACGATGTATGGTCTATTTCTCCTGTAGTGCCACCTAGTGGCTGTTCATAAACATTACACTGCAATCCAAATTTAAACTGTAAAAAAGATTTATTTTATGCTGGCCCCGCCCCCTGCACCGTGTGACTCGCAGGGAGCCTTCCAGGAAGCAGCTCGCCGCGATCACACTGCGGGGGACAGCGAGGGAGCCAGGAGTAGGTGAGTAAACATCCAGCGCAAGTGTGGCTCGGGGTTATCGTTCGCGGTAGCGAAATTTAACCCGAGTCACACTCGGGAATACCGCCAGGGAGGTTAATGCATCACTTCTTATACATGGTTTATTTTGAAAAGGTATGTTTAACCCTTTCGCTGCTGAGGCATTTCCCGCCTCTGTGCTGAGCTCATTTTTACCTGTTTCGCTCATCTTGTTTAAACGTGTTTTGAAGGCTTATTTTAGTATATGACCCAGACATATTATATATCGTTCTTTCCGTCAGACTCGGCAGATTCATAATATGTCATTATTATATGTATACGTCATGTCCTGTCTGTATATTATAACAAAAAATGCAATAAAATATGAATTTTCAATAATTTACAACATGTAAAGTGTTTTTTTTTCACATTTTAACATGCGAGCAATTGCGGTTATATTTTGTATGGGGTGCGCTTGTTAAAAAAATTAGAAATGGGGTCTCGTTACATTTTTTTTTGGGGAAAATTACGCGATTTTTAACAAACGCACCGCATACAAAAATCGTTAGTGCAGCATCATTGTTCACATTATAATTGAAATGGGAACAATATTGCTACATTAACAAACCAAAAAAGAAAAAAAAGGTGTTTTTTTTATAATTTTTTCTTAAAATATTTTATTTTTATTTTTAATTTAATTTTTTTTAAAAAACTTTTTTCATAGTCATGTTTGGTATCGTTGGAACGGCCATGCTCTACAGTATCACACTTTAACCCCTAGCTGCCACGGATCAGGAGATAGGGGGTTCCAATGAACCCCATATCTCCACCATTGGTGGCAGCTAGGGGTTAACTCCAGGACTGGCGTCATCGTGCTATGCACGATGACACCAGTCCTCAGGGGGAGTTCCCAGAGGCTTGGCCGACATCCAAGATGTTGGCCAGCTTCGGGAAAGGATCACGAACCGGCGCTTTTCAGCGCCGATTCGTGATCCGGCTCCCCAGGGGTTAATGACAGCCACCGTTTGGAAGGGCACCTTCCAAGCGGTGCCTGTATTAACTCCCTGCTCCCCGGCGATCGGGAGGGAGAGAGGTCCGAAGGACCTCCCCCCCTCCCTTTCAGGCGCCTCCTCCGCACATGCGGGGGGGCGCCTGAATTAGATGTCATCGCGTCGCCGCGATGACATCTAATGTCCCCGTCGGGGTCCCGAGTGCTGGGCTGACATCCAAGATCAGACATCCAGAATCCAGCGGATTGCTGCCTCCTGTGCATGGACGCGCTCAGCGCGTCCATAGCACAGGAGAACCACTTGGCTGGACGCGCTCAGCGCGTCCATAGCAGCCAAGTGGTTAAAACAGAACAGAATAGTGCTACAGAAATGCTTTTAGTTATTTTTCACTCCACCCTGCTCTGATGTCAATGTCTCTTTATGATTAATGTATTGATCTTTGTAATCGGTTCGTGGAATTGTTAGGTTTTTATTTTGCTTTTCAGAGGGTATAATATTCCTTTTCTATTGCTGTATGCAACTGTCAGCTTTTTGAGATATATAGTTAGGTCCATATATATTTGGACACAGGCAAAATTTAAGTTTTTACTGTATTTACCAAAACATATTCAAGCTATAGTTATATAATGGATATAGGCTAAAAGTGCACATTCTCAGATTTAATTGGAGAGTATGTACATCCAAATTGGAGGAAGGGTTTAGGAATTTTAGCTCTCAAGAGTAGCCATCTCCCCTTTTTTTCAAGGGACCAAAAGTAATTGGACAATTGGATCAAAAGCTGTTTCATATCCAGGTGTGGGGTACTCCTTCGTTATTTCTTCATCAATTAAGCAGGTAAAAGGTCTGGAGTTGATTCTAAGTGTGGTATTTGCATTTGGAATCTATTACTGTGAACCTACATCATGCGTTCAAAGGAGCGGTCCATGGAAGTGAAACAGGCCATTGTAAGGCTTCAAAAAAACCAAAATGGCCATTCATAGTGTTTTGTTGCACATGGAATTGTATAGAAACGAGCGCAGATGACATCCTTTTTTTTCTTGTTATGTTTTATCCATGAACTGAGCCGTTACTCTTGAATTTTGCAGCCGCTCTGGTGAGTACAGGCTCAAAGCCATTTTTTCTGTATTTATGTACATACAGGTATACACTCAGACACACAGGCACAGGTGCTCTCAGGCAGGCCCGGACTGGGGAAAAATATAGGCCCGGGCATTTTGGACCGAGCAGCCCACTTTTGTTTCTACACAGCGCAAATTACTCTGAGTTTTACTGCTGTGGAGTTCTGTGATACGCTCATACACTACACACATTACTGTGCGTTTTATTGCTGTGGAGCTATGGATAATCTCATACACTGCACACATTACTGTGGAGCTCTGGGACACCCATACAACACCGCAAATTACTGTGGAGCTTTGTGGCACCCTCATGCACAACGCACGTTACTGTGGAGTTCTGCACATTATGGGGGTGTCACAGAGCTCCCCAGGTAAATGCAGTGTTTGAGGGTGTTAAAGAGCTCCACAGTAATGTGCGGTGTGTATGAGGGTGTCACAAAGCTCCACAGCAATAAAACTCTCACAACCCCCACTTTTCATTGCATTCTCCGCTAATTTCACCCTGCTTTACATTGAACCCCCTCATTTCATTGTACACCCCCTATTTACATTGCACCCCTTTACATTTCAATGTCCTTCTTTTTCATTTCATTGCACCCCCCTCATTTAATTGGACCCCCATTTCAGTGATAAGGTCACGTAATGGCGACGAGTAGGATGTCTTGAGGCCGGGATATAGAGCCGGGATATATGTGGCGGGCCATAGGGATCGCCGGCCACCCTCTTCAGATGGCCTAGACTGCCTTGCTGGGTGGCTGGCTATGTCGGCCGACTGGCAAGGGAGGCAAGCGGCCGACCAGCAAGGGAGGCAAGCGGCCGACTGGCAAAGGAGGCAAGAGGCCGACCGGCCCAGGAGGCTAGCGGCCTGCCGGGCAAACGCCCGGTTTGCCCAATGCGCAGTCCGGGCCTGCTCACAGGTATACACTCATATAGGCTCTCACAGATATTCCTTGCGCTGATCACACGACGACGCTTCCGAGACATAACGAGCCTCCTGAGGGAACATGCAGAGTGGAGAATCTTGTGGTCTGTGTTGGATATTTGCTAAGTGTGCTTTTAAGAAACTACACGGCAGGAGAGGGAGGAGGAGGAGCAGGAAGAGAGGGGAGGGTGAGAGGCAGAGGTGAAGACCAAGTAAAAAAGTTTAAGTAAAAAGGAGGGAACATTGAAACGTAAAAAACGAAGGCAAAAAAAGAGTAATAAGCGCGCAGCAACGTAGCGCACGCAAATCAGTGTGCGGACTGTTTTTTTCACCGGATTCAGCTAATCAGAATTAAGAACCTTAATTGACATCAATTTACCTTAATTGTCTCACTTAAGTTTTTGCGCCTGTCAAAGTAAATCTGAGTATACATGCTGCAGCAATAAAAAATAATATGCACGAATTCTCAATTTTTATGTTTGGGTATGTGTAGAATGTGTAACTGTACTGTACTGAATTTTTTTTTGTGCTGGTGTTTTTCATTTCGGCCAGAACGTTCTGATTTGCAGTAACCACCAGCTTTACAAAGATGTTAAAATTATGCACGCAAACGTCGTTCGTAAAAAGATGCGCATCGATTGTAATACCATCCGCGTAGCAGCGCACGAATGAATTTGCGCTCACAATGTTAAGTATAGGATGCGCACAGTTCATCACGCTCGCGCAGGTCCATCTGTGTTAAACGATAACGCACATCGTTTGCGCGAATGTTGTAATACGACATTCTGCGCAAAGGGTTTTGCCACTTGCGCAAATGAAAAAGCGCGAGGAATGTAATAGGGGCCTAGAAGTGGAAGATGTAACCAAAAGCCAGCATATCTAAAGTACTATGTGGGCTCAGGGTTATTCAGAGAAAGGTGAAAAACAGGAAAATGACTGGAGAAGTTAAAATTCTAGCTCAAAATAGCCAAACCAGAAAGGTTCTCCCATTTATCTCATTTTCTAAATCAGCTATTTTGACCTAGCATTTTCACTTCTCCAGTCATTCTCCTGCTTTTCACCTCTCTCTGAATAACCATGTAAGTTTACACCACCGGAAGACTGTATTTTAGGAGCTGGATACCACCTGGAATTAAACTAAAGAGATATACTTCCATTTTCTGAAACACAAAGGAAAAGATGTATCAATATGTATGGAATCAGAACACAGAGTGTTTGGTTCCAAGGGGAAGTTTAATATTGTTACACTGCAGTTCAACAGGATATAGGTGATGAGTAAGTCAGTCATATGGACACCGATTATAAATTAGCTGTAGTTTATAAAACCTGTTATATGTTATTCTGTTAATTTCTAGACTACTTCATAATCAGCAACATTTACACATATGCGTTGTGTGCACTATATAGCAGTGCGTGATGTGTATACAGGTGAAACTCTAAAAATTTGAATATCGTGCAAAAGTTCATTTATTTCAGTAATGCAACTTAAAGTGAAACTAATATATGAGATAGTTCAAGCCGTGATTTGTCATAATTGTGAGGATTATGGATACAGCTCATGAAAACGCCAAATCCACAATCTCAGAAAATTAGAATATGACATGCAATCAATAAAACAAGGATTGTACATAGAACAATATCGGACCTCTGAAAAGTATAAGCATGCATATGTACACTGTACTTGGTTTGGGCCCCTTTTGCAGCAATTACTGCCTCAATGTGGCGTGGCATGGAAGCTATCAGCCTGTGGCACTGCTGAGGTGTTATGGAAGACCAGGATGCTTCAATAGCGGCCTTCAGCTCTTCTGCATTGTTCCGTCTCATGTCTCTCCTCTTTCTCTTGCAATGCCCCATAGATTCTCTATGAGGATCAGGTTAGGCGAGTTTGCTGGCCAATCAAGCACAGTAATCCCACGGTCATTGAACCAGGTTTTGGTGTTTTTGGCAGTGTGGGCAGCTGTCAAGTCCTGCTGGAAAATGAAGTCAGCATCCCCATAAAGCTCGTCTGCGGAAGGAAGCATGAAGTGCTCCAAAATCTCCTGGTAGACGGCTGCTTTGACCCTGGACTTAATGAAGCACAGTGGACCAACACCAGCAGATGACATCGCTCCCCAAATCAACACAGACTGTGGAAACTCTACACTGGACTTCAAGCATCTTGCCGTGTGTGCCTCTCCATTCTTCCTCCATACTCTGGGTCCTTGGTTTCCAAATGAAATGCAAAAGTTGCTCTCATCAGAAAAGAGGACTTTGGACCACTGAGCAACAGACCAGGTCTGTTTTTCTTTAGCCCAGGTAAGACGCTTCAGACGTTGTTTGTTGTTCAGGAGCGCCTTGACAAGAGGAATATGACCTTTGAAGCCCATGTCGAGGATCCGTCTGTGTGTGGTGGCTCTTGATGCACTGACTCCAGCCTCATTCCACTCCTTGTGTGTAAGGACCGTCGCCGCCGGCGTAATAAAAAGCCTAAACCTAGTGCTGGCTCATAGTAGTGAGACTTTCAATAGCAGTACCACTACTCACCTCTGCCTGTGCAATGCTCAGGTGTTGCCTAGATCATCTAATACTCCTGCATAAAACTGGACCACACCTGTTTTCCAATGCTTCCACATTGCCTTGGAATCTCCAAGCTGTAAGGAGCTACTTCTACTTCTACTACTACTTCTACTTCTAATGGAGTTTATTCGGCACAAGGTCTTGTTACCAGTGGGGTACCTCAGGGGTCAGTACTTGGACCCATTCTATTTAATATTTTTATTAGTGATATTGCAGAAGGTATTAATGGTAAAGTAAGTCTTTTTTGCTGATGACACAAAGATTTGCAACAGGGTTGACGTTCCTGGAGGGATCAGCCAAATGACAAATGATTTAGGTAAACTAAAAAAATGGTCGGAGCTGTGGCAATTGAGTTTTAATGTGGATAAGTGCAAGATAATGCACCTGGGACGTAAAAACCCAAGGGCTGAATATAGAATATTTGATACAGTCCTAACCTCAATATCTGAGGAAAGGGATTTAGGGGTTATTATTGCAGAGGATCTAAGGGTAAGTAGTCAATGTAATAGAGCGGCAGGAAATGCTAGCAGAATGCTTGGTTGTGTAGGGAGAGGTATTAGCAGTAGGAAAAGGGAAGTGCTCATGCCACTGTACAGAGCACTGGTGAGATCTCACTTGGAGTACTGTGTGCAGTACTGGAGACCGTATCTCCAGAAGGATATAGACATCTTAGAGAGAGTTCAGAGAAGGGCTACTAAAATGGTGTACGGCTTGAAGTAGAAAAGTTACCAGGAAAGGCTTAATGATCTTAACATGTACAGCTTGGAAAAAAGACGAGACAGAGGAGATATGATAGAAACATTTAAATACGTAAAGGGAATCCACAAGGTAGAGGAAGGGAGTATATTTAAAAGGAAACAAAGTAGCAAAACAAGAGGACATAGTCTTAGATTAGAGGGGCAAAGGTTTAAAAGTAACATCAGAAAGCATTATTTTACTGAGAGGGTGGTGGATACATGGAACAGCCTTCCAGTTGAAGTGGTAGAGGCCAAAACAGTAATTGAATTTAAGCAAGCATGGGATAGGCATAAGGCTATCCTAAACAAAAGATAAATCCAGGTAAAATATCCATGTAATTGGGCAGACTAGATGGGCCGAAAGGTTCTTATCTGCCGACATTTTTCTATGTTTCTATGTTTCTACTTCTAACCTCTCTGTATTTGCTTGGAAACCTGAATCACCTTCTACTCCACTGGACATCCTATTCCTCCAAACCCTTATTCTGCAGACCACCTGGATATCCTATTTGTTTACAGACTTCCTGGATTTATTTCTCAAGTTACCTTCTGGATTACAAGGATTTGCCTATAACTCTGAGGACTCAGATATATTCATATAAATAACTTAAGTATTCTCTGCTTCTGTTTTCCCATTGTTATGATCTGCAGTTTCTCCCTATATTTAGTATGTTCTGCTTTAGTCTGTTTATCCCTCTTATGTATAGTTTAATGTTCCTTATCCATTCATATTATTCTCTGCTTTAGTTCTGACTCTAGACCTGTAACCTGTGTGTATATACAGTATATATATATATCTCCTTCCTTATTCCTTAGCTTTCCTTCTCTTCTGGAGATACATATATCGATTTCTCCTCTATTCAGTATCTGTGTCTGCATCGTTCTTATTTTGCCTTTCTATCTTTTGTTCTAGTTAATATCCTTATCTATTATTACTTATTCAGTATTCTCCTTCTCTCGCTTACCCCTCCTAGATTCTGTTGTTGCCTCGGCCTATTTCTTTTGTGCCTTTAAAATAAATCATTATATATATTGATATATCTGGTTTGCTAGTATTATTCATTGCACATTGGCTCGCACCTACCGCCCCGGAACCAGCACCTGACATTGTGAAAGTCCCCAACACTTTTGAATGGCCTTTTCCTGACAATCCTCTCCAGGCTGCGGTCATCCCTGCTGCTTGTGCACCTTTATCTTCCATCCTTTTCCCTTCCACATAACTTTCTATTAATGTGCTTTGATACAGCACTTTGGGAACATCCAACTTCTTTTGCAATTACCTTTTGAGGCTTTCCCTTCTTATGGAGGGTGTCAATGATGGTTTTCTGCACAACTGTCAGGTCAGCAGTCTTTCCCATGATTGTGATTCCTACTGAACCAGACTGAGAGACCATTTAAAGGCTCAGGAACCCTTTGCAGGTGCTATGGCTTAATTAGCTGATTAGAGTGGGACAATTTGAGCCTAGAATATTGCACCTTTTCACAATATTCTAATTTTCTGAGATTGTGGATTTGGGGTTTTCATGAGCTGTAAGCCATTATCATCACAATTATGACAAATCACGGCTTGAACTATCTCATATATTAGTTTCCCCTTTTAAGTTGCATTACTGAAATAAATGAACTTTTGCGTGATATTCTAATTTTTTGAGTTTCACCTGTATATCTGTGTGTGGTGTACATGAGTTACACATATACACATATAAAAATATTCAATAAGGGGGTGTTCCGTCACCTTATTTTTTCCAGGTCTTGTCCCCTGTATATAAATAGATCTGTACCTGATTATTTCTTTTTATTGTTTCACCTTGCAACAGAGAGTACAGTGGAGGTGCTAGGCTCTAGGTAAGATGGTGATTTGGAGTATAGATACAGCCTACTGGGGGAAAGACACAAAACCTCGAAAGAAATGTGTTTAGAAAGGGTACGAAGATAGAAATGGTTCCAGCGGCGCAAAGAGGTTCTAAATGGTGGTAATAGCTATTTTATATTGACAATAGAGAGAGTGCTCACACAGGCTAGATGTCAATTGATACAGAAAATGGTTCTGTGCAGAGAATGGGTTATAAGTCCTAAGGAACGGTATTTCCCATTGTGGGATATAAGCACAGTCAAGAAAAAGACTAGTGATAAAGGGCTACCGTGGGTTAAAAACTAGTAGGTGTGCAAAAGTGCAAAAAAAGTGCATAGATTGCAATGATACCTATAAAGTGGTGTTGGCACCAAAATGTGTCTATTCAGTTAAGCCAGTATAAAATCGATTTAAACAGCACACGTTAAATAGTAGTTCGTATAGACACTGATGGATAAGAGACTGGTAAAAGTGCAAATGTGCAAACAAAGTGCATAGATTGCAAAAATGTTAATATCGGCACCAATGATATGCCTAATAGATTGGATCAATATAAAATCGATTCAAAGAGCATACATCATAAAAAACAGTTCATATAAATATACTTCTTGTGCAAAATGCAAATTGAAGTGCGTTGACAGTGGTAAATCAATAAAGTGCAACAGTGTCTATGAAAAACGGAGATGGAAAAAGGATAGTCTTGCAGAAAAAAAACGGGCAGCTACAAAAAAGTGCACATCGAGAAGAGGAGCTATTCGTGAGTGGAGAATAGAACTGGTTAAAGTCTATGTTTGTCTCACACTCTCAATTTCCAGATGTCTGTGGGGGTCCGGCTGGGTGTCTTCTCCTTGGAGTCCTAATATGTTTCTGATCCTCAGAAATAAAAAATAAGAAATAATAATACAGTATTGTCTGGACTCGCTGGTTATGGGATATATCAAAATACAGGGGTGCACTTACACTTTCCAGAGCCTATATTGTCCAGGCTCTGGTTTGTAGTGCACTGGGCCAAGTAAAGAGTGGCCTCTTCCCTTCTTTGGTTCTCTTGTTCACCTCAAAATACAAGAAATTTTGGAGTCAGAGCGATCATAGCGTAACTTGAGACAACAGCCGAATAAATGTAAGGTAAAAGTGGTCTCACTCACCGATGGTGGAGCCTTATTTGATCAGGCTCAGTTTAGTGGCATGTAGTGCTCCTTGATCGGTGGGCACCATCACCTCTTTTGTCAGCTTACACTTTCAAAACAGAGCCTGGACAATATAGGCTCTGGAAAGTGTAAGTGCACCCCTGTATTTTGATATATCCCATAACCAGCGAGTCCAGACAATACTGTACTATTATTTCTTATTTTTTATTTCTGAGGATCAGAAACCTATTAGGACTCCAAGGAGAAGACATCCAGCCGGATCCTCAGATACCTGAAAATTGAGAGTGTGAGACAAATATAGACTTTAACCAGTTCTATTCTCCACTCACGAATAGCTCCTCTTCTCGATGTGCACTTTTTTGTAGCTGCCGTTTTTTTCTGCAATACTATCCTTTTCCATCTCCGTTTTTCATAGACACTGTTGCACTTTATTGATTTACCACTGTCAACGCACTTCAATTTGCATTTTGCACAAGACGTGTATTTATATGAACTGTTTTTTATGATGTGTGCTCTTTGGATCAATATAAAATCGATTCAATCTATTAGGCATATCATTGGTGCCGATATTAACATTTTTGCAATCTATGCACTTTGTTTGCACATTTACCAGTCTCTTATTCATCAGTGTTTATACGAACTACTATTTTAATGTGTGCTGTTTAAACTGATTTTATACTGGTTTAACTTAATAGGCACATTTTGGTGCCAACACCACTTTATAGGTGTCATTGCAATCTATGCACTTTTTTTTGCACACCTACTAGTTTTTAACCCACGGTAGCACTTTATCACTAGTCTTTTTCTCGACTGTGCTTATATCCCACAATGGGAAATACCGTTCCTTAGGACTTATAACCCATTCTCTGCACAGAACCATTTTCTGTATCAATTGACATCTAGCCTGTGTGAGCACTCTATTGTCAATATAAAATAGCTATTAGCACCATTTTAGAACCTCTTTGCGCCGCTGGAACCATTTCTATCTTCGTACTTTTTCCCAAACCCCCCTGAAATGCATGTATTTAAATTTTCCTAAGCAAACCTGAATAAGGGAAGTGATAATGACCAATATCTGAGAATCCCATTACGGTGTTATCAATGTTTCTGTAAAATACACTAAATTTGGGATTCACAAACATTATTGCTAAGATTACTCATCCTGTCATGATTTGATTAGCAACAACAAATTAAATGCCTTTTTAGGGGCCGCCACACATGTGACGTTTACGAGGGTGGTCCCAGTTGCTATTAGAAAAGTCTAATAACGTATAAAAATAAAATCCAACCAAACCTGGTACGAATAATGGAATGGGACAAACAAATGAAACAGAAGCAATACAATAAAGATATATTAGGACCAAAAAGCTAAGAGACATGGAGAAAATGTGCCATGTGGAAGCAGAGCGAAGATGAATAAATGGTGTTTGCTGATAAGATCACTTGTAGATAATAAACGTCATTGTATTCAAACTGTAAAAAGGACAACATAGCAATGGACCATCTGCTTTTCGATTCTATTCCGTTTCCTCATCATGTCTGTCTTTATGTGTGTAATAGAAAGAAAAAAAAAAGGTATCTGAAACTAATAGACCACAAGGAAAAACATGCATTCAGGTCTATTCACTGAGGCTGGGGTCAGACTAACGCATTTTTAACGTGCGTTTAGGCGCACTTAATCACGGCCGCAGTAGCAGCAAATGATGGGCAATGACGGCCAATATACGAAGTCCGGCCGCACAACACAAGCGGCAAACAAAAGCATTTTTTTCGATAGCGCAAAACTGCTAGTACTGACGTACAGAGTGCGCTGCGTCGGCATAGCGACGTGTGTGCGTGATTAGGAGACGTCAGACGCTGCTCATGTCCGGCCAACATAACGTCCAGACACCCAGAGTTACCTGGTTTGGATCCGTAACAAATCACGCACGAACATGCGCGTCGTATGACCGTTTTCGCGCATTCCGTGAAACAATACGTCAATGCGTTCGGACGCATTTTTGACGGTCGCTGCGAATAATGCGTTCGTTTGACCCTAGCCTAAAAGGTGAAACTCAGGAGAATTGGCAGAAGTGAAAATTCTAGGTCAAAATAGCCAAATCAGAAAAAAATTCTCCCATTTGGTCTAGACTTTAGAGTGTACTCTTCTCCTGCCAATTCTCCCTAGTTTCTCCTTTAGTGAAAAGACCTGCATAATTTCCCATTCTCTGTTGCATGCTCCTCACACGGACAACTCTGAGAAAGAAAGTAACCCGGACCCAAAGCAATAAACTTGCACATTACGCTTGCTATGTCTGTCTCTCAACCTAATGTCCTCCTCTGTCCAACATGCCCAAAACAATCATATATTTTAAAGGGACACTACTCCTAGCATACGCTGTAATTGGGTTACTTGTTCACAAACAACACCACCCTATAAAAACACATGCTACTGTTTATTTTTCTTTGTTTGAAGTAATTGCATGGAAAAAGGAAAAATTTATTTAGGTTTTTATCTCCTGTTTCCATTTTGTGGATTTTCCCATGATGCAACATTTACCAAAATCTGTGCAAACATTTTACTTTAAAGCTGTGGTTTAGCCTCTACCAGTGGCGACTCTAGGAACAATATTTAGGGGTGGCACATAAGATACCACAGTCAAAACTGGGGGGGCACTAATAATTTTCACCACTAAATCATACCACTGAATAAAACTAAGGGCCCTATCACCTGGTGTGAGATATAACACCATCACTAAAGGACACATTTTGCGCGAGTCGCTACAACCTAGCGCCTGACGACCTACTAACAGATCACCTTGTCCGTGGTACTCCATGTACAAGGTCGTTTGGCGCACGTTAGGGAAACGCTAAGACCACGGCTGAGACCCAACATCATTGAGGTTGTGTACAGGATAGAACATTTTTTTTCAAGTCAGAGTGCCGCGCCATACCTATCCCCTGCCCTCACAAGCTCACAAGTCTAAGCTAACATTAATGATAACACAGCTGAGTGCTAACGTTAGCGTTACTTTGTAAAATGGTCTACTGTGGGGGGGCGGTTTACAACATACAAGAGCACAAAATGGATGCACCCAGTGACACAGAGAAAAATATTTTCTTAAAGAAACACTACCACTTACATAAGCTATAACTAGTGTGGGGTACAGCTCAAATGGGGGGTACCCTTCCCAGGATAAAGGTAGTCCCAATCGCAGGATTTCTTTACAATGTACAGCCCTCTGTACTTTTATTCAAGAGCTGCATACAGGTCAAGAAACAAAACAAAACAAAACAATACCCTTGCCTGTCCGGCACTAACTAAACAGTTAAGGTTTTCCCTCACTACCGTTTCAGAAAACAAAGTGTATTCCAACCTTTCCTTTTTGCAGCCTGATCTCTGGTTCAGCTTTGCTCCCTCAGTAGCTGGTCTGAGTCCCAGGGTGGAGACTGAATGAACCTCACTTCCTGCTTTTATTTCCCTCTAGCCGCACCCATCAATCAATTAAGCCTCCCCAGGGAGAACTGCAAAACCCGGAGATTTGTGTGCCCCGAGCTGAACCCAAACTCCGGCCTGGAGTGCTAGTCCCAACAATATGACAAAACTCGAGGGGACACATACCGTCCCTCAAACACCACTCCTCTCCTCTCGTCACATATCCCCCCCTCTGCTCCAGCCCCCGCGGCTGAGCAAACGCAACAATAGGGTTGGGGGCCGTGACAGCGCATCCGCGTTAGCCTGCAACCTCCCAGCCCTGTGTTCCACCGTGAACCGAAAGGCTTGTAAGGCCAAGAACCATCTCGTAACGCGGGAGTTTCTTTCCTTACTATTGCACATCCACTGCAACGGGCTGTGATCGGTGATGAGCCGGAACTGTCGGCCCACAGGTAATACCTAAGAGCATCCAGGGCCCACTTAATTGCTAAGCATTCCTTCTCAACGATCGCGTAGTTCTGCTCGTGCCTGTTGAGTTTCCTGCTTAGGTAGACCACCGGGTGTTCCTCCCCCTCCCGTACCTGGGATAAGACCGCCCCAGACCCACGTTCGAAGCATCAGTCTGGACTACAAAGTCCCCTGAAAAATCAGGGGCCACCAGCAAGGGTTGTGTGCATAACGCCCGCTTCAAGTCTTTGAAGGCACTATCAGCCTCAGGGCTCCATCGTACCAACCCCGACTTCGTACCTTTGTCAGGTCGGTCAATGGGGAGGCCATGGTGGCAAAATTTGGGACAAAGCGGCGGTAGTAGTGATCCCTAAAAAGGCCCGGACTTGCTTCTTATTCTGGGGCTGGGGCCATTTTTGAATAGCCTCCACCTTGTCAATTTGTGGCTTAACTAGCCCTCGTCCAATGACGTATCCCAAGTATTTGGCCTCTTCCGAGCCTATGGCACATTTCTTAGGGTTTGCCGTGAGACCTGCCGCCTCAGCGAATCGACTACGGCCTGTACTCGTACCAAGTGCGTCTGCCAGTCAGGACTATGGATCACCACATCGTCTAGATACGCGGCGGCATACCGTCGGTGTGCCTTCAATAGCCTATCCATTAACCTTTGGAATGAAGCAGGGGCCCCGTGTAAGCCAAAGGCATTCGCGTATATTGGAACGACCCATCCGGGGTGGAAAAGGCGGTCTTTTCTCTGGCCCCGTTTGTCAGGGGTATCTGCCAGTACCCCTTCGTCAAATCCAGGGTAGTTATATATCGGGCCGTACCCAGTTGGTCGATAAGCTCATCCACCCGGGGCATGGGGTACGCGTCAAATCTCGATACAGCGTTCAGTTTCCTAAAGTCATTGCAGAAACGGATACTCCCATCTGGTTTTGGCACCAGCACTATGGGGCTCGACCAGTCGCTATGGGACTCTTCAATTATACCCAAGGCTAACATTTTCCCAATTTCTGCCAAGACGGCCTCCCGCCTGGCTTCTGGGATTCTATAGGGTTTAACATTTATGCGAACCCCAGGTTCAACCACTATGTCATGGTGAACCACCGTGGTTAGTCCTGGTATCTCTGAAAAGAAATCGGTGTTTCCCCTCAAAAATTCCTTCACCTCATTGCGTTGAGCCACCGACAATGTGTCGGTGATAGGAACCTCAGGTGTGGGGCGAGCCATGGGGTTTGAAGTAGCTGGGGTGATCAGCAGGCCTCCCGGTCTTTCCACAGCTTCAGGAGATTTATATGGTAGATTTGTTCTGTTTTCCTTCTACCGGGTTGGAGGACTTTATAGTTTACTTCACTTTTTTTTTCAACTATCTCATAAGGGCCTTGCCACTTTGCTAGGAATTTGCTCTCAGCCGTTGGGACCAACACTAAGACCTTATCCCCGGGGTTGAAACTACGCATTTTCGCCCCCCGATTATACACCCTCCTCTGGGCTTCCTGGGCTTGCTCCATATGTTCCCTCACCAGGGGCATAACGGCGGCAATCCTGTCCTGCATCATGGACACATGTTCAATGACCGTCTTAAAAGGGGTGGTCTGACCCTCCCACGTCTCCTTGGCAATATCTAGGAGTCCTCTGGGATGCCTGCCATATACGAGCTCAAAGGGGGAGTAGCCCGTAGAGGCCTGGGGCACCTCTCGGATGGCAAACATGAGATATGGGAGTAAGAAGTCCCAGTTCCTCCCATCTTTGTCCACGACTTTTTTTAACATATTTTTTAGGGTTTTGTTGAACCTCTCCACTAGCCCGTCGGTTTGGGGTGGTATACAGATGTGCGCAGATGGGAGATTTTAAACAACCTACACAACTCCTTGGTCACCTTCGACATAAAAGGGGTACCCTGGTCCGTTAGTATCTCTTTCGGAATGCCTACCCGGCTAAACACTTGGACCAGTTCTTTGGCTATGGTTTTGGCTGAGGTGTTGCGTAGTGGGATCGCTTCCGGATATCGCGTGGCATAATCCATTATCACGAGGATATATTGGTGACCCCGGGCAGACTTCACCACCGGACCCACCAGGTCCATGCCAACCCTCTCAAAGGGAACCTCTATGATAGGCAACGGCACCAGCGGGCTACGAAAATGGGGCGCGGGCGCGGATTGTTGACACTCCGGGCAGGACTCACAATAATTCTTTATATCTGCATGCAGACCCGGCCAGAAGAACCTCCGGCATATTCTTTCTTTGGTCTTTTCTACCCTAGGTGTCCCCCCAGTACGTGCCCATGAGCAAGGTCTAGCACCACCTTGCGGTATGGTTGAGGCACCAGTAGCTGTTCCACCACATCCTCCCCTTGTCTCACGACCTGGTACAACAAGTCTTTCCTCTGTGCCATGTGTGGAAAAGCTAGCCTCATATCTGGGTCAACGGGTTTATCATCTATAACCTTTATATTCTCCCGGGCTCTGGCCAAGGTGGGGTCCTTCACCTGTTCACTAAGAAAATCGTCCCTTCTGACTTCTAAATCAGGCATGTCAACCGATCCGTTCACCCCCCCAGGGCCCGGTTCTTCTTCCTGCTCCCCAGCCATGACAGAGAAAGGAAAAGGTACACTATCCCCCTTTGGGACCCCCACAATGCCCTCTTCCGTATCCGGTTCAAACGGTTCGGGGTTAAGATTTGTGACAGGGTCCACACTATCTATTCGGAGGTTTTTCTCTTCCCATAAACTCCAAAACCGTGGAAAGTCCCTCCCGACTAACACCTCATATGGCAGGGAAGGAACCACCCCCACAGACTGTGTCACAATCCCCCAGGACGTACCAATGTCTACCACGGCTGTCTGGTAGTCGCGGGTATCCCCATGGACACAGACCACACCTATGGTACTCGGGTGATACTTGATGGGGTCAACAAACTCAGGTCGGACTAAGGTCACTACGCTCCCCGAATCTAACAGGGCGGTAACCGCCTTCCCATCTACGGACATCTTACACATCTGTCTCTCAATATGCTCCTTGTGTGCAGCAGTGCATGTGAATTGAGCGAAGAAGGATAAGCGTTTCGGCCTCCCGGCATTATCACATTGCATTGGTTCGTCCATAACCGGACAGTGAGCAGCAATGTGTCCCATTTCACGACAGCGAAAACACTTTACGGTGTCGAGTCCCTAGGGTGTCCTCAAGAACTTTCCTGACCGATTCGGCCCGATCTTCAGACCCAAGCCTGGGGTTTCTTCCTCCCGACTAAAGGTCTTCTTAGACTCTCCCATGTCCTTAGGGCCGCCGACGAACTTGCCAAGTTTTTTAGGCATACCGCCTTGTGGTGCCGTGGAATGTTCCAGGGCTGAGTTACTTTGTAAGTTTGTGGCCGTGGTGTACCGCTCCACCATATCTACAAGCTGGGTGGCAGTTTTTGGGTTCCCGTAGCCGACCCATTTCCTCAGGGGGCCCGGAAGCGCCCGCAAATACTGGTCCATCACTACTCGTTCTACGATCTCCGGTGGGGTCAAGGTCTCTGGCTGTAACCACTTTCTGGTAAGGTGTACGAGGTCAAACATCTGTGACCTCGGGGCTTTTTCCGCTACATAGCGCCATTGGTGCACGCGCTGGGCGTGAACAGCCGTCGTTACTCCCAGTCTTGCTAGGATCTCCGCATTCAGGGTGTCGTATTTCCGGGCCGCTTCTGGCTCCAGATCGAAGTAGGCCTTCTGAGGTTCCCCGGTTAGAAACGGTGCCAGTAAACCGGCCCACTCCTCCTTCGGCCAGCCTTCTCGTTCGGCGGTTCTTTCGAAAGTCGTGAGGTAGGCCTCCACGTCATCCGTCGTAGTCATCTTCTGAAGGAACTGGTTGGCACTCTTTACTTTGGGCACCACCGGCTCGGAGACCGCACAGTTTTGTCTTAGTTCTATGAGGCCCTTGGCCAACTCCTGGAGTACCTCCCGGTCTTCCCGCTGGTTCGCTCTGTCCGTTTGTTGGGCGGCTTGCTGAAGCTCCAGCATCTGGCGGAGGAGATCCCGGTCAGCCTGCATCTGTCGGTTGGTCTCCTGTTGGGCCGCTGTGGCCTGGACCAGGGCTTTCACTACGTCGTCCATATCGTCACTTGTCATGTACTCCGGGCGTTGCCCGTATTCTCCACCATATGTGGGGTACAGCTCAAATGGGGGGTACCCTTCCCAGGATAAAGGTAGTCCCAATCGCAGGATTTCTTTACAATGTACAGCCCTCTGTACTTTTATTCAAGAGCTGCATACAGGTCAAGAAACAAAACAAAACAATACCCTTGCCTGTCCGGCACTAACTAAACAGTTAAGGTTTTCCCTCACTACCGTTTCAGAAAACAAAGTGTATTCCAACCTTTCCTTTTTGCAGCCTGATCTCTGGTTCAGCTTTGCTCCCTCAGTAGCTGGTCTGAGTCCCAGGGTGGAGACTGAATGAACCTCACTTCCTGCTTTTATTTCCCTCTAGCCGCACCCATCAATCAATTAAGCCTCCCCAGGGAGAACTGCAAAACCCGGAGATTTGTGTGCCCCGAGCTGAACCCAAACTCCGGCCTGGAGTGCTAGTCCCAACAATATGACAAAACTCGAGGGGACACATACCGTCCCTCAAACACCACTCCTCTCCTCTCGTCACACTAGATTACTTATGCATCACAAATGAAAACACATTATTAAACCCATAAAGGCCAACTTGCACCAAAGTGCAACAAGAGTGCCAACACATAATATGTTTAATTCAAAACGGCACGCAAACCAAACCGATCACAAAAGTGATAATAATAATGGGGTCCTTTGGACGAGGACCTGTTTCTTTGATTTAGTGCCAGGGTTGAGCAGTAGGTAAAATTTTGCAATTAGCATCCCTCCAGAAATTAGCGCAGGCACCAAGTGATCTGTTGGTTACAAAAGCTCTAGAGATCTCTAGCGCTGCCCAAGTTAAGTAAAGGACGGTGAAAGTACAGTAAGCTTGCATTGTGTATCCCAGGAAAATCCTCAGCCTGGCATGTGTGCTGGATAGTGTAACGGTAGCTGTATCGCTTACCCAAGAGTAGCGGAGTTGGGATCCTTGAGGGCAAAAGTATCTGCTTGAATAATACAAAAGGTTTATAACTTACAGACTGTAACAAGGAGACACAAGGACAACTGAATTGTCTCTAAGCTCTGAAGGTTTTGAGACCAACAGATTACCTAGGACACATTCAGAAACAGCAGACGTGAAATGACAGTCCATGAAGTATTCAAGGTACAGGACAGTTAGATGCAGAAATAACATAAAACAGAAATAAACAATAGTAGTAATCGTGGTCTTAGCAAAACCATAAACCTAAATAGTAACCTGGATAAAGGGACCCCGAAGGGTTGCAAATGATACCCCTAAACGTGAAGGGTTAGAATCCAAAACAGCGAGTGATCAACCCAGAACCAGCAGGGGTTAAATCACTAAAACAAGAGAGATACAACGTAAAAAACACAATAGAGAGAGAGTAGTCTAAAGCCAAGCCGGTCAGTAACAGGAGAAGGGATTGCATACAAAGCAGGGTCGTAAACAGTAGTCAAATAGATAATCAGGAAGTAGCGGTGCGTGAATAACTCCCCAACAGGGCAATGAGGCCATTCCTAGAGCCCTGTTTTAAAGCCTGTGGCTCCTTGCAACCCCGCCCCCTCAGATACTGATCTGCCAGCAGAAAGTGCTGGCATCCGACCAGCCAGTGGTCTCCCTTCTTGCCCAGACCCCCCAGGGGGCACAGCGGGGGCTGAGGATGTAACAAATAGTATTTGATGCCAATATGCTGCTATGAGGGATAGCAAGAAGATGCTGCAAGAAGATGCTTTTTATACATTATGATAGATGATAGATATGATTCTGCCACTTCTGCCATATTGCTTGATTCTCTGTGATGCAATTTTCCTATGAAGAAATGTTTAAATTATTGTCAGAAACCATTCCATAGAGAAACTTTTTGGCAAAACAGCATTTTTACACATCTTTAAAGTGAAGCTAATTACGTTTTGTCATGTAAATCAAAAATAAGGATTTTATTGTAAATTTTTTAAAATTTGTATTTCCTTTATAACTTTGCCATTTTTAATCTGTCTGTGTAGGCTCTTTTATAAAAATTTGCATAATATATATAAAAATTCACAGTTTATCTTTAAAAATAGATTAGTGTGTAAGTTATCAAAACTCCTCAAAAGGGGCTGTTTGTTGTCTTAAATGTTGTATGTCAACCTAGTTATCTGTAAAAACAAAATCCTTATCCCATGTAATTTTTGTAAAACTGGTTCATCAAGATCACTTGGTCAACATTACTAATGCATTGCGAGGTAGCTAATCTTTGACTGTCATTCTTTCTCTAGGCTTAAAATATTTTCTACTAGTGTTTAGAGGGTTGGATGAAAGTTTGCCTTTAGCTGTTGCAGAATGCCTGCCCATGTTAAGAGCTGGCCGAAAGGTTGGTTTATTAGTCTAGTAAACAAACTGCTTTCCAAATGACTAGTTCAAAATAATAGCCCTCAAACTAAAAAGGACCGGGCCCACAGTCTATCAACAAAAGCAGATTCAATGGAAAAATTTGGTAATGTTTCAGCCCTGCAGGAGTCTTTCTCAAACTTTGACTTCAGGGAAGGATGTCATCTTTACATAATTAGACAGAAAATGTACAGTATTAAAGGGTCTATTCACAAAGCACCGAAATTGCATGCATAGGGATGCATTGATACTAGTATCGGTACCGACCTGGGCATTTGCAAGAGTACTTGGTACTCGTGCAAATGCCCTGATACCTCTACCAATAACCGGAAGCCAGCGCTGGGCTGGCTTACCGGTATTCAAGGGGCTGGGGCTGCTAGCAGAATGCATTACCAGCATACTGCCAGCATTCATGCTGGCCGCGTGTTCCTCTGTGCGGCCACGACCTTCAGAAGCAGCCAGCGCTCGGTGGATCACTGCAAGGCCCACTTTTTACTCTGGGTAAACGCACATCTATATTATGCTTTCTCTCACGCTTCTGCTCTTTACTTCTACCTTTCTCCTTAAATGGAACTCCTGCCCCTCTACCACCGACCCCTACACTATCTGCATCTCTCCCTCCCTCCTCTCGTCCCACATGATGGCCTCGCATGAGCTCCTTTGTTTCCTCAGAACATGGTCTCCCTCTATCTCTCGTGCTGCCTCCCACTCCCACAAATCCCATTCCCACCATCTCTTTCTCACCCTCCTGCTGTTACTCTATTCAGGTGACATATCGCCTAACCCTGGCCCCACAACACATCCAATACTTCCCTCTCATCCTATCTCCATCGCACATAAATCCCTCCCTGCAAGCCCAGCAACCTCATTCCCATAATCCCTCAGCGCCTGTCCTCTTTTTCCTGCGCCCTCTGGAACGCTCGCTCTGTGTGCAACAAACTCACAGCAATCCATGACCTCTTCCTTTCAAACTCCTTCAACCTCCTAGCTTTAACTGAAACTTGGCTAACTCCCTCTGACACGGCCTCCGTTGCTGTTCTCTCACATGGCGGTCTACACTTGAGCCATACCCCCAGACCGGGTGACAGAAATGGTGGCGGGGTCGGAATCCTGCTCTCTCCCACCTGCACCTACCAGCATCTCCCTCCACCCCCATCCCTCTCCTTCTCCTCCTTCGAGACACACTGCATCCGCCTGTTCTCTCCTCTGGCTCTCAGGGTGGCAGTCATCTACCGCCACGGGGACCAACCTCCCAGTTCTTTGACCACTTTGCTACCTGGCTTTCTCACTTCCTGTCTTCTAATCTTCCATGCCTAATTCTCGGGGACTTCAACATTCCCATTGACGATCCTTCCGCCCCTGCTGCTCCAAACTTCTTTCACTCACGTCCTCCCTTGGATCACACACAATCCTCCCTCCTCCCTACCCACCGCGATGGTCACGCTATTGACCTTGTCTTTTCCAACCTCTGCTCCATTTCTGAGTTCAAATGTCGCCCTTTCCCCATCTCTGACCACCACCTTCTCTCTTTCAACCTATCTGGACTTCCTAAACACCCTGCTCCCCCACCCCACACACACACTCGCAGAAATCTACATGCTGTGGACCCCCATCAATTCTCCAACCTACTTCACCACCTCCCTCATACCTCATCCTTCACCTGCCCTGATGCTGCCACTAATCACTACAACACTACGCTTATCTCTGCTCTAGACACTCTTGCTCCTCTTTGACTCTGTAAGGCCCCGCGCCGCCAGCTTCAGCCCTGGCACACCCTCCAGACTCGCTACCTGCAAAGATGCTCCCGCACTGCAGAGCGTGCCTGGAGGAAATCCCGCTCTGAAGCTGATTTTGTTCACTTCAAGTTTATTCTCCGGTCATACACCTCTGCCCTCCACTTGGCCAAACAATCCTTCTTCTCATCTCTTATATCTACGCTGTCCTCCAACCCTAAACGGCTCTGGTCCACCTTCAACACCCTCCTCTACCCACCTGCACCTCCCCCACAGCTGCCTTCAGCGCTCAAGACCTGGCAGACTACTTCCTCAGTAAAACTCTAACTATCAGAAGCAACATCCCAACACAAGATAGTTATCTGCCACCTCCACTCCCACAGGTCCCCTCTGCCGCTTCCTCCCAGCCACTGAGGAGGAAGTCAATTCCTTATTGTCCTCCTCACATCTCACCACGTGCCCGCTCGACCCCATTCCCTCACATCTAATTCCTCCCCTCTCCTCCTCCCTCACCCCTGCTCTCACACACATCTTCAACCTATCTCTCTCCACTGGCTCCTTTCCATCCTCCTTCAAACACGCGCTAGTTACCCCTTTACTAAAGAAACCATCCCTAGATCCCAACTCTCCATCCAACTACCGCCCTGTATCCCTGCTTCCCTTCACATCAAAGCTCTTAGAAAAACTAGTCTTCAACCGCCTCTCCTCTTCCTGTCCTCCAATTCCCTACTTGACCCCCTGCAATCTGGCTTCCGTCCCCTACACTCAACTGAAACTGCCCTCACCAAAGTCACCAACGACCTCCTAACTGCTAAAAAACACGGCCACTATTCTATTCTCATCCTGCTTGACCTCTCGGCTGCTTTTGACACTGTTGACCACCCCCTCCTTCTACAGACCCTCAACTCTCTGGGTCTCGGTGACACTGCACTTGCTTGGGTTGACTCCTATTTATCCAACAGGTCCTTGTCACATCCATGGCCCTCGCAGCGCTCCCTGGGGGGTCAGGGCACCAGGTGGCATCGCTGGCTAGCCTGTTGCCAGTAGTAAGGGCTGGCAAAATGGCATCTGAGGGGGCGGAGCCAAGCATAAGTCCAAGGAGCCATCAGCCTTTAAAAGAGGCTGAGATAAGGTGCTCCTTGGACTGTCGTGGTGTCTAGTTTGGAGGAGTCTTGTTTCCAATTCCTGGTATATTCTGATTTATCTGTTGCTGACCCATTTCTGTTTGAGGACCCTGATATCGTGTTGACCCGGCTATCCCTTCTGACGACTCTCTTGATTATCCCTTGTGTACTTTTGCCTGGTACTTCTCGTTCTTGTATATGTGTTGCCTTTATGGTTCTTGTCTCTCTTGTTCATGTTTATGTTCAGCCTTATGATTCATGTCTGATGTTCGTTTAACTGTTGTGAGTCCTAATCAAGGCATCCAGTTCTGCGTACTTCCAGAGTCCAGTTGAAGTCCTGCCCTGCTTCTTGTATAATATATACATTGTCTGTATTCTGTGCTATCTTTGTGGAGAAACAGTATCTCCGCTCTGCTTGAAGGCCTCCCCTGCAGGCTGGGATACCCAGATTCCTACACTGTCTGTCCTTCTCTAGAAGTGTGTTGCACTAAGCAGTATTTTGGTCCAGAAACCAATTGAGCTTAGTTGCTTTGTTAGGTCTGTCCTCCACTATCATTCCTATTCTGTTTTTTGTATCACGTTTATGTTTTTGTTCAAGTATCTGGTCTCTTTGAAGTATTAGTGTTTTGCACTAAGCGGTCTTTTGGCCTTGAAGCCAATTGAGCTTAGTTGCCCTTTCAGGTCTGTCCAGTTACTCCCTGGCTTGGGAGATCAGATTACAGCCTTTCTTAGTCTTGTCTTTAGAAATCTGTCCTGAAGGATCCGAATACACTTTCTGAGGTGAGTGCTGTAGCTCACCGTTACATTACGACAGTCCCATAACATGGATTCGACAGATCTACTCCTGGTTATGTCCAAGCTTGATAAAATCACTGCTAGAAGGGAGAAGCAGATCCAACGCATGGGCCAATTTATTCAGGCTTTGAGCCTAGTTTTTAATGGTTCCCCTCCTGCTGAGACTGCTACTGAAGCAGCCCAAGTGATGTTGAAAAAGCCCTTATGTTTGGAGGGTGCTTCTGGTTCTGCAGGTACGCTCATGCAATCTGGTTCTGCAGGTACGCTCATGCAATCTGGTTCTGCAGGTACGCTCATGCAATCTGGTTCTGCAGGTAGGCTCATGCAATCTGGTTCTGCAGCTACGCTCATGCAATCTGGTTCTGCAGCTACGCTCATGCAATCTGGTTCTGCAGCTACGCTCATGCAATCTGGTTCTGCAGCTACGCTCCTGCAATCTGGTTCTGCAGCTACGCTCCTGCAATCTGGTTCTGCAGCTACGCTCCTGCAATCTGGTTCTGCAGCTACGCTCCTGCAATCTGGTTCTGCAGCTACGCTCCTGCAATCTGGTTCTGCAGGGACACTCCTGCAATCTGGCGGTGATGCCGCTCTCATGCAATCTGGTTCTGCAGGTACGCTCATGCAATCTGGCGGCATGGCCGCATTCACGAAATCTAGTGGAGAGACCAAAATCATGTACTCTAGCAGTAAGACTGCAAACCTGCTATCTGGCGGCGATGCCGCACTCATGCAATCTGGTTCTGCAGGGACGCTCATGCAATATGGCGGCAAGGTCGCGGAGTCTGTGCCAAGCGGTGGTTTTCCTGTGCCCAGGTCCCACAGTAGGATCACTGAGGACGTGGCACAGGTTGAGTTAGGACCTCCTATACTGTCCGGGCCTAGGAGAACCCTCCTTAGGGTAACCAGGTCTGAAAGAGAGGTACCTGAGATCCACAATCTGGTTGACTCTCTACCTTGCGGGGTGCCCGCAACGCTCATGTCTGGCGGGGTGCCCGCAACGCTCATGTCTGGCGGGGTGCCCGCAACGCTCATGTCTGGCGGGGTGCCCGCAACGCTCATGTCTGGCGGGGTGCCCGCAACGCTCATGTCTGGCGGGGTGCCCGCAACGCTCATGTCTGGCGGGGTGCCCGCAACGCTCATGTCTGGCGGGGTGCCCGCAACGCTCATGTCTGGCGGGGTGCCCGCAACGCTCATGTCTGGCGGGGTGCCCGCAACGCTCATGTCTGGCGGGGTGCCCGCAACGCTCATGTCTGGCGGGGTGCCCGCAACGCTCATGTCTGGCGGGGTGCCCGCAACGCTCATGTCTGGCGGGGTGCCCGCAACGCTCAAATGTGGCAGTAAGGCTGCGGCGTCGATACCAAGCAGTGGTTCTGCTGTGCCTATGCCCCAGTTTGAGTTCGGACCTCCACTATTGTCCGGATCTAGGAGAACCCTCTCTAGGGTAACCAGGTCTAAGGAAGAGGTACCTGAAACTCACGAACTGGCTGCATTTGTATCCAGCGGTGATGCCGCAAACCTCATGTCTGGCGGTGACGATGCCGCAAACCTCATGTCTGGCGGTGACCATGCCGCAAACCTCGAGTCTGGCGGCGGCTACGCCGCATTGTTCGAGTCTGGCTGCGGCGATGCCACACTGTTCATGTCTGCTGGCGACAAGGCCGTACTGTTCATGTCTGCTTCCATGGCAACATCCCCTCCATCTGCAGAGGTGCCCATGGGGTACAGTGACCTCAAGGTGGTCTTTGACCGAGGGAGGTCTGACTTGATTCTAGCCATCAGGACCAAGGTGCCTCGTCTGGTTCGCCAGCTTCGGGTGGCCCATCCTTCTGCGCCTGGGGATCGTCCTGAGTCCGATCGTGGACGGGGGGGTTATGTCACATCCATGGCCCTCGCAGCGCTCCCTGGGGGGTCAGGGCACCAGGTGGCATCGCTGGCTAGCCTGTTGCCAGTAGTAAGGGCTGGCAAAATGGCATCTGAGGGGGCGGAGCCAAGCATAAGTCCAAGGAGCCATCAGCCTTTAAAAGAGGCTGAGATAAGGTGCTCCTTGGACTGTCGTGGTGTCTAGTTTGGAGGAGTCTTGTTTCCAATTCCTGGTATATTCTGATTTATCTGTTGCTGACCCATTTCTGTTTGAGGACCCTGATATCGTGTTGACCCGGCTATCCCTTCTGACGACTCTCTTGATTATCCTTGTGTACTTTTGCCTGGTA